>JAEQBH010001526.1:0-600000 GCA_016808115.1 Tetrastigma voinierianum
AGTGCGACTTCCACGCCGGGTCGTTCAAGGCTGGTTTGGTTAGGGCTTTATCGCCGTCAAACATCCTATGATAATGATGACTTTTTGACTTTCGCGCTCATTTCTTCTAGTTCCTTCAGTTTCTTCCGAGAACATCCTCTGACCGTTAGCATTGTGCCTCCCCCCTGATATTGAAGCTTTTTACTTTTCTGCGAGTTCGGGCTTCATTCGTCTGACCTTCTGTTCGGAATTTCTTTTAGCGTTTTGTGATACCTTGCTTGAGGTAGCCCTTTTCGCTTCCGTCTTGTGACCGGAAGGCTCTTTCTTCCTCCCGTGTCTCTCGAAAGTAATATAGCGAGATTCTGTGGCTGGGCCTTGCTAGGTCTTGTTCTACCTAATACTCCCATGGGTCTGTGTCGTTCCTCTTCTGCATGGGTGACTCCTCCGTTGTCCCGAGTCCAGCGGGACAGTGGTGCCCGATCGCTTAGGCGGTGGTTGCTCTCGAGACGCCCGAGGGAACCTTCTCTCCCCTCGATGTGCTGGGCAAGGGTATAATTGATGAGATTAAATGCTCCGGACGGAATACCTAAAGTCGTACCGCGTAAAATGCTTTGGCGGTGGGACCTAGCGTGGTCTGAGCCTTTATACGGGGGAGATTCTTTCGCGAGGCGTTATAGGCCCCCTTTTGGCGTCCAGGTGTGGTCTCTCGACATTTTGACCTCTTACGTGGTCCAAGTGCCCAAGATGGTGTGCTTCTTCGAGGTGACCTTTGACAATGGCCTCCGTTTCCCTCTACACCCCTTTATAAAAAGGGTCTTGCAGCATTTCAACGTCTGCTCCTCTTGAATATTCGCCCCACCCTCTGGGTATTCGACTGGCCGGCTGGGTTTTCTTTGGGCGATAGCACAGAGGTTCCCAAGATGGCTCTATTCCCGGACCTCTTTAGTGTGGAAGGAAGCCGCCGAGGGCTTCTTCTATATCTATCTACTGCCAACGCCCTCTAATCATCTCTGATCTCCCATCTCTCCCATGCAAATTCCTTGGAAAGAGCGAATCCTTTGTTAGCTACCGCAATGGGGAGTACGACCCTCGACAAGGAAGACACACTCATGCTCCTACTGGTCTGACCACTCCCAAGAATCTGCTGAGCTTCGCTGCTTAGTTCGGGCTCCAGTTTTCTTAAGTTATGGTGTTCCTAATTTGCATCACTGCAAGGCTTTTTTCTGCATTCGCCCGATCTCACCTCCGAAGATAAGGTCATAAAGCGGAGTCAGCCAAATGTCTTCCTCCGCGTGCTTACCCGAGCTTATCGCCTGATATTCCCTGGGATCTTCGTGTCTCGAGGTCCCCCGCCTCCCGCTACAGGCCTTCACCCCCATCCGCTGTGAAGTTCTCTCACTACGGGCCCCGTCATTAAGCCCACCAAGAGGAGCTTCGCTCGGTGGAGACGCTGTCCCGGAGGTCTCGGAGTGTGAAGCGAAACTCCGGGACTCCCCTTGGTAGCGGTCGTCTGGGCCCCGTAAAGTCCTGGGCAGCCAGGACGTCTCTTCATCACCTTCTACCCATGTCCGAGTGCGCGGTCGCGCTCCGCCGAGGTTCCCGGGCCCCAAGTTCAGATCTCCGTCGGGTTTTGCCGCAAAGGCCAAAGATCTTGTGGAGGGTCGCTGAGTCTCCGCTGAGGTTATGCTCTATACGCTTGAGTCCCCGCTGAGCGCCGGTTCTCCTCCTTCGAGAGCGTAAGAGTCGGGAGGAAGTGCCCCGGCTAATGGAATGGGATTCTTGCTCTCCAATGTCAGCCTTTATACTGCGGCCTCATCCATTCGGGATTTTAACCTCAAGAGGGTTCCGGGTGCCTGGGTCATTGAGGAAGCCTCGCTCTATCCCCCCAGGGGGTCATCCGTAAGTTCCCCGTGTCTCATTGCGGTCCGCGAACTGGGTTTGCCGTGTCAATTTTACGCCGTGCCTGTGTTGCTACTCATATGGAAGATTTCGCAAAAGGGCCAAATCGGAATCCAGGGTCGATGTCAAAGCCGCGAGTCTACAAGTGCGAGAGTGGCTTACTCAGCGAAATTAACTGGGTGAGGTCTGACATGCAAAATATGACGGAGGAGGTCGTGAAGCTCAAATCCGACTTGAAGCATACCATGATGGCGCGAGCGCGGGTTAAGGGTAGGGAAGAAAAGGCTCAAGATGGCTTAAGAGTGGTCGAGGACGAAGCCGGGAGGTCGTGGATTCGGGCCGTTGTGCTACTCAGATGATTTGCTGCTGGCCGTGGATCTGCCGCAGTTGCCCAGACCGAGCTTCATGTAGTCGTGGATGAGTCGTAATCATCCTGCACGAGCTTCGCGGTATCCTCAAGAGTCGCTAGTCGCTAGAGATGAGCCGCGTGAATAAAGCAACATGTTAGACGTGGAGCCCGTCACGGCTTCGAGGTCGTGAGCTCTATTGAACACCCGACCGAGGAGTGCCATGGTTGCGAGGGACCTTCGGGAGGCAAGAAACTCCGGGCTGCTCGTGAGGGACGTAGCTATAGCGAAGCCTGAGGGATGAGGCTCCCGCACTCAATGGGCTTCGGATGGCCTGCCTGCAGGAAGGCTCGCTACAATGCCTACCCGGCCGACCTTAACTGACATCCCTAGTGATGAGGAGGGGAAGAGTCCTTTCCGTGATCGTTCAAGAGCCAAACACCCCGCCAAGTGCCCGCCCTCTTCGTCTCTCCGCCTCCCACTTCGCAGCCTCGATGCTCTTGAACTCCTATAATTTTGCATTTTTTCGTTAGGCTTCAACCCTGATATATGGTGTCGTTCTCAATGAATACCCCATTTTCTATCTCATCGCTTTTTGTAACCGCTTCACGTCAGTTTTTCCTCCGCCGACTTGATCGATGGCTATATGGTCTTTGTCTGGAAAGCGCTTGAGTTCCTTTGTAAACTAGGTCGAGATTCCGAGGGCTAATCCGATGGGCCGAATCGGTCCCGGGCTACTGTGCCTAGGCCGAGCAAATGAAGCTTTTTCAAAACTCGGGAGCTTCACTAAGGCTCCGTGGCTAATTCGCTCGAGTTGAACTTCGTCTTGAGCTACCAGCCTAAGCTGAGCAATGAGCTCTTCAAACCGAGCCGCGAGGCCCGTGGCTAATCGCTCTAAGTCGAACTTGCTACTAGGGCTACTAAAGCCTTAATCGGAAAGGGGCCGAGCCCTTCAAAACCGAAGCATTGAGTTCCGGGTTAATTCGTCAGAATAACTTACCGCTACTGTGCCTTAGTTTGAAAGGGGGCCGAGCTCTTCAAAACCGAAGCATTAAGGCTCCTGCGGCTAATCTCGCCTCAGCCGAACTTCTTGCTCTCGGGCTACTTTCGTGCCCACCGAGCAAATGAAGCCAAAATCGAAGCCACCAGGCCTTACGGGCTAATTCGCTGAAGCCAACTTCGCCTCGGGCTACTGTGCCTTAGCTGAAAGCAATCGAGCTCTTTCTAAAACTGAAGCCAGCTGAGGCCTGCGGGCTAATTCGCTTAAGCCAATCTTGATCCTTGCTACTATGTTTTGCCAGCGTACGAGCTCTTCAAAACCGGAAGCACGAGTGCGCCGATTCACTTCTACTGGAAAGACGCTGGAGTCTTTACGATTTACTGAGAATCGATCGGCTCGTGGAGAACTCCGAACCGACTATACGATTTTCCTAGTGCTCATGCCTCCTTATAAATCACACTCTCTCGCAATGGAGTCTGCTTCGAACCCTTCCTCGGGGCAGAATCGTAACTGCTGATGAAGCCAGCCAAGGCTCGGGCTGCCTTCATTGTGAGGTCCGCTCGAGATCCTCGGGATGCTGGTCTCGATGGCCCTATTTGTGAGTCAGGTTTTCCCTAGTTCCCCCTTTATAGGAGTCGTAAGAGCCTCAGTCTCCGTCGATGACGACCGTGCTATGAATGCATCCGGAGAGGCGACGACTAAAGAAGAACTTTGGGCATCGCTTTCTATTTTTCCTCTTCTTCGGCTCCTTCTTTCTCTCTTTCTCTTTCTCCTTTCCCTTCCTTTCCCTTTCTCCTTCCTTCCCGTTTCCGCTCTCTCTTCTTCTCTTTCTCTTCTTTTCTCCTTTCCTTCTCTTTCACTCTCTCTTCCCTTCCTCTCTTCTCTTCGAGATTTCTTTTTTTTTTTTTTTTCGCTGAGGGAACCATTTTGTAATCGTTTATTTCTCAAGATGTAAGGATGACACTCTGATTGTAATTGATTGTACTTTTTATTGGAATAAAGAACAATTCTTTTTTTTCAAGCATGTATCCGTGTACTAAGTGTGTAATTTTCTCGCATTACTCCGCCAAGTCGTCATTTTTTTTATCCATAAGGATATTAAATAAAACAATCAACGAACACACAGACTGTTATCTTAAAGCCGATGATACTTTATTAAAGATTACAATTCGAGGTCTATTGATAAAAACGCTTGAGGTGCTAAGCATTCCAAGAATGAGGTAGAATTTTTCTTGTTTCCGTCCTGAGTTCAGAGTTACTTTCAGTCCGACGACGCTGAGACACAATATAGGCCTTTCCTAATGGGCCCTGTTTTCCATGTGTCGGATTTTTTTTCTCAGAAAGTGCAAGCTTTTAAGACTAGGTCGCTAGGTTTGTAACCTCCCGGGTTCGAATTCTTCGTCAGAAGTGTGCCTTGCCTGCCTTCCCTTGGTAGTCTTCACGTTGGACTCCGATCATGCTTTTCATTCAGAGGTCTAAAGCCTAGCGAGAGCCTCGTTGTGTTCCACGCTACAATTCAATCCCTGGGATTTTAATCCGATTCGACGGGGCTAACGCCTGCACTCAAAGGCTATAGCGAATGGGGTTTCTCAGTTGTCGACTCCTGCGTGGTAGTTCTCAGATGCCCACAACACCCTGGGGAGGTACTCTACCCATTTGCCTTTAGATCTTAACCCTTGGTCTCTCAATGCCGCTTTAAGAGTTCCGATGGTGACTTCAAATGGCCCATTAGATTGTGGATTTAGCTGTGGACAAGTAGTAGTTCCCGATCCCAGCTCTACAAGCAGAATCCCCGAACTTAGTGGATTGTCGAATTGCTTCCCACAGTGGGACACCGTATCTCTCGGATACCAACTTGTATTACGATGGCACGCTCAAACTTAAGTCAGGTACCTTTGTTCCGTGATGGTAGCCAAAGGCTCTGGCCTCACCCATTTGCGAAATAATCCACCGCTACATGATAAACTTGCACTGGCCCTTTCCAAGGCAGAGGGTCCCACATGTCTAGAAGGCCCTCACCGCGAAAGGCCATGGGCTTCAGTAACCGAAGTCAAGGGCTCTGATGGGAGGAGGATTTTCGCGTGCTCGACAAACTTTGCATTCCCGACTAGTTCTAGCGCCTCCTGTTACTCATGGGCCGAAAGAGTACCCCGGGGCCGTAAGATTTTTCCCGCCCGTGTCTCGAGTCTCGGGCGATTTCACACACGCCTCCCATGTACTTCCTCGTCAAGACGTAGCCTGTCTCCCCGCAATGCACTCGAGGATGGTGAAAACCTCCGCTTATAAAGGGCCCCCCGATGAATAGTGAACCTAGCAGACCTCGTCCTAAGCTTCGATGCCTCATTTGGGTCGTTTGGTAGTAGTCCTTCTATTAAGTAGTCCCAAATGGGGTCCATCCAAATTTCTGGCCGAACATGACGTGGGAGACCTCTTCGCTCGCAAGATCCACAGAGGGCTTCAGTGCTTCCACTCAGCATTAGTTTGTCGAGGTCTCTCGAGGTCAGTCGCCGGCTTTTGCCAAGGCATCCACTAGCGAATTTTCCGCCCCTCTAGCATGTGTCTAAACCGAACTAGTACGAACTTCCCGCACCTCGCATCTTAAGATATAGGATCATTTTTTTCGCCTCGTCTCGTAGGTGTCTTCTATTCGCTTTACTACCAACTAGAGTCACGCACACCTTTAGTCGATCGGGATTTCCATTAAATGGGCGAGGGCTGAGTCTGGGCCTATAACGCTCTATATCACCGTTGTTTGATGTCTTAACCTGGGGCCATGAGCGCATACCGAGCATCTATTCGTTCCGAGAGGTCGACCAGCCCCAAGACCACCCCTCGAAGCATTACGGCCCCGTCTACCTGAGACAAATTTTCCAAACGGAGGTCGTATAAAGAGCCTGAGCATCCCTCACAAGTCCGGGCCGAGGTGAATTCTATGACGAAATCCGCCAAGATTTGTCCTTTTATTGTTGTTTTTGGTTTGTACCTGATGTCTAACTCGCTCAGCTCTATGGTCCACTTCATCAATCTTCCCGAGGTCTCTGGTTTATGTAACACCTGCTTCATCAGGTATTCTGTTGGGATTTTGATGGTACGCTGGAAGTAAGTATGAAGCCTGGCCGGTGGTTACTAATGCCGTGATCGCTCCATTGATACCTCGCCTCCCTTCAGCTCTACCGCACAGACTGGGGTGTCAGACTTGGTCTTCACTCTAATCGACGGCCGGGTTGAGAAATCTAAAACCGCTGTGCATTAGGGTAAGGAGCTCTCCCGCAGGGACTTACCGTAATCTGGGGAGCTCAGATACGTTTTTAGCGCTACGAATGCTTCTTCGCAACATGCATCCCATTAGAAAGCTTTTTTCAAAATCAAAGTGTGGTCGACATTTATCACGTCCCGGATACAAAACGGCTTTTAGCACCGCTTATCCTTCCAAAGAAGGCGCCGGACTTCATTATGTTCGATGGTGACGCATGTCGAGCACAACTTTTATCTTGTCGGTTTGCCTCATTCCTGGGTTGTCGACTATAAACCCAAGAATTTTCCGACCAGACCTCGAAAGCGCATTCGTCGATTCAACTTCGCTGTCAGACTTTCAGATCCGACGCCTCTAGCCGATGAGTTGGTACGGAGCCCGATCGCAGTTGATTTTATCAACATGTCGCCTATATATACCTCCATGGATGCCCCTATTTGTCTTTTCTCGAACATCCCGTTTCACCAATCTTCTCGGTAGGTACCTGCTTTTCACCAAAAGGCATTACCCTAACACAATAGTCCCTACCTCGTGACGAATGAGGTCTTCTGGTCAGTCTGGGTCCATAGCCGATCCGTTGTAATCAGAGAAAGCATCCCGCAAAGTTGGAGGAGTTCATGGCCTACCGTGGCGTCACTATGGTCGATCCGAGGTACAGAAACCATTCTAGTGGCATTACGCCCGATTTACACGCTGAAGTCGACAAGAGCGCCTACCTGCGCCGCTTTGACGACCACCACCGGCCAACCATTCGCTGTACTCCACTTCTCCGATCGCCTGCCCGTAGCAGCTGGCGACCTCCCCCCATTAATTGTTGCCTTCTGTGAGCGAAACTCCTTCTTTTTGCTCGACCGGGCCTGGGCTGACCCGACTGATCGCTCTCGCCCCGTGGAGTGATTATCGCGGGTCAATCCCTCCCATATCCTCCTGCTTCCACGCGAAAACATTCTTGTTCTGTTTTAAGAAGTGGGTGAGGAGGCTTTTGAGGTCTTCCGCTGCTTCTGAACCATGTGGGAGAGGTACTGTGGTTATTGTCCAACCTGCATAGGCCCAAATTTCCTCTTCCGAGAGCCTTGCCTGGTGTTTAATCTCGGTCACGCATGTCGAGCCTGTCCACGATACGTTGTCGACCGCTTTGTTTCATGGATGCCGAAAATACTCCCCCTGCCACAGTACGCCTGCTCACTCCTCGAACTAGTCCCTACCCGCTTCAGGGTAGGAAACTGATCATCACGTGGTAAGCGAAGGAATGACTTTTATGGTCAATGAGAGGGTCTCGCCTTAATAACACGTTATAAGCGCAGGGGGCATCTACCATGAGAAACCCCACCGCCGTTGTTACCCGGCACATGGGTCTCCCCAAAGCAAGCACTAAACAGACACCCCAAAGGTAGCACTTCTCTTTAGAGAATCCTCGCAGCGTGGTGTTGACCGTCCCAACTTTCCTCTCGATGCCCATCTTATCAAAGCCGACGCTAAGATGATGTTTGCTCGAACTCCCATTGTCGATAAGGACCTGTTCGATTGAGCCGGGCCCACTATAATCATTCTTATCACCAAAGGATCAAGCTGCTGGGTGTTGGCATCCCTCCAGGTCTGAATCCGAGAATGTTATGGTGGTGTCGAGTCGAGGCAGTTTGGATACTGCTTGCACTTCCATTACCTCTCCTGACCTGATGCTACGCAAATGAGCCTTCCCCGCATCGATTCCCCACCTCCTCGTGGAATCCCTCCCGAGATCACATGGATTCCAAGGGTTGTTGGTCGGTCGGGTCAGCCGCCGAGGTGGTGGTGGCTGCGCTTGATCCCGACCTCAGGCCAGCAGCGCTGTAAGATATCCCTGTCGAATCAAGTATTCTATTTCCTTCCTAAGCCGTATGCAATCGTCCGTTCGATGCCCGTGGTCCCTATAAAACTCACAGTACCTGGTGTTATCTCTTTTGGTAGGGTCAGTCCTTGTTGAATACATAAAAGGCCAACATTTATATCGGATTTTAGTACCCTCAGCTCATATTTTGCTCTCATTTTGTATAATAATAGGTGCTTTTGATCATTCTCAGTTTTTGTACTTGTGTGTGTTTTTCGAGTTCCGTGCACACTTTTGATAGGGTCGGTCCAAAGAACGAGAATGATCATCATGCTGATCTATACTGCTACCAGAAGTCCCTGAAGTGCTACTAGCTGAGGGGGAGTTGAGAGAGGGCAAGCTGTACCGCATTCACATACAATGGCACTGCACTCCACATGTAATACACTATTGGTACCGGAGCACACATAAGACCGGGTACCTGCATTCCCTGGGCAAATAGAGCACCAAAGAGGCCTTTTGGTACCATTAGCCTGTACTGGGGCATCACACTTATCGGTACCCTGTGATTCAACATGTAATTTTTGCAGGATTTGATCATAATTCCACTCTTGGTGCAAGGGTACGCTTGTCTTTCGACCACCACTTCGAGATCACTAAGGAGAAGGGTATTTAAGCGAAAGGAAGGGTGGAGAGGAGCAAATGATTCTAGGGTTTGGTTTTAGGGAGTGAGAGTGTTTTCTTATATTTTTTGCTAGGGTTCATAGAGTAGAGGAAAGTACTTGGTTTTCTCTTCATCGGTTTCTTAATTACGTGTAATCTTCGCCTGTTCATATAACTCTTATTTTCTTTACTAGATTTTGTGCTTTTGATTTCCCAATCTTGCAATTAAAGTTTTATTTCTCAAGTCTCCTTTATGAATAGTTTCTTATCAAATATGAATCGATTTCTAGTTTCAATGACGTTCTAAACTCCCATGATGGGGTTCTAACGGTGGAAACTCACCTCCATCAAGGTAATAACCCTAAATTCCTCTTTTGTGCTTCAACGGGATTGTACGATGCTAAGCACTTGTAGAAAATCTTATAAAACCTTAGTTTGGCATCTTCTTGACAATGTGTGAATGAGAGACCCTATTAACGTTTTTCATTTTAAAAGAGCTTAATGTAATCTTCGTCAAGACCATTCATCACTCATCTTCTAGATGAGATTGTGAATAAGAGGTGGAATACTTCGATCGACAAGCAGTGGAAACCCAGAACCTCATTCACCTTCGCTTTAAAAATAGTTAACTAATCTATTACTCCAATCAATCAATCACAAATCCCGCATTTTACTTTTAACCGCATTCTTCGAGAATACTCCTATATTCACCTAGAAACCACTTCGTGGAGATGACCTCGTGATTTTCACACAAGAGTATAATGTTTACCAATCTTAGTTCCTAGCTTTGGAAATAAATTCAAGATACGAATTAGACGGCATTCTCATTCGGGATGGCCATTCAGGAACTTTTCGTGGTCAGATTTCACGCAAGACCTGTGGATACCGTGGTTGTCGGGGGTGAAACCACGAGGCGACCGCGACGAGCTAAAATATCGAGGTGGTCCCAGCGGGTCTTAATGCTTCCTCGCCTTCTGGGATCGTTGTTCTGCCCTTCCTTGGAGATCTCTCGATTCCTTTGTTTCCCTCGGGCTTCGCCTCCCAGCCACGGGCCCGTTTCATTGGTTGTCAAGAGCTTCCTCTAGATGTAAGGGCTTTTCACGCACGTACTTCTCATGGCGCATTTCAATATATAATGGCTCGAGGATGCTTGAGATGGAAAATATCAAATTTTTGACCAATCTCCAGGCCCAAATGATGAATGCTGATAGCGAACTTCTCAATGGGTCTGGCACATCTACTCTATGACTCAAAGATTAAACCTCCCGATTATAAGATCTTAGGTTTTCATGCTCGCTTTATGGTTAGTGTGTGGTAACTCCGTCTGCATGTTCGGCTCCAATGAAGTGAGAGACGAATGCGATGGTTCCTCTAAACAGGAGGATCAAGACGGGAACTTATTAAACCAAGCCAATGCCGGGCCTTTTAGTGATAGCTATACCTGGCAGACCGCATCTGGTCTTAATATCCGTGCGCTCCATTTGTTCTTATAGGTGTTAAGATGGTCGACGGATCCTTCTGCTCCATCGAACGCCTATTTTGCCGCATCCGAATCTCAATAAAGTGGGGAAGTGTAGCACCCTACTGTGGAATCCATGACTCGCCGTCGCACTGGGTGTCCACAGTGTCCATGTTTCTGGCCTTTACGACTTCCTTCATGTGGGCTAAGCTCCTTGTTGGAGCACCCTTGAACCTCTCTGTTCCCATGATCGCCTCCCATTCCTTCTTACCCGAGAAGGGGGCCTCGCCACTGCTTCTCCGATGTCCTCCAGTATCGCTTCGCCGCGCTCCTCTCTGGGGGCTAGGTGAGGTCTGTGCCCCCCGGTCTCACCATTCTCGCTCTACCCTCCCTGGAAA
This sequence comes from Tetrastigma voinierianum, assembly GCA_016808115.1. Classification (NCBI taxonomy): domain Eukaryota; kingdom Viridiplantae; phylum Streptophyta; class Magnoliopsida; order Vitales; family Vitaceae; genus Tetrastigma; species Tetrastigma voinierianum. Next base: position 10,806 of record JAEQBH010001526.1, read on the forward strand.
ACAGGTGTGGCCAAGCTCTTCCGAGGGGTGGTATTATGGCCTCCTGGTTTCATCAAGGCTCCAAATGCAAGGCCAGATCTACCCGGTGAGCTGCTCTTAACTCCCCTATCAAGCTGCCGTCAGTAGACTGAAAGGTTTCCACCCCGCGCGTGGCTGGGCTCCCGCATCGCTCTAATGTGCCCGCTGGAGGCCTGGCCATCCACCCCACTCGCTAGTCTTGCATCCCGAGGATTTGACGTGTTTCGCCAGGCTCGGAAGTTGATACCATCGCCATCGAGATCGCCTTTATTTTGTAAAGAAGTCGTTCCTCCCACAAACGACGCTTAATCGATGATGCCTTTTCAACCGAACTGGCCGTTGCTTGAATCACCGGGTCGGAACTCGAACTGCCATCAAGCCGCTTTCACGTTTCATGTCGCGCTTCCTTCCGCAAGAACAAGAAAGAAAGAGGATCGACGAGGGCTCACCCGTTACCTTTCCGATGCCTAATTTAGTTCTTTCCTGTGGAGAGAAAATATCTATTGGTTAGAGGGCGAATGTTTCGCTGCATCTTCACCCAATGGGTGGCCTCAGACATAAGATATGTTTTTCCCAATTGACAAAAGGATAGCGATTCTTCTCATTTGATGGGGGATTTTATGTCCTTATCGCTGTCAGATTAATAAGGGATAATTAGGGAGCAGTTATTGAGAATTATCTTACTTTCATAGTGAGATTCGATTTGATTTGGCTGCATCATGGGCCTCTAGGCTATCCGTATATCGCCCTTGGGGCTTAATGAATCACTCCCGTTTTGGGCCGGTGCCAGGAGCCTTGGAGCTTCACTGAGCCTGCCTACTTCTTAGGCTTGGTGAGCGGGCCTACGCGCCTATTTTTTAAACCCAATCAGTTTTCAAAGGATCTTTTTATAAAATCAACTTAAAAAATAAAAATAAACATGCTTGATATGAGATAAGGATAAAAAAAAAATTGAGGATGAGTAATATTGTCTTACAAAGTTGGTATTCATGTTTTTAAGAGAGAAATACCTTTTTTTAGTGAAAAAAAAATATTAAACAAAATCTTACAAACACGATTGGAAAGAGAACCACAATAATCTTCAAAATTAATACGAGTAACGTAGTTAGAAAATTTCTTTTTACCACTAAACATTTGAATCCAAATAATAAGACATTTTTAGCCGTATAATCAACTCTGCTCTTTTGCTTCTCTATAGACACCTGCGATAAACATAAATTATTTAAACCCGAGATAGCTTTCAAACATCCTCACTAATAACAAAATAAAACTATGGATACAATCTTCTTATTATAGCAATCAAATAATTATTTTTTAGCCAACTTCAACCTCTGCATTAAAAAAACCTTATTTTAGTGTACTAAAAATACAAAATTCCCTTTAAGTCATACATTCAACAATAATACTTCAAGTAATTGCTTCATATGTCTATATGCAGCCATTTATTTGAGTATCTAATAACCCATCATACAACACTATTATTTTTAATCCTTGAACCATCAAAATTTAATTGAAATCTACAATTAATCATGAGTATATAAGCCATTTTTTCAAACTTTCGTCGAAAGTGACACATTCAACTCTTATTTAGATGATAGGATCATGGGAGACCATACTCAAATTGAAGATTTTGAAATTAAAATAATATAGCTTTCTCACGACGCAGAAAGGGATTTTGCTGGATTTTCTAAACAAAAATTGGTTTCCCATGAGTCCAAATATTCCAAGTAATTATACCCAATTTTTTTCCATTGACACGAACAATTTGCAATGACTTCTATGCTTTTTTATAAATCATTTTTAACTAAGAAAGGAAATCACTCTATATAAGAGATGAGTGAGGCAATTATATTTAATTCAATTCCAAATTCTTAGACAGATAATTTTTAAAAACATGATCAATATTTTCAATTTTGACTACAAAAATAACACATTTTTGGAAATGTCATATTCCTAGCAGAAATAAATTTACAAGTAGAGAGAGTATCTTTAATAAGCAACCAAAGAAAAAACTTTATTTTTTTAAGAAGTTTTAGCTTCCAATTCCAATTAAAATCTTTCTATTTAGGATGGCTTGAAGGCTCCTCTCATTGCCTGCTGCATTTAAGCAAAAAACCTGTGTATCTTGAGAGTAACCCCAAAAGAACTCTATCATCTAAGGAAGAAGTATAATGAGAACTGTGTGGATCTCTTAAAAAGCCCACACCCAAGGCCTCACCCAATCTAAGCAGTCCTGGCTCAAGCTCGAGCGAGTCAAGCTCACTGGGCCCTTAAGAGATGGGATAACACGGCTTGAATTTTAGGCCCTGCCAAATGATTCATAGGCTTCAGGGCCCCACTAAAAAGTCTCTCGCCGTATACCTCTAAAAGCCCGACCCTCCACTTAAGTAGTTAGGTTTTGCTTAAATTATATTCAAAAAGTTGAACAAAATGAAAAGTAAGTTTAAACACCAAAATAAAAAATACTTCATTTAAAAATCTTTATTCACTAATATAATTACATTTAGAAATGTATGAAAATTTCACCACTATAAAATAAGTACATCCCAACTAGGTTGACACCTACTTATTTGTTAATCATTTGTACTTTTCAACCATAAGAAAATAAAATATAATATACATTTAAATTTAAATATTTTAATCACTATTTTCCGTGATGGTAATTATCATGATCATCTGTTTTGATAAATTTAAGTTCTATAAGAATCACTAGCGCAGCCTTCTAACACGATCACAATCTATTGTCACCGACTCCAATCTTTAAACATACCACCGCTTCGATTGCTTCGTGTGACAAATTACATCGCTTGTTAACCACTCTTCAATTTATTAAAAGTGTACTCGCGCGACAACAGACTCACGTTACTCCAAGTATCACATCACGTGCAATAATGATAACATGTATTTTATTTGTTGTTTTTCCATAAATTTAAAATTTCAAAATCTTCATTGTTCTCAAAATTCAATAGTTTCTACACTAAGATATCTATCTATATCTATTCAGATATTTGAGAACTAGTTGTTGTCTTTTTCTACTTTTAAACATTTCTAAAGGGTTTTTATAAAAGATGAGGAGCTTGTCGGGGATGATGATTTTATCAAACTAATGTCATTTTCATATTTTTTTATAAATATTATATAAAAATATATAATAACTTAATTTACTTTATTTTTAATTTCTTCAATTTCATTTGATCTTCATTGTAAATAACTGCAAACTATCTACTAGAGCATCAAATTTAATCTAGGGTCCACAATTAAACCAATATAATAATCCAAAACTATTTCTCCCAATATTTTTTAATCTTTTCTATCATTAAAAATTGTATCATTAAAAATTTCATAATTTAAATAATTTTGTAAGACTATTATAAATAATAGTTATTTGCATAACTTACTTGATGTGAAGTTTGAACAATACACAAGACAAAAATATTTTGTTTAAGCATCAAAATTTCAAAAGATCTCGTAAAGGTCCGCAATGTGTCTATCATAATCATTTAATACATCAAGTTTAGATAGTTGCATTTCGTATAATTGTACTACCTTTTTATATTTTGTAATATTTTGTAAAAGCTTATAAGTAGAATTTCATCTAATTGGTATATCTAAACTTATATTTTTTCTTTTCATATTTGCAATTTTGCAACAATAAAAAAATAATTCATGTTTTGCTTGGGAACAATTAATACTATATGCAATGTCTCTAATTTTTTCTAATGTACCATCAACTTGTTTTAATCCATCTTTTACAATTAAATTTAAAATATGACAAATAACCATTTTGAAATAATTTTGCGTGATCCTTTTATTCGCCAAAATCTTTAATCTTTAGACATCGTATCAATATTAGAAGCATTATCTAATGTTATTGTAAATATTTTATCACTAATACCTAAATCTATAATTTCATCATTTATTAAAGTTGCTATATTTTTACCATTATGTGGAGTATTTATTGTTTTAAATGAAATTATTCTTTTATTTAACATCCATTCACTATCTATATAATGAGCAAGAATACATAGAAAGCCTCGCGTGATTAAAGCATTCAGCTCCAACATCATATGTTAAACAAATTTTTTCCTTCAAAATTTGTAAAATATTTTTTAAAAATTTTCTTTCTATTTGAAATTTTTTCATACCCTTTAACAAGTATTTCTAATTCAACCAATCGGAGTGATTAATCAACGCCAATCAAGTACGAATATTCATGAGTTTCCATCATATTAAAAGCTGTTTCATTCTTATTATATAATCAATCATTCCTTCACTAATACCTGGCACTACTATGTTAAAATTTAAAATTTCCACATTTATTTTTACCTAATTGCATATAATTTTTAATATCTACATTATGCTTAGTTTTACACTGCTCATTATGTTCCTTTATTACTGTGTCTCCTAATTCCGATCCACCACTTAAGAAGAGCATGTATTTCTTACATTTTTGCTTTTATTTCTCTTTTTTATTATTTTCTAAAATTATTTATATTCTATCAAAAATTCCATATATTTTGAACTAAATTTTACTTGATGATACACATTGAATAGAAGAAGATGCACATGCACTATCCATATTAAAATTATTAATAAAATATTATACTAAAAAAAAATTAATCAAAATAAAATGTAACAAACAAATAAAGAAATGTAAAGGTGGAGAAATACTACTCAATTGGAGGATCGGTCGTAAATTCTTAAAATCCGACTATTGGAGTCACCAATACTTGATTTGCAATTTTGCACCACTAATAACATCATGTAATGTGAAGAAGCAAAGAACCATGGAAGAAAATGAAGTATTAAAGACTGTGAGAGGAAATTGAGTGAACTTGTGAGAGTAAAAATTTAAATTAAAAGACTAATTTGGATTTAAAATTGTAAACAAAATGTGTATTATTTATAGAGAAAAAAAAGAAGTGAAAAAAAAAGTGAGAAAGGTTCCAAGTTCCAAGTTCCAACGATCACATGATCGTTGGGAAGGGAGAATATTACCGTTGTGAGCCAACGATCACATGACCGTTGGAATTTGGAAATGAAGGGGGGGCCGGCTGGAGGGGAAGGGAGAAGGGTAGGAGAGAAGAGAGAGCCAGAAGGGGAAGGGGAGAGGAGAGGAGAGAGAGGGGGAGCCCGGAAGGGAAGTGTAGCAAAGGTGCTGCAGGGGAGGAAGGCACTGCTTATTTCAGTCTGTAGCGAGCCATGGGTCTTAAAAATTTTAAGTCTCACCCGCCCCGCCGCTGGACCCACAATGGCTTGGGGGCCCGGCCCGATTAGGGCCTGTCTTATTTCCTTTGGGCTGAGGCGGCTCCTACTAACCTGGCTGAGACCCTAATTGAGAAATGCTTTAACGCTTGTTATAAATTAGAGGAAGGAATGTAAATAATATAATGGAGGTCCCATTCCTTCCTATCATGATCAATAAATTCATAAACTTTCGCATCTCAATTGATAGATTGCAAATTGTATGTCACAAAGGAAATTAGGGGGAACATATAGACCTACTGGTCAAAGGCAAACTTTCCTACCATCTTATATCCACCATTTTAAATTTCAAATTTCAAATATATTTTATCGTTAATAATCTTTACTGGAACAAAGGAATTTCTACTTTTCTCTCGGGATTCTAAGGAAATTATTGTTTTTAATATATTTATTCTCATGTTTCTATTCGGTGTTGTCATTGTCAAAGGAGGACTTTCATCCCAAGCTTAGTAATTGAAGCTTTATTAACATCTTCATTTTTCTTAATGCCTAGTCCTCCTTTAGATATAGGTCTAAAAGTAACGTCCCATGATCATTTAGTTTGATTAGGGTCTGTATTTGGGGTTCGTAAGGAACATCATATTATTTTATTTTATAACAAAACACTTTATTACAACGTAATAAATTGTTCCAATTAGGACTCGAACATGAGATCCATCTTCTCTATGGATGTTCAACCCACTTTATTAAACTTTAACGATCACCGGGAAATATGCATGTGGATCATATGAACATCCTCCTATTAATCTTTATCATGATCCTCAAGTATTAATAACATGGGATGAGGAGAAATACCTTGTAGTTTGGTGTAGATAGCTGCACTAGGAAACCCAATTGATAACAAGAGAAAATTGAAATTCTTATTGGAATGAATAATCTTTTTAAAAATTACATAACAAATGTCTTTATATAGATTTATTAGAAGAATCATTTAATAGGAAAAAAACTCTAAGTGCTAAGAATAAGAAACCAACCAAACTATAAAAATCTACAATAATAGGAATATATTATGTTTTATGATATATCAGAATACTTCTCTGTCCTAATACACAGTTAAGAGTTTGTTAATTAGAAACAAAACACCAATTGATACCAGATTGCAAAGAGATAAACATAAAAGTCGGCGATCTTAAAGAGATAAACAATTTATGAATCTAAACGTAAAAACACATAAACAAATCAAAGTCGATGTTAATAAATTAATAAACCCACGCTATCTTCAATCACTTCTCTCTTCTCCGAACTTCCTCAATCCTCAATACATTCTTCAATCAAGTTAGTCGTAATCTCACTAACCTCCATTCAATTTCACGAGCTTCAGCGTCGATTTTGTTTGGAGAAACTGTAATAAATATTTGATAAATCTCTCTTAGAATTGAGTAACTCGAATGAAACAAATTCGTCGATATGGAACTATGTCGTCAAATTGAAAACCCCTCGGTTAAACAAGACCCAAGATGTTTAAAAGCTCGAAGAGAATAATTACGCGGGTTTCACACCAAACTTTGATTAGAGGCACAAGAGTAAGACCCGAGAAAATCCAATTTTCTCAAAAAGCACAAAATCGCAATTTCGGGCCGTAACCAAAATTTGAGCCCTCGGATCTCTGGATGACGAAACGGATTTCACCGGCTGCATCGCCTCACGAAACGGCTACCACGTCGACTCGCCAAATTCGAGATAGTCGTGAATTTTAATGCTGGCGCGACCGGAAGACGGTGATCGTGAAATCCATATTTGATGACAAAGTCACATATAACATGTACCATGTGATGGCGGTTAAATGCAGTGTGAGAAACGATTGAACACTACGTATCATGCCACGCGGTCGAAAATCCAAAAGGGGACATGGAAGGCATTTCAGATTTCTGAATCACAGCATAAAATTACGCGATAAAGGCTTGGCTCTTCAAATCGAGCCAAACGGTAAAGAACCGTAAAAGGGATGCAAAGGGCTATGGAGGATCCGATTTAGAGAGAGAAGGACCTCCTTCTAGATTTTCTGGAGATCCGACGTTTAATCTGCCTGACAAGCACAAAGTCGTTCAAAGCGACGAGGCCTACGCGTAGACTCAGCTGGGGAGAGTTTTCAACAAACCCGTAAGGTAGGGCTTTATCCCCACGGTTTTAACCTCTTATTTAAGTGTTTTGTTGATGCTTCAGGTTGGGTTGAGGCCGTGAGGGTTATTGACGGCCCCAAATCTTGGAACCAAGGTACCTTAGACATTTTCGATGTCCGTGAACATCCGGGGTAAACCGATTGGCCTATTTATGCTGGAATTTATGCATTAAATTTTATTAGTGAGTAGGAGACCGAAATGGTATGAACTTTGCCCACCAAGAGGAACCACAGGAGGGACGCCCGTGACACTCCCACTTGCTTCGCTGACTCCAGAAAAACAAATTCCACTATGAAATGGACCACAAACGTCCATGTGTTTCGCATTTGAAATTCGTTTGATGGGAGTGGCTTGAGTTGGTTGATCAAAGAAATTATTAGGTTAATGCTTGAGGTGTTGAATGATGTCACAATTATATGGAATATAATCGTAAGTAGACCATATTGAGATGAGATTGTGATTTACTCAAGTGAGCTAATTGGGTGATGGTTGATATTGTTGGAATTGCTACGTGTAATTGTAGAATTGAGAATATATGCATATTGGGTATATTGGTATAAATTGTGTTGGAAATATGAATGGCTTGATTTGTGCAAAGGATAGGGTTAATGCATGAACTTCTCAGATATTATGATGTCACAATTATATGAAATATAATTGTGTGTATAGGCCATTGGAGATGAAATTGTGATTTGCTCAATTATATGGAATATAATTGTGTGTATGGGCCATTGGAGATGAGATTGTGTTTAGCTCAAGTGAGCTAATTTGGGTGATGGTTGATATTGTTGAATTACATGTGGTGTAATTGTAAATTATGTAAATATATGCATGATGGTATATTTGCATGTGTTGTATATATTGTGTGAAATGGCATAATGCATCTCATATGCACTGGGGTAGCCTAGAAATTAGTGAGTGCATGACATGAAAATTGAAAAGAAAAAGAAAATCGTTAAAGGAATTTCATGATGAATTTCCGGAGTGGGTCAGAGACTGGTCCAACTGACTATTTCTGGATGAGGACCAAGGACTGCTTCTAAGGTTCTCCAACACATTCGCTCCGAGGGTAGTCTCCATATTTTGACCGATACTGCAAGATAGTTTCAAAACAACAAGAATTGTTTTGAAAAAGATAAGTTTTCTCACATGGCTCAGCAAGGTAAGGGGAGTCTGAGACTCGGAGGTGGGTCACTTAGACATTCAAGTAGGATTACGAATTTGCTTGGAATGTGTGTTTACTGGAGCATCAGACATGCACTGGGGTGTGGTAACCCATTTAAGGTGATTCAACCATTAAGCGAGCAAATTTAACCCGTCGAGGGATATTTTCTGTGCACAGGAGCGGTCGAGGAGACGACTCATCCTAGAGGTCATTTAATAAGTTTCTGCCAGGCTTTGGATTTGTTATGCACACATGTATTAGAACTCTCTAAGTTTGATATACGATATATATGATAATTTTATTTCTTCTTAAAACTATTGTGTTATAGTTGAGGATTTGTTTGGATGAGTATTGGTTTAGGCTCAAGTGGTCGCTTCACTCATATAAATGTTATTTTGGATTGTTTGGGACAAGTTTGTATTCGGGGTAGAGCTCTGCATAAAGGAGACTCGCCTCACTTTTGTGAGAGATGTCGGGTCACCTCGACATTTATGAGTGCTTCGCGGCCGACGCAGTCAACTAATTTCGGATTTGGGGCGCCGCCTGGTATCGAGCTAGTACCCAGTACCTGTGGCTCGGGACTCGGGCTTAGCCACTGCCTTGGGAGCGTAGGAACATAGGTATATGAAAACCTAGGGATTTAGGGACTCGGGCTTAGGCCATGGTCACTGAGGTATAAGAACATTACCACTCGTGTGGCTCTCGATGTTAGGGTTTAGGTATGTGATTACCTAGGGAAGTCACGGACATGATTAGAAATAATCGCATGCACCGTATTTGAGGTGTGATGGTGTGTGCACATGAGTCAGGTGTTATGTGGACCAGGATCATGTGATCGATGTGTGATGATTTATAACATGGATTATTATGTTGTGTGTATAATTTGTATGCTCGTGAGTAGCATAGAGAAAACGTTGAACACTAGGTTCAGAAATATAACCTAGGTGTTCTGAATTTTTAGCGTAATGGTCTTAAAATTCGGACAAGAGTCTGTGTTCAACAAGAACAGATAGGTTTGTGAATTCTCAAAATTTATTCCGCTTTTTGCACATGAAAAAAATGAGGAGAGGAGATTTGTGGTTTTACAATGTAAACTGAAAAAAAAAAAGAAATAAATAAAATAAAATCACATGAAATAAAATTTTTAAAAATGAAATTTTCAAAATAAAATTTTTGATGTTGGACGTGAATCAATAAATGAAATTAAGGTCTCGTATTACCTAGATGGCTGGACATGGTGCAAAAATCTTTCACGTATAAGAATGTTAACAAGCCGTTTGTTTGGCAGATACCACGGAACGACCGCCATCAACCGTGACGGTTAACGGCGTTATATCAGTATTCACACCAGGTCATGCCGAGACGCAACACGCTATCCAATAAGACGCAAGAAGACGCGTCGCCAATCACGCTGAGAAGATCCCAACGTTATGGAGAGCGACCCAGCGTTCGACTCACCACGATCCGCAGGCGCAGATGCCGCGAAAATCGATACGGCGTTAACAGATAACGATCGAACCCTCTTCGAACGGCGGCGCAGCGTTTAACCGCAGAGTTCCAGAGTTCGCCAACCGCCGTGGATCGAAGGCTGTCACCGACGGCAAGAGCAGCGTCAACGTTAGTCTGATTATATTACGAGATCGCCCGTAATGCGATCCTCAGCGTTTCGACAATGCACCCACCACAGAGGACGAGATGATGATGTTTATCCCTCCACCTAGTACGGCGTTATAACCGGGATCGTGATGATGCGCCACGAAAATTAGGCACTTCACAACCATCAACATAAACAAAATGTTAGTATCATATTCGATACGTTGGTTCAAAGATTCACCACCGTATTATGATCGTTATCAATATCACAACTGAGCACAAAGAGTTTGATCGTCCAGAAGTATGGTCCATAAAGGTATAGAATTGACGTTTTTATCAACGGACGATATAACGCTTCGTCTGGACCATTCGACTGAGTTATTAACTGGACTTCTACCGTCAATCATTAACACCTATGGATCAACAGGTTGAGGTCTTTGTAGAACCAGATGTGACGCCTTCCCGCAGAAAGTTGAACCCAAGAGTTAGACGGAGCCAGACCGGTTAATCCCGTGGTAATCTCCAGATCAAAACATATTGCGATTATTATGTACAAATTTTATGATATTCGTTTATCAAAAGTGGTTAATGACAATATCACCACCTTATGATGGATTGAGTTTGTTTTAAAACATCAAATAATCACATCAATCAGAAACCACAGAAATGATAAGTTATGGTAATCTGAATCCCAAAGTAGCTCCGGTTAAAAAGATCTGAGATCCAACTTTTGTGGTAAGACCTGCAGGTCCAATTGTGGCAAGAGACCTGACGTCCAAATTTCAGGTAAGAGATCCGGAGATATCCCATTTCAGAGGTAAGAGACCCAGATTGTTCCAAATTTCATAAGAATCTGTGAGAACCAAATTTTTGGGGTGGAAGTAAAAGATCTCATGAAAATCCAATGTGTGCGTATAACCCACTGATATATCCCAAATCTCGTGCGGACAAGAGTCTGCTGCAATGAAGAGCATAAGGTCGAGATGAAAACACACTATTAAGTTATCACATGCATTTAGAGTCGGCGGATAGGTGGAGCTCGAATGACTCGAGATGAAACACATGGTCAAGTTATCACATAGACTTAGAGTTGAGTGATGGGGAGTCTGAATGACCAGATGAAAACACACTCTGGCCATGGTTATCACTTCAGACTTAGAGTTGAGCGGATGTGAGTCAGGGAGTGACTCGAGACTGATACACCTTGCATCAGATTGCGTTGTCGACCTGGCAAGGCCTCAGATAGCGGATGTCATTCATGATACACCAGGTTGACGGCCCATTGGATTGTCGCTTATTGTGACCTTGTGAAGGTCATACACACTAAAGGTGGGTCAGGTAGGTTACATGTCAGGTGGATTATATATAAGTGTTGGGGAGGATGTGCTGCGAAGCATGTTCCGGATCATAAGGGCAGCTGGAGGAGCAATTTCTTAGTGGAATTCGCTCTACAAATAATAGTTATCAGGCTTATATACAAATGGCACCATATGAGGTATCAGACGTGGAGGCCATGTAGATCACTGCTATGTCGACCAAGGTGGGAGTAGAGCTCCATCACTTCCGGTCCCTGACTGATTAGAGACACCTTCAAGAAGGTGAGCTTGATACGACGACATCTTTCACGCTCGCAGCCTAAGAGTTATGTTGATGTACGACGTCAATTTTTAGAGTTTGAGGTTGTGTGGATCACGTCTTCGAAAGTGATGCCTAAGAGAGGAGTACAGTTCTAAGCTTAGGGAAGTTATCACGGAGTTCATCGGGCCTTTCGAGATACCTGAGAGGGTAGGCATTGTCGGCAGACGGCTGGCGTTACCACCAGCATGTCGTGCGCCCACTTATAGATTTCACATCTCCACGCTCCTAAAGATACTCCGCATCCAAATTTCATGTAGTGAATTAGGGAGATATTGAGGTTGACACTGATGGAACCTTCGAGGAGGGATCAGTGTGCATTTTGGATAGCCGTGATCAAATTTTGCGACGCAAGACCGTGAGACTAGTGAGGGCAAGGCACAAGACTACGGAGTGGGAGGAGTCAATTCCTGGAGTGCAGGACACGATGCGCCACCATCCCTTCTTGTTTAGGATGAAGGTACATGGTTTACCAAGAATATTTAAACGACGAGTTTATACGCACGCGAGTGCACGGCATATGCATGTGAGTATCAGACCGCCTGCACTGACGAAATCTTTAAGGAGGAGTATTGTAAGACCCGAGTAAAATCCATTCCCAAAAAGGGTAAAATCACTTCGATCGTAACCAAATTTATTCTCTGATCTCTGATGACTTAAACGGATTTCACCTTTAGCATCGTCTCAAAATCTAAATTTAACATGTCTAATTTCACAAATTCCGACAATCGAGAATTTCGACGCTTTTTTGAGACACCGAAAGATCTAAATGCCTTTAAAATGATATTTGATCGCGACAAAATACATATAAATACGTACTTATTAATTTAAACACGTAAAGCAGGGTAAATTACGGAAATGGATGGCCGAGATCATGCCACGGTCGAAAACTAAAAAGTGGACATGAAAGGCATTGGGATTTTTAATGAATAAGACAATTATGCATAAGTTTGCCTTCAAATTGAGCAAAACAGGAAAGAACTTAAAAGGGATGCAAAGTATTATGGAAGATATGGATTTAGAGAGAGAAGGGACCTCCTTCTCTAGATTTTCGTGAGATCCACCGCCGAATTGGCCGGGACAAGAAGGAAAGTCGTTTCTATCGCGACGAGGCTCACCGTAGTTCTCGTTTTGGGGAGTTTTCAACAAACCCGGCGAGGTTTTATCCTACTTCGTTTTAACCCTTATTTAAGTGTTTTGTCGATGCCGCGTCATTGAGGTCGGAGTGGCCGCTTGATCGATCCCAAATTGAAACTAAGCGTAATTTTTTTAGACATTTGACAAATCACAATCGCCCGTAAACCCATCGTATTGTTTATGCTGGAATTTATGCACAAATTCGCTAGCGAGTAGGAGACCTGAAACGGGTATTTAATCTTGGCCCACCAAAGAGGAACCGATAAGAGGAGTGGCTGCCCGCGGGACGCCCCACTTCGCTTCGCTTTCGACTCCAAAACAGCCTCGCTTGTATTTAAACTGACCATAAACGCCCATGTGTTTCGCATTTGAATTGTTTGATGGGGAGTGGGCTTGAGTTGGTTGATCAAAAAGAAATTAATAGGTTAATGCTTTAGGTGTTGGGGTCGATGTCGCCAATTATATGGAATATAACTCGGGTGTAGGCCATCTGGTATTTAGATCGTGGATTTGCCTGCCGAGCCACTGTAAGCGACGGTTGATATCATTAATTACATGTGGTGTAATTGTAGAATTGATAATATATGCATATTGGTATAAGTTGGTATAAAATTGTTGAAATATGATTGGCTTGATTTGTGTGAAATGATAGGTTAATGCAATGAACTTCAGACATTGAGGACGTCACAATTATATGGAATATAATCACACAGACGCTTACTGAGAATTTAAATTAGGATTTGCCTCAATTATACTAATATAATTGTTACTTGCCATCGAGATGAGATTGCGTTTAGCTCAAGTGAGCTAATTTGGGTGATGGTTGATATTGTTAAATTACATGTGATGTAATTGTAAATTATGTAAATATATGCATGATGGTATATTTGCATATGTTGTATATATTGTGTGAAATGGCATAATGTATCTCATACGCACTCAAGAATAGAATTCCAGCTTAGTGTGCATGACATGAAAAATTGAAAGAAAAACGAAAACGTTTTTTAAAGGAATTTACAGATGAATTTCCTGAGAGTAGTGGTCGAGAGATCTACCCAAATGTATCATTTCTGACGGTTAATTACGACTGCTTTTAAGGTCAAACACATTCGCTCCGGCAGAATCCATATTTCGACCGACACTTCTGAAGATAGTTTCGAAAACAATGTGTTAATTGTTTCAAAAAGATGTTTTCTGCGCGCGGCCTGGGGTGCTGTAGAAGTGAAGCCTGCGAGTGACTCGAGGCATCGGTCATTTGTATTACCTGCGAGATTACGAATTTCTGCCGTGTGCTTCATTTTTGCACTGTATTATGCACTAGGTGGGGAGCAAACCCATTTAATACGATTCCACTACTGTCGATACCTTATCCCTGTCGGCGGATATTTCAGCACAGTGGAGCTTGCCGAGGAGACGACCCATCCTAGAGGTTATTGCTTTTGTAGCCAGTTTCTGGGTCACGCTTTGATTTGTTATGTACACATGTATTAGAACTCTAAGCTTTGATATAAGTATGATATATAAGGATAATTTTATTCTTCCAAACCATCAGACATAGCTGGAGATTGTCGGACGAAGACGGTCATGTACTCACGCCGGCTTCACTCATATGTTTATCGATCGTCGACACGTCAGATTCAAGATACCGCACAGCCGAGACTTCATCGATTTTCGCGAGACACAAGGTCAATCCGACATTCACGAGTGTTTCCATGGTCGACTGACAGCGAATCCGACCCTGATTCGGGGCACACACAAATAAGCAAATAGAAATACATGTCTCAACAATGAACCAACCAGATTGTAGAACCTTCTTCGATACTCATGTTAAAATTGAAACCTAATTGATAATAAAGAGAAAGCTTATATTCTTATTAGAATGAATAATCATTTTAAAAATTACATAACAAAGTTGTTTATATATACTTAGTAGAAGAATCCTAAACAAAAGGAGGCTCCATCCTCACACACCCACACATCTCATGCACTCCAATCAACTGACAGCGGCTCCAATCTCAACCTATAACCCCAGCAATCATTTTTCTTTACACCTCCCCGTCAACCTGCCCAGAAAGCCTAAAACCGTATATTCTCGAAGAAATGCATAGCTCTGTTAACCTGTGCCTCTTCCAATTCAAATTGAGTAAATCCATCGCATTCTATCAGACATGGTGTTCCCCTCACCAACCCGGATATGGGCAAGCACTTGATATTCACCCTTTTGTCATTCAGCTCGCCCATGTCCTATGCCCGCCAAATTTTCTCCCAAATCCAAAACCCATATATTTTCACCTGGAATACTATGATTAGGGGCCATGCAGAGAGTGAAAATCCTATGCCCGCCCTTGAATTGTACCGCCAGATGCATGTGTCTTGCGTTGAACCTGATACACACACTTACCCTTTTCTTCTTAAGGCCGTTGCTAAGTTGATGGATGTTAGAGAGGGGGAGAAGGTTCATTCCATGTATAAGAAATGGTTTGAGTCTTTGGTGTTTGTTCAGAACGCTTGTCTATATGTATGCTGCTTGTGGCATAAAGTGAGAGTGCCTACAAGCTGTTTGTGTTAATGCCTGAGGAATCTGTGACTTGGAATTTCAGATTAATGGGTATGTTTCAATGGGATGTCGAATATGCCTTTGACTTTTAGGGAAATGGGATTGGAGGGTGTGGAGCCGGATGGGTTCACCATGGTTAGTTTGCTTTCTGCATGTGCTGAGCTTGGGGCTCTGGCATTGGGCAGGAGGGTTCATGTGTACATGGTAAAAGTGGGTTTGATGGGAACTTGCATGCTTCAATTCCTTTGGATCTTTATGCAAAGCGTGGAGCATTAGACAAGCACATAAAGTGTTTGATGAGATGGAGGAAAAGAATGTGGTTTCTGACTTCTTTGATTGTGGGATTGGCAGTGAATGGGTTTGGAAAAGAAGCACTTGAGCTTTTCAAGGGGTTGGAGAGGCGGGGCTTGATGCCTAGTGAGATTACTTTTGTTGGGGTGTTGTATGCTTGTAGTCATTGTGGGATGGTGGATGAGGGTTTTGATTACTTCAAGAGGATGAAAGAGGAGTATGGCATTGTACCAAAGATAGAACATTATGGTTGCATGGTTGATTTGTTGGTAGGCAGGCTTGGTGAAACAAGCACATGAATTTATCCGAACATGCCATGCAGCCCAATGCTGTTGTTTGAGGACCTTACTGGGAGACACCACACATGATGGCATTTGGCTCCTTGGGGAGGCTGTAAGAGCCCAACCTCCGGGTTAGAGCCGAAACACTGTGGGGATTACGTGCTCCTCTCCAACCTCTATGCATCCGAGCAGCGTTGGTCAGACGTGCACAAGGTGAGGAGGACAATGCTGAGGGAAGGGGTGAAGAAAACTCCAGGGCATAGTCTTGTTGAGTTAGGAAATTGCCTCCATGAATTTGTAATGGGAGATAGATCCCATCCCCAAAGTGAGGAGATATATGTGAAACTAGCAGAGATCACAAAGTTGTTGAGATTGGAAGGTTATGTTCCTCACACCTCAAATGTGCTTGCAGACATAGAGGAGGAGGAAAAGGAGACTGCTCTGTCTTATCACAGTGAGAAGATTGCAATTGCTTTTATGTTGATTAATACAGCACCAGGCATCCCAATCCGGGTTGTGAAGAATCTGAGGGTTTGTGCAGATTGTCACTTGGCAATTAAACTCATTTCAAAGGTATATGATCGAGAAATTGTCGTGAGGGATCGCAGCCGGTTCCACCATTTTAAAGATGGACTCTGTTCTTGCAATGATTATTGGTAAAAATCATTTGATGTCTGGCATCCTGCCTTGAGCTATGTATTCCAAAAGAACACCCCATTTGATTCGGTTGTTGGAAGAATCGAATTTAAAGAGTTGAAATGCAGGGCTGATGACAATCATTAAGAGTTGCTATTGAATTTGTTAGAAGAAGAAGAATCACCTTATCCATCTTCTTTGCATACATCAGTTGTTTTGTGCCTTAAAAAGTTATGCGCAACACTTCCTAACTTGTTTAAAGTTGATTTTTTGGAAAACTATACTTGAACTGCATCACAATTTGTGACTTTTGCATATTATTTTAAATGTTTGATTAGTTTTATATATGAAGAAAATAAAATAGAGGAAGAGTATAGAGTAAACCTAAAAAAGGAAATAGTTTAATTATTCAAGTTATTATATTGTCGCTTATTCACTTTGTATATTATGATGTTGTACCCTTCTTATGAACCTGAATCTCTCGTAGTTTATTCTTTTCTTTACCACTTGAGCAAAACATGATAGCTAATAAATTGTGTTTTTTAGAATGTGGATAAAGATTTATTTTATTTTATTTAAGGATTAAAATTATTTAAAAAATTGATTAATTTCATTATAAAAAACCAAATACAAGTAAATAATTTTTCTCTGGATATTTTATGGAAATTAACCATAAGCTAAACTATGTTTAAAATACAAAAATTTTAAAACTTAAAATTGTTTTCACCGATGGATTGCTAAACAGTATGGGATTTTGTTTCATAAATGTGAATTTTGGAAAATCAGCCCTCATAAGATAACAATGGGAATTTATAAAATTGATGGCCTGAGAAATGGAAAAAGGAAACGTAGAATAAGAAATTAAAACAGCAATAATAATAACAATTAGGGTTGGAGTGGGTAAAATTATGGGTAGAGATTTTGAAAAAGTCCTAACTCCGAAAGCCCAAAATCAAAAGTGGCGCCACCTGCTTTCTTATCCCTCTCTACCCTTTATATTTTGATGGTGCCCTGGTTCTTCATTTTTCTCCCTTCCGATCTCTCTTCTCCTAAGTTGCTTGCAGCCAACAAAGAGACTACACCTGGAAAAATGGGGAGAGAACTCAACTGCCCCATTTGTACTACTCCAGCATCTCTGCAATCCTTCGCTTTCATTTTCAGGTCCTGTCGATTCCACCCAAAAATTTGGTTGTTGAGAAACTACAGAAAATAAAACAAGTGAAAATCTGTTTCCTTTTGAGCTTTCTGTTGTGTTTGGTTCAGTTGGGTCGAGCCCTTTTGTGTTCTCCAGACTTTGAATAAATGGGAAAAATTTCATGTTCCAGATGTTTTGATTTATTCCCCAGGTTTTCTGACCCGCCAAACAGAAGGGAAAAGTTTCCCAGGTTTTTTCGGCTACTAAACAGACCCCAAGGCGCAACTTCTACTATGCTTGTTGCTGTACTTTATTTACTCATTGAGTAATTGAGAAACCTGAATGTGGATGCTTCTGTATTTGTCGATTTTCTTTCAAAATTTACTTATTTTCTTAACATTTTAGCTTCGCCATGTCCATATCAATTTGGAACCCTAATCGTGTGTTTTTAAAAGTCGCTTTTTCATTTGGGTTTCTAATTTATCGATTCATTTTTTGTGGGTTCCCTTGGTTTTTGCCTTAAGTTTCAGGATTGTGGCAGTCTCATAGGGCCATGAGGATGAGGTCTGATATATCAAGCTGATATTTTGTAATGAAATGGCGGTTTTAGCGCTTACGCAATCATCATGTGTACCGCAAGTGTTTTTCTTGTTCATTTTATATTTATTTATTTTTATTTGTATTTAGAAAGGAGAATGCAACTTCAAACTGTCCTTTTGGTTGTTTTCAGTTCATGTATCATGAAGTCGATGAAATTGTGGTTCAAATTGCCCAGTTTTGCAAAGTGCCTTATCGGCGTCGAGGTATGCATAATGAAATCCGAACAGTCAGATGATATGATGTGCATATTTGGGTTTATCTGCATAGGATAATGGTTATTACAAGGGCAAGAACTATCATTGTTGAAATATACTGTTGAGTACTGCGTTAAAGGGGCTAAATTTTTTAGCAGTTAATGAGTGCTGATGAATGGATAAATGGCAGTAAGAATTAAAAGCAATGATGTATGTAGGTAGGTAATGTATCTATGTTCATTGAAATTGTAATGAATCCATACACAATTTGTGATGGTAAAAACCTATTGATTTGTAATGCATGCCATGCCCACAAAAAGGACCTGGGGTAGTAAAACAAAAGAGAATTGTTTACAAATGTGTTGAAGATACTCTGCATGTCAATGTTTGCTGTAATAGCAAGGAAGCTTCTCATAATCTATTAAGAGAGTTATGCCTATGCGCATCATCTGGGGCCAGGATCCAGATATTTGATCTCAAAAGATACTGCTTCAGGAGCAAAAAACAGGCTTCTTATGCTGTTCTCTAAAGTACCATCTTTAATCCTTTTCTCGTTTATCCTTTTCAGTAAACTGAACATGTTAGTGTATACTCCAAAGTCATTGACCCAAATCTGAATAATCTTCTTCTCTAAGTTTCTTTGTCTTTTATACTTGCTTATACTCTTTTCTGCAGAGGTTCGCCCTGTGCCCCACATGGATAACTTGGTCAGCATCTACAAAAGTATGGAAGCTGCTTCAGGTATCAATATATTTGTCACTCAGAATATGCCATCAACTAAATTATCAGGTAAGACATGCATTCCAAATAAGAGAATGTAAATGCACGGACTAATGTTGTTCTACTAAGAAAACAATGAAAGAATCAACCAGTGGATATTCATATAAATGTATGCATTAACATATAGGACTTTATTCCCTGAGCTATAATATTCTAAATATGAGCTCTCTAAGACAAAAAAAAAAAAAAAATAATGGACTATCCATCCTTTGCATCACCATGTATGGAGATCCTATCAAGAAACTTTTTGATGGTGAAATGTTAGGCCTTGTGAAGTACAGAAACAGTTTCAGAATGCAGTTGAAGATTTGTTTTGACCCTAACTCTTCACAGTTATATTGTCTGGAATGCTTTCTATTTTTTATCCTTATGTCTAAATGGTTCTTCCTGTGCTGAGACTGCTATTTATTTCTGGTGTACTGTTGTAGTCTTGTAGCTGTATCTATTAGGTGCTTGAGAGAATACTGCTTGTTTCTCTGATGGAGATTACAGTGTTTTTCTTACATGTTTCTTGTTTTGTTGTGCCTTGTCTTATGTTTCAAAGACAAATATCAAACTTGAAGATGATCAAATTAGGAAAAGGCTGATAATGTTAGTGAGGAGAGAGCAAAGAATAAAAGAAAACTGAAAGGTGAAAGACCTGAAGGATCGTTTAAAATAAATCCAAAAGACTTGTCCCAGTCCTGAAAAACCATCCTTTCCAGGCAAGAAAGGGTTCAGGTGCCACTGTATCCTCTGTCAGAAACCCCCAAGCAGCCTGCAAAGTTGGATGGTGGTTTGAGGGAAACAGGCAAAGGTGGACCTAGGAAACCTGCTGTAAATGATAATGGAGAACTGGTATTTTCACCTTTTTTCTGGTTGCGGGAGGATGAAGATGTGGAAAATTCAAGTCAGCAGATGGATGGGGATCTTGCCTTGAGCTCATCACTACCAAATGTTCCTTCTTTCAGTGACATCAAGGGTTCAGATGATGAAATGCCTTCTGAATTGACCCCAAAAGTAAGTAGTTAGTATATTGCACTATATAATTAATTTGGAAATTCTTTGTAAACTTTGTAAAGAATTTTTGGTAGAGGGGGTAGTAAAAAAAAGAGTAAGTGTTCTTTGTCTGTGATTGAATGTTAATAAGCTGATTTTTGAATTGTAATCTGAAAACAGTAGATATTCTATTTCTAGATATTCAATTTCTACACATTACTTAAACCATGGCAAAAACTGTGCTGGTTGATGAGTTAAATTTGACTTATCATTCCCTGATAACTTAATGCAGGGGAAGGTGGATACTAAATTCAATGTTGCAGACACTTTTGATAGTGAGATATTTGAATGGACACAAAGGGCTTGCTCCCCTGAGCTCTGTTCAAGTCCCATGAAAATGCTGGTATGGCATCATTTCTTTGTCTTTCTTATTCCCCTCCTCCCCCCACTCCATTGAGAAAAAACCTCAATTTTGTTATTTTGAGAAAAGGAAACCTTGCCTTGTGCAATTGTGATTTTGCCATCACTGAAGTTTCAAGTGAAATGCAGGTTCCAGATTCTGAGGAATTTGATGGAGTCCAAAAGGAGGAAAAAGTAAACCGATTCATGGATGCAATTAGGGAGACAAGGAAGCCTCCTAGAACTGAGAACATGACAAAACAGCTGTTAGACTGTGCAGCTACAAGATTGCCCACTATGTCCCTCCTGAGACCAAAATGCCACGTTCAAAATGGGATTGGAAAATCCAAAAGGAGAGTTAGAAAAGCAAATAAAAGGGTCAAAGTAACCGTGCCAAGAGAGGTGCCAGTGAAATTCTTGGAATCCACATTAGTTCACAGAGTGTAGCTGAAGATTTTATGACAGAACGAGGTTGTGGGAAGGATGGTAGTTTTTCAAATTTGAGGAAAGAAACTAATGAAGGGTGTGAGAAGGCTTGCTTTGATAATAGTGGTCCTGATGCAGCACCAGAAAATGTTTCTGTGCTATCCATTGAAACAAAATTCTGGTAACTGGTGTGATGAGAATGCAGTTATCGCATTGTCTGCTTATTGATAAGAAATGAGAGTGTGGAAGTCTTAACTTAAAGAAAAGGGGCAGGAGGGTCTGATGATGTCAAGACTCTGAGACAGAAAGGTCATACTCAAAGATCTAAAATCGAAATTGAATCTGCTGAGAATACAAGCTTGAAAAGGTTCACAACCCCAGACCAAATAAATTATGATGTGGTCTCCAAGGCACCTTGTGTTTCTTTTCCTGTGGATGATGATGGGACAGTGTCTGGTCTTGGTGAAAAAGCCAGCAAACCTTGTGTTAATCAGAAGCGTGATAAAAAATTGAGACCTTGGAAAAAGCTGAAGGTTTCAAATAGATAATATCTCAAAATATGAGTTGATCAATGATACTCAAGAGGGCCATACCAAGGTTTCTACTCTGAGTTCCCAAATCAGTTAATAACAATCAATGCACCCTGAAGTTGGAGTTCTTGATTCATACCTCAGCAAGGAAGATTCTTCTGCCACTAGTGAGTGGGCTTTGAGGAAATGTGAGAGTGTTCCTAATAAAATCACTTGTGCTTTTGTCATTCTGCTGAAGAGTCAGAGGTATTCCTTGCCTTCTTGTCAAACATATGCATACCTTTCCCTTTATGTATAGGTTGGCCTGTTATTTAAATGCTTATATCTTTCCATTTATATATAATAATCATTGTCTATTATCATCTGGTTAAATCTAAAAACCAAAATTACAGGCTTCGGTGGGAGAGATAGTCCAATTACTAATGGGAGGCCTGTTGCAGCAGGACATAATGAGGATCTAGCATCATACATTCACACAAGAACTGCACAGAATGGTATAATGTCCTTAATTGTCAGATATGTCCAGATCAGCATGTAATACAGATGCATCTGATCTACTGCAAATTAGAATAACATCAGACAGGATTATTATTTTAATATTGACCATAGAGCCTTAATTTTATGTCAATGTGTTGTATGTCAAGTGAAATGGGTTTACTTAAGAAAAAATTGGATTCTATGGACTTATGGGACTTGATCATGCAAAGAAACTCAATAAAAATGATTTTTAAACCCAGCAATTAGTTTTTGCTTCTAATGTTTACAAGATACACGCGTTATATGGTTTAAATCCATTAAACAAATTTTGTGTAGGGCTCCAAATGTTTATTTTGAGGATGGTACTGCAGTCAATCTCAAAGCTGAATTAGCAAGAAGTCGTAGGATTGCCATGCTGCTGTTGGGTATCAAAGGCAGCTCTAGGTTGCTATGCGAAGAGTTGCCGCAAAAGCTTTCATGTTCCTTGTGCAAAGCTAACCCCACAATGTCGATGGGATACTGTAAGTGTTAAATAGATCGAATGCTGTCTAAAAAATTATAGGAAGCATCCAATCTTTTTTTTTTTTTTTTTTTATCATGGAATGCATCTAAACCTTTTTTTTTTTCTTAATTGTGCTGCAGGACAACTTTGTCATATTGTGTCCTCTCTATCGCTCTTCTAAGTTGCCAAATGAAATTTGAACTCATCGAAAGCTAGAAAGAAACAATCCAAAAGGGTATTAATTGACATTTATATAAACTCATTCCAAAAAGTTACAAGCAATGGACTTTCAAGTATTTGCAATGTAAAAAAGTCTCTAAGGTTAGTTTTTTCTCCCTCTCCCTCTTCTCTCTCTTCCAGTCAATCATTCATGCAACAAACTCGAGTTGCAGTTAAACATGATGTCAGTACTATTCAGCACTGGAATTCCTTTGGATCACCTGGTAAATTGGTTCTTTGTTGCTCAGCTCACAGTTAAGCGAGAAGGTAAAATACATATCTAAATAGGTCAGGCTTGGAACCCTTGAGAGGTATAATTCTAATATTTTCAACTCGATGTTGAATTGGCAGGAGATTGTTTCTGAATTTGAGAGGTTATCTGGAGTTACTGTGTTGAAGAAATGGGGTCCAGGTATCACCCATGTCATTGCATCAACAGATGAAAATGGAGCATGCAGAAGAACCCTCAAATTTTTGATGGGTATCCTGGAGGGGAAGTGGATCCTGAGCATTGAGTGTTAGTTTTTAGTTTTTCTTTTTTTCCTTCCCCTCTTACCCAATGGATCAATATCTCAGAGATCCAGTTTATATATTTATATATACACAGAAGCGTTCACAAACACCTGCACTGAATTTTCTTCTTAATCTTTTTGACTTTTTATTATTTTTTCCACAGGATTAAAGCTGTATGAAAGTGAATGAACCTGTTGCAGAGGAGCAGTATGAAATTGGTGGCTGGGACATTCATGGAATCCGAGATGGTCCTAGACTTGAGACTAAGACTTGAATAAGGTTAG
The DNA here is from genome assembly GCA_016808115.1 of Tetrastigma voinierianum. Taxonomy (NCBI): domain Eukaryota; kingdom Viridiplantae; phylum Streptophyta; class Magnoliopsida; order Vitales; family Vitaceae; genus Tetrastigma; species Tetrastigma voinierianum. The sequence continues at coordinate 34,541 of JAEQBH010001526.1, forward strand.
TTCTATAACTATCATTTGATTTTATCTTTCAATTCCATCGCACTGAGAATAAAACTCTTATTTAGACTCCCATTTAGTTAATCACTGTAGGCAATACTAGTAACTGTAGTCCATCTTGGAATATCTTCTTACTTAAGTCTTAATTGTTTTGACACTTATTCCTATTCTTGTGGTAACTTTGTCCTACCAAATGATTTTCAATTTATTCTGAAATCAGTGATATGCCATAGATCAAAATTCAGGAAGCTTTGTGGGCTTGTTTGTTCATGTTTGAAAACTATTTTTGGAAAAATGATTTTCAGGAATATAGAAATGTGTCAAACTACTTGTGGTAATTTTGTCCTACGTTTTGAAAAATAAAATTAGGAAAATGATTTTTTGAAAATACATGTAACATTAAAAAACACTAAATTCAGATATTACCATTTGTAACTTAACACCAAAATGGTAGCTCCTCCGTGTTTTTAAAAACTGTTTTCAAGAACAGTTGTCAAAAACAGGAATCAAAGTGGTTTTGTAATTTAGCACAATCTCTCTGAAATTTGATGGTGGTAGAGTAGTGCCACCCATGTATTTGGTCATATGATTCATTTTCCTTTGTGTTTCTCCTCTTCTCCACTCACATGCAATAAACGAATTCTGTTTCTTCACAATTCAATGTTAATTCTGAAGCTTGACAAAATGATGTCTTTGTGTGTTATTTGCATTTGTGTGCATGCACAAAGAACTGGGCTTTTTATTTACGACTTTAACCTATGCAGCAACCAAAGCTTTTCAATGGCTTTAAGTTCTATTTCTTTGGGGACTTCATGCCTTCATACAAGGGCTACCTACAAGATCTTGTAATTGCAGCTGAGGAACTGTTCTATATAGAAAACCCATTGTGGGAAACCATGAAACTCTCTTCTCTGGGATACTCCCAATGTGAAACCCTCTATAATTTATAGCCTTGAACAAACTAGATGATTGTGGGCCTGATGGAAGGAATCATATTTTACCTGTCGCCGATCTGAGGCTGAGGCCCTTGCAAGATTGACTGAGCCAAAGTAGCAATTCATGGTTTCTGAACTCATTGCTGCGTGCCAGGTGCAAAATTTTTCAGAATGAATGACTTTTTGATTCAGATTCAATTTCTATCCTTCTCATCAATTTCTCTCATAACCCAATGCTGTCCTAGGCTGGTGATATTGTGTAAAGGTTATGGTATGTATATATGTTAGAACTGAGAATCTGCTTCAGATACAACATTGAGAATTTTATTTGAGTCTGGAAGTATATTGCTATTGAGCAATTCAGAGCAGTATTTGACAAATTCTCCATCTTGTATTGCATTATATGCATGCATTTTTAAGTATATTAATGGATATGCATCATCAAAGAGGCCTTTAGAAATCTTTGTATGTTATATCTACGATGTGTATGCTTTGATTGATTTAATGCTAGAATTTTTGTGTAAATCTCAGTTCTAATTCTATGCTCTTATTATCCTATCCCATTCTAATATGCATTCACTCTTAGGGTATTGTGGTTATGAGCCGTGAGAGCAAGTAGGAAACTACATAAATGAAGGCTGCTTTGAAATGTACAAGAAAATCTTCTCATCAACAATGGCATACAAGATGTGGGTGGGGTGGGGGAAGAAGGTGAAAGCAATTATTATACAACTATTCTGTGAGCAGGAGATTTTGGCCCTGATATACTGAACCTGTCATTTGCATCACTAATTTATAAACACTCAACTCTCTTATTTAGAATTCCAAAATAGGAGAAAATCTGCATTTTATCTTCTTGACAGGAAAAAGTTAAAAAACAAAACTAGCAGAGCCCTCACTCACTGTCCTTTGTCTCTCTTAGTCCTCCGCTTACCATGCAAGAACAGAGAGGCTACCTGGGCTTTACTAACGACTTTTGGTTTCACACACTCATTTTTCTTCTGTTTATGCTTTGTTGCCTTGGTTTCAAAATTCTCAAACATGTGTTCCAATGTGGAAATCTCATTTTCAATATCCACTGCTTCTTGTTCCCCTGAGGCGATCCGCTGCCTGAAGCTCCGAATTAGGCCTTGGCCAGCTGCTACATCAACCCCCACTTCCTCCAATGTGGTGTGAAGTCCTGCATTTTCCTCCATTGCCTCCTTCAATTTCTTCTTCAAGGATCTGAAATCTTCAATGGACTTGAGGAGCTGCTCGGAAAGTGCCTTGTTTCTCTCTTGCAGGGCTGCATTCCCAGTGTTTCAAACTCTCTCTTTATCTTTATGCTCAGTCTTATAATGCTGAACTTTCTCCATCAACATCTCATTTTGGGCTTTCAGGTCGTTGATAAGCTCCTCTGTTCCACTCAGTTCATGGACCTTCCTTGCAAGTTCTGTTGCCATAATCTCCTTCTCCTTCCCCAAACTCGAACACATTATCTCCAGGCTCTTCTGTGTTGCCCAGCCTGCACTCACCCTTTTCATCTTCTGCTTTTCCTGCCCCGGTCTGTTCAGTCTTTTTGTCTCTGGGGTGTGAATTGGCCTGAGCTCGGTGTTGCACCGCCGGAACTCCAGCCTCTCTTTCTTTGCTAAAAGATTGACACTTCTGGATCTCTGTATTTCACATCATCCAGAATGTTCGCCATTCCCGCCACCCCTCTGCAGCTTCCTTTCATCGTTAATGTCTTTCGCGCATGCCTCATTGTGATCTTGGATCAGTTTCAGCAGCAGCTTTATATTTGTAGAAACACCTGATTCAACGACGGAAAAAAAAAACCTGAAGAATTGTGTGGGGGAAAGAATCTGTCTATATCAAAGAATATATATATATATATATATTCCAATTTTGCATCCGTTATGTTTGATCGGTTTAGTGTTTGTTTATTTGATCTCGTACTTCATGAGAAACAATGAGGACATTGTCTGTGTTGGGGAGAGGGTAAGTATGAGTTTCTTTCAACTTACACTATAAAAAATTTGATGTTTAGTGATAAAATCTTTTATTAGTAAAACATTGAATTTCGTCGATATAAACATTATTTGATGAAAAATATTTGTTATGATTTTACCCTAAACCTGTCATTAAAAGTATACCACCAAAAATCTCATTTTCATCGCCAAAAGTTTTTGTGATGAAATTTCATCAATGAAAGTTTTTCCTAACAAAATATTTCATTAGCAAAAATAAATATTTTTATCAATTTGTCTTTAAAGATATAAATGATTAATAGTAACAAATTCATTTTTGTTGGAAAATATTTTTAGTAACGTTATAATTTTCTCTCCATATTGTTAGGAAATGTATTTACAATTTTCAATTTTATACTAAAATTACATTCTCCTTGATACTTACAATTTACAATTTTTATATTAAAATTAAGCTTGCAGTATTTGAACCTGATTAAAATAATGTTACAAAAAAAAATTTATTCCAAAATATTATAAAATAATATATATATAAGTAATCACAGAGATAGAATATGTATGCTGAAAATAATATTATAACAAAGTATTTATCAAAAATCAACCAAAAAATATATAAACAGGATCCATCCTATCACTATCATAAAGATTACTAAAGACCCTCTCAATACAGTTCTTGAATTTCTTCATATATCATATATCATATCAGTTTACCTTCTAAGCTCAAATCGTTTTGGCGATCTTGAACATTCTGATTGTGATTGCTCTGACTATTCAAGAAAGAAGGAAGCAGATCCGGAGACGAAATGGCTCGAACCCGGCTCATGTTTGGTAAGGAGAGAGGAAGGAAAATCCCACAAAGAAATATTTGAAGGGGAAGGAATTGTGATCAAAGATGAAACAAACAGAAGTAATCATGAAATGGAGAGGAGGGAAAAGGAGTATATTAAGAAACGAAGATAAATGAAAGAAAAAGAAAGAGAAAAAGGGTGGTTGTTGTATGTATCATGTATGAGCAGAAATATATTAATTATCTGAAAAGAGATTGAGAGATCCAAAAGAGAGATTGCATGCATTGGGGTGGAGGGGTATGCCTCTCTTTATTTCTTTATTCTTTGAGTTTTATTCAACCCCTTGGCTTTCTGTAATATCTCACTATTGCTGAGCAGTACATTGACATTTGCTGGTTGATGTTGGATTATTTCTAAGTGATATTATTGGTGGGTTGCTTTGACTTTTCTGGCCGTCGGTCGTTTTGACTTCATATGACACCACAGCCTCACCCCTCTCCTTTTTCTTCCTCTTTGGTTTTATCTAAATATAAATTACCCAATTTTCTAGACAGAAAATGTAACTGCCAATCAACTACTTCCACCCATGTTACCGATAAATTTCCATAATTTACGAACATTGTAGTTAAAAAAAAATGAAGAAATTTTATGTATCAATTACGAAAAAAAAATTTAAATTTTCAAAAAGCATATTAATTTTGTAATGAGTTTTTTTTAAATAAACAATAAAGGTTGGAGAAAAATCTCAGTAGAAATATTTTTAATAATTTTTTAAAGAAGTTTTTTTTTTTCTTATTACATTATTTATAATTAAACATTTCTTATTTTCATTATTTAAATTTTTTATTTTTAGTTCCTATATATATATTTTTACATCTATTCATTTTGCATATTACATAATAGTACTATGTTTTTGATTCAATCATGTTTCTCTGATATGTCTATCCCAATACTTTACTATTTGAGTTAGGCCTCAAAAACAATATTTTTTCGTATTTAAAAACTTGCTTTTGATATAACTTAATTTTATGTTTTATTTTGATTCTTAAATTGATAAATTTTCCTATTGAAGTCACTAAAAAACTTTATTGTTTTCATTTATTATATAATTTTAGAGGAATTATGTTAAGGTGCTGCAAAGCTTTGGACTTACTGGCAAATCTTAGGAAAATACATGGGCTAGATCTAAAGTGGTTGATGAGGTACATCCATGGTTCTTTTGATTTAGATTTGAGATGATGTCAGATTTTGGTTTGTTATTATTTGCACTTAAATTGAAAATTTGGCTTGATTTAAATATATTAGGGCCTAAATCTAAGTCCGAATAAAAAGTCTGCAAGGCCCAGATCCATTGCATGCCTCATAAGAAATTCAGAGATATTTTTACTCTTTTTAAAATTTTGAAAGTCAAATGAAGGGCTATCGATGCAAGCAGAACGGTTAGTTTTATGTACCCCAGATAAAATATTCTCGGGGAACAAGTCTTCATGACAGATAAAAAGAAATTCTCGAGATCAAGACTCTACATTGGAGACGTGGAAATGTTCTTAAGGAACAAGCTCCATTAATGAAAGACATAGACAATTACATCATAAAGTGGAGAGAGTGGAGAAATACAGACTTGAGTAGCAAGTCTTCTATGTTTATAAAAGGAGGAGAGAAGGATGAAGCAAAAGACATCCAATCAATCAATTGATCAACAAATCAATCGACTTAATGTCAATCAACAAATCCATCGACTTAATGTCAATCAACAAATCTTAGTTTTCAATAAGCTTTCAGCAATTTCAACAAGCTTTCATCAATTTCAACAATTTTAACAAGCTTTCAGCTTTCAGTATTTAAATTCCTAGTCAAAGCCAAGTTTTTAAAATTTCCAATAAATTATATTTCATTCATTCAGAATTAAATCCAATTTCTTCTCTATACTTCGTGATTTTGCTGTAAGTTCTATTAGTTTTCAAACAAAATATCGTTTTTACAAAGAAACTAAGATGTTACGTGGGCTCGGGTTACAAATATTATTCAAGATTATCAACTTTTAGCACTGTGTTATTTCATTCATTCATAAGGAAATCTAACACTTTTCTTCTTCAAAGAAGCATCTATGCTAGATTTCCATTCGTATCGCTTTCCACTTACATGGGAATCGGCCAAGGAACCAGAAACCTACATACTCGATTAGAAGTTTGATTTTAGCGAGTCATTCGCTTTGGAATGACTTTTCATTTCAAGACGCCCCAAGACACTTATATTTTCAGATGCTTTGTGTGAGATTAAAAACAACAACATATTTTTGGCACACTAAGGGGGACCCATCTTTGTAAAACATAACTTGGTGGGACACATCTTTGTGAGACATCATCCGGTGGATTCAGATGCCACCGAAATTGAGAAGTAAAACCATCTTGGAGTCTCAAGACTCAGTATCTAATGTTGCAGACGCAAAACAAGAAGGATTCGTTCCAGCCATGGTCGAATAATTTGAGAAAAAAAAAGCAGATTTTCTCCACGAAGAATTTACATCAGATAGCCAATTCGGGCAGGAAGTAGGCATACGTAATATAAATGTTAATGATATTCATGTTCCTAATGTCGCTGAGTTTGAAAATGATCGATAATCTATGAGATCGAACGCTACTGGTCGGACAATGTTTTGATGAAAGAATGTCGCTGCTGCAGGTCGACTCTAAACAACCTAAAGTTATGCGTCAAAACTAAAGTCATGCTCCATGCACAAGCTTTCTGGAGCAGATGAAGTCAGATGACCCACCGTAGTGCCATCCGGAAATGACTCGCTAATGTTGCGTAAACGAGAAGGACAATATCGTGTGCACAAAGAGGCTATCAGAAAGCAATCTCAAAGATGCCCGAACCAAAGAGGTCAAACCGACTCGATTCATCAAGCAACAAGCTACTGATAACCTACGTATTAACTATCAATTAAACTCGGGCGCCCTGCACTTTCTCGTGAAGTGAAGCGGACTCACCTCCGTTAAACAGTTGAAAATTGATATCTTCCCCCTCATAGGAGAGAAGAGGGAAGTTCAAAAAATTCCAATGGAGAACGTCCTAATCCTGTTAGGACAACGACTCCTCAAAGGGTGCATGCTAACACCAACCCAGTTACACAACCTGAAGTTTATAATGAGCCACTTCCTTTAGATGGAGGCACGGGGGGCACTATTTCACCACCCTTAGGGGTAGGTATTAATAGAGGCCAACAAATTCCTCAGCCTTTTATGCAACCACCTCCACCACCACTAAATTTGGAGGCAATAAGGGAAGCGGTACAGGAACTATACGGGCCTGACCATAGATAGGTTGGCCACCCAAAATTCTATAAGCCATATGCAAAGGCAATAGATAGAGAGAATCCTTACCCAAGGGGGTATAGAATTCCTGAATTCTCTTTATTCTTTGGAGAAGATGGACGGGCCAATTTGGAGCATGTGGCTAGATCTATGGCGTAGTGTGAAATCGCTAACTATGAAAATTTCCTGCCTATCTCAAACTCATATGTTATTCCTAACTCACTAACAGGAGCGCTTTTACTTGCTATGCAACATTGCCAAGGAATTCTATCATGAGTTGGTAGGAAATGGAGAGACAGTTCCCCACACAATTCTTCAAAGTAGAACTTAAGATTTGCATAGTAGAATTATCAAGGGTAACCCAAAGGGGTGGAGAATCAACAGAGTCATGTATCACTCATTTCAAAAGAGTGAGGAATAGATGCAAAATCCATCTCCCAGGAACAGAGTACATGAAGATAGCACAGAGGGGACTTGATATAGAGCCGAGGAAGAAGTTCCAAGGCATGGGAAGAAATCTATGAGGGAAAGGGTAGGAACACTTCAAGGAGGAAAATACCTCCAAGGTTTGTTATCTCTCATGTTCCACCTAAGCAAAAGTGGCATGTAGTGCAACATAAGAAATTTCCCTAAAAGCTCATCAGAACTGAAAAGAGAAGGATGTAGAGACTGAGAGCTATGGAGAAAAGGAATTACTTAAATAAATGCCATAAGAAAAGCCAAAAAAAAACAGAGAATCTAAAAGAAGAAGTGAGGCCTACTTCAAAGAAAACCAAATTTAAAGGAAGGTTAAGGTAAGATGAGAGTCTTAGTTACTGACTGGGAATCTAAGAAATGGATTTGAAAACTATTATGATAGGTACATTTTTGCTCTTGAAATGTTCTACCATTTCTTTAACTTTACTGTTTTTTCAAGTCAAAAAGAGCTTTGAGGAAGTTGAGCTGAGGTATATGTTAAACATTTGTAAAGAAGAGGAAAACATAGTCGAGTAATTCGCCATTGACTCTAACAAAATACATTAAGTTCTATATGTGAGAGTATTTTCTTTCACTTTAATGGTAAACTAAAGGTAAGCACCCGAGAAATTCCGTTCGAAAAGGGCAAAATCGTACTTAGCCAAAAATTCCAAATTTACTTCTAGACTTTGACACGATGTTTATTTCACCGCTTGGAATCGCCTCAATGGTAAATCTGATAACGCTAATTTCATTAATTTCGAGATAGCCTGAGTTGACACGCTTTTTCGAGGCATCACGCCGTGCCAGAAACGATTTTTTGGATGCGCCAAAAGTCATATATAAATACGACTCATGTGCAGGTGGAAGGAGTAGAGAAATGATGAAATGGACCGCGAGATAGTGCCAGTGTCAAATCAAAGAAGGACATAAATATCATTTTTTGGAATTGTTTGCTAGAAAGACAAAGAGCAAGACTTCTCCATTTGAAAAAGTAAGGAAAGAAAAACGTGAATTGAAAAGAGAAGGAGATGCGAGAGTTGAGATTACGCGTAGAAAGAGAGAGTACGACTTCTTTAGAATCGTGGAGATCCTCACCGCTGGAAGTCGCCTAAAGAAGGAAAGTCAAGCCACGCTGAGACTACGCTGGCGCCGGATTCGGAGGGAAGTTTCACAAACTCCGCTGTAGGGATTTATCCCACGGAGTTTTACAATTTTATTTAAGTGTTTCGACATGTTTCCGTTGGTTTGAGGCCTTGAATGATCGTTTGATCGGTTCCAAAACTTGGAATCGAAATGAAAAAAATTATGGAACCAAATGAGATGGCCGTGATGCTGCGCGTGATCGTGGGCTGCTCACGACCATGGTGAATGCAAGCTTAAATTGTATTGTGATGTGTGTGAGGCCGAAATGGCTATGAAATTGCCCTGGAAGTGAACCGATGAATTGATGAGTGGATAAATAGTAAACCCGAGGTTTTACTGTTCGCAGAAATATGATTTAAAATAAACTTTTGTGGTGAATCATGGTTGGTCGAAAAATTAAATTGAATTCCTGCCAGTTTGATCATTAGCCCAAGTGAGCTAATTTTTTGCAATGGAATGTAATTACATAACATGTTTGTGTGATTTAAATTATGTGAATATATGCACATTTATATCAATGGTTATGTAATTGTAATGGAATTGCATCACAGATTCCATATGCACACCTAAAAATTCCTAGAACAATAGATTTGAGCGCAGAGGACTGGAGAGAATAGTTTTAAAAGTCACTAAATAATAATAATTATCGAGGGTAGTCCAAGAAAATATCAATCTGTTTGGTTTTTACCAAATGATGCAGAGACTGATATTGTCCACAAACAAAACCAAGGTTCTCATACGGGCTTAGGCAGTGTGAGGGAGCCTGTGAGACTCTGGATATGATGATTAGTTAGACATTCAAGTAGGATCATGCATTTGCTTGAATGTGTGTTTATTTTGGAGCATTGCATATGCATCTAGTGATAATAACCCACTTAGGGTGATTCCAATTATCGAGCATTAGCTCACCCCCGCCGAGGATACCATTTTGCTGTGCATGTGGGAGCGTGGCGAAGACTGTCATCATAGAGTTTGCTTAGAAGAGCCAAAATGCCTTTGATGGTTTTGCATGTATTAGAACTGTTTTTCATTTACCATATTTGTTGTATAAGAGTAGATCATTAACCTTGTAACTATGATATATAGTTGGGATGTTTTATGAGTATTGGTTAAGGGGGCTCCAAGTACGTTTACTCCATGATGGATTATATTGATAGTTGGGATATGTTGGGAGTATACGTGTGGGCCCAAGAGGTCAGTATTTACCGATATAGTTGTATATGAGACCTCAGACATTGTATATTGGGACAAAGTTATATACAGTGGTTAGACTGGGGTAGAGCTCCTCGTACAAAGGAGACTCGGCTGATTATGTGAGTGGCGCTTGCAAACTAGATCCACTAGTATTCCGCGAATAGACGGTGAAGCCAACGGACCCCCTGTGAATTGGGGCTGCCTGGTATTGTGAGCATAGGTATACGGCTACCTAGGGCTTGAGGGATTTGAATTTCAGTGCCATAGTCTCGAGGGGTGTAAGAACATCACCACCAGGTGTGGTTCGAAGCTGTTTAGGGCATGAGACGCCCAGGAACGACTACGAAACCAGAACCCGCATGCATGTGTTTGGTGTGTTTCGGTGATCTACAAATTTGTCAGGTGAAAAATATACAGAACATAAAATTTTAGCGGATGTTCGGGGTGCCAGTGATTAGCACTTAGTAAGCTGGAAAATGCTCGGAGTTTTACAGCTGTGAAAAAAAAAAACTGAACAAGAGAAGAAATGAAAATAAATTTTATAAATTTATTTGCTTGGGGGAAGAAAAAAAATTACCCTTTAAGGTTTTACAAAGGTAAAACCGAAGAATGGAAATAAAATAAATTTTTATAAATTTATTCGGGGTATTTCGGAAATTGAAAAACTTAAAAAAATGGAGTGCAAAAGTCGGGTCGGCTATCGCCGTGATCGTATTGCAACATGTATGGTATCGCGATACAGGGCAAAGAGGGTCGCTGATCAGAGTCGCGACACAGGGTTACGACACGGTTACCAACGCGGCACTGGCAAGTAGGGCGAGCAAAGCGCGATGGGACATCGGCGCCGGCACTGGGCGCTACGGGCGTCAAGGCAGTCGGGCGCGGCGCATGGCGGCGGCGCGAGATCGCATAAGCGCAGGCGCTGGCGCGGGCACGGTACGCCGTAACATGGTCGCTGGGTGGCTCGGGCGCTACTGGCCGGGCCAATCGGGGCACCGTGCACCGACCCACTTTGACCGCAGCCACCCGCAGAATGTTCCCGAAGTCACTTTAGACATCGCTCATGAAACTGCCGGCGAACACTGCTCATCACAAAATTTTCGACTTTTTTTAATTAAATAAAATAAAGCACAAAAATAAAATACAAAATTTTGGAAAATGAAAGTTTCAAAAATAAAATTTTGCTGATAAAATTGATTACACGGATAGCGCCCGTATCGCTATAAATGCAAAGGGATTCTGATATATATACACCGATTTTTTGTATGATCTGTCTCGGGATGTGTTTAGTGCCTCGAGATAATCGTGATTGTATTTAACTGCCATTTTAACTGCAGATGGCTAGTAGAGGACGCGAGGGCGCAGGGGCGCCCACGGTACCGGGGTCGACACCACCGACATTTGACCACCAGCGATCACAGCCTTTGCCGAGGCCAGAGGTGTTGCAGCCGCCATCGCACGTGTGCCAGCATAGCGTAGTCGTGGGGTCCAGTAACCTCCGTGAGGTTTGTAGAGCGCATCATCCTCCGATATCTGGCTGTGAGGAGAAACCGGATGCAGACACCATTGGTTTATGCGCATCGAGAACGTGGCTGTGAGGCGGAGATCAATCACCCGATACTACCGTGATCAAATAGCCGCAGATTCCAACCGAGGCGAGGCCTGGCGCATGGTGGAGATGGGCGCAGGACCCTAGACTTGTGAGGCTATGATACGGGCGTGGGAGCCGCGTGAGCCGCTCGCCGGCAAGTATTTTCCGTGAGATCAGGCATGCCAAGGCTCGGGAGTTCTAAATGATGCAGGGGCGACGACCGCGGATGGACTACGTGGTCGGATTCACGAGTTACCGATTTAAGGATGATTACGTGGTCACCGACTGGGCCAAGGCGAGGAGATTCGAGAATGGATCGTTGTACATTCGGGCCGTGGATCAGGATCACCATTGCGGATATGGATTCCATGGTCGACAACCCGACCATGGATGAGATGCCCTGAGCACTCGAGATGGTGCGTTGCAGATCGGGTGTGCGACGGGCCTTCTTCCGGCCGCAGAGCGCAGAGAGCTTTCAGCCGCTGAGGTCCCGCAGTCGCGCTTCATCCTGCCAGGGACGTAATGAGTCAGCCGGCCAAGCTGACGTGATGGTGCGCTACCATTGTCAAAGAATCTCGACACATGAGGAGGGATTGCCCCCGCAGACAAAGGATCCTGTGGTTTTGACAACATAGTCCCACGCCGCAGAAGCACAGAGAGGATGGCGTAGTTCTCTCCACAAGACGGCATGCCAGAGGCTGGCCTCGCCCATGAAACCGGTACTCAGCACCTCCATCACAGGCAGCCCGAGAGGCCAGTATGGGTAGAGGCAAGAGGATCGAGGCCCACGTGCGGACATCAGGGGTTCAGGGCGTGTCTACGCCATCACAATCACAGCCAGTCACAGACAAACGGCCATATTGCGGCACGCGCTACATCTCGCCTATGGGAAAGAGTGTTATTTGATTCGTGCCGATTCATTCATTGCTGCATCGGGCCAGGATCGAAGCCGGGCTTAGAGGCCGAGACCCAGAGGAGCCTCAGATGTAAGTTCTCCCCAGGGATTAGGGCCAGAACAGGATGATATGTCGAGGCTCGAGAGCCTGAGATCTCGGTGGGACTTGGTACTGCGGCCGACTCAGAGGATCACGGATACGTCGAGTTCGATGTCATCCTAAAGGATGGATCGACACCATTAGTCGCATCGATTGTGAGCGTAGATGGTTACCGCCACGCAGATCTGCATCTCGTGTATTTGCCAGTGGAGACAAGCATGACATTTTCGCCTGCATTATACGAGTCCGTGTCGTGACGCTACGGGTCAAGGTACCGAGCCTCACCCCGAGGACAAGGAGAGAGATAGACTTCAGATCTACCGAGCAAGATGTGAGTATGGATGTTTTTCCGCATGAGATACACTGACTACCTCCATTGCAGGGTCAGACTTCGCAGACGAGTTACACTCCCTCTGGTACTTCTCACCCATCTCTATGACCTTGACAGATGGCAACTATTGAGTCATAGTAACGTGAGTCCACTTACAGGAGTTAATGGAGTCAAGGGGTTCATAAGACCGGCACTTCACCATGGGGCGTCCTGGGCTTTATTCATAAGAAGAAAGATAAAGACTTTCGACTACGATGACTACAGCAATTTAACAGGTTACGATCAAGAATCCACTATTACCTGTGATCACGATTTATTCGACGTACTGAGAGGAGAGCCAGTCTACTCCAAGATGGGATCTCGTGACCGGTTACCATCAGCTTGAAAGTTAGGAGATGACATCCCAGACAGCGCTTGTGACATGTTACGGGCACTTCAGTTTACGGATGCCTCTTGATCGCGAACGCGCCAGAAGATGTCCATGATCTCATGCATAGGATATTCCAACCCTATTTAGATCAGTTTGGCCTGAAGTTCCTCGTGGATGACATTTTTGATCTACCCCGGGCCGAGTGGGAGCATGAGTGCAGTCACCAGGATCGCGGTTGGCGCTTGTCGAGAGACCATCACCTCGTGACGCCAAGTTCGCGCGCGAAGCTTCGCTTATCGAGGCGTAGATTTTCGGGACACGTGTGTCTGGCACGCGTGCCTGACCTGCAGGCGTTGAGGCCGTGATGAGCCGGAGAGGCCACGAAGTCAGATTTTGAGACACGCAGCTTTCTTTCTGATCGGCCAAGCGTACCGTAAGATTCATCAGAATTTCTCCCCCAGATAAGACTTACGACGCGGTCACCCCAGAAGTGGCGCCAAGTTTCCGACGACTGATCACGCAAGATGATTCTGTGGGAACCCAAGAGAGATTCATCGGGCCCCATCCATAGTCCCGTACAGGGATAGCACACAGCAGTATCAGGATGCCCCGAGTCGGGATCGGGATGCCTTTGATGTGAATGAGGTAATTTACGCCTTCGCCGGGCCAGAACCATGAGCACTACCCCACACTACACGGAGTCAAGGCCAGGGTCTTCGCCTCAGCTCACTGGGCGTCACTACTTATACGACGAGGAGGTGTACCACTGGCAAAGTTCCGGGCGATATTTTTCACGCACGGACCTCAATACGAGGCAACGGATGGAATTCCGAGGATTATGACTTCACTCTACTACCATCCCGATAAGGCAAAATGTGGTGGTTGATGCACTAGTTGAAGTCACGAGGAGCCAAGGCAGATAGCTTCTGGAGGGCAGAGGCTTCAGACCGTGGACGCGCCTCAAGCCACATAAAGAGCGCACTCAGTGGCACCTCAGAGTTTAGTGGCTACACCGTCTCGCGGCTGCAGTGATTGAGTCCCAAAGGGAAGGACACTGCAGATAGTGTCCATTAAATCGAGTACATCAGCACAAAGTGACAGGCCCCGTGGACCGCTTCCATGTAGATGGTAGTCTCAACATGTGTACGGTAAAGTGGCCCCAACAACTACCTAGAGTAGGATTCTTCGTGGAGTTTCATCGCTTCCTCGATCTCTACTTCTCGTATCCAAAAAGTACAAGATGTACCCTGATCTTCGCCGCACTATCGAGTGGACAAAGAGACACGTATGATTTTGTTCGACGATGTTCACAAGAGTTAAGGTCGAAAGACGGTGTATACAGGCTACCAGCCTCGGAGGGTTTGAGCGGAAAGTGGAGCACGCCACGAGTGGACTTTGTGACCACGTTACGATGCGCGAGGTATGGACGCGGATGCGATAGTGGACCCGCCACGGTCGCATACTTAGTCACAGGCTGATACGACCCCGCTCGCTGAGAGATCTCCGCTGGTCAGCGAGCCCGAGAGATAACCACTACACGGATACCAAAGATCCATAAAGTGTCGGCTGGGTGGACCCGAGGTTTAATGGCCTGTTTTCGGAAGGAGTTTCGTGCCACATGGGCAATACCTGGCCGACGATATACAACTTTCAATCTCAAATGACAGGTCACCGAGGACTATGTTGAGGACATGTCACAGGAATGCGCCCCGGATCATCGTGGTAGCTCAAGAGTGGCTTGCCTGAGTGGAATCTTCGCCTACAACAACAAGTATTAGGCGAGTATGTACGGATGGCGGAACTGTGATGAGGCATTGTAGGCTGGAGACCATGAGGTCAATGCTATGTCAATCGAGGTGAGACATTCCACCGGTCCTCGACAGATTCAGGACACCTCCAGCAATGGCTGAGACGATGTCAGTTTTCTCACGCCGTAGCCTGGTAAGAGCTATGCCGCTAGAGCTCGAGGTCGGGGGATCATGTCTTCTCAAGGTGATGCTTAAGAGGGAGTGGTCGTTCCGATAAGCTACGTGAAGCTTATCGCCGAGGTTTATCGACCTCTGAGATACCGAGAGGATAGTAATCAGAAGGCATCGGCTGGGCGTTATCGCCTGAAGATGTCGTGTCCACGAGGTATTTCGCCCATGCTCTAAGTATACTCCAAATCCAAATCATGTAGTGGATCGGGGATGATCGAGGTTGACACCGATGGACCTTTCGAGGAGGGACCAGATGTTTTTCGATAGCCGCGATCAAAGCCATGACGCAAGACCGTGAGGACCGTGAGGACCGTGAGGACCGTGAGGCTAGTGAGGGTGCTATGGCAGCACTATGGAGTGGAGGAGTCAACGTGGGAGCACGAGGACACGATGCGGGCCACCCATCCCTTCTTGTTTAGGGATGAAGGTACGTGGTTTAGTCGTTTAAGATTTAAACAGACTGCTTACATGCATGGTAGAGTGCATGCTGTGCCATGCATGTGAGTGATTGTGATCGGGCCCGTAATCAGACGAAATTCCTTTAGAGGGAGAATGTAAGACCCGGTAAAATTCCACCGAAAAAGGGTAAAATCGCACTTCGGGTCAAAATCTGAAATTTATTTTCTAGATCCTGATGAGAAATGGATTTCACCGCTGAATCGCCTCTCGCAAAAATCTAGCTTAGCATCGAATTTCGCCGAATTCGAGACAGTTTGAGTTGACATCGCCGAGGCATCGCCGCACAGAAACCATTTTCACGCGATTTAAAAGTCACATATAACACGCATCATGTGCCATAAGTGGAAATGGAGTGAAACGATGAAATGGAGGCCGAGATAGTGGCGAGTGTCAAATCAAAAGAAGGACATAAATGTCATTTTTGTTATCATGGTTAGAAAAGACAAAAGTATCATGATGTCTCCATTTGAAAAGGGCAGCAAAACGTGAATTGAAAAGAGAGAGAAGGAGATGCGTGAGAGTTTGAGATGGCGCTTAGAAGAGAGTAATCGACTTCTTCTGTAGACCGTAGAGATCCGACTCATTCGGCAGTCGTGAGCAAGAAGGAAAGTCAGCTTCTACGCCGAGACTCACACGCGGATCGCCGGATTCGAGGAGTTTCACAACTCCGCCGGTAGGTGGATTTATCCTACTCGCTTGCGTACACTTTATTGCCGCTGGCATGCTTTGGCTGGTTCGAGGCCTTGAATAATCAGGCTTGATCTGCTCCAAAACTCGAATCGAAATGAAAAATTATGGAACCAAATGATGGCCGTGATAAAGCAGGGCAAGATCAGAAATGCTTCAGTCGATCATGGTGAAATGTGTGCTTAAATCAGATTGCGGATGTGTGAGGCCTAAATGGCTATGAAATTCGTGTTCCTGGGAAGTGAACCGATGAATTGATGAGTGATGGGAATAGTAAACCCGAGGGTTTTACCAATTATAGGAATAGTGACACGAAAATAAACTTTGCGGTGAACCTGTTTGGTCGAAAGTAATTCACTCAATTGCTCGTGTTTGATCATTGCCCAAGTGACTAATTTTTCGTGTAATGGAATGTAAATACATAACATGTTTGTGATTTAAATTATGAATATATGCATGATTATATATATTTGCATGTGTTATAGAATTGTAATGGAATTATATCATGCATTCCATATGCACTGGGCACCCTGTAACAATGTGAGGAGTGCATGTGTGATTTCGGAGAGAATAGCTTTGAAAGTGTTGACTAAAATAATAATACCATCTGAGGGTAGGTCCAAATAAGACATCACCCGCCTAGCCTGCCCGCTGATATATATATCGCAGGGCTGTCCACAAATAAACCAAGGTTCTCACACGTGGCTTAGTAAGTGCGCAGGGAGAGCCTGTGGAGGACTCGATATAGAGCGATCAAGCAGATTCACAAGCAGGACTGCATCGCTGAATGTGGTGTTTATTTTGAGCATTGCATACATGCACTGGGGTGGAGAACAATCACCTCTGGGGTGGTGATTCCAATTACCAGCATTGAATTACCTTGCCGAGGACAGGGCTATTTACGTGCACAGATGCAGATCTGCTCATCATGTGAGGCCGCTGTAAGAAAGACTAATGTGGCTTGAATGCTCGCAAGCTGTATTATAATGTTTTTCATTTTAAATATACGTGTTGTGGCAAGAGTAGATCATTAACTCTTGTAATTCATGATATATGGAAGTTGGGATGTTTTATGAGTTTTGGGGAAGCAGGGCTCCATGGCCAAGCCACCATGTATGGATTATATCGATAGTCGTGGATATATGTTAGAGTATAATGCAGGGGCCCAAGAGGTCATATTTATTCGACATAGTTGTATATGAGACTCTGTGTGGTCATTATGTATATTGGGACAGGTTATATACATGTGTTGTATTTGGGTAGAGCTCCTCGCATGTGCTGAGATTCTGGCCTTCGATTTTCATGAGATTATGTGCCGTCGTGAATCCGACATCCACTAGTATTCCGCGGGTCGATCGTAGTCAACTTAATTCCCCAAGAATTGGGACGTCACAACTAGTGTCCAAGGTATTGGTGGATAATGGATAAATAGTCAATGTGATGCCATTGAGGATGTTGTTGACAGCTTTAGGAAGAGGTGTTGGTGATTTAATTTGAAAAATATGTCTCGTATTAGCTTACTAAATAAATCTCTAAGAGACTATAAAGGCATCCCTATCGACATCACTTCATGGGTAGCCTTGACTTTATTAAATTTTCAGGATTAATTATATCGCTTAATTACAATGCTTTGTTAGGAAGAGACTGGATTCATGCCAATTGGGTAGTAAGACTTCCTTATTAGTTTTCTTTGCGATTAATTCTACTGCTAATTACAATGCTTTGTTAGGAAGAGACTGGATTCATGCCAATTGGTGTGTGCTGTCCTCCCTTCACCAAATTTTATTGTTCTGGAAAGGTGATGAAGTAGAAGTGGTATGGCAGATAAACAACCTTTTCATTGCAACTTCAGATTTTGTTGAGGCCAATTATTATGACCAAGAGTTTGGTCCAAGAGTTTGGACCAAGGGAAATATACATGGAGTGAAGAGATATGTTGGGTTACGGGAAGAATATCCAATCTGGTTGGAACATAAATGCAACGGAATTTAAAATTTTTATCCCTTTAACCCACCAAGGATCACATGCGTTTATAAAAACTCAAGGAAGGGTAACAAATCCCTACCTCTTGTAGATCGATTCGCTGCCTTCAAAGTTCCAAGGCAAGGCCTCTCGTTTATTCGATTCCCCAAAGGTGTCGCCTCTCGAAAAGCGGTACTCTCACCCTCTACAAGTATCCACACACGAATAACAATGAACGATCTTGTTGAATGCTAGTTCGTAGTTCGTCTCTCAAAACGAAATTAGGGTTTTTCTTTTCTTTCTCTCTCTGCTTTGGTTATTCTTAGAGTAAAGATTTACTACAACTAAAAATATATATGTCTCACATATATATATCTATATAAGTCCAAGTAGGGTTTTAGTCAAAACGACTTTATTATTATATATTTAAAATTTTTTAAATAATAACAATTTAAATTCCAAATCCTGGGTCAGATAAGGGAAAACGAATTTATATTATTATATATTTAAAAACTTTTTAACACACAACAATTTAAATTCAAATCCTTATCATAAGGAAACGAATTTATATTATTATATATTTAAACTTTTTAAAAAACTCATGCATTATTTCCTTATCCAATAAGAAAATATAATAAATTAATTATTTGTTATAATTTAAATCACGAATTTAAACTTTCTCAAAATTAAATCAATTTAAATAACAAATTAATTATAAATATTTGTAATTTAAAATAATATCATCATTTTAAATTGGCCATGCGTAGAGTGAAAAACCATAACCGTTATTATTCGTTTCCACGTGCGACCCTATAGGTTCACCTTCAACATTAATAAAAAGAGGGGCCTGTAAATCACATTTTGATCCTACAAGTCATAAGGCGGGCTTAGCAAGACAAGATGATTACCAAGCTAAATGAAAAGCTCATAATCTGAGACAATCTTTAATATAGCTAATGACATAATCCTTTTCAGTCTTAAGATATCTTTGATAGAATATATGGCATGGACAAATGTAAAGTCAACCTTATATCGCTCTATCTTTGATTACCAAACCCACTGATCGGACTAAACAAATGGACAATACTGGATCTCCATCAATACATTTGAGCACTACCATGCATTTTTGGCCCAATTGTCGTAGGACCCAGATACTCTCTCTCATAAATAAAGAGGGACAAATTCCATTCATCGTCATATCTCACTACATACTCTTATTATGTTCAAGTATAACCTTTATAGTCATCCGATTAAAGACAACGCTGATTATATCAAAACACAATATTCTTTATGTGTTGAGAACTATAGCGATCTCAGTCAAAGGATTTAATGACACAAACTATTAGAGATTAACTTATGACTTTGATCCATGTATTAATCTCAAGGACTGTCTCCGGTCTAATATTTGTTCTCAACAATAGATAAGTTAAATTTGATTTATCTCATACACATATTCATCCCATGAATATCAATCAACCTTTATACTAATCTTAATTCATTGTTATTCTAGCGAATAATCGATTAGGGACATTTAGAATAATTAATAATATTATTCAAGGACATTATATATAATAAACATGTAAATCATCATAATAATAATTACAAATAGTCAAAATAATTATGTCCGATACACAGGCCTAGAGCACTATTACTAACAAGATATTGGTGACATTTTCAAGACCAAGCTGCCAAACTTCTTAAAGACAACTACTATCGTGCATTTCAGGCCGATAAAAGGTTTGACCATTGAGGAGATTGATAACTAAGTATTCTCATGAAGAGAACGCAAGTGCTGTAGTCGCGGTTATCTGTAATGCAGAGTACCATGACTTTCCGCCCGAGCCACAAAATAGACCCAGTCAAAGGCCGAATCCTAGACCCGGATCGTCCTCACTCTTTGAATCATTTCGAATAATCCAAATGGCACATTATTCAAACACATTTCAAATACTCAATGAAAAAATATATATGTAAATACCACTTTAACATAAAGGGGGCCCATCATTTGATCACAAAACTCTTTTTCATTCTATATGGCATTTCATGCTCATTTGGTCCATTTCCCACCTTTATACAATGCGGCTTTATTAACCGTTTTCAATATCCAAATATTTATAAAATATAATTAGAGTTCAATTTTCATAATAGTGTTTGTACAAAATGAGTCGAATAATTCCATGTATGCATGTGACGAAACTTTACTTATTCTCCGTGTGACTTTGACGATGACTCTTATTCACTACGGTCTACGTCCTTGTACTAGCTCTTCTCGGTACTCGCGGATGCGATAAAAACAACTGGTTAAACATTTTCTTCTTACATGCTTAGTGGTTCTTATATATAGTTCTTTTTCTTTCTTCCATTTCAACTTAATAAATTCATGCAATTTTTCTAAACAATGCTTTTTAATCTTTAAATGATCAATGCAATACAATGTTATTAAGTATTCATTCTTGCTATACATTCATTTACAATATTGATCATTCCAAATATGCACTTCATATGCACAATCATTCAAAACACAAATCATACATTTCAATAATTTTTCTTATCATTCACCTCTGTTTCAAATTATCTTCCTTCCTAATTCTTATGCTTTCTGGGCACAGGATAACTAATCACGATACGGTTCCGCTGGCCGCAGCTTTAATAAAAACTCTCTTTTGTTTTATAACACAAGATATGAAAACCAGCAGGCGCCGACCGGTTATTAAAAATCATCTATGAACACTATCGATATTGTCCCATCGGGGTTGCGATCGGCGACACTTCATTACATTCGTTCAGGTATTGCTAATTTGACTTATCGTATGCCAATCTTATCGCCAACTCGACCTAACTGTTAGCATTCTATTAAAGGCGTTCAAATAATTCATAGAAAAATACAATATAGTATGTACATTTATACAAACAATTCATTTTCGATATTCATGCAATTTTTGATATGCAAATTATTTCACAATCAATTGTCTCAAATCAATTAAAACAAATCAATATGCTTTTTCTTATAAATCATTTCAACAATTTAAATCATTTTGTAATCATTCAAACACTTTGGAATTAGAGAGAGAAAAGTGGAGAACAAACCAAAAAGATTGTCGTCCTTCGATTCTTGTCCTCGAAATCTCAACCTCAACTCGAGCTTTTCTCCTCGTTAGCCCCTAATCTATCACAAATGACAATCATATATTAGTTGGGTATTCTAAGGTTTCTATTTAGGTCTTATTTCTACTTGACTCCCTTCCGGTACATTGTTCCTTTCATTTTTCCTCATTTCCTCATCTTTAGACATTCTTATCATTCTTTTTAGGCATCGATATGCCTCATTTTGATGAATTTTCTGGGTTCAAAGGGGTCCAAATTTGGATACACTTATTTCAAGGATATTTGTTCTCCTAGAAGTCTAGTTTATCTATAAATTTTAATCACTCAATTCGGATGAGTGATGGCCAAGTTATGGCCTAAATAGCAAAACTGCTCCAAACATCAAAACTGTATCAGAACTGAGCCAAAATTGACCCGAAAACAAAGCCTCACTTTTGATGTATTTCTGGGTCCAATGGGGTCCAAATTTGGATACACTTATTTCAAGGATATTTGTTTTTCTAGAAGTCAAGTTTACCCCTAAATCTGAATCACTCAATTCAGATGAGTGATGTCCAAGTTATGGCCTAAATACCGAAATTGTTCCAAACACCAAAACTATATCAGACTGAACCAATTGATCTCAAAAAACAGAGCTCATTTTGATTTAATTCGGGTCCAATGGGGTCCAAATTTGAATACATTTATTTAAAGAATAATTATTTTTCTAGAAGTCTAGTTTATCCAAAAATTTGAATCACTCAATTTGGATGAGTGATGGCTAAGTTATGGCTCAAAACAAAAATACGGGTTTTGGGAAAATTTTGATAGCATCTCTCCTAAAAACCCAACATTTCTTTTATACAAAAATTCCTCATTTGAGGACTACAACCAATCAAACAACCAAAAACAACTTAGAGGAACCAACAAAAACACTTTTATTCAAATTTGGGGCTTTCCCTCAACCTAAACACAAGAAAAAGAGGGGGGTGGTTAGGGTTTGGTTTACTTACCCCAAATATCTTTCAATCTTCTTCTTTCTTTTGATTACCTAAACTTGATCCCCAGAGAAAATCACCAAGTTCCTCCTTCTTCATCAACCGTAGTGCCCTAGCCCCTCTCTCCCCTGCCTGGAACCGTGAGTTGGTGGCATTCAAAGACTAAAAATTGGTCTTGCCCATTACATGACTAAGGCCACGCTTTCTATTACACACTAATTCATCATTCTCATATTTTTTCATTTTAATGTGCTTCATTTCACTTTCATTTCCTCTTTTATTTCATCTCATTTATACTTTGCACTTATATTACTCATTTATGACTTAGGGTCCCCTTATTTGACATTTTAATAAATTTATTTGGTTTTGTAAAATTTGGTGTGTTTTTATCATTTTTTCGTTTTTAGCCATTTAAACTTCGGAAAAATATAATTTAATTTATTTTACACCCTGAATATGTTATAAAACTGTTAGAGTATTTTCAGGGCATTACAAAAATGCAGCAAGTTACTGAAAAAGTTGCAGAAGAACAATTCCAAGACATTTGTGGAGTTGAAGTGATTTATGAAGAAGAATCAGATGAAGAGGAGGAAGAAATTCATATTGAAGATTTGGAGCAATCTCCTCCTAAAATGGAAGACAATAAGCCTCAGGTACATGATCCTAAGGAAGAAGTCAACCTTGGCACTATGGAAGAGCCAAGGATTACTTACATTGTGACGCCCCAAAACCTGAGGGTCCCGTTGAATACTTGTCAACCCATGGAATTCCTGTGGATTTCGGGTAACCCGACACCACACTGTTGTGTCCTATTTATCGAGATCCAGATATTGTCAGAAAACGGCAGTCTCATTTGTTCTATGAGCTCCCACCTTAATATACAATCTGTATAACAATATATCCATAACCCATCTAGGGTCTCAATAGAAGTAGTAATGACCACATAGGGTCCATTTGTGTAACGCCCCACAAAAAATACCATAGAATTTTTATAATAATTTTATTATATATTATGGGTATAAATCAGCCAAACTGGTTTCGAAAATTGATAAATTGTTAAACCGTGAAAAATGATAATGTGGGAAATGAATATGTGAGCATATGATTAAATATTATATGCTAAAATGAGAAATTGATTGAACCTGGAAATAAATCCAAGTGAAAAATGACAAATTTGGAAATGTGTAAATGAGGACTTAAGGGTCTAATGAGAATGAGCTTAAATGCCAAGTGAATTAAATGATAAATGAAAGTGAAATGAAGAGTTAAAATGCCAAAAATGAGAAATGAGATTTATTGATGTGCCAAACATGGCCTAAGGGTGAAAACATGACTTAAGGCATTTTTTGTGTTAGAATGCTCATTGAGCAAAAACATTTGGGGGACTGGGAGGAGAAAGAGGTTTGCCTCGGACAAGAAGTAATTTTGAAGGTGATTTCTTCCACTTCATTGCTTCTAAATGATCAAGCATCTTGGGTGAAGGAGATTCAAAAGGATTTTAAGGTAAGAACCAAACCCTAGATTTCTTTAAATGAAGTTTGAGTTAGAAAAACCCTAATCCATCCATGAGTTTTGCTCATGGTTGGTTTAGGATGATATTAAAATGCCTTTGGGAGAGTTATCCATAATTTTATTTTGAGTTTTTGAGTGATTTTTGGAGAAATTGCAAAATGAGCAAGGAGGAAAAAGCTAGGCAAAAATCGGGCCTTTGCCGCACAAGGTCGCCTTTGCCGCAAACAGCGCCAAGGGCCAAAAGGCCACTCCTAAGGGCTCGCTCGTAACGTAGTCGCGCTACGTAGCGGTGGGAAGCGCAACTAAGGCAATCGTCTCACAAGGCAAAATTTTTGATTTTGTTCCGAAAGTCTTGTATTCGTACATCGATTGTTTAGGAACCCTAATAAATGGTTAATGGGGGTTCAAAAGAATGAAACTAAGTGAAAACGTATCAGAGCCAATACGCCGACGGGCTTTGCTTCGCTCGACGATATTCTAAGTAAGTGTGATTAAGAAGTTCACTAAATGTGATGTGTGTGATTTGCTAGGGACCGGTGAGGATCACCTAACCTAAGATCGAGATTGAAGGCAAGGCAAAAAGAAAGAGAGAGATTGGTTTGTTCTATCTTCTCCTATTCTTGTTTCAATAATTGAAAATATTTGTTCTAAATGCATAAGAAAAGCATATTGATTTGCTTTTAATTGGATTTGAGTAAAATTATCAGAAATGTTTGTGATATGAAAATTGCATGATTATTGAAATGAATAATATATAAAATGTGTACATATCGACCGTATTTGCTATAAAGGATTTGAACACCCTTAATAGAATGTTAACTGTTTAATTCACATTAAGGATAGATTGGTATACCAATAGGGGTCAAATTAGTAGTATTGCGAACAAATGTATTGATGTGTCACTCCAATCAGTAGCCCAGCTGAACTAGATCGGTAGTGTTCACGAAATTTATTTTTAATAACCAGTCAGCAGCCCAGCGGGATTGTGTCGGTGATTCCGATATCCTGTATACCGAAAACATAGGTTAAATTCTTTAAGGGCAGAATTGAATTGATTTGAGATTGTGACATATTGATATTGAAAAGCATGATTGCAAATTGAAATGAAAAGAGCATTGTGAAATGCATGAAATGGTTATAAATGAATTATAACATATGAAAGTGTATATTTGGGATGATCAATGAACCGTAAATGAGTGTATATGAAAGAAGTATATGTATTGTATTGACATTGATCATCCAAAAAGATTTGAAAGTTTTGTTTAGAAAAATCGCATATGCTTTATTTTAATCAAAATAAGTGTATCGGACTTAGCAGGAACTTCACTAAGCATGAAAATGCTTAGCGTATTGTTTTGTCAACGCGTTGCGTACCGACCGGACAATGATAGTGATCAAAGTGATCCAAGGTCAAGGGAGCTTCGCAGTCATAAAGAAAGAATCATGAGTATTCGCCATATGCATTCACTCCATTTCTTTTGAACATTGATATTTTGTAAAAACAATTTGAACTCTGAACTTCTATTTTGTAAATCATTTTGAAAAGGCATGGAATGCCTTCATTGTAAATGTATTTTGTTAAATGTTATGGGCCTATTGAATTTGTTAATGTTTATGGGCTCTACACAAGTGAAATAGAAACTACTGTGGCATTATTTGATAAATGATTTTGATAAAGTGATTGAGTGGTAACCGGGCGTCCCCGGGGTTTTGGTTCGGATCCGCCAACTGGGTCGAACCGGGCTCGGGGGTCGCCACAATTCTTCCATATCCCTAATATACAACTATATCACAATAGTTCATAAGAGTTTATTACAACACTCTTATACAGAGCATATAGATACATGTCGAAACAACTGCAAGCCACAATCAGGCTTTCTTCCTGATTGGGGCTAGCACAGTGAGGCGTGAGTCCTCGATCACCAACTCTTGTACGAAATGTGGTCCCATGACAAGGTGAGCAATGCCCAGTAGAGAATAATTCCTCTGAGGCCACTCACTTCAGTCTGCGTGTGCCGTTTCACACGTTCAAGTAAAAACATGCGTTCTGCTCCAAATCGTGTATGCCATGGATGAGAATGTGACTCATATCCCATGTCAGGAGTCCTCTGACTCCCTCACATATGCATATGCCAAGTGTGAAAACTGCCGGAACATGTTCATTAAATGACCGTTTTAAAAGCAGATTTTGTTTTTATAGAAGTCCAAATTCATTGGACAAAACTCCGATATTCACTTATTTTACTAAGTCCGGAGTGTGTTTTTTGTGGTGGCAATTTCGGGAGTCTCCGTGGAAGCACGCCTTCCGACACTTTCGCAAACTTTCATGCTGGGTATATGTCTAACAGAATATCGGGGTATCTGTCGCACTTTTACTATACCCACCACACGTATTTTCATTTCCTTTTTTCTTTTATGCGTAGTGAGACTCTGTTTCAGACGTTGTGGGTTGACCGAGCCCACCGCCGAACACCAAACACGGTGTCAATCTACCATGGCACTCACGTATACCATCGAACACGAGCACGGTGTCGATCTACACCATGCCACTCACACCCGGTAATATGTGATGTCCCATGCATAAATGCAATGCAATGCCATTGCATGTATCTCATACTACATGCACAATGAATGCCACATGCAACAATTCAAAATCATACTTCATGCTAAGTATCATGGATAATCATATTTAATACATATAATTATTTCCATTTAATTTCCATATGTCTAACACATATATCTAAACATGATTCACAATACAATAAACATGTCATTCACTTTTCATGCATCTCAAGCAAGGATAACTTGGTACCCTTTATCAATTGTGGCATAAGCAATGCCCACAAGGCAGTGCTCCGGTAATTTTGACAAGACGGAAAACACCCAAAGGCAAATGAGGCATGGAATGGCATTCCAGGCATATGGTTAAATTCTAGACTTAAAGAGATTTTCGTAGAGTCCAAGAACGCGTAAATCAAAGTTCAGACGAGAAAATTATGGTCGTCTGAAGTTTAAGTTGCCGATTCGCATGAGTGTGCGAAAATTGTTCAGACCCTAAAACCAAGCACTACACCCATGGCCAACACTTGGCTAACCCAAACCACAAATAGTCCGGGTTTAGTCCCGGGACTGATCGTCCATGGCTACAGGCAAGCTGGATGCCCAACCGCGCCCAGTTGTAACCAAGGCTACACACGAGTAGCCAAGAGGTCCCGAATTTATGTCTCGAAACACTGGGTCCGGTCCTTGACCATTAATAAACCTGACCACAAAATTAGAGCTGAACTCGGCGTGCCATGGACACTAGGCAGAAATAACTTGATGTAAGGAGAAACCACTCTTTTTGTTTTAGCACCTACTTGTATCTGTCTAGTAGACCAACTTTAATTCTCGGCGAACTACTTCCATTGTCGAACAGGAATCGGAGCCCTTTTTCTCCTACACCTTACGGTTTTCCTCCTCTCCATTTTTTTCCTCATTTTCTTTCCTTTCTTCCTTTTCTTTTCTCTTTCCTTTTCTTCTCACCTTACCCACCGAATTGTTTGATTTCCTTCAAGTGAGAGGAAGCAATCTCACTCTACTATTCATCTTGCCATGTGTCACCTTTTCCATGGTCCATGTGTCACATGGACACATGTTCTAGGTGGTACTCTCCACATCACATGGATCTCATGCCATGTGTCCTTCTCCCATGGTGCCATGTGATATCCTCTGGTCATCGATATTGGCACCACCCGTATATCACGACACCAGTCTGCAACGTGAAATTCGATCGTGCCGGGTGCGAAATCGATTAAGGTAACTAGATTTTGCGAGATGAATTTAACGGTGAAGTCTGTTTCATCATCTGAGATCTAGAAAATTCCAGATTTTCCACTTGTACTATAGCGGCAAATTACCATTTTGCCATTTTTCAGAAAAATTGAATTTTTCCCGGGTTTTACATACCTTAGTTCTCTCTTATCCACTAGCGTGAAGGAACATATCTTATCATTGTTGTAGGAATTCAAAGATTGTTTTGCTTGGAATTACGATGAAATGCCAGAATTGGACAAAGGCCTTATGGAACATCGCCTTCCAATAGGCCTGGATTACATCCTTTCCAAAAACCACCTAGAAGAATGTCCAAGGAAGTAGAGCTGAAGGTGAAAGAGGAAATTGAGAAACCCTTGAAGGCCAAATTCATTAGGCCTACAAGGTATGTTCAATGGTTAGCAAATATTGTTCATGTGATGAAGAAAAATGGAAAACTTAGAATATGTGTGGATTTTAGAGATTTAAATGCAGCTACTCCTAAGGACATGTATGTGATGCCTATTGTAGACATGTAAGTTGATTCTACAGCTAATAATGAATTATTGTCCTTTATGAATGGTTTCTTTGGTTATAATCATATTTTAATAGCAGTAGAAGATATACCTAAGACCGCCTTTAGATGGCCTGACTCTATGGGGACATTTGAATGGCTGGTCATGCTTTTTGGTATAAAAAATGCTGGTGCAACTTACCAAAGGGAAATGAATGCCATTTTCCATGACATGCTAGGCCACCACATGGAAGTATACATTGATGATATTGTAGTTAAATCTAAAAAAG
Source organism: Tetrastigma voinierianum (assembly GCA_016808115.1). Classification (NCBI taxonomy): domain Eukaryota; kingdom Viridiplantae; phylum Streptophyta; class Magnoliopsida; order Vitales; family Vitaceae; genus Tetrastigma; species Tetrastigma voinierianum. The sequence goes on from JAEQBH010001526.1 coordinate 62,899, forward strand.
CCAGTGACAATGTAGATCATCTAAGGAAAAAACTTTGAGAGGATGAGACATCATCAGTTGAAGCTTAATCCACTCAAATGTGCATTTGGAGTTTGTGTTGGGAATTTTCTTGGATTCTTAGTTCACCAAAGTGAGATAGAAGTGGATCAGAACAAAGTAAAAGCTATTTCTTCAGCCAATGCTCCACAAAACAAGAAAGAACTCCAAAAATTCCTAGGTCAGGTAAATTATTTAAAAATATTTATCTCTAACTTGGCAGGTAAAACCAAGGAATTCTCTGACTTGGTGAAGATGAAAGATATAGAAGAGTTTACGTAGGAGGAACGACATCAAGCAGCCTTTGACAAAATCAAAGAGTATCTCTCTAAACCTCCTATTTTAATGCTTCATATATAAGGTCACCCTCTTAAATGATATTTATCAGTCTTAAATGAGTCAATAGGTTGTTTTTTAGCACAAAATAACTCTAAAGGTCATGAGCAGGTTGTATATTATTTGAGTAGGGTCTTAAATCCAGCAGAAACAAGATATACTCCAATTGAAAAATTATGTTTGGCCTTGTGTTTTTCATGTACTAAATTGAGACATTACTTGATCAAGTCTCGTGTTTATGTAGTTTCTTAGACTGACATGATGAAGTACATGCTTAACCAGCCACTGATTACAGGGAGAATTGGTAAATGGTCCCTTGCTTTGTCAGAATTCACCTTGGTTTACTTTTCATAGAAATCAGTCAAGGGATAAGCACTATCAGACTTCCTAGTTGATGATTCTTCCTTAGAGATTGGGATAGAGCTAAGTGTGGAGTTGGGAATTTATGGAGCAGAAAAGGAGCCTTGGATCCTCAAATTTGATGGTTAAAACACAGAAAATTTAGCTAGTCCAGGGATAGTGATTATCTCACCAAGAGAAATAAATACTACATTATCTTTCAATCTGGCCTTTGGATGCACCAACAATCAGGCCGAGTATGAAGCCTTGGGGATTGGCTTAGAGATCCTATTGGACCTTGGAGCAAAAGATGTTTGAGTCATTGGAGATTCTCAATTGGTACTTTGATAATTAACAGGGAAGTATAAGTGTAACAGCTTGCTATCAACACCCTACTTTACCATTGCCATTCAATTGTTAGACTCCTTTGACAAAGTAGAATTTGAACATGTGCCTAAGGAATCAAATTGGGAGACTGATGAGCTTTCTCAAATAGCCTCTAGTGTAAAAATGAGTGAAGAATTGTCCCATAAGCTCATCATGATAGAGAAGAAGATGCTTCTCCAAGAGAATGCATGAATTCTAACCCAGGTAAGGGGGGAATAATAGTATAGTAAAGCAAAACATGATGTTAGAACTAACACGAATTAAAGAAGAAAGAGCACGGATTTGGATTACCTTGATGAAGATGGAATTGAGCTAGAAGCCATAAAACTAGCACAAGAAGATCCTAAAGAAACAAACACAAGAAAGTTACAGTCATGACCAGGGTGAAATCTTAGGCTATAAGGCCGATAAATATTCAACAGGGCAAAAATCTATATGGCAGAAAACTATCTTTAAGTCGTTTCCGCCGATAGACAAATCGAAATTCTTTGGCAATGCGTGACCTACAATCTGCCAAAGAAAAAGCTCAACTTTAGGTCATTCAACTTGAGGTTGTTGAAAGTAATTTAATAGACACCTCGGAAAAGGTTTGAAACAGCTAAACGACATCTAAGAATTTTTTTAAAGGTGTATTTTAGACTATTTTCAGAGTATACACTTAAGAAAACTTTCGTAATAAGGCGAAAAAGCTTCAAGGAACTTTTTCTAAGGGTGTACTCATGATTATGTTCAAATTCTACACTCAGGAAAAGTTCAAAACAACCAAACGACTTATTGAAATTCTTTCAAAGGTGTATTTTAGATTATTTTCAAGAGTCTGCACCTAAGAAAATTTTCATAATAAGCTGAAAAGCTTTAAGGAATTTTTTTCGAAGGTGTATTCATAATTAATTTTCAAAATATACACCCCGGGGAAGGTTCGAAATAGCCAAACGGTTTCAGAGAATTTTTTTGAAGGTGTTTTTTAGAGTCTTTACCTAATAAAATTTTCATAATAAGCCAAAAAGCTTCAAGGAATTTTTTTCAAATGTGTACTCATGATTATTTTCAAAATATACACCTCGGAAAAGGTTCAAAATAGCCAAATGGCTTCAGAGAAATTTTTCGAAGGTGTATTCTTGACTCTTTTCATAGTCCACACCTAAGAAAACTTTCATAACAAGCTGAAAGCTTCAAAGAATTTTTCAAGAATGCATTCAAGATGATTCTTCGAAAAATCTTCATTCAAGAAGAGTTTCTAACAACATCAAGGAAAAGTTTCAATTTTGGGCATCAAAGAAAGCAAAGAAAGTTTGAAAATTTCATCCAAAACAAGTTTCTTCAAGAAAATTCCTAATCAAGATCTACATTGTTAAGAGAATGATAAAAGTTTCAAGCTTTTCATCAATGGAAAGACGTACCAGTAATGTCGTAGGCTCGAAGAGGAACAATAGAGGTTGCCGACGACAAGCGATTGTCGATGACTGAAGAAGCACAAATAGAACAACGATCCCCTTTGGCGAGATCCTTGTCGACGCGACAGTTGCTGATGTGACAATCGGTGGAGGACCCGTGTGAGGACCCGGGTAAAGTGTAATGATAGATTATCGTTGCAATACAGGCTGCAAGCCTAGGAATTTTGCTAGATCTCAAAATAACGACACGGACCACACCGTTGAGTTCGTCTCATGAAATCTAGTTGCACAGTCGAACTATGTTGAATTCTGGGATAGTCTGAATTTCACGTATTTCGAGGCAAATTGGCGACACATGACACAGGGACACGTGCCATGTGACACCAAAAAAGTGGACACTTGGCACATGGGAAGCCAAATGTCATATACATATCACACTCCACCATGCAAAAGTGGGATAGAAGTGACATGGGAGACACATGGCATGATGATTGCCATGTGTCACAATAATTGAGAAAGGTGTCCTACACCTAGATCAAAGGGAGTTCGTGGGAATGAGAAAAGATAAAAAGAAAGGAGAAACAAAAGAAAGGAAAAAGGAGAGGAAGTATAGTTTTCTACTGGTTTTCCAGCGTTCGAACAGTGAGAGTTTGATGATCAAGAAGCGAGCTGGACTGCGAGCCAAGAGGTAGGGGTTCTCTCCTACTCTGGTCAGTCCTTGTCTAAGGGCCATGAGGTGTAGCCCTAACGTTAGGGCTGGTTCAAGAACAGTTGTGATCAAACTGTTGGTGAATTATGGACTAGTTTCTGGGTCCTTTATGTTCTCAAAACTGCAGTTCTGAAGCAGGTTGTATTTGTTGGAAAATACGGGCTTGAGTATGATGATTTTATGAGGTGTCAGTGCTGGACATGGATTGACATGCTGAACTGTGTGTACTGTTTCTGGGTTTGAATATGAAGATCTAGTTTTGTGTGTTGTTGCTTGATTGAATGACATGCAAGTGTGTGAAAAATCATGTGGATATATGCTGAGCTGATGTATTACATGGGTTGTATTATGGATGTAAATTATATGTTGTAGATATAATTATCCATGAATTGTAAATGTTGCATGTAGCTCTCATCATGCATGTAACATGAAAGAACATGCAATGACATTCTGCATTGCATATGCATGGGGACATCACGTGAAAGGGGTGTGAATGCATGACATGAATTAGCACTGTGTTTGGTGTTTAAATGGTGGGCTCTGACAAAGGGACAACGTCTTAGTGTCGCACGGTTTAAAATTATGTGTCGGGTAGTAACAAGAAGGGATAGACACCCCCTTAGGTGAAAAGCCTGCATTCTTAGTTAGACATATGTATCCAGTGGTGAAAGTCCGCAAAAGTGTCGGAAGGTGTATGACGCTTGCGGTGAAACCCTGGAAAGCTCATTACCCACAAAAGACACATGGATTTGGAATAAAGCGGTTTATCAGAGATTGGCTAATGAATTTAATTCTAAAACAAAAATCTTTTGTTTTGAAATGAAAGTGTTCATACATGTCATATGCATGTGTGAGGGAGTCAATGAGGGCTCGGGACATTGGCATGACATGAGAACATTCATGTAGAGACGTATTTGTATTGCTCAATGTGTTGATGAATGTTGAATTATGGTATAGCATGTGCACTTAGGTGGGGAGTAGCCCTTACAGGAGAATTCCCCTACTGGGCATTGCTCACCCCGCCGTGGGAAATTATTTCAGGTGCTGGAGGCCCACTAGGAGATGGAACTCATATGAGGCCTTAATGGTGAAGTAGGCTAGATTATGGCTTATTATGTATTTTGTAAAATTTTGGACAGTTATCCAGTTTTCTATTATGTAAAGAAGAGGAGTTGTAATAAAACTCATTTTGAATTGTTGAATACAGTTTGACAGGTTTTTCCCAGATTTTTATGTTGCCTTTATTATACTGAGGCCATTGTAATAACTTGTAGTGTTTTGGGAAAGAGTTGGAGGTGCAGGAAATACCAGAAAGGCTATTGCAGGTTTAGGCAAGTTTTAGGTCGCGATAGAGTATTTCAGGTCGCGACAGAGTTTAATCAAGACGAGTTTCTATGTTATGATAGAGTATTTTTGTGTCGCGACAGAGTTTGGCCTTGGCTAGGGTTTTTATGTCGCGACAAGGTATTCTTACGTTGCGATAGAGTTTGGCCTAGGCAGGGGATTTTAGCTCACGATAGAGTATTTCCTTGTCGTGACCGAGTTTGGGGCAAAGGCCAAGAGAGTTTACGTCTCGATAGAGAATTTAATGTCGCGACAGAGTTGTTTAAGCTTGTGTCGCAACAAGGTGAACCCTCCGTCGCGACAGAAAGGTCCAGGACATGGGGTCTTTCATGTTGCGACATAACGCTCTATGTCGCGACAGTGGGGCATGGAGCTGCATCGCGCGACAAGGAGGGGCGTGCGCGACGAAGTCGCGTCTGCGAGAGGTGATACGCCCGCGGCGGACTTGTCTGATGGTAAAAAAAAAAAAAAGAGGACCCTCGAGATTTGGGGCGTCTGGCGAACTCGGAACATCGTCGTCACAATAGGCTTCGATGAAAAATAAACAAGTTACAACAACGGCTTGGATCTTTGTAGCGACGCCGAAGACGACGTTCACGATAGCTCCATTGATGACTGCGACTTCAACAGTGATGACGATGAATAATAAAGGAGCAGCGACGACGACGACAATTTGATTGACAAAACGTCGATCTTCGGCAGTTATAGTGGCGGTTCGATTGTCAGCTCCTTTGGCGACAATTGCAGCAACGGTCGTGATTGTCAACTCCTTTGGTGGTAGTTGCAGCAGCTTCAACAATGTCGGTGACAACTGCGTCGCCGGTGATAGGAGTAGCGGTTTCGACGGAAGAAACGATGACGGTGGAGATGAAGGAAGAAAAAGATAAAAAAAGGTAAAGTAAAAGGGTTTCCTTTATCAAAACAAGTGGAGGTTTTTTTAGAAAGAGAAAATAATTTTTTTTTAGGAAAGAAAGAAGAAAATCCTAAGTTGCTTAGAGGAGAAGTCGAATGGTTTTTCTTTGGAAGAACAATATCCTTTGGTGTAGGAAGAACAAAAGTTGGAGGTTTAAACTTGATGATGGCGAGAACATTTTCTTAGGGAATTAATAATTGCTTCTTTATTCGATCCAACTTGGCTTGTTCTTACCGTTCGAACTCTACATCATGGGCTGAAAGTTGGATTTTGGGTTTCATGGTAGCCCAGAAGAATATTTTTTGGGGCTTTAATACATACAATATGACCCATGGGCCACAATGTATGCGGGGGGCAATTGTTTGCACCAAAATTAAAAATTTGGCTAGATCCAGTAATGGGTTAGACCTTAGTCCAAGCCCATGAATAAAAGTCCAAAAGAAAGGGACCTAGATCCATTTGTTCTATCCCATAGAAGAAGTCCAAGGATATTTATGAATTTTTAAAATTTTTGGAAGTCAAACGAAGAATTATCAGATGTGGCAGAGAAGTAGGGGTAGTTATGTGTTGATGTGGAATATTCTTGGGGAATAAGTCTCCATGATGGAGACGTGGAAGAATCTGTGGGGATCAAGACTCCACAATGGAGAGGTGGGGAAGTTCTTGAGGAACAAGCTCTCTTATTGGAAGACATGGGCAGTTACTTCAGAAAGTGGAGATAGTGAAGAAATACAGACTTGGGCAGCAAGTCTTCTACGTCTATAAAAGGAGTAGATAAAGATGAAGCAAAGGACAACCAATCAACTAATCAACTAATCAACAAATCAATCGACTCAATGTCAACCAGCAAATCCTATCTTTCAACAACCTTTCAACTTTCAGTATTTAAATTCTTAGTTGAAGCCAAGTTTCTGGAAAATTTCCATCAGTGTTATTTCATTCATTCGTAGTGAAATCCAATATATTCTCTAGCAATTTCAGAATTATGGTTGCAAGTTCTTTTCAAGTTTATCAAGTTTTCAAACAAAATACTGTTTTCACAGTCAAATCCAATGTTTACTTCAGCAATTTCAACATTCTAGTTGCAAGTATTATTCAAGTCTATCAACTTTTAACACTATGTTATTTCATTCATTCATAAGGAAATCTAACACTTTTCTTCAGCAATTAATTTATGCCAGATTTTCATTCGTACGTTTTCCACTTTGATTATAGGGAATTGTCAAGGGAATCAGGGAACCTATATAGTCCGATTAGAAGTTTAATTTTAAGAGTCATTCAGTTTGGAAACACTTGAAATTTTCTAGCACACTCACACGCTTATATTTTATATGTTTCGAGTGAAATTCAAAAATCACCATAACAATGGATGCAGATTTTGCAGCATGTCTAGACACTAAAAAAGTCAATTTTAGGTTAAGTGTTTCAGCTATTTGATGGGGCAGTAAGCTGGAAGGCTTCTCTTCAAAGAGTGGTAGCCCTTTCCACTATAGAAGATGAATATGTTTTAGCAACTTGAAGGCATGAAAGAGAGACTTTGGTTAAAGGGACGTGTAGGAGAGATGAGAATTTCAGATAATAGTGTAGTTGTCTTTTGTGATAACCAAAGTGCATTTTTCCTCATGCAGAATCCGACTTATCATGAGAGAACAAAGCACATAGATATAAAGCTACACTTTGTAAGGAAAAGGTGAGTCAAGGCTTAATTAAGGTGGAGAAGGTAGCAAGTGAAGACAATCCAGCAGATGCACTTACAAAGGCTCTACCTGGGCAAATACCCTTTATATCTTAATATAACATGCTTACAACGTTAATATGTAACAAATTTTTTGTTAATATAACTCTACTTTCTAGATTTAATGTAACATACTCATAATATTAATATAACATATTTTTTGTTAATAAAACTTCGTTTTCCAAATTTAATTAAACATGAAGTTATCATAAAAAGTTAGTCCTTTTACATCACATAAGACATTTTCATTGATATTACAGTAAGTATTTTTCTTTCAAAATGATTTCTTAACCAACACGAATGACTCATTTCAAGAATTTAGAGAGTGATTCAGATGAAAAGCATTCAAGAGTTCAGGGTTCCCTCTTCCCTTTGCTCTTCATCGAGAATGAGCAGCTTTGATGTCCCATATGATGCTGATTCAAGGGTGGTAGGAATTTAGGTGGTGCTTTCTTGATTTGGATGGAAGGATGTTGTAGTTTTTAGGGTTTTTTCCCCTCAACTCCCTCTTCTCACATCTTCTCACGCAGACAACCTCTAAGGTTCTTTGGTTTTTAGCTTTAGTTTTTTTTCCTTCAATGGGATCATAACATGACATAATTTCTCCATATTGCTATGGCCCCATCAATAAGAAGTGAGGAGTATTTCTGTTTTGTTAGCGGCCTTGTAACGTCTCAAAATACTCCTAAAATTTTTATAATAATTTTATTATACGCTTAGCGAGCAATCGAGAGCCAAATTGGGTTTTTCCGGAATTGATAAATGATAAAATGAAAATGTTAAATGTTATATAATCGGTACTATATATGATTGAGTGATAAATGCTAAATGTCAAATGATAGAACCCAAGAATTAACCCAAATGAGAAAGGGGCAAAATGGAAATTTGTTAAAAAAAAAGACCTGCGGTCATAGTTATAAAAGCACATACGTCTAAAGCGTAGTCGGGATTGAAGTGCAACAGAGAAAAAGACGCGGCATAAGAAATTGCGAGAACTAGTTCAAAATGCATTTTGTAGGCCAAACAAAGCCTTATGAGATTTAATGACTTACACCACATTTGGTCTTAGGAATGCCCATTTGGGCGAAATCGTATTTGAGAGGGGAGGCGGAGAAAGCTAGCTTAAGAGTGAGATTTGGTGCAAAATCCGGCTCTTTGATGCGAATCTTGCAAGAAGGAAGAAGAAGGGCTAGAGCTTCAAGTGCAAAGAGTCCAAGGTATGAAAAACCAAACCATAACCCCTTTCTACTTGTGTTTGGGTTTACTAAAACCCCAAATGTGGTATAAAAGTGTTCTTGGATGGTTTTAGTTCAGTTTGAGGCTGTTTTGCATTGTTTTGATTGGTTTGGATTGGTTTTGAGGAATGGTTGTAAAAAGGAAATGCTGTCAAAAATTTGTCAAAACCCCTGTTCTTGTTTTGGCTATAGGTTAAGTTATAGTCATCCAAATGAAGTGATTCCAATTGGTAAAGAATCATAAGAGATAGGGCTATAAATTTATAGAAGGGATTAGAGCAAATTGTAGCTCTACGGCTCCTGAATATGGGCTGAAAGGTGAGTTCAGGTAGCTCATGGGTATGCTTTGTTTTGGGTGTTGTTATGGTGTTTTGGCCATAAGTTGAGTTTCCACCGAATCAGGTGAGTTATTGAAGTGCAGGTAAAATAGACTTTTAAGAAATAATTTGCTTAAAGGAAGTGTATGCAAGTGTAACTGAGTGCTTATAAATCTATCAAAAATTGGAGCTATGCGGATATGTTTTGCAAATTAGAGATAGTCTAGATGTAAAATGCAATAACTTGAGTTTGGTGATCGAGTGGGTGATTCATGTTGGATTTTTGCTATACAAGCAAAGTCAGAGTTGTTTAAAAACCTTTAAATGGGTTCACGCATGGACTTCAGGCCCTAAGGTGTGGAAGTACGAATAGTATTTAGTATTCTAGGGTTTGTACTCATAAATGAGTAAGATAATCTGATTACAGATGCGAGATACGAATTAGTTTTAGAGAATAGCCAGAGAAAAGAAATCCTTTCTTAGTGATTCAAGCGCCTACACGCTGCTCCATCACCTCGAGGATAGTTTGGAAAATCTACGGTTCTTGTGTGCATACTTCTCTGCAAATCCATAAGGTAAGATTTGATTGGTTATATTAGTTTAGTAATTAAATTGAATATTCTAAATCACATGATGATTCTTGCTTCCGCTGATTATTCCTACAATTGGTATCAGAGCATGTTTGTGATTAAATTTTCAATTTGATCTAAACAATTTCATGTATTTTGGTGTTTGATTAGCAATATGACATCTAGGTTTTCTATATTTGTTGATTCGCATGTTTGCATGTTTAATATGATTTTTTGTTTATGAATTGGTTGCTCAATAATTGTGGTTTGCCCTTGAATCATGGTAGAGTTTTACGTAGTTTCATGGTTTGCAGCAACAAAGGGGCTAATCATAAGATTAGGTTTCCTTCTTGATTTATTTTTTCCATCATCTAGAATTCTTGTACACCCTTTTATTAGGGTATAGGATTATTTTTTGTAAAATTTTGAAGACTAATGAAGAGCAGAAGCGAAGAAGAAGAAGAACCCACGGAGAACACTATACACGAGGCGTTTTGCGTTCTTTGCGGAGGCTACGGACAACAAATGACAAATGGCCACGGGTTAGAGCGCAAGGAAGAGGCAGCGTTGCGGACAAATTTCGAGGCCAAACCTGCCGGGCGGCGCCCGCGTACTTGTAGCGGCTCTGCGAGTGGGGGCGCTCACACGCGCCTCCGCTCAGGCCGTGCGTGAGAGCACGTGGAGAGGGTTTTGGCTGTCGGATTTTGTAGACTTCCCTCCACTCCAGAGCGTTAAGCATGGGTGGCTGGATTCGGGTGGCGACACCGCATTATGATGCTTTGGCGGCTAGGGTTTCATGTTGTGTTTAGAGTTTTGGGTTTTTAACTCAAATCTCTTCAATTTGAGCCCCTCCATGCCTGAGTAAATTGAACCCCGAATGGGCAGTGGACCAAAATGGAACGGGATTAATAACGAGTGGGGCTCAAAGTGTTATTGGGCTTGTGTTATTTTCTTTTCTTAGGAAAACCATGGATTAGGGCTTTATATTTATTCATATATTATTTTTATTCATGGACCGTTAATTATATTTGGTAACATGCTTTAGTTGTGATAACATGACATATAGACTAGGTGGTGCCATATTATCTTGCATCAATGATATACATGTGCATAATTAAATTTTGATTTTTTTTTTTAAATCTAGATAAATATAATTATGAAAAATCCTTTAATTTTTGTGGGTCCAAATAATAAAATGGTCATGTGAAGCCCCATCGGATAATCATGATCAGGTTTTATTGGATTGGACCTAAATAATTTTAAAATCTTAATTAGATTGACCGGTCTACCACCGGCAACTCTTAGAGATTAAGAGAATTTTAAAATTAAACAAGGATTCAAAAACCACGATAATTTTATTAACCTCCCAACGAGGCTCTAATAATATTATTATGGGCCATATGAACAATGATTGAAATGAAAGTTCATTATTTAGGAAGGTTCTATCTAAGAAGATTGGGATGTAAGTAGTCCAGTAAGTGACCCCTTTTTTTTGGGACCTGACTTAGTTGGATACTATTCATTTTATGATCAAGTTTTAGTTTGTTATAAATGTCTTACCCACCGTGAGCATTTATTATGGAAACTAAATTATTGTTTACAATAAACAACAAATATATATTTATTTGGATTACTAATTATATGTTTATTATAATATATGATTAATATTAGTGTGCACAATGTATAAGTTTTCAAAAATGGCATCTTTCAACCACTCTAGCTATGATTTTGATCAAAAAACCATTGGATGGAAATAACTTTGAAGATTGGAAAGCGAACTTATACATCGTTTTTAGTTATGAGAAAATCAAGTTTGTCTGGATACCCTAGCCGGCTATCCAGGAAGCTTATGCTATCGATATAACAAAAGCAGAACATGCGACTTGGGAATGCAACACTTCGCCCGGTGTTATATTCTTGCCGGTGTTGTGGGTCATTTGACAACAAAATAACACCTCGGCTGATGGAGTAAATGCTCAGAACTCTCGAAGGATGTTGCTAAAGTACTACTTTTGAGAAACCAGTGCTATATTGATTTGATTAACACCGCGTATGGCGGGTGGGCGTGTGAGATCTCATTGTTTGGCTTAATGATTTCACATATCGATCGGCGAAAGTGGGGGCAAAACTTCAAAAGGAGATGAAGATAGATCTCATCTTGCAATCACTGCCTAAACATTTCAATTAGTTCAAAGTCAATTACAATATGCATAAGATGGATCTAACTCCAGTTTAATTGATGCATGAGCTTGAGAGTCTTTGAACAATCTCGAAACGAGACGTATCAATTTCACGGAGGGTTTTGTTCTTACAAAGGAAACTAAGGTGGAAACAGAACAAGAAAAAGAAGGCGTGCAGTTACCCGTCAGGCGCGCTGAAGAGCCGAAGGCAAGTGCTTCAAGGTCGCGGACGAAGGACTCTTGGAAGCAATTGCCAGGCCGCTGAAGCCAGGTATGGGTGATTTACTTGTTGTCGAGGCTTGTTTAGTGGAGAATTTTAATGATAAATGGATCATTGATTTACGAGCCACTGATCATGCTTTGCAGTGGTTCAAACATAGCACGTCTATTGAAGAAGGACAAAGATACTTGAAACTTGGGAATGGGGAGCTAATCTCTGTAAAGGCCATAGGATCAGTTGTTTTATTTTTTGAGAATAATAGGACTTTATGTTTAGAATATTGTTTATTTGCTCCGGATTTCAAGAGGAATTTGGTTTCTATCAGTTGTTTAGTTGAACACGGTTTGACAGTATAGTTTAATTCCTCAGTTTCAATAAGAAGTAAATCTTCTTTTATTTGTTCCGGTGATCTTATGAATAATCTTTATTTTTTAAGTCCCTTGTCCTATGATATAAATGCCATTGAAATTGTTGAAAATGAACATAATCACCTTGCCAAGGAAAGGAAAGTATCAAATGAAACTTACCTTTGGCATTTGCGATTAGGTCATATTAATCCTAATAGGATACATGGTTTTGATAGTGGGATTTATTCCACAGCATTTTGAACCTATACCAATGTGAATCTGTTTGGAAGGTAAAATGACCAAGAGGCCCTTCAAGGCCAAAGGATATCACGCAACCAAACCATTGGAATTGGTGCATACTGATGTATGCGGCCCAACGTGTGTTCAAGCCAGAGGTGGGTATGAGTATTTTGTCACTTTTCCAGATGACTAATCAAGATATGGTTTTGTTTACCTAATGCGCCAAAAGTCTGAAACTTTTGATAAATTTCGAGAATACAAGAATTTGAATGGAAAACGATTAGGTGTCCATATCCAAACTTGACTTGATCGGCGAGGCGGTGAATACCTATCTGGAGAGTTTAAGTTTTACTTACCTCAAGAGGGGATAGTTTCACAACTGTCAGCCCTTGGAACACCTCAACAAAATAGAGTTACAGAAAGGAGAAATAGAACTCTCCTAGACATGGTGAGATCAATGCTTAGTTATTCATCTCTACCTATATATTGTTTTGAGAGGTTGCCTTAGAGGCGCTACATACTTATTGAACAGTTCCTTCTAAATTCGGTTTCTAAGACTTGCTTGGTGTGGAGCAGGCGCAAGCCTAGTTTAAACCATATTCGTATGCAGGGTGCTCCGTATGTCTTGAAAGAACCACAGTTGGAATCTCGTCTTTAGTATGTTTGTTTATTGGGATACCCTAAAGGAGCGAGAGGTGGACTTTTTTATAGTTCCTCAAAGAAAGAAAGTTATAGTGAGCACTAACGCAAAATTCTTGAGGGAGAGACTATGTAAACAATTTCAAGCCCAGAGTAAGGTAATTCTTGAGGAACTTGACTGGCTGAAATCGCCTAGACCACACAATTTGGATCACTGTGTGCCATTGTTTCCGGTGCGTGTTCCAGGAGGAAAATGAAAATATGCTCGAGAAGGTGAGGCAAGCGCAGTGGGTTAATAGTAGAACAACAAGTAGATATACAAATTAGGAGGCAGAAACGGCAGAAAATCAAATTCAAAATGATCGAAGGATCTTCACGCAGAACCACAACAACCGGTGGGCTTATTAGTGGGAAACGTTCTCAAACCATCAGAGATATCTCTTATTAGTGAGGAGCGTAATTTTTTTTTTTTTTTTTTTGTCTTGAGCTATAACCATTGATAGTGAAGAGGATCTCATAAATTACAAAGAAGCACTGAAGGATGTTGATGCACAGGAGTGGCTCAAAGCCATGGACCTTGAGATGGAGTCTATGTATTCTAACTTAGTCTAGTCTCTTGTAGAGGCACCCAAAGGGGTAAAACCTATAGGGTGTAAGTGGATCTACAAAGAAAAGGCGACTGAGATGGGAATCAAGGAAACCTTCAAAAAGCTAGATTGGTGGAAAAAGGTTATACCCAGAGGGGATAGATTATGAAGAAGAAACCTTTTAAGCGATAGCTATGCTTAAATCCATCCGATTCTTTTAGGCGCAAATTGCAAGTCTAGATTCTGAGATTTGGTAAATGAATGTCAAAACAACATTTAAATGGCGGTTTAGAAGAGGACATCTACATGCAACAACCAGAAGAGTTCATAGCTAGAGGTAGAACACATGGCATATGAGATTACTGGAGAATCCGTGACTATGGACTAAAACAACATCGAGAACATGGAACATTAGGTTTGATCAAGCCATAACTTTATACGGTTTTGAGAAAAGTTCTGATGAACCTTGTGTTTACAAAAGGATCCAAGGTACAAAAGTAGTTTTCCTAGTCCTTTACGTAGATGACATTTTACTAATCGGAGAAGCGACATAGAGTGTTATCAAGTGTAAAGGATGAATCTTAACAATTTGATATGAAGATTTGGGAGGAAATAACTATATTTTGGAATCAAACTTCTACGAGACCGGAAGAATAAGGTGTTGGCATTATCTCAAGCTTTATATATAAATAGAAATTCTAGCTAGGTTCATCATGGAAAATTCGAGAAGGGAACTTTACCGCGAGGCATAGGTTCATCTTTCTAAGGAGCAATCACCAAAAACTCTTGAGCAGAAAGAATGTGTGAGTAGGATACCTTTTGCTTCGGCAGTAGGTCATCTCATGTATGCCATGTTATGTACTAGGCTAGATATCTGCTATGCAGTGGGAATAGTTAGTCGGTATCAATTCGATCCAGGAGAAGAACATTGGATTGCAGTGAAGCATATTCTCAAATATCTAAGGAGAACAAGAGATTATATGCTAGTATATTCTAGTGAGAGTCTGGAAACTATTGGTTATATAGATTCAAATTTCCAAGGGGATATTGATTCAAGAAAATCCACTTTTGGATATGTGTTTACACTAAATGGTGGAGCCATTTGTTGGAGGAGTGTCAAACAAACTTGCGTTGCTGACTCCTGGCCAGAGAGTGAGTATGTGGCGCTAGAGACGACGAAAGAAGCAGTATGGCTGAAGAAGTTCCTTATGGATCTTCAAGTGTTACCGAGTGTAGATCGGCTCATTACCATTTATTGTGATAATAGTGGGGTTCTGCACAGTCGAGGCGAAGTATCTGAAAGCGAAACACATAGAGAGAAAGTACCATTTGATTCGCGATATCATGAGAGGAGATATAGTGGTTACACTAAAATAGCATCGAGAGGAAAATTTAAGCGAGACCCATTTACGAGACACTACATTCTAGTTTTTGAGAAACATGTAGATTATATGGTGTTAGAGTCTACGGACTTGTTTTAAAGCCAGTGGGGTTTATTTGTGTTTGCTTTTGGAAACGAGACGGATGTGTTATTATATTTTATGAGTTTTAATTTTAATACAATATGAGGTATTCTTCATATTATTGTGCACGTGATATTTTGCGTATAAGGTCGAATTAATTGTAGAATTTGATCCTTATGAAATCGTTCATAGAAGACATGATCATAAGTTCTCATAATTAATAAGAATAAGATCCATGATCATTAGAGAAACAAAGTTGGCGCTTTTATTTAGTACATAATATTTTATGTGAAATAATATGTCTTAGTTATTATAAAATATTGGTGCAAATTATGCTTGCATTGATAGGATCAAAAGTGAGATTTATTTAAAGTTAAATTTATGTAAGGGAAATAAATCTCAAGCAATATTTGTTATTATTCTTCTCTCGATCTGAGTTTATTATAGATAGATATTTAAATGATTATTGTTATTTGAGTTGTCGATAGTAGAGGTCTATTTGAGCGACCAATATCTTGATGATTTAGGAGCAAGATTATTTACCAATTATGAAATTATTTATGAAATAAACAATATGGAATTTGTATGAAATATCCCTCTTAATATGTTTCGATCTTGGATGTTATGAGTCAGCCGGAGTGTATTTTATCCATTAGAGAAAGCGATAAATCAAGAATAAATAATTGATTGATTGATAGAAAATCTTATCAATTAATTATTGATATTTTACAAGGAAAATAATATCATTTAATATTATTAATCTCGGGTTCAGTGCAGGCTTTTAAGAGGAATAGCACGGATTAGATAATTGCTTGACAATTATCGGGGGCCTTGATTAATGATAGCGTAGGATCCCGAACTAGCTTCGGGATAAATGGTGGAGCATGATATCACAATTTACAAGAAAGAACCCGAACTTGTTTTTATAGCAAGTGGGAGATTGTTGGATTTTTACTATACAAGCAAGTCTAAGTTGTTTAAAACACTAAATGGGTTCACACATGGACTTGGGCCCTAAGGTGTGGAGGTCTAAATAGCTATTAAGTATTCTAGGGTTTGTACTCTATAAATAGAGAGTAAGATAATACAACCCTAGATATGAATCTGAATTAGTTTTAGAGAATAGCCAAAGAAAAGAAATCCTTTCTTAGTGATTCAAGCGCCCACACGCTACTCCATCACCTCGAGGATAGTTTGGAAGATCTACCGTTCTTGTGTGCATACTTCTCTGCAAATCCACAAGGTAAGATCTGATTGGTTATATTAGTTTAGTAATTAAATTGAATATTCTAAATCACATGATGATTCTTGCTTCCGCTGATTATTCTTACAATTCCAATTGAAGAAGAAACCTTATAACCATAGCTTCAAATGAGTGGAAAGACCATTGCAATTTATGGAGTTCAGACCGGCTCCGAAAGAACTCGCGATAGGTGGTCAGTATGACTAAATCAATTGGCATTAAATCGTATCTTTGATACTTTTGAAATATTTATCTTTAATACTTGATATTATTAATATAATTATGGTATAATAATATTTTAAATTTTATAAAATGAAATAATTTTAATGTTTAAATAACTATTATATCCAAAATTAAAATTAGTATTTATTCTAACAAATATATATATATATATATATATATATATATATATATATATATATATATAATAACATTTACAATTAATATAACAAGTTGATGAATGATATATAATATTTTCAGATTATCTAACATTAGTCATTGTTGTAGTGGATCCTCCATGTTTTCCCAGTTAGTCACGGAGTTCAAAGCCGCGAGATGCATATTTTCTTGATTTTGGTACACTAAAAAAAAATAGCGGACTTCGGTAAGTCAAGTGCAGCCGATTAGCTACAGATTTTGTTGGTATTTAGATCCCCATTTGTAGATTTCCCTCAACTTTACCTACCACTTTTCCACAATTCTGCGTGGAATTTCCGTGGTAATTTTCCTACAGATTGATTTTCCGTCGTGATTTGTTTACCTCTGCCATGACAACCTCTGAAATATAGTTATGGGTATTCCGTGGTAAATTTAGTCTTAGATGGAATTATTTATATTACCTACAGAAATTTTCAGTGCAGGAAAGATTGTCAATTAGTTGTAGTGTGTGATGGATTAAGTTGGGAAATAACGCTCAACCATCTTTGGGCTTGTATCTTGCCCTTGTTGCTAACAAAGATTAAGAATACTATGTTGCTTCAATCAACTGTAAAATCACCTAAGTACACACGAATAATATTTTTATTTAATTGTATGGGAATAGGGGCTAACGAAGGAAAGCCCGAGCAGTCAGATTAGGGTTGGAATCAAAGTGCAAAAGCTTTGGGTTTGTTATACCTTTCTCTCATTATTTGAATCTTAATTTCCAAAATGTTTGAGATTGCATATTAGAATTGTTTAAATTGATTTGATGCAAATAAATTGTGAAATGAATTACCAAGTTGATTTAAGTTAAGAAATTTGAGAAATTGATTGATTCATAAGCAGATGACATGAAAGTGCATGAGTATTGGAAATGGTTGTTTATATAAAAATACATACTATATTGTATTTTTCCTATAAATGATTTGAATGCCCTTAATAGAATGTTAACCGTTAAATTCGAGTTAAGGATAGATTGGTATACCATTAAGTGAACTGAGCGCACTATTAGTAGCATCTGCGATCAAGTAGCCCGAAGCGGAGACGATGTCGGTGATGTACACCCAACCAAGTACATATTTTTATAAAGCGAGTGTTTTACTGCGGCTGTAACCAGCGAGACCGTCGCAGATGATTAGTTATCCTATGCCTTAGAAAGCATGAGTTAAATTAAATAAGGGCTAAAATGCAAAAGGATAATGAGAATGAAAAAGTGCATGATTTATGATACGAATGATTTGTTGCACATGAGAAATGCATAGTTTGAGATGACCCGATGAATTATAATTGATTAAATGGAAATATATCTTTATGTATGTATTATCTTGCATTGGTCATTTAAGAAAATGCAACATTGTCTTATGAAATTATATGATTCAGATTCTTGAAAACCAAGAAAGTGTATAGAACCACTAAGTATGAAAATGCTTAGGCGTGATTTTATCTATGCGCGGTCTTAAGTGAACAAGAGCAGAAGGACAAGATCGAGGCGCAAGTCATCAAGAAAGCTGTGGGTAAGTATATATTCTGTTATGCCATCCATCCTACTTGAACAATTAGTGTTTTGTGATCAAAAGAGGTTAAACTCACGAAGCGATTTGTATATTATTTTGAATAGATGGTATCCAGATGCCTTCATTATAATCATTTTGTTAAATGTAAATTGTATGGAGTCTACGAAAGCGATTAGAAACGCTCATGAATTTTGAAAAAAAAAGGGCTTTTAAATGTCTAAATGAAATGAAAAAATGTTTTGATAATCTGAATTAAGCCAGTAGCCGAATCGGTTTGGACCCATCAATCGGGTCGAATCGGAAAGGGGTTCTTATAGCTCTAGTGTTCAAGTGCATGTTATTAAAATTTTATTGCAGATGAGACATTTTTTTTTAGTGTTTTGGGGGTATTTAATTCTATTTTCCTCATTTTTGGTACTTCTCCACCATTAATTTTTGTGCATATTTTTAAAATTTTATTGCAGATGAATTCTTTTTAGTGTTTTGAGGGTGTTTAAATCTATTTTTCTCATTTTTGGTGCTTCACCACCATTGATAATTTTAACTGAACTAATAATTATGATCTGTACGATGTCATTTGGTTTCAAAATTTTATTTGGATTAGTTGGATATAAATTTTACCATTCCGAGGACTGTTTTTAAATGACATGTTAAAAATGTTTAATTTGGTATAAATTCCCATTATCAACCATAATTTGTTAAGTAAAAAAAAGTTGTTATCTTTTAGAAATTAAAATCACAACAAAATTATATATAGTTTTCTTATTTGGTTCTCTATTTCCCAATTAAAGAAATACGAGAATAAATCTAGCGTAGATATATTTTTTACATTTTACATTGGACATAAGAGAAAGTTTTAGCAATATATGTCTTGTGTGAAAAACTGACATTTAAAATTACTTTTAATTATTGGGGAAAAAACCTAGCTTCATTTTCTCTCAACTTTCTTTTTTAGCCACTCATCTTGCTTAAGTAAAGAGGGGGTGATTGTTGGAGATTCTTAGCATGAAATAACCCCTCTACACCCTTTTCTATTAATTTATTTCTTAAAATAGTGGTTATTCTCTCTCTCTCTCTCTCTCTCTATATATATATATATATATATATATATTATGAGTTTTATCTAGTTTTTCATGATTTCGTTGTCTTGTTGGGCTTGGTTTTGTGTTGTTTTGTTACGACGTTTGTTTTTTGTTGTCTTGTTGCGACATTTTATTTGTATGTAAGCGATTCGGATGACAAAACATTTTCGATTAGACAGAGATAACAAATTAGATTATGACCGTCAGTATGTTGCAGAACTGGAGTCAGTGGTATTAGTCACTATAGTATTATCAAGTTTGTAGGCTTTGAGTCGATTTATTATGCTATTAACCTAAGTGTTGTTTCATTTTCAATGGTTTTTAGTGAATTTGTTTATATATTTATATCAAGGTATTGTTAGTTTGAATCAATAAAATTATTTTCTTTTTCAAAATTTTTTAATTGATTATTGTTGAAATTATTTATTTGAATTAGTTTTAAGAAAAATAAAATTATTAATTCAAACTAGCAATACATCGATAGAAACATAGAATCGAAATTGCTAAAAACCATACAAGATGAAACAACATCTAGGTTAATAGCATAATAAATTAGCTCAAAACTTATACAGTTGATAGTTGAGCCTACATATTTGATATTACTATTGTGACTAGAATACCTGTAACTTAAGTTATGCTTATTTTATGTCTTTTATTCCTTATCCTATTAGTATTTATAATTTAGACTATGATTGTGTAAAAAAACATAGTAATAGAATTTATATTCTACGAGAAGAATTTTGGAAAAACCTAGATAAATTGTATGCTTTAAGAACTAGTATTAAAAACCTTACTAAAGATATTAAGAACAAATAAAATACTTATAAAATAAACTCACGAAGAACATTTTGCTATAGAAACCTTAGTTAAAACTGAAATAGTAAAATATTATATTGATAACCTTTACGTTAGCTCATCTTGTGATGCCCTAAACCTCGAGGGTCAGTTGATCACCCATCAACCCGCGAAAAACCTGTGGATATCGTGTAACTCGATACCACACCGTTATGTCTCATTTACCGGGACCCATAATTTAGTAAAAAAAAAATCGGACAAAGTCTCCTTTATACGGGGAGCTCACATCCAGGCTTGCATTTGTCTGATATATAATCGCATGAACACATCTGGGGCCCTAATACAATGACCTACTTTGGGTCCATTTATGGTAAAAGTGGCCACCTAACGGACTCGTTATCCATACTAAAAAAATACAAAGGCTATATTACAATAGTCCTTAGAGTTTAAATACCAACACTCTTATACAAAAATACCTCATCAAAACCAGTTTGTTCCAATATATTTTACAAATGCTATCAAAGCCATAATCAGGCTTTCTTCACAATTCTTGACCTCGAATGACGTTGTCCTCCAGGTCAATACGTCTTATTTTGAAATGTTTTCTTATAGGGTGAGGCCATATCTGATCTGGGAAAAACTCCCCTGCAAGGGCTCTCCCACCTAAATTGCACATGCAATGGTCATGTTCACAATTCACACTCACATTCCAACCAAAAATGCAATTTCTACCATGGAATCCCTACATGCCATGAAATTAGATGAGACTCAAACATGTACCTGCCTCGAGCCCCTTACTAGACTCTCACCCACACAATGCGCATGCGATGTGTGATAAGCAAAATCTATAATGACGCATCGATGAACACTTTGGAAATAAAAGTTATTTGTTTATAAACCAAAACTTTTATGGATGTCATCATTGAGATGAATCTTTTTATAATCAAAATAGTGTGTTTATTGGGCAATAGATTTTGAGTCCCCACCATGAGACTAAGTACACCCTTCGACACTTTTTGGACTTTCAAGTCGGATGTGTTTGAACCGATCTGGATCTTTCATAAGGAGAATTTAGCCTTTTCTTGTTATTACCCACACATTTTACGTGTTACTTGTGTCGGCTACGTTGGACGTCGTCAATGATCACGAACTCCATCAATCACGAGTATAATGATTGATCATAACCATGCACTCACACCCATTCCCTCAAATCTTTGTGCATATGCAATGCAATGTGCCGTACGTTATAATAAATGTCACATGCACATATTACATGGACAATGCTAAAGCGGAAGTACACTTCACTTAGTGTACCATGGAAAATTATATCTGTAAAGCCCACAATTTCCATGCAATCACACATTTCATGTCAATCTATTTATACACACATATATCAACATCTTATCACACAACTACCACCAAGCATGTTATTCAAAACCAAGCAACAATACCCTTGATCCTCGAGTCAAAATTCATACAGCCATATACCATGTCCTGTGATCCACAAAGCGGCTCAGAATGACCTTAAATGAGCTACCAAACCCGGTAAATCACGGTATAATGTACAAACGAGGACATGCAGCGGTCCAAATTCAATCCATAGCGACAGATTCGATTATCGCTGATCCCAAAAATGCGGACATAAACAAATAAAGAGCCTAAGCCAAGGCAATCCTGGGAATGAGATAGGCCATAAATTGAGCTGTAGAGGTCCAATTTGGGTGATTCAAAAGCCTAACATCAAGTTCACAAATACAACTACAACTTCTATGAAGAACACGAGTTCAAATTTGTAAAACCCGAGAAAATTCAATTTTCTGAGAAAGGGTAAAACGATAATTTCAGTGGGAAAATCTGAAAATCTTCTAGATCTCGGATAAGCCAAAAATCAGGCTTACTTTGAGATCATCTCGTGAAATTGCTTCTGATGCGAATTTGTTGAATTTTGAGACAGTCAGAATTTTACGTTTTTCGAGGCACATGTTGAGTGGATCACATTGAGCCACGTGTCAAATGGAGGGAAAGTCAAACAAGAGACTAAGTGGGGCCCATGTGTGACATGCGTCACCACTTGATAGGAAGGAAATCCAAAGTTATGGATAAGGTGATAAAGGAAATCCATGAGGCCAATGATGGCCCATGGCAAGATAAAGATCGCCATGACTTTATACGAGCAATTGGTGGAGAAGGAGATTAGTGGGAAAGAGAAAGAAGGGAAGAGAGAAAGAGGAGAAAGAAGCTCCAACTTTTCTCTACGATCTACAAAGATCAATGGGTCGGTTTTCGTTAGGCCAAGAACTAAAGATCATCTTCTCGATAAAGGCTACGCGTGGGTACCGAAAACACGAGATTTCACCGAGGATTCAAGTGAAGAGTTTAGGAAATCAAGGGTTTTGGGTTTAGGAAATTGTCACAGGACTTCGAGAAACTCAACTACGGCTTTAAAAGTGAGTCTTCTCCTACTTTGGTTTTCTGTAAAGAGTGTGTGGTTGTGTGTCTTGCCCTAAGGGGGATGTTTGGTTGCATTTTGAACTATGGGAAGTTGCCCTATTGTGATCCTATGCATTAGCTGGACTTTAGGACTAGTTTTTGGGTGGGAAACAAAGGGAATTTGGTTGGTGTCCTTGAGTAAATTATGTACATCGATGAACTTGATGTAGGCTTTGAATTACTTAGTCGGACCTTTATAACCCAAGTTATGGTCCATTTACCTGGAATGACCTAAGTGGAAAGTCTGTCTAGCTAGGGTTGTGGCTGGGTTGCAGAGCTGGAATGCACTTTAGCTAGGTCAATCTGGTCTGTCAGGCTAGGTTTCGGTGCCAGGTCACGTTGGCTAGTTTTCCGATTTGGAGTGCATCCAGGCTGGGTTTGCTTCCGGCTGAGTCTGTTCGACCCCAGGTTTGTCCCGTTTGGATCTATCAGACTAGATACGATTCGGCTAAGGTGAAGTCGGTGGGTCAGATCCGTTGGGTTTGTCGACTGGGTGAAATCAGAATTTGGATTACGTTATTGGGTGAAATTAATTTGGAATCCGTCGACTAGGTTGTCCGACTAGGTGGGAAATCGGTGGTCAGTTATTCAGGTTTGTTCGGTTGGGTCTGTCCGACTGGGTTTGTTCGGTTGGGTTTGACTATTCATGTGAGGCTTCCAACTTTGGACGACCATAACTTTCTTGTCCGAACTCCGATTCGTACGTTCTTGGACTCTATGGAAAGCTCGTTGAGTATGTAATCTAACCATGTGAATGGCATGTTGTGCTCACATATTTTCTGAAAAATTGATTGTTGCACTAAGTGTGCTAATCACTTGAGTATGGAATGACATGTTGAATGAAATACACGGTTTGTGTGTCATTGCTTACGTAATTGGGTGACGTGTATTGTACTTGAATGGGGCCGACCATGGCTTGTTGTAGGCTCACCATGGAAATGATATGTTACAATTAGTCTTAGAGGTTAAAGTAAGTCGTTAATTGATTGGTAACGACTTGTGATGTCAATATGGGCGTATTTAGATATGTTGACATGACAAATGAAAATTATTAGCCATAAATTGGAAATGAGACATGTAATACTATGTGACATATTTGCATTCCATATGCACGGTGACATTGGGTCGAGTCGGGTGTGGGTGCATAGAAACGGTTAATTCACCATTCTTGGTGAATATGTGGTGAGCTTAAAATGGACAACGTCCAATTGAGACTCACGGTGGTATAAAATGAAAAAACGAAAAAAAAAAAAAAAAAAATATAAACTGCGGTTAGCGTGAAGACGGGATCCCCCAGAAAGTGAAAGACCCAAATCTACATGCAGTTAGACACATGATCACCGCGTTGAAAGTCCGTGAAAATGTCAAAGGTGCACGACTCATCCTGGGCGGTGAGACCTCGAAAAATGACGTAGCCCAAATAAATAAACACACGGAATTTGATACAATTCAAATGAGTATTGGAGGTCGGTTTAATGAGTCAAGTCTTTGGGTGAGACACCAATGACTAGTTTTTCACACTTGGCGTTGCATGTGTGAGGGATTCGATGAGGATATGGTGGGTCGCATTTCATTCATGGCATGTAAAATTCCATTATAGGTTTTCATATTCTTGATTTGAATGTGCTTCTTCCTTTGGTGACATGACCATTGCATGTGCACTAAGGTGGGGAGTAGCCTCTATAGGAGTTTACTTCTTATCGGGTATTGCTCACCTCGCCGCGTAATCCCTTCAAGTACGTGAATGTGCAGAGAGACGACGCTCACTAAAGGCCGATATTGAGAAGGAAGCTGGATTGTGGCTTTGATTTATATTTTGTAAAACATGTATTATAATGCTTAATTTTGATATGTGTTTTGTATAAGAGTGACGAAATTTAAACTCTTGTGGACTACGGTTTTAATAGTCATGTGCTTATATGTTTGAGTATGGGTAAATGGGCCCTACATGGCCATTTTCACTTGTGTGTGAAACCGGTGAGGTTGTTGTATAATATTGGGCCATGTTACCATGAAATTGCACAGGTTGTATTTCAAGTGTAGCCCCGTACAAAAGGAGACTCGCCTCGATTTTCTCTAAACTGGGGTCCTAGAAATAGGATTCCAATGGTGGTGCTCAAGCTACCCGACATCCACGACCTTTCTCAGGCTGACGGTTGTCAACGGACCCCCGGGATTTGAGGCGACACAAAATTCCCTCCGTTTCCCAACCGAAAAATAGTTCCAAATTCTGGACAGAAACAATTAAACAACCTAAGCTATGATAGTCCCGGGAATGAAATGGACCATAACTTGAGATGTAGAGGTCCAATTTGGGTGATTCAAAGGCCTAACATCAAGTTCAAAATTGCAGCTACAACTTATATGAAGAACAAGAGTCCAAATTCCCTTCGTTTCCCAACCGAAAACCAATCCCGAATTCTGGACAAAAACATTTAAATAGCCTAAGCTGTGACTGTCCTAGGAATGAAATGGATCATAACTTGAGCTATAGAGGTCCAATTTGAGTAATTCAGAAGCATAACATCAAGTTCACAATTGCAGCTACAACTTCTATGAAGAACACGAGTGGAAATTCCCTCCATTTCCCAATTGAAAACCAGTCCATAATTTAATTTCCTCCATTTCCCAACCGAAAACCAGTACCGAATTCTGGACAGAAACAATTAAACAACCTAAGTTGTGATAGTCTCAGGAATGAAATTGACCATAACTTAAGCTATATAGGTCTAATTTGGGTGATTCAAAATCCTAACACCAAGTTCACAATTGCAGCTACAACTTTTATGAAGAACACGAGCCTAAATTCCCTATGTTTCCCAACCAAAAACCAATCCTAAATTTTAGACAATGTGTAGGGTCAAAACAGGGTAGCATTCCAACCAGTCCCAAAATCCAACCCAAACAGCCCCTTAGGGCAGAAGACATAGCCAAACAGCTCCTTAGGGTAAAAAACATAACCAAATAGCCCTTAAGGTGGAAAATAAACCAAAGTAGGAAGAACCTCACCTCTCAAGCAGCATCTGCAAGAAGCCTCCTAGCTCGAAATCTTCTCCTTCGATCTTCATGAAATCTCTCCTTTTGGTATGTATCAAGTAGCCTCAGCTTTCAGTAGGATGAACTTCTTTCTACTCTTGGCTTTGACTTTAATTTCATCAAAACTTCCTGTATCAAAGATAAAGCTGTCCTCTCTTTCTCTCCCTCTCTCTCACGTATTTTTCTAGCAGAATATGAGACCCTCTTGTCTCCAAAATCTGATTTTTTTTTTTTTTTTTAACTTATCCTCAACTTAAAATGTTTGGCTCACGTCGCGCCACTTGTCCATGAGTTGTTCGGGTCCGTTTCTATCCTAAAACAATTTATTTCGTCTCGGTTCAAGTTCAATTTATTTTATGTGAACCTTACTCAATTTATTTTCCACTTTCGGGGTTTTTTTTTTTTTTTTTAATCAAAAATCCTGTTTTTGGGGTTCACCAAGCCGACGTCTTGAAAATTGTGAAAATTTGACTGTCTCGGAATTCAACAAAATTCGTCTGGGTAAGTAGGTTTTGTGAGACGAATCCAAAAGTGAGGTTCGTTTCATCATTTGAGATCCATAAAAATTCTAGGTTTGCAACCTGTACTTTAGCGGCAATTTACCGTTTTACAATTTTTCGAAAAAATTCAAATTTATCCGAGTTTTACATTTTTCCCCCCTTAAAAGAATTTCATCCCTGAAATCCACACACACATACACATTCCAAATCACATGCATAAGCAATCGACATTTATTGCTAAATGACTAAAACATACCTTCATCCTCAAATAGGAAAGAATAATTAGCATGCATAGTGTCTTCACGTTCCCATGTTGCCTTCTCTACTCCTCAGTGCTCCCAAAACACCTTTACTAGCCTCATAGTCTTGCCTTGAAAAACCTAATCCCAGCTATCCATGACACGTACCGGTCCCTCCTCGAAGGTTCCATCTGCATCAACAACAAGCTCGCCCTAATCCACTACATGAGTCGAATCTGGAGTGTACTTCCGGAGCATGGAGACATGGAATACCGCATGAACACCTCGATAGACTCGGGTGGTAACGCACTAACCCTAGCTAAATCGTATCTTCCTTCTCGAGTACCAAACGCCTAATATACCTCGACTAGCTTTCCCGCTCATAGACCCGACCACTATCTCTGTGCATCACCTTTAAGAAGACATAATCCCCCACCTCAAACTCTAGAGGTTGCCGCCGTCTATCGACGTAGCTTTTCTGCCGACTCTGAGCTGTGAGAAAACGCTTACGTATCAAATCCACTTTCACATATGTGTGTCTAACCAAATCCGGACCCGTAGAGGGTCTCTTTCCCACCTCTGTCCAATAAACCGGAGATCGACAAGGCCTCCCATATAGTGCCTCATAGGGTGCCATTTGTATGCTTGCCTGATAACTATTGTTGTAGGCAAATTTCATTAAGGGTAAATGCTCTTCCCAACTACCCATGAGATCTAGGACGCATGCCCGTAGCATGTCCTCTAAAATCTGGATGGTCATCTCCACTCAACACCATCTCTGTGGATGAAAAACGCTGCTCATCATCAATCGTGGTCTCCACGGCTCACCGGAAACTCTTCCAAAATCGGAAACAGAAACTCGATCCCTGGGCCTTATACAATAGATACTAACACTCCATGTAACTAGACAATCTCCTATATATACAACCTGTTGAATTCCTCAAGTGTGAAGGTCATCTGCACAGCCAAGAAATGTGCTGACTTAGTAAGCCAGTCCACGATCACCCACACCGCTTCATGCCCTCGCGATGTCCGTGGTAAGTGAGTCACAGAATCCATCGTGACATGCTCCCACTTCCACTCAGCTACCTCCAAGGGCTGGAGTAATCCCGCTGGCCTCTAGTGCTCAGCCTTTACCTATTAACACGTGAGACATTGATGAACAAACTCTCCAAGGTGTTTCTTCATCCCACTCCAGTAATACCGACGACAAAGATCATGGTACATTTTCGTGCCACCTGGGTGCAATGCAAAATGGGAGCAATGAAACTCCCTAGGAATCCTCTCTCTCAAATTTGCCTATTGGGGAACCATAACTTGTCCCCTATACCAAAGACTATCATTTGTGTGAATGACCCAGCCTTTGTCACTTGTACTTGGATCACATCGGTCCCCGATGGACACACTGTCCCCCGCCTCGCAGGAAGGCGAGCTACTAAACTTCCTAAAATACCCCTGAGCCTGATTATCATCAGAGCATCAATCCGTCCCACTACCTTGAGAATCTCGCTAATTCCTGCAACCACACTAGCCAACACTCCTCGAGACTTCTAGCTGAGTGCATCAGCCACCACATTTGCCTTACCGGGGTGGTAATGCAAAGTGAAATCATAATCCTCCAGATGCTCCATCCACCTGCATTGCCTCATGTTCAGGTCCGGCTATGTGAAAATGTACTTCAGACTCTTGTGGTATGAGAACACCTCGAATTGCTCACCGTATAGATAGTGGCGCCAAATCTTCAAGGCAAAGACAATGGCCGCCAGCTCCATATCACGCGTGGGGTAACTCTGCTCTTGGTTCTTCCAACTCCCGAGAACCATAAGCCACAACCTTCCCAGATAGCATCAAAACACATCCCAGTCCATCCTTAAAGAAATCACAAACGTGTACCTTAGTCCCCTTTCTGAGACTATCAAAATAGGAGCTGAAGTAAGTCTCCTTTTCAATTCTTGAAATGTCCTCTCACACAAGTCATTCCACTCAAACCTGACCTTCTTTCCTGTCAATTTTGTCACAGGTGCAGCTAATTGGGAGAAGTCCTCAGTGAATCTTCTGTAATACCCTGCCAATCCCAAGAAACTGCGTATCTCAAAGACTAACTTCGGTCTCTCCCAACTCATAACTGCCTCAACCTTCTCTAGGTCCACGGAACACCTGAAGCTGACACGACGTGTCCCAAGAATTTCACCTCAGTAACCCAAAATTCACACTTACTGAATTTGGAATATAGCTGATGGTCTCTCAAAATCTGAAGAACAATTCTCAAGTGATCCTCATGCTCCTCCTCAGACTTGGAGTAGATTAAGATGTTGTCAACGAAGACCACGACGAACTAATCTAGATAGGGTTGGAATACCCTATGCATGAGATCCATGAATGCCGTTGGAGCATTCGTCAATCCGAAAGGCATTACTGTGAACTCGAAATGGCCATATCGAGTCTTAAATGTCGTCTTAGGGATACCTGCCTCCCTAACCCTCAACTAATGGTAATCGGTGCTGATATCTATCTTAGAATAAACCCGCGCCCCTCTCAGTTGATCAAATAATTCATCAATCCATGGCAAAGGGTACCTATTCTTGATAGTAACCCTATTCAACTACTGACACAATACATACCAAGCGGTCTCATTCTTCTTCTTGGAAAACAACACCGGAGTGCCCCAAGGTGAAGTGCTTGGTCTAATAAAACCCCTGTCCAACAATTCCTATAATTGGACTTTGAGTTCTTGAAACTCAGCAAGCACCATTCTATGCGGAGTCATAGACATAGGCGATGTACCAGGGTGTAACTCAATAGTGAAGTCTACATCCCTATGCGGAGGTAATTCCAGTAGTTCGTCAGGAAAAATGTCTTCATACTCACAAACAGCTAGAGGTGGACCTAACTCTTGTCTTTCCTCGTCCTCTAGGGTAAGGCTTGCCAATCAACCCATTAGTTGTCCGTGCCATCTAGAGTCGTACAAGGCTTGGGGTAAAACATCTTGCTTATCCCCCTGAAAAATAACACAATTACCATCCGGTGTGTAGGCAGTTACCCTCCTACGATCACAATCAATTATGACTAGGTGTGCCCTCAACCGGTCCATCCTAATGATGACATCAAACTCCGACATGTCCATGACCCTAAGGTCCACGGTGAGTAGAATCGCCGTGATCTCTAACTCACAACCCCGATATATCTGATCAACGTTCACCCTAGTTCCTAGGAGAGAACTCATATGTAATGGCTCTTCTAAGGTTTCAACCTCTAAGCCCAAATCTTTCACTTATCTTTAACACTCGCCTCCCTGATGTTTCGTGTGTCGTCCACCTTCTTCTCAATGGCCATATTTGTCTTAACCATCAAGTCTAGGTCTTGTAGGAGGAGTCCCACAATTTTACCTCGGATGGACAATTTCAGACCATCCTCAACACTCTTATACAAAAAATATATATCAAAACTGATTTGTTCCAATATATTTTACAAAATAACTATCAAATCCACAATCCGGCTTTCTGCACAATTGGGGCCTCAAATGAGCCCCGTCCTCTGGTGTTTGTTTTGCACCTGAAATGTTTCCCATATAGGGTGAGCCACGCCCAATAGAGAAAACTCCTACAAGGGCTATTCCCCAACTAAGTGCATATGCAATGGTCATGTTCACAATTCACACTCACATTCCAAGCAAAATGTAATTTTTACAATGGAATCCTACATGCCATGAAATAAGATGAGACTCAAACATTTGTCATGCCCTGAGCCCTTACCGACTCCCACCACATAATGCACATGCCAATGTGTGATAAAGCGTCCTTGATGAACGCATGCAATGAACACTTTGAAATAAAAGTTGTTTATTTATAAACCAAAACTTTTATGGATGTCATCATTTCAAATGATCTTTTTATAATCAAAATCCGTGTGTTTCGTGGGCAGTGGATTTTCGAGGTCCCATCGCATGAATCCGCACGCCTTCCAACAATTTTTGGACTTTCACCATCAGATGTGTTTGAACTAGTCTGGGTCTTTCACCTGAGGGAGAATCTAGCCCTTCTTGCTATTACCTACCACATGTTTTTCAGTGTTATGCAACCGTCAACTCTATTGGACGTCGTCCAACGGTACTGAGCCCACCCATTAATCACCAAGTATGATGATTGATCATAACCATGCACTCACACCCCTTCCATGCGATGTCCTCGCAGATATGCAATGCACGTGCCATTGTGACGTTATATCATGCCACATGCATAATGAATGCTACATGGACAATGCTAAAACCATACACTTCACCTTGTACCATGGACAATTATATCCTATGCATACAATTTCCATACAATCACACATTCCATGTCAATATATATTTAAACACATATATCAACATCTTATCACACAACTACCACCAAGCATGTTATTCAAAACCAAGCAACAACAACCGATTTAAGCTTTCGCGCGAAGAGCATACTATGTCCACAAAATACCACAAATGGCCCCTTGAGACGTTTCATAAATAGGATACCAAACCAGCCATCCACAGGCTTCAATCATGCCCAAAATAGGATATGAAAACAATCCCAAATTCAGTCCTATAGTAACATGGAATTTAGTCCTAATCAGTCCTAAAATCTAGACACAAACAAATAAACAGCCTAAGCTATGGCAATTTGGGGAATGAGATGGACCATAGCTTGAGCTATGGAGATCCAATTTGGGTGATTCAAAAGCCTAACATCAAGTTCACAAATTCAGCTACAACTTCTATGAATAACACGAGTCCAAATTCCCTCTGTTTTCCAATAAAAAACTAGTCCCGAATTTTGGATAGAAACAATTAAACAACCTAAGCTAAGACAATCCCAGGAATAAAATGGACCACAACTTGAGCTGTAGAGGTCCAATTTGGGTGATTCAAAAGTCTAATATCACGTTCACAATTGCAGCTACAACTTCTATGAAGAACACGAGTCCAAATTTTCTTAGTTTCCAAACCAAAAGCCAATCCCGAATTTTGGACAGAAACAATTAAACAACCAAAGCTGTGACAATCCTAGGAATGAAATGGACCATAAATTAAGCTGTAGAGGTTCAGTTTGGGTGATTCAAAACCTAACATCAAGTTCAAAATTGAAGCTACAACTTCTATGAAGAACACGAGTCCAAATTCCCTCCGTTTCCCAACCAAAAACCGCCCAAATTCTGATAGGAAACAATTAAATGCCCTAAGCTTCGTGGCAGCTCACAAGAATAAATGGACCATAACTTGAGTCAGAGGTCTAATTTGAGTGATTCGTATTTCCAACATCAAGTCTACAATTGTAAATTTACAACTTCTATAAAAAGCACGAAATTCAAATTCCCTCCTGCTTTCCCAACCAAAAACTAGTCCCAAATTTTGGACAGTGTGTAGGGTCAAAATAGGGCAGCATTCCCAAAAGTCTCAAAATCCAACCTAAACTCCATTCCTTAGGCGTAAAACACAACCAAACTACCCTGTGGTGGAAAAATTGAACCAAAGTGGGAAGAACTACTCCTCTGAAGATAGTAACACTGCAGAGTTTCCTAGCCTGAAACTTGATTTCCCAATTCCTTTTTGACCAAGGAAATCCCTTATTTGGTATTTACACAGTCTCACCCAGTAAAATAGATGAAACTCACCGTTGGCTCACAAATTGACTCACTGCACCTCGAGGATCGAAGAGAGAATCTTGGTCTCCTATCTTTCTCTTCCTCCCTCTCACGTATTTTTCTAGCAGAAAATGACCCTCTTGTCTCCAAAATCTGTTTTTTTTTTTTTTTAACATATCCTCAACTTAAAATGCTTGGCCCACGGCGCGCCAAGTGTCCATGACTTGTCTAGGTCCTTTTCTATTCCCAAAAAATTTATTTTATCCCGGTTCAAGTTCAATTTATTTTATGTGAACTTTACTTAATTTATTTTCCATTTTCAAGATTTTTCTCAAAAATTATGTTTTTGGGGTCCACCAAGCACCCGATGCCCCAAAAATTGTGAAAAATCTTACTGTCTCAAAATTCTACGAAATTCATCTGGGTAACTAAATTTCGTAATACGAATCCAATGGTGAGGTTTGTTTTGTCATCCAAAATCTAGAAAAATTCCAAGTTTGCAACCTGTACAATAGCGACAATTTACTGTTATGCCATTTTTTGAAAAAATTCAAATTTACCTAGGTTTTACATTATTCCCCCTTTAAAAGAATTCCGTCCTTGAAATCCACACACACATACTGTGACACCCCAAAACCTGGGGGTCCCGTCGACCCACTGAAACATGTGAATATCGGGTGTCCCGATGTTACACCCATACGTCTCATGTGTTGAGACTCATTCTTGCTCATTTAATTCATAAATATACAGGAATTACCTTATACAATTTGTAAGATTCCAAGCACAACACTCTCACATATGGTACTAAAATATACATCTATTAGAACCAAGTGTGTTCTAATATACAAAATAGGATATGTATTAAAATTACTCAGTCCTCATACATATACAAAACATCAAGTCATACACAATCCCGTCACCAAGATCCAGCCTCTATGAGCGCCGTCCCGCCACGCATGCCCCCCCAGACTATAATCCCACGACGGTGAGCTAACGTGCCCAATAGAGACAAAACCTACAAGGGCTACTCCCCACCTAGGTGCACATGCAATTGATCGTGTCACATTCACACAAACATTCCAAACGGGACTATGTATCCAGGTTTGGAATCCTACATGCCCCATGTACCGAGCCTTTTCTGCCCATCCCCCCCAATGTGCCACCGGGTACAATCCTAAGTCGGGCCATGACTCATACCACACACACCCATGATTCTCGTGCGTGATGCAAACAATTTTCCAAAACAAATCTTTTTGTTTTATTGATTTAAACCATTTAACAAATCTAATTAAACTGCTTTATTCAAAAGCATTGGACACCTATCAGATCATGAATTCAAAGCATTGACGCTTCGATAAACCGCTTACTTCAAAGCATTGACGCTTCCGACAATCAAATTTTTAATTCAAAAGCATTGGATACCTAATAAACTGCATGATTCAAAAGTATTGGACAAATTGATGAACCGCGACCAAAAGCATTGGATGTACTCCGAAACCGCTTTAATGCAAATCATTGACAATACCAATAAATCGCTTTACTTCAAAAGCATTGGATAGTCTCCGATAAAACGCTTTAATTCAAAAGCATAGGACGGTCTCCGATAAATCGCTTTACTTCAAAAGCATTGGACAGTCTCCGATAAACCGCGCGACTCTCTTGAACGTTGTCCATTTCCTGAGCCCGCACCATCAACACCATACGCTGTGTTAATTTACAACCAATGAACCCACACCCATGAAATGCGATGTTTGTCGTGCAGTTATGTAATGCAAATGTACCATTGCACTTTATACCATGCCATATGCAAGATGACCTCTACATGGATAACATATACCGTACACCATCGTGTGTACCATGAGCGACTATGTCTAAATGCACACAACAGTTCAAATGTTTAGTCTAATATCATTACTCATGCTGTTATGCTAGCATTCCACACATTCATATTCAATGCATCACATAAGCATGCATCTCCACAGTTCCTAGTTTCAATTAAGCAATTTAATGACACAACTTACACACCCAGGCTGAGTCATGATATATCATTCCCAAAACCTGCAAGACAGTGCCAAGACAAGTCCATATTCAAGCAAACACATACAGTCCAAATTATTTGGAACACACACCAAAGACATCATGTCATCTCTTAACCAAGAGATGGCAATTTAATCCACAATTCACAATGGCTTTAGATTCAAGCCTCATACCATCACAAATGGGTGTAGAGATTAACCCCTGAAAGTCACAAAATTAAACCAATACAAAAGCAAGGGAGAATGTAGTTGTTGAAACACTATTTTTAAACAGACTACCTCGGGCCAAATAGGACCGTGAATTGTCTAAACATAGCTCCCCTTTGAATGCATTTCTGAGTCCAAAGAAGTCGGAATTTGGATAGACCTATTTCAAGGAGATATGTTCTCCTCTAAGTCTAGTTTACCCAACAACTAGAATCACCACCTCGATGATGATGCATGTGTTATACACCAAACACGCCATGGGGTCAATGGAAAAATCAGACAAAGATTCAAAATCTAAACACAAAGATTTTTACCCTATACGTAGTAAATCTCCATTGAGGGAAGTCACAAATCCATACTAACCAAATGCCATTTCCATGGCCCCAAGCAAGGAATAAACCAAATAGGAGAGATCCCTTACCTCTTATAGCTAGTGGGATCAAGTCCTTGATCTTTCAACCTTGCAACAATGGAGGTTTTGGCTACTCCTCATTTTCTTTCCTTTCTTTCTTTCTTTCTTTCTCAGTTTTCTGGTTCCTTCTCCTTCCTCAGTCCATGAACTGAGCTTGGCTAGCAGCCATCCTCCTCTTCTCTCCCCAGTTCACGAATTGTTCTAACCCTTCCTCTCTTGGTTTGATCCATTCTCCTCTCATTCCACTACTCAATCCACTCTCATGGTGCTAGAC
This sequence comes from Tetrastigma voinierianum, assembly GCA_016808115.1. Taxonomy (NCBI): domain Eukaryota; kingdom Viridiplantae; phylum Streptophyta; class Magnoliopsida; order Vitales; family Vitaceae; genus Tetrastigma; species Tetrastigma voinierianum. The sequence continues at coordinate 97,747 of JAEQBH010001526.1, forward strand.
ACATGGCATTTGGTGAGCCATGTGTCTCCCATGCCTAGATACACACCACTCACCTCCATGCAACCTACAAGGGTGACACTTGGCCTCCAATGGTCCACAAGTCAGGTGCCACATGGCACCCCGTGATTGGCCATTTCTGTCTTGAAATGCGTGAAAACCCGATTGTCTCGAAATTCGACGCAGTTCGTCTGATTCAACCAGATTTCGCTAGATGATTCCAACGGTGAAATCCGTTTCATCATCCGAGATCTAGAAAAATCCTAGCTTTTCCTCCAAAACTATTCCGGTAAATTACCGTTTTGCCATTTTTCAGAAAAATTTAAATGAAAAATTTTCACGGGTTTTACACATACACATTCCAAATCACATGCATATGCAACCGTCATTTAATGCCAAATGACTAAAAACATACCTTTATCCTCAAATAGGAAAGGATAATTGGCGTGCACGATGTCTTCGTATTCCCATGTTGCCTCCTCCACTCCTTGGTGCTGCCACAACACCTTCACTAGCCTTACAAAAGTGTCCCTAAATGCCTTTTCTATGGCTGAAACAGGTAACAAGTCATGGGTTAAGACTAAAGACTCTAGTTTTAAAATTATTCTTTCAAAACATGGGTTCAAAAATTGACTGTTATAAAAATTTTCATTTCCATAAGATGATAAAAGGATCCATGTATGTTAACCAAAATTATAGCAAAATTTTAAAATCAAATCCAGTTCCCGGCTTATCTTTTACCCCCTTTTTCCCCCTAAATAATATAAAAGAAATAAGAACAAAGTATGAACAAAAGAAAGTGAAACAAAAGCCTTACTTTATCGCTTTCACAAAGACGTGACAAATGATTTAAAACTTCATGCTTGCTTTCTTAATTCTCTAGTATTGCTCTCTCTATTTTCTCATCTCCTACAACTTTCATTTATAGAAAGTGGACTCACTACAAACAAATTATGAAACTATTTACAAATAGTTACCCAACTTGACATCAAAGCCAAGTGATAAGACTAAACTTAATGCTATGACTACTTTTTAAGTACAAATAAATGCATATGAGGACAAGTGTTCCAAAGTACAAAGTCAAAATTGAAGTTCTCACAACTCTTTAATTAAAAATAAATGCCTATGAGGACAAGTGTTCCAAAGTACAAGTCAAAATTTGAAGTGATCATAATTTTCACATGTTTTCTTCTTCTTGTTGATGACTTTTGAGATAAGAATGAATCTGGTTCTAACTGATAAGATTGCAGCGGGCTTCTTCGTAGAGTTGAATATTGTTTCTTGGTTTGATTTCATCTTTATCCTTCCATCGCATTTTCCAAATTAGAATAACTCTCTTCATCTAGATTCTCCCAGAAGCTTGCATCATCACTGAGGTAGGACAATTCTGGTGAATTTGCCAAAAGTTGGTTTATAAAATCTTGTTCTTTAGAGGTTATAAAAATTTTTGGGTTCAAAATTTGATCTAAAGGCTTGGTTCTCCAAATGAACATGGTTTGAGTTTCTCCAATAAGATAAAAAATTTTATTTCTTGTATTTCTAAGATAAAAAATTTGAAAATCTCTATATCTACTAATATATAAAGGAAAATCATTTTGACGGGTCATTTCCTATTCTGGTTTTTGTTGAGGGACTAAAGGGTTTTTATAATGTTTTATATATGCATGATGATAAGCAGGGACTATGGTTCCATTAGTTTTGAATAAAGGCGGAATGGTTTCAAAAGAAAGATCTTCAAAATTCTCGGTTCGAAAAAGATATTCTACAATAGTTTTTAATTTTTTTAGGAAAGTTCTTAGGGATTTGGTAACTACTGGTTAAAAATATAATTTTCAAAATCCCTTGATCCATCATTTTAGGAACGAGTTCAAAATATTTTTTTTATCTAAAATTGACATATTATATAAGCAAGGTAAACAACAAAAAATCAAATCAGGATTATGATAAGCCGTATATTCTGTTTTAATTCCACTGTTTTTGGTTCTAAATTGTTGATATAAAAGACTCTGGTTTTTACTATAATGCCCTGAAAATACCATAGTAGTTTTATAACATGTTCAAGGTGTAAAATAAATTAAATTATATTTTTTCCGGAGTTTAAATGGCTAAAATCGAAAAAATGATAAAAACCCGTAAATTTTACAAGAGCCAAATAAATTTGGTAAAAATGTCAAATGAGGACCTAATGGTCATAAATGAGTAATGTAAGTGCCAAAGTATAAATGAAATAAAATGAAGTGGAAATGAAATTTAAATGAAGCTTTAAAGTGAGAAAAATGAGAAAAATGGGAATTAGTGTGTAGTCAAACAAGGCTTAGTGATTAAAGACCAAATATTGGTATTTGAGAGGCATTTTGCACATTTGACAAAAAGAAGGATAGAAAAGTGCTGTGGCTTTTTCTACTGTAAGAGAGGGAGGAAGATTAGTGGTCTTTGCTCCATGAAATCAAGGATTAAGGTGATCAAGTGGAAGAAAGAAGATTGGTGTTGAAGAATCAAAGATTTAAAGGTAAGGAATCGAACCCTAACTTTCCTTAATGTTGTGTTTGGGTTTAGAAAGAACCCTAAGTTGGTATAAAAATTATGTTGATTGGTATATTTCAGTTTTGGGGGTTGCTCTAAGTTGTTATATGGTTGTTTGGATTGGTGTTAAATAATTTTTGTATAAAGGAAATGTTAGGTTTTTAGGGGAATGTTGTCAAAATTTTCCAAAACCCATGTTTTTTTTTGCTATAACTTGGCCATCACTCATCCAATTGAGTGATTCAAATTTCTCAGAATTGCACTTATGGAGAACAAATCTCCCCTGAATAAGTGTATCCAAATTTGTATCCCATTAGACCTCGTAAATTGAATCAAAGGAAGCTCTTTTGGGCAAATTCTGGTTATGTGTTGAAAATAGAATAGTCCTGGATGTTTAGGACATATTTGGAGCTTCGGTACTCCGAATTGAATGATTCCAAATTCTGAATAAAATAGATTTATAGAGGAACAATGGACTTGAAGGAAGTTGGGTAAAATATGACTCATTTGTTCCTAGAAAAATTTTACGAGTAAAGGTGTGTTAGGTAGAAAACAACCCTAACTAGAAACCTAAATAAGCCAACTGATGATTGTTAATTGTATTGGAATAGGGGCTGATGAGGAGGAAAACCCGAATTGATTGAGATTCGAGGATTGGAATAAAGTGCAACAAGCTTTTTGGTTTGTTCTTCGACTCTCTCTTTTGCTTTCATTTTGGAGTTTGTTCTCCATTCATTCTCTTCTTATTTCAAGTTTTATGATCATTGTTCTATTATTGAAATGATTTTCAATAAACTGCATATTGAAGTGTTTTAATTGATTCGAGGCAATTAATCAGGAAATGATTTGCTTATGAAAAATTGCATGAGTATTGAAAATAAATTATTTGTATTTGATGTATATACTATATTGTATTTTGCTATGAATGATTCGAACACCACACACTGTTAACTTTTAAATCTCGAAAGGCGAGAGGATTATTATACCAATAAGGGTCAAACTAGCAGTACTGTGAACAAACGTAATATAGTGTCACTCCGATCCGTAGCCTAGCAGGACAGTATCGGTAGTGTTCACAAAATGAATATTTTTATATAACTAGTTAGCAGCCCAACGATCGTGATCATGTTATAAACCTTATATCTGCCATACCAAACAGACTGCGGTCGATGACTCAAGTATCCCACGTTTACGTAAAACATCGCTAAATTCGTTTAAGGGCAAAATGATAAGAATATTTGTGAAATACATGATTTGTGTTTTGAATGATTTATTGCATATGAAAGTGTATATTTGGAATGATTAATGAACCGTAAATGAATGTATATGAAATGAATATATGTATTGTATTTGCATTGATAATTCAAAAGATTCAAAAGCATGGTTTAGAAAATCGCATGATTTCACTTAAACTCAATGGAAAGAGTACTTTATAGAACCACTAAGCATGAAAAGAAGCGTTGCTTTATCATCACAAGATGCACGAGTGAATGTATGAAGACGACCGCAGCGGAATCAAAGTCATTGTTAAAGTCACATGGAGGATAAGTAAAGCTCTGTCGCATGCATACATTAAATTATTCAACTCATTTCAGACAAAACACTATGAAATCGAACTCGATTATGTTTTTGTAAATATTTGATATTGGAAAATAGCTACTACGCCGCATTGTATAAAGGTGGAAATGCACCAAATGGGTAAGAAATGCCACATCGAATGAAAACAAAAGTTTTGTGATCAAATGATGGGCCCCCTTTATGTTAAAGTGGTATTTACATATATATTTTTTCATTGAGTATTTGAAATTTGTTTGGAAAAGTAATTGTATTTGGATTATTTGAAATGATTAAAAAAAAAAAAAAAAATTAAGAGTGAGACGTTCATCCTCGGTCCAGTTCTACTTCCCGCCTGCCTAGTACTCAAGTGGGTACGGGTCACACTTTTACATACTTTTTCATAAGGTTTTTGCAAAAAGAAAGACTCTATTATAGCATAAATATCAGACCCGAACTTGTTTTTAACTACAAGTTTTTCAAACTGTTCGGTAAGAAGACATGATTTTTTAACCATTTTAATTAACTCGGTTTTATTAACATTGTTCAAAAAGACTAATTTAGTTTCTAATTCTTTGATAAGGTTTTCTTGCTTTTTAAGCATTTGAAAATTTTCGGTTTCTAAAGTAACAAACTGGTTTTGCACATGTTGAAGATGTTGGGCTAAAGCTGAAATAATTTTTCCATAAGCATATTCTAGGTTTTGGTTAGGAAAGTTTTGAGGTTTTAAAGACTAAAGGTTATCTACAATTATTTTACCCTTCGTGCTGTTTTGAGAATACACGTAATTAAATTGAAGGTAGTTTGGGTTTAAAACTTCATTTAAAGTTATGGTTTCAATTGAAAGTTCTTGCTTGAGATTCTCCTTGAGCTATGTTCCCGTAAACAAAATTTGAAGTGACAAATAATTAAATCATTTATAAATATCTCATTCAGCTTCTAACCAATCTACTACTATATTATATTTTCCTTTTATATGTTCAAAATTTAGGGTTTGAAACAAATTAAAAGCGCTCTAAAACTTTTATCCATCTTTTTGTAGACAATTTTGAAGAGTTTTTATTTTCAAAGAATTTTTAATATTTTCGCACCTGCTTCTTAAAGTAAATGTTTCGTTTAAAATAATTGAAGCTTTCAAAACTAAAATTATATAGTTTATATTTCTAAATCTGTTGAACAAAGGTTCTTTTGATATTCATTAAAAGTTCAACTACAATATCTACAAAGTTTTTCTTCTAAATTATTTGTTAACGCTAAAAGAATTCCTCCCCATCCTGTTTGACTAGCATCTGTTTGAATGATTTTATATTCATTTTCTAATGGGAAATGTAAGGTTGGGAGATTTTTCACAAGTTCTTTTATTTTTTGGACTAATTTAATATCTTCTTGGTTAAAATATTTTTGCCCTTTATTTTTTGTTTTACTATAAAGAGGTCTAGCTAATTGACTTAGGTTTTTAATGTAAGGTCTAGCATAATTTAATAATCCTAAAAAAATTTGAAGGGTTTTTAAATCTTCTAGGTTATCTGGAAAATTATTTATTTTTTGTATTATATGTTCTTGAAGTTTTACTAGACCATTTTCTAATTCTAATCCTAAGCATTCAATTTGATTTTTGAATAACTTTATTTTCTTCCTACTTGTAAAACCCGGGTAAATTTGAATTTTTCCAAAAAATGGCAAAACAATAAATTGCTTCTACAATACACGTTGCAAACCTGAATTTTTTTTAAATCTCGGATGACGAAACAGACTTCATCGTTGGATTTGTCTCGTGAAATATAGTTACCCAGACAAATTTCATAGAATTCGGAGATTGTCGGATTTTCATGATTTTCGAGGCATCGGGTGCCTGGTAGACCCCAAAAACGGGATTTTTGAGAAAAATCTCGAAAGTGGAAAATAAATTAAGTAAAGTTCACATAAAATAAATTGAACTTCAATTGGGACGAAATAAATTGTTTCGGGATAGAAATGGACTCGGACAAGTCATGGACATGTGGTGCGATGTGAGCCAAGAATTTTAAGTTGAGGATAAGTTAAAAAAAATTCATATTTTGGAGACAAGAGGGTCTCATTTTATGCTAGAAAAATACGTGAGAGAGAGGGAGAGAAAGAGGAGACTGCTTCTTTCGATCCCGGATGTTCCACTAAATTGGCCGATCCAAGAGTGAAAGTTTATCTACTGACGAGGCTTGATACATACCAAAAAAAGAGGGATTTCACCGAAGACTGCGCGAGATTTTGGGAAATCATGATTTCTGCCAGGAGGTTTCCTGCTACCACGCTCAAGAGGTAGAGATTCTTTCTATTTTGGTTTATTTTCCACCCTAAGGGCTGTTTGGTTGTGTTTTCTACCCTAAGAGGCTGTTTGGCCTGGATTTGGGACTCGTTGGGGAATGTCATCTCATGACCCTCTATACATTGTCTAGAATTTGGGATTGGTTTTTGGTTAGGAAACGGAGGGAATTTGGACTCGTGTTCTTCATAGAAGTTGTAGTTGCAATTGTGAAATTGATGTTAGGCTTTTGAATCACCCAAATTGAACCTCTACAGCTCAAGTTATGATCCATTTCATTCTCAGGGCTGTCACAGCTTAAGCTGTTTAATTGTTTATGTCTAGAATTCGGGACTAATTTTCGATTGGGAAATGGAGGGAATTTGGACTCTTGATTTTCATAGAAGTTGTAGCTGCAATTGTGAACTTGATGTTAGGCTTTTGATGTAACGCCCAAAAATACCCTAGAATTTTTATAATAATTTTATTATATATATTCCGGGTATCAATTGAGCCAAACTTGGATTTTTCCGGGAAAACTGATAAATTGTGAAAAAAAAAAGAATATGTGAGCATTTGATTAAATATTATATGCTAAAATGAGAATTGATTGAACCCGGAAATAAACCCAAGTGAAAAATGGCAAATTTGGAAAATTGTAAAATGAGGACCTAAGGGTCAAATTATAAGCTTAAATGCTCAAGTGAATTAAATGATAAATGAAAATGAAATGAAGAGTTAAAATTCCAAAAATGAGAAATGGGATTTATTGTGTAAGCCAAACAAGGCTTTAAGGACATAAAGGCTTAAAGACCAAAAGTGGTCTAAGGGCTCATTTGAGCAAAACGTTATTGAGAGCAAAGAGAGAGAGAGAAAGAAAACATAGGGTTTTGAAGGAAGTGATTTTGGTGGGGAGATCTTCCCATTTTGGGTGCATAAGGATCAAGAAGGAAGAAAAAGGATGGGGCTTCATAAAGAGATTTCAAGGTATGACACAAACCCTGTGATTTAAATGATGTTTGTTAGAAACCCTAATCCATCCATGGGTTTGGTTTCATGGTTAGCTTAATAGATGACTTTAATGTTATCGGGAGCATTCCTAGGTTTTTTGGGTTTTGAGGATTTTTGAGGGGAATCACAAAAAGCGAGAGAAAAATCGAAATTGGCAAGAAATCTAGTTCCTATGCCAGAGCGCAGGAACCTTAAGCCGCGGCAGTCTCTACGCTACAAACAGGATGCCTCATCGTGGCGAATAGGGCCAAATCGCCCCCACGGTACGCCTATGCCGCTGCTGAGAGCCACGCCGTCATTGGAGAGAAAATTTCGGATTTTTGTTCCGAAAGTCTCGTATTTGTACACCGATTGTTTAGGTAACTTAATAAAATTTTAATGGGGGTTCATATAAGAGTATACGAGAGAGAAAATGTACCGTACCTCGCCGCCTTGGCGAAGCTTCTCTTTGCCTTGCCTCAGCAATATTCGCTTAGTACGATTAATTGTTCAACCACTAAGAGTGGAGAATTTGTATTGGACTAGGTGCGGGTGAAACGATAACTCGAATTTAGGACTAGTATCAAAGAGACAAGGGATAGATAAATTAGTTTGTTCTCTGCTCTCTATCCGCTTGTTCTCTTTCTTAGTCCGTTTTGCTCCTTGTGACCACACTCTTATTTCAAGATTCTATTTTGTGAAATTATACATACATACATATATAAATATATATATAGTATATATATATATATATATATATATATATATAGAGGTATATATATATATATATATATATATATATATATATATATATATATATTTATTTATTTGAATTATTAGTATTCAAAATGTTTGTCAAATATCTGCATGTGTGCGTGTATTTGAACTATAAGTGAACTTACTGCATGTGAGTAAATTGATTTGAAATGTGTTATTGAATGACCAACATGACGGGATTCACCAACTCGAATTGCCAGAAGGTAATCAGATGGCTTGTCAATGAAATCACATTGCTACCGAATGACAAATAAGACAGATTTCTCCACCAACTAAATCAAGCCAGAACGCCACTCAGAGGCCATATGAGATTGTAAGATTGAATGAAATCACATTGCAATGAATAATGATGTAAACAGATAAGATTCACCAACTAATTTATCGTGAATGTTGACTTATAGTCATATGTGAAATTGCAAACCTAAAGCTGGGAAATGATATTAAAAGTGTATCTCAGAGGAATGATTCTTTAAGATTACACATAGATGACATTGTATAAAGTTGCATTATTTTGATAAATGCATTATTTGTATTGAATCGAATGGACTTAGAGAACTCCAGAGGAACCACTGGCATGAAATGCCAGCTGATGTTTTAAATAATGCGCAGAAAATATGATAGACAAGCACGGAGTAGACCCAAGGTCGAGGGAACCTCGTAGTCATCTCGATAGTTCACTGAGTATGCTCGCTTGCTACGCATCTCACCATTTTGGCACACATGTTGCTTTGTAAACAAACAGAGTTCAACCCGAAATTAATTTTGTACATATATCCGAACAGATTTTGGATATTACATTGTAAACTATACAAATGCCATGGTGGTCAAAATGCATGTTTTAAAGGAATTGCATTGAATTTGTAAATGTTTATAGGCTTGCCTTAAATTGAAAATCGCTCCAAATATTTGAGAAACTAAAACACTTATATTTTACAAATGGGATTTGATTATTTATTTTTGCCTAAAGTTCCTGCTCGTCTTGATCAGCCAATCAATAGTCAGTTGGGGTCACTACATTTTGAACTCTGATCACTCCACTGACCCTCTACAACAAGCTATGGTCCATTTCATTCTTGGGATTGTCACCGGTTAGGTTGTTTAGTTGTTTATGTCCAAAATTTGGAACTCGTTTTTGGTTGGGAAATTGAGGGAATTTGCACACTTAGAAGTTCTTCTATAGAGTTGTAGTCAATTATAGAACTTGATGTTCGGATTGAATCAACAAAATTGAACCTCTGTCACTGCCATGGTGGTCCATCTCATTCTGGATTGCCAGTTTGTACTTAGCCTGCTATTTGTCGCGTCTAAGATTTTGTGACTCACTTAGACTCGAATTTTTAATGCTAATATGTAATTAATCTGGGAATGTTTAATGTCCTTTAGCACGATTGAGGCTCAGGATACTACGTTTTAGTAAAATTGCTTATGGCTTGTCTCGAGGTCGTTTTGTGGACATAGTATATGTCACACTTGGCCTCGAGAATCAAGGTTGTTATTGCTTGGTTTTGAATAACATGCTTGGTAGTAGTTGTGTGACAAGATGTTGATATATGTGTGTATAAATATATTGACATGGAATGTGTTGTATGAAATTTTATACGCATAGGATATAATTGTCCATGGTACACGGTGAAGTGTACAGTTTTAGCATTGTCCATATAAAGATTCGAAGATACATGTGGCATGGATGATAACATGCAATGGTGCATTGTGTACGCATATGCACAGGACATCACTCACATTGAATGGGTGTGAGTGCATTTTTGAAAATCCATACTGTGTTTGGTGTTCATCGGGTAGCTCCTGGCCAAGTGGGACTAAGTCCAACAGTCCCACTAAGAATAAAGTGATAAAAAGAAAATCCCAGTCGAGAAGAAAGGGGCAGGATATATTTCACTCCCCTGGTGAAAGATCCGTTTGTGTGGTTAGACATAATTCCAACGGTGAGTTTACAAAGTGTTCAAAAGTGAAGTCTCATGTGTGACACCAAAAATTCGCTACCCTAAAAAAGACACATGAGTTTTGTATACAAATGATCATTGAGGTGTGACATCCAAAAAGTTTTTGGTTTGAAAACAAATGAATTTGTTTTACAAAATTATCATTGGATGTAATCCATAAATGATGGATTTTAACATGCATGGGCCTTGGCATTACGTGATAGGAGTCGGTAAGGACTCAGGGCATGGTACATGATTGAGTCTCATCTCATTTCATGGCATGACATGTAGGATTCCATAGTAGAACTTGCATGTTTTTATTAGGAATGTGAGTGTGAATGTTTGAACACTTAATTAATACATGCGTACTTAGGTACTCGTAGAGCTTTACTCGGTGTGTCACCTATATGGGAACATTTAGGTGCAGGACAGACGCTAGAGGATGGTGCTCATCTGAGGCCGCAATTGTGAAGAAAGCCAGATTGTGGCTTTGATAGTTATTTTGTAAAATCTATTGAAACTAACCAAGCAAAAAGTCTTTAAGAGTTTAAATACAACACTCTTATACAAAATATATATATCAAAAAACCGATTGTTCAATATATTTACAAAAATAACTATCAAAGCCACAATCCGGTTTTCTTCACAATTGTGGCCTCGAATGAGCGCTGTTCTTCTGTCCATTCCGCACCAAATGTTTCCCATATAGGTCGGTCACGCCTAGTAGAGAAACTCCTACAGCGGCTACTCCCACTGCTATTACGCAATGGTCATATTCACAATTTACACTCACATTCCAAGCAAAAATGTAATTTCTACCATGGAATCCTACTTGCCATGAAATAAGATGAGACTCAAACATGTACCATGCCACGAGCCTTTACCAACTCCCACCACACAATGTACATGTCAATGTGTAATAAACCGTCCTTGATGAACACATCCAATGAACACTTTGAAATAAAAGTTGTTTGTTTATAAACCAAAACTTTTATGGATGTCATTATTTCAAATGATCTTTTTATAATCAAAATCTGTGTGTTTCATGGGCAGCGGATTTCCAGGGTCCCACTACAGGACTTCGCATGCCTTCCAACACTTTTTGTACTTTCACCGTTGGATGTGTTTGAACCAGTCCGGGTCTTTCACCCGAGGGAGAACCTAACCCTTCTTGCTATTACCCACCACACATTTTTCCATGTTATGTAACCTTCAACTCTGTTAGACGTCGTCCAACGATACCGAGCCCACCTATAAATCACCAAGTATGATGATTGATCATAATCATGCACTCACATCCATTCCATGCGATGGTCCCATCGCGATATGTACGCAATGCCAGACGCTCAGACGCCGCACGTGACGCTATGTTATGCTACATGCATAATGAATGCTACATGATTAATGCTAAAACCGTGACACTTCATCATCAGAAAATCGTGGACAATTATATTCTATGCATACAATTTCCATACAATCACATATTTCATGTCAATATATTTATACACACATATATCAACATTTTATCACACAACTACCAAAAAGCATGTTATTCAAAAATCAACCAACAACACCCTTGATCCTCGTGGCCAAGTGTGACATATATTATGTCCACAAAATGGCCTCAAGACAAGCAATAAATAGGCTACCAAACCAGCTATCCACAGGCCTCATACATGCCCTAAACAGGACATGAAAACAGTGCCAAATTCAGTCTCATAGTAGCATTGAATTCAATCCTAATCAATCCTAAAATCTAGACACAAATAATTAAACAACCTAAGTTGTGATAGTCCCGGGAATGAAATGGACCATAACTTGAGTAGTAGAGGTCCAATTTGGTGATTCAAAAACCCAACATCAATTTCCACACCACAGCAACTTCTATGTGCAGAACATGAGTCCAAATTTCGCTTTCCAATTGAAAACCGGGGCCTCCGACCTGACAAACAATTAAACACTTAAAACTATGGTAGTCCCGGGAATTAAATGGACCATAAATTGAGTTGTAGAGGTTCAATTTGGGTTATTCAAAATCCTAACATCAATTTCACAATTGCAGCTTCAACTTCTATGAAGAATACGAGTCCAAATTCCCTCCGTTTCCCAATCGAAAACCAGTCCCAAATTCTAGACATAAACAATTAAATAGCCTAAGTTGTGATAGTCCTGGGAATGAAATGGACCATAGCTTGAGCTGTAGAGGTCCAATTTGGGTGATTCAAAATCCTAACATCAAGTTCACAATTGCAGCTACAACTTCTATGAAGAACACAAGTCCAAATTCCCTCCGTTTCCCAACCAAAAATAAGTCCCAAATTCTAGACATTGTGTAGGGTCAAAACAGGGTAGCATTCCTAACAGTCCCAAAATCCGACCCAAACAGCCGCATAGGGCAGAACACACATCCAAATAGCTCCTTAGGGAAGAAAACATAACCAAACTGCCCTTCGGGTGGAAAATAAACTAAAGTAGGAAGAATTCGTACCTCTTGGAGGGTAGTAGAACAGAAGGAGGTCTCAAGAACACCTCCTAATCCCGAAACATTTGATTTCCCAAAATTTCCTCATTTGGATCTTCGGTGAAATCTCTCATTCTTGGTATGTACGCATAACCCCCGTCTAATAGATGAACTTTCACTCTTGCCTCGACGAATTTCGACCAACAGAACTCTGTAGATTGAAGAGAGAAGACTTGGGAACTCTCTTTCTCTCCTCTCTTCCTCTCTCACGTAAGAACCATAAAATGAAATGAGATATTTTGTCCCTAAAACCCCCTCACTTAATGTTTAAGTGAGTAGCTCACGTCGCGCCAAGTGTCCGTGATTGTTCTGGGCCTCGTTTTGCCCCAAAACAATTTATTTCATCCTGGTTCAAGTTCAATTTATTTTAAATGAACTTTATTTAATTTATTTTTCACTTTCAAGATTTTTCTAAAAAATCCTGTTTTTTGGGTCCACCAGGCACTTGAAGCTTCGAAAATCGTGAAAATCCGACTGTCTCGGAATTCAACGGAATTAGTTTGGGTAACTATATTTCATAAGATGAATTCAACGATGAGGTCTGTTTCATCATTGGAGATCTAGAAAAATTCCAGTTTTACAACCTATACTATAGCGACAATTTACAGTTTTTCCATTTTTCGGAAAAATTCAAATTTACCCGGGTTTTACATTAACCCCCCTCCCCTTTAAAATAATTTCATCCCCGAAATCCACACACACATACACATTCCAAATCACATGCATATGCAACCGTCATTTAATTCCAAATGACTAAAAACATACCTTCATCTTCAAATAGGAAAGGATAATTGGCACACACAATGTCTTCATCGCTCCCATGTACGCTTCTCCTCCACCCCCTGTCGGCCACAACACCTTCACTAAATTTCATACCTTACTCCTCAGAAAACTTGTTCATGACTATCCATGATACGTACCGGTCCCTCCTCGAAGGTTCCATCCGCATCACCGTGCTTCCGCCTAACTAATTACATGAGTCGAATCGTAAGTACTGTGAGGCTGGTGACATGGAATACCGCATTTAACACTCTATGACTCGCAGAACGCTCAACTTAAGAAACCTTACTAACCATCTCGGCACTCAAGAACCCAATATACCTGGCGATAAATTTTCCCACTTTGAACCCACCACTCATTTCTTAAGCCGCCACCTTTAAGAAAATACGATCCCCACCTCAAACTCTGGGAGGTCGCCGCTTGTCAAGGTGAGTTTTACCCGCTTGAGCCGTGAGAAGACGCTTATGTATCAAATCCACATTCTCTGAGGTGTCTCTAACCAAATTCGAACCATGGTGGGTTTCTTTCCCACCCCCGTCCAACAAACCAGAGATCTACACGGGGCCTCCCGCGCCACGCCTCATGTGGTGCCATCCGCATGCTACCGATAACCGCACAGACGCGACCAACTAAGGGTAAATGCTCTTCGCAGCCTACTCCTCGAGATCTGTGACGATGGACGAGCATGTCCTCTAAAACTGGATGGTCCTCTCGACCGGGACAAACCGCTTACAGGATGAAGTGAGTGCTCATTATCAACTGTGTCCACATGCCTCGCTGAAAACTCTTCAAAAAATGAGTCGTAAACCTGGGATCCCGATAAGATATAATAGATACTGGCACTCCATGTAACCATATAATCTCCCTTATATACAACCTGCCGAATTCCTCTAGTGCAAAGGTCATCCGCACAACCAAGAAATGTGCCGACTTAGTAAGCCGGTCCATGATCACCCACACTGCGTCATGCCCTCGTGATGTCTGTGGTAAGGTAGTAACAAAGTCCATCGTGACATGTTCCCAATTCCACTCAGCTACCTCTAAAGGTTGGAGTAATCCTGCTGGCCTTTGGTGCTTAACCTTTACTTGCTGACACGTAAGACATTATCGAACAAAGTCCCCAACATGTTTTTTCATCCCACTCCAATAATACTAGCGACGAAGATCATGATACATCTTCGTGCCACCATCGTGCACATCAAAACAGGAGCAATGAAACTCCTTGAGAATCTTCTCTCTCAAATTTTCCGATTGGGGAACCACAACCCTTTCCCCTATATCGAAGACTACCATCCGTGTGAACGGGCCCAAATTTTCATTAATACTCAGACCCGATCATTCCCGGTCCCCGATGGATGATATCTCGTGTCATGTCCTCGTGTTTCGACCACTCCGATCGCAGGGATGTGTAGCCACTCAACTCCCGTGCGCTCTCATGCGCCTATCCTTGTAGCCAGAACCCGAACTTTCCACAACCTCAAGCATCCGCCACTTTCCTGGAAGCCATACCGGCTAACACTCCTCGCGACTTCCACCGAGTGCATCGCTTCACCACATTTGCCTTAATGGATGGTAATGCAAAGTGAAGCTCATGGGGCTTCCAGAGTCACTCACTCACGCGCAAGCTTGGTATCCCCAAATACGTTATTCAGATCTTATCGGGAACCCTTAATCACGCAGCCAAAGATAACGGCCGCGCCCATATCATGATTGGGGTAACTCTACTCTTGGTTCTTCAACTGATGAGAAGCATAAGCCACAACCCTCCTGAACTGCATCAAAACACATCCTAGTTCGTCCTTAGAGGCATCACAATACACCGTGTACCTCTGTCCCCTTTCCGGGACTATCAAAATAGGAATTGAAGTAATCCTCATTTTCAATTCCTAGAATGCCCTCTCACACAAGTCATTCCACTCAAACCTAACCTCCTTTTGGGTCAACCTTGTCATAGGTGTAGCCAGTTAGGAGAAGTCCTCAATGAATCTCCTGTAATACCTTGTTAATCCCAAGAAACAGTGTATCACGAAGACTGACTTTGGTCTCTCCCAACTCATAACTGCCTCAATCTTCTCCAGGTCCACGAATACACTTGAAGCCGACATGATGTGTCCTAAGAATTTCACCTTAGTAAGCAAAAATTCACACTTGCTGAATTTGGCATACAGTTGATGGTCTCTATAAATCTGGTGAACAATTCTCAAGTGCCCCTCATGCTTTTTCTCAGGCTTAGAGTAGATCAAGATGTCGTCAACGAAGACCATAATAAACTGATCTACATAGGGCTGGAATACCCTATGCATGAGATCCATGAATGCCGCTGGAGCATTCTTCAACTCGAATGGCATCACTGTGAACTCGAAATGCCTATATCTATTCTTGAACGCTATCTTAGGGATATCTGCCTCCCTAACCCTCAACTGATGGTAACCGGTGCAGAGATCTAGCTTCGAGCAAACCTGCGCCCCTCTCAACTGATCAAAAAAATCATTAATCCTCGGCAAAGGTTTCTATTCTTGATAGTAACCTTATTCAATTTCCGATAGTCTATACAAAGTCAAGTGGTGTCAGTCCTTTCTTCTCGAGGTACATTACTGTGAGCACCCCATGGTGAAGTTAGTTTCTGGCCTAATAAAGCCCCTAACAATTCTTGAAACTAGACCTTGAGTTCTTGCAACTCAGCAGGTGCCATTCTATGCGGAGTCATAGAAATAGGCGATGTAGTAGGGTGTAACTCAATGGTGAAGTCTACAACCCTATGCGGAGGTAATCCTGGTAGTTTATCTGGAAAAACGTCCTCATATTCACAAACCACCCGAGGTAGACTCAAGTCCCATTCACCTCACCCTAGAGGCTTGTCATTTAACTCCATCAACTGTCTCAGGCTACCTAGAGTCGTAGATTACTCCACCCGGGAGTAAAGCATCGTGGCTTATCCCCTCGAACATAAAACAAGTATCACGGAATGGCTCGAGGTACCTCTCATGATCACAATCTATGACGACTCGATGTGTTGTCAACTAGTCCATGCCAAGGATGACAACAAAACTTCGACATGTTCATGACCCTAGTCCACAAATGAGCGTAATCCCCGATCTCTAACTCACACCCTACATATCTTGGACAACGTCTCAATTCTGGGGCCTAGTGGGAGAACTCACACGTAGTTGCTCTTCCAAGGTTTCAACATCTAAGCCTAAATCCTTCACTTAACTTTAACACCTGCATCTCGGGTGTTTTGTGCGTCGTTGACGAGCCAATGGTGAGTGTGTAGAAAATACACTGGGGAAACTTTAAACCCGTGTACTATGCACGCTGCCGAGTCGACTTAAATACAGAAGGGTTAGTTAAGGTCGTTCCTCAAGAGAAGTGTGTTGACTACCGATTCGATGACTTGGGGATATCATTCGATCTAACTTAGAGTAATTATGACTAGATTATTAGAATTAACAAAAATTAGAACTGGAGTGTGTTGAATTATATCGATTTGACGTGAAGCCCGTAGTTTTTATCGCCTCCTACCACTCTCGATGGATGTCAATTCACTCAAGGACTTATCAAGTATTTATATGAGTTATGTCGTGGGTTGATCTTCCCTACAAAGATATTCTCTCTCGAGATATATTTGCCTTATCTCGCCAGCCGTGGATGTCTCTTCGACTTACCTCAACCCTCGAATTCCGAAGTTCTAAATGTTCAAAAACCCACGCACACTCAGCCCGAATATCTCTATTCTTTGACTACCAAGTGTTGCTATAACTATGTCCCTAGAAATTATCTTCTTCTCGATCTCAAATTCCTGCCTTAAGATGTCACTACTGGGCCGTATTACACATGTAATTAAACCTGCATCAAAGCAAACATACGAACTCATACACAACTAAATAAGAAAATCCAAAATCAATCCATCAAAACCGTGGTTAGGCTGGCAAAACCCTAGAGAAAAGCAGCTAGTTCATCATAAGATTCATTAAAGATCAAGAATCTCGAATCATGAAGTAGGTTGAAGAAAGAACTGTAGCAAAACCCGTCTTCGCGATCTTTCCCGAATATGGCTCTATCGATCTCTACCTCTTATATCTCCTTCTTCTTCTTCCGCCCATCCCCCCTTTTGCTTTGAAATTACTCCCTTTTTTTATACTCGAGACACGGCCCCATCAATGGCCCAAAAGTTGTGTGGTTTTTCGAGTTCCCGTAATGGAAAGGAACTCACTTCGCTGGCGCGAAAGGCGGCTTCGTACCGCTAACCTCGCAGCCGCTAAGGCGGTTACAGTCATGAACCCGAGGCCTATGATTGTGCTTTCTTCGTCTTCACGAGGTGAAGGGGACCTTCACAAGGGCGGCGCTTCGGCCGCAGTAGCGGGGTTCGCAGCGCAGGAACCCTTAACTTTTATGATGCCTTTTCGCTATTTCGCCGCTATGTTTTTCTCGCTTTAGCCGTTTCTTTTGATTCCAATATCGCCATATTCTATAGCATAACATAATACGAGGGATTGAGCGTGAATATTAATGAAAAGGTTGTGAATCGCGCATTTTACTATAAAGAACACCTGTAAGTAAACTAAATGTACGCATGATTCATCCCTTGATCAACACTCTTAAACTAGCCTTCGTTTATCCCCAAGCAAGAATAGACTCCACCCAGGGTACACAGGAATACGTGAAAATAAATGACAATATGAGTTAAGCACACATGACAACAGTAAGAAGGGGTCCATAGTAACCACTTTAAAAGACCTATTGACTATCTTAATTGTTTAGATTTCAAGAACCCGTACCGGGTCAATCTTTGGCTGGGCCAAGTTTGGTAAAACCCCATTTTTAGTGTTCAATAATCTTTCCCAATGAGTCTAAGTAAGAAGTACGCTCCAATGTATAGTTTGATCGTGACACTCCCCAAACTCAATCGAACTCAATATTTGGAATAGCTTAACACGTATGATGGGAACGCACCAATTTATTCACTCTAAGCATTCTAAGGATTTATAAGACCAATTCAGAAGAGCAATAGTACCAAGAGGTTTAGTGAGGGTTCAGAAGTGGATCCATCAGACTCCCCACTAGTCAGGGTTATGGGCACGGCATTCGCCCCTAGAATCCCCACCCCGAACACTCAACCAAACTCGAGGTTCTAGATCACAGATCATCCATCCTCCGCCCCATGAGCGGATAAAGAAGTCAATGGCTCTCGCCAATCGTTTCGCAGCATTAGCTTGAAAGCCCTCGTATCGGTACCCGATTTCGATTGATGATCCTCTATTGTTTTCATTATTATTACTATATATATATATATATATATATATATATATATATATATATATATATATATATATATATATATATTATTTTTTTATTTATTTATTTTTTTTTCAGTTCAAAGGCGATCCTCTTTTCTAAGGTGTCCCATCACTTAGATGTTTACTCCTAAGGTTCGGTAGACTTTGTGATGGTGAGTTCTGAGTCAACGCATACCCCGAAGATCACGCGGTGTGTTCATAGGATAGCCTACTTTGGGAATCAGTTCTTGAGATCTAAAAAAAGGCAAATGCATATGGTTAGTCTTGACTTACACAACGCAAATCTCCAATTGTCAAACAACCTCTGGTCCCTACTCCATCGAATATGGGTAGTTTTTTGGCACTAATACAACTCCCTTTGCTGCCATCATGCTCAAAATTAAGACAGAGACATACTAATACCAATTCCTAGACCGGCCATATTCTAATATGTGTAATTTGCATACATGTAAGTGCATGGGAGATAACCTAACACACGCCTAAAAAGAAAAATTGGGCCTAAGCATGCAAAAATAGCAAAGATAATTAAAAAAATGGACCTAATCATGCTAGAATAGCAAAAATAACCCAAAATAAAACTAAGTCAAAATAACAAATAAAAATAAACTAGGTCATACAGCTAGTCAATGTAATAAAAACTAAGTCAAACCCCATACACCCACACCCCCAAACTTAAAATAGACGCTTGTCCTCAATGGCGAAGAAAAGAAAGTGTAAAGGTAAAGAACGTCCCATAAAAAAAAGAGATCATCATGGCATGGCAAGGGTGGTGTCAGTGGAATGACACCGAGTCAGCCGTCATGATCCCGTCCGCTAGCTCTGACAAGCCACCCGCCTCCGATGGAGTCCATGTCCCGGCTCGCAGGCACCCAAGGTTCGACTATCCCAATAAGCTAAAGCCACGAGGGCATGGATCTGATCTAAGCACATCGGTCACTGTAGGGACTCGGGTCACTCACATCGGGTAGTCACGACATCATCGTCTCGTCTTCACATCATCTCTGGCCTCGCCACCGGACTCAAGTAAGGCTACCAACTTCACCCCGGGCAGCCGAATGCGTGAGGCGGCCGCACCGCCTCCCTGAGTCCAACATATGAACCTCGGGCCGACCTAAGACAGCTCACCGATCGCGGTGGATGGATCAGGCACCGCAAAGGCTCGTGGAGTCGTCTCGATCAACCCCCGCTCAATGACCATCCCGATGTCGAACTGGAGTCCCTTGGTCATGGTGTACAGGAGGATTGTCTTGTCCTCGTCATCAGATTAAGACGCAGCCAAGGTTTAATTTTAATAGATAAAAAATTATACCAAACCTTTGCCACGAGCGTTAGCGCTGTCATCAGAAATGTGATGAACTCGCTGATTAGTGCCCAAAAAGTGCTATTTTGAACCCTATATTAGATAGGTTTTGAGTGATTTTTGCACACTAATCATGTCATTTATGCCAATTGAAGTGTTCAAGTCTTCTTAGTTTCACTTATGCCGTTTAGAGGTTATTCAGGGTTGTTTCAGCGGTGCTCAAGGCATTTCGGGGAGTTCAATATCGAGATATGATGAATCATGAAGATCGAATCTAAATTGTCACCATCAAACTTAATTAAAAAATCAAAGAAAGAAATTAAGGCAGCGATGGAAATCAATGCGTAATATGAGCAAGATAAAGCAAAGAAGAATCAAAGAATTCCGTGGGACTTCGTTAAGATTGCTAAAATTTTCACTGATTGCGGTCTTTCGCACTCTTACTAAATTTACAACTTAATAAATTGCACCCGCTGTGAATTCCAGAGGATTCTCTCGCTGGGGTTATCTATTCCTAGCTTAATTCTCAGATTTGTTACTCACACAAGCACCCTCGCTGCTAGTTTAAATTCGCTAGCTAGCTAAACTGCCACCGCTCTAGCAAAAAAATTTCGATTCGCTATCTCTGATTGCCACTAGCGGCCCTTTCGCTACAATAAATTCAGATGCCTTAAATAAATTCACCCGCCTCACTACACTTTTGTAATTAATGCAAACCGACTTCAATTTTGGTGTATTACTCCCTCGTCTCCTAAATTTAGCCAAATGTTGAAGTTTTATGGTATTTTCTACATCATGGCTCATATAAGCCCTCCCATTTTGTAACCCTAAGCAACAAATCGAGTACAATTTCGCAAGTTTTTATTTTTTGTAAACATTCTTCGTATTTTAGCTGGGTGGTTTGCTTTTCTCTTCTCCTCTTTCTTATTTTTCGTCAGCCAAACAATTTCTCGAGGACGACAACTCAAGAGATGCTTGGCTGCTCTTTCTTTGAAGATAAGGAAGCAATGTTGCATGGGCATATGCATGTCATTCTCGTTAAAAGTTACAGTACTGTTTATGACCCATATCTTCTCAAATATGGTTGAATAGCATTGAATGTTAGTGATTTGGGCCAATACTTACCATGCTTCTTTAGATACAAGCAGATACTTATCGCTGGGATGCACTGCTGGGTTTTTGTACGGTCTTTACGAAACACCGAAATGATGTTTTAATGTTAGTGGTTTCAAACTCCGTAAAGTGGGCCATACGTACAAGTTATCCGTGTCGACTCAAATGGGAGTTGATTTTAGGTGAGGTTTGCTAGTTAAACATAGATCCCATGTGGCTCGACTATAGGTCGCTTTCACATAACGCGAGGATAAACCCGAGGACACTCGCTTCGCCTCTGCTACTAGTTAGTGACCTAAATCTTTCAAAGTTAACTTTTCACACATCACTTTCGCGCTTTACAATTTCACAGCTAAACTACTTCCACTGATTTTGAAACAAAAATCCAAAAAGTCCAAATAAAAAGCCTTACCTTTTTACACTTATGCAAATCATTCTTTGGGATGAAACCCATCCCCTGTTCTCGACCCTTAGACTCACTATTATACTGCGTTAGCTCGACTACCAAGCAGTAGAGGAACTTGCAGTATAATATCATGATTCAACTCACCTTACTGTGGCACCGAATCAAATGGCGCCGTTGTCTGTGATGCAGCCAAACTACTAACGATGAGTTAAGTGTACTTGCGGATCAACATCACAAGTGAAGGTAACCTTTAACTCCTTTTAGAACTCCAACATATGAACCCGCTTAGCCATCACTACAAGAATCGCACTGCTTTTTGTTCTTTTTTATAATCGCTTATTTTAGCTAACAATAACCCCTTTTGCAAGTTTGTTCATAGTTTTTTGTTGTCTCTACAACTTTATAAATGTGTTTATGCAACAAGTGGAGGAGACACACAGCACTACACAGAATCAGCACACAACTCGACCAAAACAAAGGAAGTTGCACACACCGATACCACGGATCCACTACCCAAGAATGCCAGAAACAGCCAGTACCCTAATGAATCCAACTCCGCTCTATAGAACCATGAGGGATCACATCCACCCTCCTGTGAGTTAGTGCCCTTCGCATCATACCTCATGTCGAAGATGTAGCAGCCGAGCCTTACTTTGCAATTTACTCCCACATATCATGGTATGGAAAATGAAAATCCATACACTCATATTAGGATTTTGAGGAGGTTTGCAACCTTTTAAGGAAGGAATGATGACATGGATTCGCTTAAGTTTAAAGATTTCCACTCGACCCTAAAGCGGATTGTTACAAGATTCGCTCAACCTATCGAGGCCAAGAACCTAGAATCAACAGTCATAGTGTATTCCCCGAAGAAGTTCTTCGCTCATAAGACACACTCAAGAGACAAATTTATATCTTGCAGCCAAGATGGGATGAGAGGTTTTACTTCGTTGTCGGGAGAGATTTATGGAGACCATCGTTGCATGCCACATCACGGGTTTGATACACATGCCGTAAACCATTTCTACGGTGGTATGTCTCCCGCCATGAGGCAAACTGAACGGAGGAGACTTTCAAGAAGCATGCCGACGGCCATGGATTTTTAAATATGTGGTCGAACTTTTATGGATGAGCCAAACCCCAGGAAATGGAAACAATGAGACCTTCACCCAACCCTAGTGAGGGATTTGCAGCACGCCGCAGGATATAGAAATGAAAGCTGGGATTTCAACCCGCCTAGGAAAGCCGGAGGAGCTTCAAGGAAAAAGGCTCCACGGTTCCGCGCAAGGTCTCGAAAATCTCGCACACACCACCCGTGAGACGACTAATTATCAACCCCCGTACATCCAAAGAGAACAAAGGTCCTATGGCCCCTACAGCCAGCTGGGATTCATGCCCGAACAAAACATCAGTCAATACAAGCCACCACAACCTATCGCTCCATATGGTAATACCTACAATTCCAATTGGGAGGAATCACCCTAACCTCTCATCCAACCCCGCTTACGTGACCCCCGTGCGCCAAAAACCACGCTCGTTCCTAATTTCAACTACAACCAACACCATCCTCTTCTCCAAAGTGGAACAAGCCATACCGACCTGAGTAGCTGGGTAGCAACTTTGTCAGGAACAAAAGGGGAATCAATGTGCAAATCGCACAAAGGATTGATAATACGAGAATACATCGAATAAGAGAATAGATGGGGCTCGAGCACTAAACAAAAAATCGACAACCTACAAGATTCAACAATCACCAAGATCAACAAGTCACGGAGGTATTGAAGAAGGATGAAGGTTCCCTTCAAACAGCGTCAAACCCAAAGGGAATCCATGAGGTAGATCATCCAACAATTCAGAATGATGAGGTGAAGGCTATAATCACCCTAAGAAGTGGAAAAGAGGTTGATCACCTATGCCAAAGCCCGTCAAGAATCCAGCAGGAGAAGAATCAAGAATCGAGCATATTCTCCCAAAGGAGGACTCACAGAAATACCGCATACCACCTCCATTTCCACAAGCACTTAGAGGTAAGAAGAAGGCATCTCAAGAAGCGTGCATTTGGGAGGCCCAAGGCAAGTGAATGTTAACATACTCTATCGACATAATCAAACAAGTCCCCGTGATATGCAAAATTCTTTAAAGATTCAGACAATCAAGAATGGATTAGTATCGAGAAGAAGGCATTTCACCGAACAAGTCAAGGCTATAATCCAAAGTAAGAATCCGGGCCAAATGGCAAGATCCAGGATCTCCCACAATTCCAAATAATACTGGGTGGGAATTGCATGCAGATGTTCATTACTGATGCAGAGTTAAATATGGAACCTAATGGCCAGATTCTGCGGTACAAGCAATAGTTTAGTGACTTAACCCACCAACACTACACTTTCTCATCGGGCCGATAGATTCAAAAATCCCTAAGGATAGTTGAAGATGTTCAGAAAATAGACAAATTCTACTACCTAGTAGATTTAGAAGGTTTCGATTAATCGAGCCAATCATGTAATGAACCCAATCATGTGCCAACTATATTGTGAAGACCATTTCTCGCCACGCCCAATGCAATCATCAATCGCCTAATGGAATCATGCAACTTACCTGGTAACATGACCTTGGAGTTAAACATCTTTCATTTGAACAACAAGCCAAAGTCGCTAGAACATGAAAATCAACAATCGATGAAGCCGTTTTCAAATGTTCAAGATGCAGGAAGCACAAAGGTCCGTGAACTGCAATGAGTAATCACAAGAGACGTAAGAGATATCGGGTCTTGCCATCAACATCCACCGCAGCCAATCGCTTCAATTCAAAGCCATCGCTGAGGACCACTTCAACACCGACATCCAAATATCGGAAGTCACCCTGTGCTATCGTGCGGGCCGAGGAGATCATTCTCTCACTTCCTCGAGTATTTGAATCGAACCGTCCTGTTTTCAAAAACCGGACAGTAGCTTCAACAATTTTGCTTTTGCCTTAATTTAGCTAATTTTGATAATTTCGTTATTTTCAAAATCTCCTAAATTAGCAGCTTTTCCCTTTTACACTTTGCTATATACTATAAGATTGTATTAAATTTTTAATTTTGGTTTCATAGAGTAAATTTTATTATAATAATTTTTATTTCACATAGTACTGTATATTTAAGTTATAATTTTTTTTTTTTTGAATTGCAAAAGGTGATGCAAAGAGGCAAATTCAATAACCAAATAAATAATGAGGACAAAAACCTTCTCGGCTTCCTACTCACTTATGCTAAGAGGGGGCGGGGTCAGTTTATTTGGTCACTTCACATTCTCCCTCCCTGGCGAAGCCCTGAGTCACCCGATCCACCACTGTTCAAAGCACCGCTTCCGCTGCCAAGCATGACTATAGCCACTATCAAGGCTTACACTAAAGAGCTCAGCCAGACGAGCTCCCGTCACCGCCTGCTGCCTCCTCGTCAGATCTTCACCGCGAGCACACCACGACCGAGCCACTGGGGCAAGATCTCGCTCCGCTGCAGCCCCAGTCCCGCCGCGTCAGCCGTCACTCCCACCGCTAAAGCTGCCTCGCACGATCGACTATTTTTGGCCTGGGGGCCAGCCATTCTCGCGAGCCTTCACGGTGCCTACACTACCAGCCTCGTAACCCTTATGCTCTGGGTTCGGGCCATTGCGGCTCGTCCCAAAGAATTGTCCTTACGGCCTTATTCGCTATTCCAGTCTGGGTGGTGAGTCAGAACATGAGCCTGGGTTCATCTACTTGCTCAGAGTGACTCAAGCCACCCCAAAGTGAGCCTCGCCCGTATTCGGCCTTGGGCCAGCATTTTCGCTGAGTCTAGCCCTCTTCCGTATTATCTCGCATTTCCCGTATATGGTTCAGACTCGAGGTGGGTCCCGCCTTCGCCGCGGCCATTCAAGACACTCCGAGCGTGAGAGGCTCCCAAATCCAGCCTCCTGGGTCCCGCCTCCAAGACACTCATCACCCGTCCCCGAGGCAAGACCTCGAGCAGCCTCGTGGATTTCACAAGAGTCAGATTAATCTACTCGGACCCTGCCCCATCACATGTAATTGTAGGAGAAGCCAGAGGGCCCGCCTGCCGGCCCGCACACGGCCCAGCGAAGTCATCTTCTCCTGCACGCAGCCATCACCAAATACACGGCCGCAGAGGCGATACATCATCGTCTTCGTTTGCTCACAAATTTCTCCGTGGATCGTGAGGCCGTTGTTTCGTCGGGAACCCCATTCCGGGGAATGTACGGCTCCACCGCAAAGACTTTCATCAGGAGTCGTACTATGATGTCCCAAATACGAGGGCCGATCCCGTGTTTATGGATTCTATGAGGCTGCATCGAGGATTATTCATCATCAGCTTTCAGATGACTCGAGGAAGATTATTACCCACGAGCGGTAGCCGGCAGCTCTATCACCTCTATGACATCTCGAGGAGCGTGACGGTCCGCGTGAGCTTCGCCTATCGATGATCGCTGAGCACTGGGAGCCTACCGATATTTCAGCAGCCTTTCGCCTCGCTTACCGGTCTACCAACGCAGAGGGTTATGATCGGCCCACCCACCTCATCGAGAGATGGTCCGAAAGACCGCCGTAGACACTACAAATTGACCCGCATTTATAGAGTGGGCCCCGCCGATGTCGCCGATCGACCATTTATTCCAGACGAGTCCTGCTCTCACTCACAAAGATTACGTGCACGAGGGGAGCCATCTTGAGGCTCTTACCTGATCCTGAGGATATCGGGTTCGCCTCCCTCCGAATGGGTGATGACCTCCTTGATACATTTTCGAGGGAGAAGGTCCATCTAAGGACCTAGCACGAGCAGAGCATTCCACTCACTGACGAGACTACTCGCCAGTTCTCGAAAGATACTGGATTCCCAGAGGAGCGAGGATCAAGATGAGAGTCTCGATGCCCTCTAGCCTGGCTTCACTGAGCTGTGATGACCATGCCCGTCATCTTCCATCCTCGACACAGACCGTGAGGAGGTACCGGATCAGGTGGCTGAGGACTTCCACAGAGACGATGTGCCTGCCCCCGAGCCTGAGATACACAGGGAGTCCAAATCTCAGATGTCACCTCCATTTCCTCCTCCACACCACATCCGCAACAAGCAGCTAGACACTCCGGGCCATCCTACTCAAGACACCATCTCACCCGGTATGTTCACGCCTGGGCTTCTGGGAGATCGCAAAGGACGATGCCATCCGCTCACTAAGAGCACACAGTGCCCCAGATCGGGGAGGTCGGGCCCAAAGGTCACTCTATGCTTCAGCCAGACATGACGCACTTCCGGGCCTTCCTCATGTTCCCGGGACGAGAGAGGAGCCCACCACGACGCAACCTACTGATGTTTCAGTCGCAAAGAAAGAGCTCAGACTCCACCACCACCACAAAGAGCGGTGGTTAGTTTCTTTATGATTTTGTATATTTACTCAAATTTTATCAACCCACTTATTTTGAGATTAGATTTATGTATTACTATAGTAAAGCAAGGATATTTTTGTAATGCTTAGCTTCAGATTCACGACAGCCATTTCGCTATATCAAAAGTTATTCAAATATATATACAGATTTTCGTGATACCATGTTTCAGACTCCACCATGTGTAAATGTTTTTATTTTCAAATCGACACCAAATCAGCTATTGAGAATAGAACTCGTTGTTTCGCCTTTATGTTTGAACAAATTCCACGCTTGAACCCGCTGTCAGCCAGGCTCAAGATGCTCAACTTGAAATTCTCCTTTGTTTAATTCAATAATCGGCACAACTGTGACGTTTTCACTGTGTTTGAATTTGTTTGCTTCCTTTCGCTTGCATACCAATTTTAGGTATGTTGGCACATAGGATAGGTTTTCGTTATCTACATTTGAAGACCAATGTCGTCTTCCAAAAAGGAAAAGAAAAGAAAAAGCAAAAAGAAAAGAGAGAAAAGCAAAATAAAGTCGTGAAGCTCGCTTTAAACCCGAAAGACCCATTCGTCGCGTAAGTGTACGGGCGAGCTCAAGCCCGATGCCCTAAGCCTTAATTGGCCGGAGTCATTCCATTTAGTGTTCGTTAATGGGTGGATAGTAGAGTCTAACTATTCAGAGGTGCTTGATTTTTGAAGTCATTCCAGAGTCCGGTGCCCTGGCAGCCTGCGGGTCGCTGATCCTTCGCACATGCCCTAAACCCAATCGTCGAGTCATCTGCGGACCCTCGCTACACGGACTTCGTGAAGTCGAATTTTAAGCTTTGCACCCTACAAATGTAGTTGAATCTAAGAAAAGAAGAGTGTAATCCAAATTTCATTCAGCTCAAGCTCAACAACCCGCGCCATGTCGCTATAGTCAGTATGGACAAATTTTTGTAATTATCAAGCTTAATCCGGTTATTTAAAGAGCCATTAGACTTAGGTGGAAATTCAAGTTGCAGAATCATGGAACCAATATCAATTTAAATTAGTCTTGTATGGTTTTGGTTCTTTCATACCTGCCAAACTCGTGTCAATTCTTCGCCTTTTAAGGTAATGTTTATATATACATAAACCCTTCAATCATAAACTTTTGAAAATCACCACATGCATCTCCTTGTTTTTGCATCATATGGACTAGCAACGTTTCAGTCAGTGTGATTAAGGCTCAAAAAGGCATTTAACCCTATATTAGATAGCTTCTGGTGCGACTTTACACACTAATCTCATGCTATTTATGCCACCTGAAGTGTTCAAGTCTTTAGTTTCCTCACTTATGCCGCTAGAGGTTATTTCGTGTTGTTTTGGCAGGTTTCACAGACTTCGTGGAGTTCAATATCGAGACATACGATGAATCACGAAGATCGAACTCAATCGTCACCATCAAACCTTGCCTTTCAAAATCAAAGAAAGAATGACTACAAAAGCGATGGAAATCAATGCAAGAGATAAGAGGGGCAGCGCTGAAGAATCAAGAATTCCAAAGGAATTTCTAAGATCGCTTAAAATTACCGGATTGCTAAAAATTTCATGAGTCTTTAGCTTAAAATTCTTTAACTTAAATAAATTACTAATTTTCGCAGACCCAGGATTTCGCTAAGACTATTCCTAGCGAAATTCAGATTCTCGCTACCACAAGAATTTCATTGCCAAATAAATTCTCGCTTAGCCAGCGAAACTGCCACCGCCTAGCAAAAATTCTCGATTCATTATTCGGTGATTTCACTATCTAGCGAAATTTCGCTAATGAACGAAATTCTCACGCCTAGCGAAATCAGATGCCCAACAAATTCACTCAACACTTTTAGACTAATGCAAACCGACTCAATTTTAAGTGACATTCTCATTCCTAAATTTAGCCAAAATGTTGTGCTTTATGGTATTTTCATACATCAGGAGCCTATAAGCCCCCTTAGGACCCTACAACAAATCGGAGTAAGCAATTTTGGCAAGTTTTTACCTTTTTTTGTAAATATCTTTCGTAGCCTTAGTTAGTATTTTGCTTTTCTCTTCTCTCCTCTTCTCTTATTTTTCGGCCGCCAAACACTCCTCTCGAGGATGACAAATTACAGATGTCGCTGCCTTTCTTTGGGTTATAAGGAAAGCCTAATGGCACAAGATAGTGCATGCTGGTCCTCAGGTTAAAAGCCATGTATCGTATTTATGACCCATATCTTCTCAAAATATGGTTTAAATAGCATCAATGGTGCTAGTGGATCTTCGGGGCCAATACTAACATGTTTCAGATAATAAAGGTATACTTATCGCGATGCACTCGTGGTTTTTGCATGGTCTTACGAGCCACTGAATGATGCTGTTTAATGTTGTGGTTTCAACCTAAAGGGGCCATAGATGCATGCCGGTCTCCGCGGTCACCAAATAGAGTCGATTTTAAAGTGTAGGCTCAAGCAATAAACATGCATCCTGGCCAAGGCTGACTGTGGTCAGTTGGCTAACGCGAGGATAAAACCCGAGGATAATTACTGGCCCTAAGTTACCAAGTTAGTGACTCAAATCTTCAAAGTTAACTTTTCACATCACTTTCAAGCATAATTTCACAGCTAAACTACTTCCATCAAGTTGGAAACAAAACCAAAAAAGTCTCAAATAGAAAGCCTACTTACATTCTACGCAAATCATTCTGCATGCAAAACCCATCCTCGTGTTCGACCTAGACTCTATGCATCAGTGTTACACGCAAATAGGGAGGAACTTAGTATATAAATATTGTTGATTCAACTCACCTCATCGTGGCACGTAATCACTACTCGCCGACGGCACCGCCACACGCCTTAGCCTTATGTGAGCTCCCATATCAGGCCCTTGAAGTCGGTGGCCATAAAAAGCGCTTGGTACTCCGCACTATCATCCTCCCGCAGTTGATAGAACTGGTTGATGGCCCGTGCCCGGGAGCCACCCACCACTCGACAAACACCGCGGTGTCGACCGTACAATGCAGTAGGTCGGGAGTATAACTCGCGATGACCGGGCCACTCGGGCTCCGGGAGAGCACACACAGTCCGGCCAACCTCGAGTTTGATGGTGTAAGAAGAATCGCATTCGAGGCCTGAACCCCGCTCAGATCGGCTAATCCGATGCAAAGCGACCGTGGTAGAGCCGGGCCCGCCTTCAGAAATGAAATGGCACCTGGATCACGGCAGGAGGCGCCATTGATGGGAACCAAGCGGTGTCGCTGGTCGGGAGAGTCTCGTGCCATACAGAATCGACTACCGGGAATCAAACAAAAACACACAAGAAGCAATAGAGACGCATGGGAACCAAAACTGAGGAAAAGTGTCCGTCACTGCATTTATAGCCTAGAATACGAGCCGTCATGCAGAAGGACCCTTTGCCACTAAGAAAGACATGCTACGCAATGGGAAGCTGGTTTGACGGTGGCGGTTGTTTAGCTCGCAGTTAGCCAAGGGAAAGCCGCGAATCGCTTGACTGGGCGGTGGCCTTCTGGCTGTGCGTACCAAAGGCCTACCAAGAATGTCGCTTCCACAGCCCATTAAGCTAGCTTCGCCCGCTGGACCTGAAGTGACACTCAGAGCCAGCTTCATATTTAAGATTCACAAGATATTAAAATAATTAAGGTTAGGATGCCCAAAAACGAATTTTTTCTGTAAAACAATCAAGAGGAATGGAAGTAATAATGAAGCCAGGAAAGAAAGAAAACTTCACAAGGCTTCGGGTGGCCTCCTAAGAAGCTTATGTTTAACGCTGTCAAGTAGCTTGATAACCCGCAACGTAGAGAACCAAGACCAAACAATAGAACCCGTTTGGGATTTGACTTGTCAGGGCTATTTCTCACCGCGCTGTAGCTGTCCTGCTTCTCATCAGAACGCTTCCTCCAAAGTACCTGCTTCAACCTTTGACCGTTAACTTGAACTCCCCCCATTCCTTTCTCTCGGGATGCGCATCTCAACTCCTCCATAGGGAATACTTCGCACTATTTGAACTGACCGACCATTTTGACTTTAGCTCACAGTGAAAGTCATAATAGAGCTCAACAATACACTACTTAACTTATAACTCTCTTCTCATAATATGCTCACATGCCACGCTGGCTCTTTTCCTTATAGATCCGAGCATTTTCATAAGCTTCATTGCAAACTCATCTAATTCATTGAGCTGCAGTAATCGCTTTTCGCCGGCTAATTTGCTGTCCATGTTCAACCGCCTAGTCACCCAATATGCTTTATGTTCCAATTTACCTCCAAGAAGTGGCATTTATCTCTCACTAAATAAATCTGTGGACATGCCTAGAAAATCAAAGGCTAGATCCCGTATGCCTCAAAGTGCATCATCGATCTTCTTCGATCAGTCTTTTCTTGAGCTATTGACCGTTTTTTATAGAATGGACTTAATTTCATGATTTGACACCTCAACCTGTCCATTCACCTGCAAGTGATATACGAGTGAAGTTCGATGTCTCACACTATATTTATGTAGGACTTTATCAACCATCTTATTGCAGAAATGAGTACCACCATTTGTGATCAATGCTCGTGGAGTGCCGAATCAAGTGAATATGTGGCTGCAAAGAAACTTGACTACTACACTAGCATCATCGCGCGTGTCTAGCATTGCCTCTACCCATTTCAAGACATACCATACCAGAGGATATATACGACCAACGAAGAGGAAAGGTCCCATGAAGTCCATTCCCCATCTGGCCAAACAACTCAACTCGTGACCGTCTACGGGGCCCATCCCGTTTCGAAATGCCTTCCATCCTTCGCACTTTATCATACTATTACAAACGGCTGACCATCCTCGAATATATGTCATTAGAAACCGAACTGGAGTACCTTTGCTACTATTCTCTGGCCTCCGAAATGCCCCCCACATGGTAAGGTATGACAATGACTCAGAATACTATCTATTTCTTCTTCCGGTACGCATCTCCTTATCACTTGATCGACACAATGTTTGTATAAGATAGGCTCCTCCCAGTAGTAGTGCTTCAACTCTGTAAAGAACTCTTTTTTTCAGGCCAAACTCCGCAGGAATCACTGGGCCACTGGTCACATTAGTCAAGAAACCATAACCTGATGAATGGTCTTCAATCACAAGAGCCGCTCATAGCTGGAAATTATCACACCGCACTCGTCTCTCTACCTCTTAATCGTGGACAATGGTCCACGACTCAAGTTCTCTCGTTCTCTTCATTTTATCCTCGTTTTAACTCGCAACAGAGTACCCATCGTATTAGTCCTCGGGCCATTCTTTTTGTCATTAGGTACTTAATGGTTGAGCGGCTTGTGTATTATCACATTGCCAATCAAGTAGAGCTTCCAATTTATCAAAGTGCCAAAACAGCGGCCACAAATTCTTTCCGTGGTGGCATAATTCACCGAGCATCATTCAAAGTTCTACAAGATAAGGGATTTAATTCGAATATCCTTTCCCTTTTTTCGCCTCAAAGATCAAGCTCGATCGCATAATCACTGGTGTCACACATTAGCTCGAACGAAAGGTCCTAGTCTGGTGCTACAACTATGGGAGATGATAATGGGGCCATCTTTCAAAATTGAAAAGGCTTCACAGCATCGCTCATAAAAAACAAATTATGGTCTCCTAAGCCAACAGACCGATAACTGCCAGAACTCAGAGAAATCTTAATGAACCCGCCGATAACCCCGCGTGTCCTAGAAAACTTCTTATGCCCTTCATTATCACGCGAGGTAATTTCTATCAGCTTCAATTTTAAATTTCTACAACTCTATTCCTATCGCAAATCCGATGGCCCAGCACGATGCCCTCTCACTCATAAAGTGGCACTATTCCCAATTCAAAGACAATATCGTTTCACACCTAACAAGCAAGCACTGCCTTATTTTCAGATAATCAGCCCAAGGAACTTCCACATCGAAAAGTCATTCCATGAATACCTCAATTGTCTTTTTTCAACCATGTCCGAAAATATGGCCATCATACAACGCCGAAATGCCTAAGGCGTTATAAGCCTAAACACATCATCACGTAAACGTAACATACGCACGTGAATGTACATCTTCGTCTTCGTGGGCTATGGCGATCTGATTGTACCTGGAATATCCATCCAAAAAATAGTAGTATTCACGCTCGCTACCGTCCAACATATGATCTGCAACTAGTAGGAAAGTGGTATTTTCTAAGCAGAAATTTTTACCATTCCTAGTCGATACAAATCCTCCATCCCGTGACTGCTTCCGAAGGTAACAAGGTATTATCACGTTTTGATCACCGTCGTCTCCTCCTTTCAGTACTACCTGCACTCTACTTAACCCAAGTATCGGCTTTTAGAGATAGATATATAACCCCGCATCCAGCCACTTTTGGGTGACTTCCTCGCGACAACCCTTTCATACTGGATTCAGCCTTCGTGCTTCCACCGACGCTACGCACCATCTTCTAATAAAAATTCATCCATGCACATGAGGGGCGATCCCCAAACCCAGCTAGAGACCAACCAATCTCATTCCTTTGATCCCAAGCACTCTCAATAACCTTATCCTCTTCCGATGCCGTCGTGAGAAGCCGAGATAATTACCGGTGGTGTGGTGCCTCCTGCGACAAGCATACCTTAAACGGCAAGGTAACGGCTTTCGCTTCATCTTCGTGTCATAGAAGAGGTAAAGGTCTCGAGTGCTTTCACCTGCAGGTTCATAAAGATTTCCTCCATTAGGTTCAAGAGTTCATCCAGCTCACATACTCTACAGCCTCTTCACTCAAATCTTTGAATCACTCATCAAAGAAGCCTCCAAAGTAATAAACAATCTAATTTTCTTATTTCACACTATGCTTCACAGCCTCCACTAAAAAGCATGCATCGCTCTTCTCAAGTACCCCATGGCTTTGAATACATTGAAGGTGACCCCATCTTGTACTCTCAATTTCAATTCTCCCTTCTGCACATCAATCAGTGCTCTGCCAGTCGCTAGAAATGGCCTACCTAGTATGATAGGTATTTCTTTATCTTCTTCCATATCTAGAACAATGAAGTCTGATGGAAATATGAACTTGTCCACTTTGACCAAAACGTCTTCTATCACCTCCCTAGGGTGGTGTTTCGTTGACCTATCTCAACCCGGGAGTGTGATCGTGGTCGTGAGCTTCACCCAATCCCAATCGCTTGAACATGATAGCTATTACGAGGTTAATACCGCCTGCATCACACACAAGGCCTTCTCAAAGATGGAATTTCCAATTGTGCACAGTATAGTAAAACTGCTCGGGGTCTTTCGCGAATTTCATAGTCAAGCATCCGCCTAATGCACTAAGAAACGGAATGTTTATGCTGAAGCTAACACCTCCAAATTCGTGAATCGCTTTTATTCAATTTCCGCTTCTTTACTGAGGGTACGGGATCGATAAAGAGGCCCTGGCCATGTTCGTCACTTTAAATTTCTTTGTTTCTTCTTCATCCAACTTTTCTTCGATGGGTCGTTTCTCCCACGCTCATCAATCCGGCTAGGCTAGATTACTTCTTCTACCTTCCCTATCACCGGTGGTCGCCCAGCGCCGCTGTCTTTCGCACCTCAATATGACAACTTTTACTCTCGTTACCTTCGCCCTGTTCACCTCTCGTAATTACTCTCTGCAATGCTCCCCGCCGCCTCACAACAAATCGCCATTCGTCCATTTCGCACTCTGGGTTTCTCAATCGTGCCGCCCGACTTGCTCAATCAAGTGGTCCGGGCTTTCGCAAATCTCGCCTTGCCTCATTCATAAAGGCGCGTATGAAGAGCATTCAGGCAAGTGCTCGCTTTTAAGCCCATTTCTTTTTTCTCGTGGGTCAGTTTCTATTCACTGCAGGTGGCATATTGTTCGACTATTCCTCCAACCATAATTTTGATTGCTTGATTACCTTTGCTTTGCCTCTCCATCCTCGACCAGATTCCGACTGGACTCGTATCTATTTCGATACGCACGCCCCATACCGCCCCTTACCGTGGTCGATTCTCGCGATTCACATATTGAGCCCAAGCCATCATTATCTCGCTCTGATCGACACTCCATAGTACTATGTTGTCCACCGTAAGATTCACAAATTTCCCACTAATTACTCCGAATAGAATCTCTTACTGCACTCGCTGTTTCCAGAAACAGCTAGCTTAACTAGTGACATGATTTTACTGTGTTACTCGAGAATCTCTATGTCTCGTCATGAGGGTTTTCAGGTCACCCATCTTTAGGTCACTGATTAGTGTTGGTAGCTGTATCCTCCAAGATCTCATAGGCGTGATCCGTGGTTTTCTTCATCAGAGCATCTCCTGTTGAAGCATCAATGATTGTCCTAGCCGAGCCGCTAGACCGTCAGTAACGACACCGCATCCATTTAGTCAATCTATGATGCTGCACCTCCTTAATAGCCACGAAATCTCTCCTAAGCCTCAACTAGGTTCTCCCCTCAAATTACCTAAATGTATTTAATTTCGCACCAACTGAAGCCATCTTCGAGGGTGGGAAAATTTGTTTAGAATTTCGCACTAAGTCATTCCACGAGGCGATGAGTTCCATATTGGCTTGGCCAACCAAGAAAGAATTCGATCGCTTAAGTGATAATGGGAATAATTAAGAAATTAGAGCTTCTTCTGCACCCATTATATTTGACCGTGTCGCGACTTCAATAAGCCAATAAATGTGCATTCGATTCTCACAGTAGCCCATGGAATCAGATATTGTGGAGCATTTGTGGCTGTCACCCTTTCAACCAAAGTTGTTCGCTTCAGATGGGTGGTCGTGACGTGATAGCCGACCGAACCTGTAGGTGGCAGCAAACCTCAAGTAGCATATGCGATTATCAGTTATAATGGCTGGGTGTGGTACTTATTTCTATAGTTCTCATTCCATTCTATTCCACCTGTGGGTCATCCCTATCATGAATATGTCCTACGCCTACTACGTCGCATGATTTCAGCCGAAGCTACGGTCTCTTTACGTAATCGATGTAGTGTCTGCTCTCGTTCGATTGAATGGAAGTACTCCCCAGATTTTGTCTCGTGATACACTAAATACCCTCGAAACCATGTGACGCACGAAACCAAATCACAAAGCACGTGATGCAATAAAGAAGAACATGTAATCCAGAATAAAAGTAAAAAGAAACGATCAAGACAGAAGAACTAAAAAGGTGCCAAAATTCGATCCAAAGTACTATCTATGGTACTGATTTTCAATATCACCACTGAACTTCTCCCTTGCAACCACGCCAAAAAACTCGATTGTGCCAATGGTGAGCGTGTGTAGAAATTAATCAAACGCAAACCCTGTGTGCGCAAGTGCACGTGCCGAGTCAGACGTGAAGGTGTTGCTACCAAGGTCGCTCTCGGCTATATGTGTCGACTCATCGATTCGATGATTCTCGACAATACTCGATCTAACTTAGATTTAATACACTAGATTATTGCACTAACAAAAACTTAGAATCGCATGTGTCAATTATATCGATGATGAGAAGCCTAGGTTTTACCGCCTCCTACCACTTCGATGGATGTCAATCCACCAAGGACTTATCAAGTATTTATACGAGTTAAGGCGGTGGGTCGATTCTTCCACAAGATATTCCCTCTCTCGAGATATATTTTCCTATCTCGCTGATGCCCTCAGATCTCCGCCTCAACCGATCCGAAACGCCCAAATGTGCAAACCCCAAGGCCACACCCAGGGTCCGGAATATCTCTATCTTTCTCGACCACCCAAGTGTCGCTTAACCATGTCCCTAGAAATTATCTTTTCTCGATCTCAAATTCCCCAAATTTTTAGCATGCCACTCGCCGTATACATAATTAAACCCGTAATTAAAGCAAACATATGAATCTCATGCTAATAACCAAATAATCCAAAACCGAAATCAATCATCAAACTGTTGGGTCAGCAAAACCTCGTGGTAGCAGTCGGGTTCATCATAAGATTCATTACGCATCAAGAATTTAATCATGAAGTAGGTTGAAGGAAGAATTGTAGAAAACTCTGTCTTCGCGATCTTTCTCGAATATGGCTCTATTAATCTCTACCTCTTGTATCTCCTTCTTCTTCTTCTTCTTCCCATCCCTCATTTTGCTTCGAAATTACTCCCTTTTTATACCTCAAGACACGGGCCCATCAATGGCCCAAAAAGCTGTGGTTTTTTTTCGAGTTCCCGTAATGGAAAGGGAAACTCGTCGTCATGGCTAAGGTGGTATTTCGCAACGCAACCCGAAAGGCCTATGATTTCAAAGTTTTTTGTTCGCATTGCCAAGAGACCCTTCATTGCGGCTGGCAAGCTACCGCAACCCGCAACCTTTTGATGCTTCATTTTCGTCATTTCTTCTTCTGTTCTGTTTTTCTGTCTTTTAGCTACCCTTTTGATTCCAATATCGCCATATTCTATAGCATAATATAATATGAGAGATTATCATAATATTAATGAAAAATGTTGTGAATCATGCATTTTAGCTATAAAGAACACCGAGAATTTAACTAAAATGTACGCATTATTCATCCCGATCAGTCGTCGACCTCCCTCTCAATTGCCATACCGCTCTCACCATCAAGTCTCGTGTTCAGAAAGCGCGTGAGTCCCATAATTTTATCCCGACGGACAATTTCGCACTCATCTCTCAAATTTTCATTTCGGGCTATGTCTGGCGACCACATAATCATCGCTGAAACGTGCAATTCAAAGGATCTTAGCCACATATTCGAGCACTATCATCGTTCCTTGTTTTAGTCCTAGGAACCCTGAGCTTTTGCATGTCGAGTAGGCACCGGGAAATACTTGCCCATGAAGAGCTCACAGAACTCTTCCTATGTCAATGCCTCCAAGTTCCTTGAGGCTTTTACCCAATCCCACCATACTTAGGATTCTCCCTCAAGCTGGAATGCAACTAGCTTTATCCTAATGGCATCAGAGGTGATCTCATAAACTTTGAGATCGCTCTCCTTGTCTAACTAGTAGTGCATGTGCCAACTACTAATAGACCTCAACATTCCCGAACTATCCCGTTTGTTCATTTTTCAAACCCTTAAGGTTATGTTCTCTATCCTTAGTGTTCATCTTTTCCTATATACATTCTACTATGTATATAATTCACGTAATATGTAACACACAATCACGTAGTACAAACATGAAATGCACAATGAATGCAATGGTCTAAACCCATGCCCATCAAGTCCTAGGTAATCGCATACCTACACCCTGATACCAAGCTGTGAAGTTGGTACCAGATCTATCAGGAACCATGCAATCATAAACCTAGGCACTGTACCATAACTGCATGTCCCAGACCCATGCCCACCAAACCCTAGGTGTAATGCTCTAAAATACCTGTACTTTATAATGATTTATTATATATTCGTAGAACAGTCAACTGGTTTTTCCGAAATTTGATAAATTGATAAATCAGAAATTTAAATTGAAATAATGAGCATATGATTGAATATTATATGCTAAATTGAGAAATCGATTGAACCCTAAATAAAACCAGGCTAAAAAGGGCAAATGAAAATTTAGAAATGAGGACCTAAGGGTCAAATGATACTTAAATGCTAATGTGAAATAAACGATAAATGATAAGGAAAGTGAAATAAAGAGTTAGAATGCCAAAAATGGAAAATCGATTACTGAGGCCAAACAAGGCCTTATGAAGATTTAGTTGATTTAAGACAAAAATGAGGAATGAGAATGAGTGTGCCAAATACGGCCTTACACTTACAAGGGGATTTAAAAGACCAAATCCGTCTTAGATGCTCATTTTGAGCAACCACGTTTTTAAAGAAGCGGAGAGTATAAAAGTGGTACAGTTTGGCACAGAAGAGATCAAGTTGTAA
The DNA here is from genome assembly GCA_016808115.1 of Tetrastigma voinierianum. Classification (NCBI taxonomy): domain Eukaryota; kingdom Viridiplantae; phylum Streptophyta; class Magnoliopsida; order Vitales; family Vitaceae; genus Tetrastigma; species Tetrastigma voinierianum. Next base: position 136,469 of record JAEQBH010001526.1, read on the forward strand.
TCCTTTCCCCATCTCATTTCTAAGAGGCCAAGCAACATGGAAGCGGAAGATTCAAGCGTACTAAGGTAAGAAAATCAAACCCTAACCTCATCGTGATTTTCGATTCAGGAAAAAACCCTAACTTCGAGGAAAAGGAATTTTTATTGATTCTAAAACCACCTTCGAGTTGATTTGGATGGATTCCATGGTGGATTTTTTGATACGATGAATCAAAGGCTCGTGGGAAGTGAAACTGGTGAGAGTTCCAAAATAATGCGCATTTTCAAAAAGTAAAACTCAGAGTAGGTACCGGGTACCAAAGAGTGGCACGGCATCATGACGTAGTTAAGGCGGCACCATCACTCAACCGTACCCACTCACTAGCATAAAGGATGACCGGTACCGGTGATTTCACCAAAGTGGTACCGCATCACGCTCCAGCTGCTCTGGGCCAGGCATATTTTGCACCGTTAAGTCCCGTATTCAGATAAATTTCCATCGCTAAGGACCCTAAGAAATAATTAATATATTCAAATAAGGATAGAACTAAGTGAAAAACATACAGACTCCATTGCTTCTGAAGCCATTTCTATTAGTTCACTGGGGTGGATTTTAGTGTCTTAACCCAAGACCGTTAAAGGAAATAAACTTGTAATTCACTAAAATTGTTTATGAATTAATTATCCACTAAGAGTGGCGTGATTTTTATTCACTAGGACGGTGATGATCGCTCTAACTCAGACCAAGACTATGAAGGAAGCAGATCTCGACAACTTCTATTGTTCTTCCGACTTATTCTATTTCAAGTATTTTGGTAGTTTATCAAGTAACTATGAAACGGAGTACATGAATGGAAGATAATTTAAACGAGTACATGAACGTAGAATATGAAACGGAGTACATGAATGAGTATATGAAATGAGTACGTGAATGAGTATATGAAATAAGTAAGATAGATTGAGTATATCTTCAAAAGATACGAAAGTGAATATGGAATTAAAATGTATACTTGAAACCGAATGAACGGATGATATATGACAGATTCATCAAACGGAATCAGCCATAAATGCGGAATTGAATGATATATCGAATGAACCGCCTCGACTCCGGATGCACTAATTCCAAGATCCGCCACGAAGGCACCTCAAATGTTCAATGTCCTACTTCAAGCGGGATGCACCAATCTAAGATCCCCGGGTCGCGACGACGATGGCATTGAAGAACGCTCCCACTTCTGGCTGATGCACCAATCGGCACTGGCCATGACAGGTGTATGGCATTAAGTGATACACATAAACAATTCAAATCTGCATCCGCCATGATGGAGACCGAATTGTTAAATGTGTAAGCACATTACCGAATGATATTGCGCGTGATTCAACAAAACGTAATCCGCCATAAAATGTGAATTAAATAGTCAAGGTGAAATAAATCCAACATTGACAAGCAGAATTCGATTTTTATGTATATGCTTAAATCTCATAAATTGAATTGTGAATTGAATTGACGCATTGAAATACATGTCATGATATGATAAATGAATTGTTAAAAATGAAAGCATGCTAAATTGAATAAAGATGAGTATATAAGTTGATATATAATAGGCATGGTTTAATGTTAAATGCATGCCAAGTTAAATTCGAATATCGAATGTGAATCCATATAGAACCATTACATGAAAATGCTTAGCGATACACATTCAAGTGCTCAGAGTGTGACAATACGAATGACAAGACTAAAGTCACAGAGTCATTATGTTTAGCTAGCGCGTATAAGTACATACCCCGCCATGCATATCATTTCCTTTGAACATGGAAAATTTTAGACAAATAGTTAAACCCAAAGAAATGTTCGTTTTGTATATCATTTTCAAAGGGTACAATGCCTTCATTATAATTGCTTTTCAGAAACGTGGAATGCTTCAAGTGCCTACCATTTGAAAATGCTTCCGCGCAAATCGAAACCTTGAAGAGAAATAACATAAAGAAAATGTTTTGATAAGATAATTGAAAACGTCGGAGTAAACCGGTCCGGTTCGGATCCGCCAACCAGTCGAAGCAGATTTTGGGTCGACATCTCAAAAAGAAAACGAAATAAAAAGAATTAAACCAAGGTCCCTACTTAGCTCGACTTTATCCGGGTCGCATCGGGCTCGGGGGGTCGCTACACTAGGTGTCCGTATACCTAGGCTCTGATACCAAGCTGTGACGTTGGTATCAGATGCACCATAAATGTCCTGGCCTAAGCCCATGCCCCTCAAGCCCCAGGTACTCATATACCTAAGCTCTGATACCACCCATGGTACTTGATCACCTATCAACTTATGGATTATCGAGTAACCCGATCCCACATCGTGTGTCCCATTTACCGAGATCCATAATTTAACAAAAATTGGACAGAGTCTCCTTTATATTGGGAGCTTTATCCAAAACCCCACTTGTACAATATATAATCACATGACCCATCCGGGGCCCAATATGACCGCGCTGGGTTCATTCATGAGTAAAAGTGGCCCCACCGGGCTCATTTATCCATACTAAAAAAATATATAAGACTATATCACAATAGTCCTTAAAAGTTTAATCAGTAATACTATACAAAAAAATATATCAAACCGATTCGCCTCCAATATATTTTACAAAAATAACTATCAAAGACACAATCCCGCTTTCTTCACAATCAAGGCCTTCACCGAGTGTCGTCTCTGTCATTCCGCACCGAAATAAGTTTCATATGTAGAGCCAAGCCTAGTAGAGAAAACTCTACAAGGGCTACTCCCACCTAAGTGCACATGCAATGGTCATGTTCACAATTTACAATCACATTCCAAGCAAAAATGTAATTTCTACCATGGAATCCTATATGCCATGAAATGAGATGAGACTCAAACATGTACCATGCCCTGAGCCATTACTGACTCCCACCACATAATGCACATGCCAATCTATGATAAACCCTTTCTTGATAAACGTATCCAATGAACACTTTGAAATAAAAGTTGTTCGTTTATAAACTAAAACTTTTATGGATGTCATCATTTCAAATGATCTTTTTATAATCAAAACTGCTATGGTTTCGCGGGCGTGACTCCGCACTCCTTCCAACACTCGACTTTCACCGCCGACGGTCTAAACTAGTCCGTGTGTTTCATCCGGCGGAGAATCTAAATTTCTTCGCTATTACCTACCACACATTTTTCCATGTTATGCAACCTTCAACTCTATTGGACATCGTCCAACGATATCGAGCCCACCCATCAATCACCAAGTAGGATGATTGATCATAACCATGTACTCACACCCATTCCATGCGATGTCCCCGTGCATATGCAATGCAATGTGTCATTGCACATTATGTCATGCCACATGCATAATGAATGCTACATGGACAACGTTAAACCGTGACACTTCATCGTACCATGGACAATTATATCCTATGCATAAAATTTCCATACAATCACACATTCTATGTTAATATATTTATACACACATACATCAACATTTTATCACACAACTACCACCAAGCATGTTATTCAAAACCAAGCAACAACACGCTTGATCCTCGAGGCCACGTGTGATATATACTATGTTCAACAAACAGCCCCGAGACAAACCATAAACATGCTACTCCGTCACACCCCATCTCACTATCGCAGGTGTGCCGACTATTGCAAATCCCTAATCGCCACTCCCAACGACTAGAAAACTCAGAAGCCGGTCGATTATTGGCTCAATCCTCGTATAAAAATTTTCTTTCTACACTTCAGATTTTATAAAATTTCTCTAAGAAGATAACAACCGTGACATGTGACATGTCCTAAACCCGTATACACAATTTTACACTAGATCAAACATGGCAACCAACAACCTCCACACATTTTCATAAACCACATTATGTACATACATATATTCCTTTTATACAAGTTCAAGGTATTTTCATACAAAATTCTATTTATACACAACACTTATAATCGATGCTCGGGACTCCTATCAGGTCTGCCAGTAACACCCCGTCTCTCGAAAGTGTACAAGACATGATACCTCGTAGGGGTGTATAAGAGCACTAAGTGTCACATCAGAGTATTTTGAGACTAAAGTAAAATGATAAATTACGGAACCCTGATTTGTGTAATGAGAACAAGGGTACAATGGTCATTAAGCAAATGAATATGGAAATTAGAAACAAATTAGAGATGGGCCATAGTAGAAATCGAATAAGTTACTACCTGCAAATAATTAAAAGATGAGGGTTATTTGCAATTGGGAAATGCTAAAATATAAAATGGGAAAATAAAACCAAATGTCATTTCGTCTCCAAAAGGTTAGTGGTTCACTGGGCTTCGAGGAGGAGAGGAGAGCCAAGAGCAAGAGGAAGAGAAGGAAGAGTAAGGAAGATAAGAAGATCAAGGTATGGAATTCTTATTTTTTTGGGTTTTGATATGAACTTAAGGTTTTCGGATGGAGATTAGTTTCTCCTTTGATCTGTGGTTGTGCAAAGTCCACAAACCTTTGAATTGTCAAGTATGAGTAAACCCCAATTGGGAGAAAATAAATTCTTGGAATCATCAAATTACATGATGTGTAGAAGAACAGGACCTTAGGTAGTGTTCTTGGATTTTTCTACCTAAGGTTTTGTGTTTTTTGAGGTTCCAAAGCACCAATTCAAATGTCATGAGTTGTTTTTAGATGATTTCCAAGTTTGCTGAGGTATTATGAATTATAGAAGATGTATGGAGTGAATTGCATCAAAAGTGGGAAAATAACAAAATCTGGGCAAAATATGGAAGGTGTAATTTAAGACATGAACAGCAAAGGTACCTAAGACACCCCACGAGAAGCAAAGTGTACGGTGACATGAACAAAGGTGTACTGCACACTCGTTCGCTTTTTCCAGCTTTACCCGCTTTTTATTTATCATAACTTGCTCATTTCTTTATCCGACGGAGTGATTCAAGTACAATTAAAATAAACTTCAAGGAAAATCAAACCTAAAGAAATAGGCATCGTCAAATTCCTGGAACCTAAGTAGCTCAAAATTCACTAAAGTAAATATAAAAGAAAATTCTCGATTCCATTCTGATTCCAGCTTTGGACATATAGTCTAGTTGTTTGACGTGATCTCTGAGTTCAAAGCCTAATTGGGTGATTCCTAGTTGAATAGAACCTGAACCTTAGCTTTAAAAGAGTATAAAGAGTGTGACTAAAAGCCCAGAAGAAGCAAGAAAAAGGACATGTGCATCGATTCGTTTGAGTTGTAAAGTTAAAAGTATGAAAAAAGTGGAACCGGTGTTTCTAAGCTAGCAAGCAAAAGAGGTGAGTGTTCTAAACTCATTTTTCAAATACTTATATTATTATTATTATTATAAACTGTTTACATTCAGATATTCTTCATGGTTTTGAATGCAAACCATTTTCAAGAAGCAATGAGTTAAAGGCAAATGGTTTTGAGTTAAACCATTTTGAAAGCAAGTTACTGGTTTTGAACTGTGTAAAACCATAATTAAGAAAGCAAGAAGGCAAATGGTTTTGAATAATTAACCATTTTTCATAAGGAAGTACAAATGGTTTTAAATAATTAAACTATTTTTCGCTGTGTTAGGCAAGTAAATGGTTTCAAAGTAAACGATTTACAAAGAGCAAGCAAGCAAGTAAGCAAAGAAAGTTTGGAGGAAATGGCCTTCCTTTAGTTCTAAGTAAGCAACCTGTCAGAGGTATTCACACACCGCAGCAGGGATTTCATACATGCATTGTAGTTGCCCGTCGGCAAAACTTACAGCATCACGATTTAAAGGAGACGTGGCACGTACAGAGTATATAAGGTTATGAGTCGAACTAAATTATGGTGATATCGACACGAGGTCAATTCCACCATATTCACGGGAAAAGGTGATGCTGACAAAGGTCCTTCCACCAAGACGGCCAACACGGTGTTCCGCGGTTCACTAGGTAAGAAAATAGGTTCCCAAAGGGTTGATGTTTTACAAGCATGATATACGATTTGAAAATCAACTATTGGTTCTCTGGCCGCCCAGCTTCCGGAGAGTTTTAGCAAATCCGCTGGAGCCAAGCTCCCGCGACAAACGCATCGGCCGAAGCAAAGTAAGTTCCCTGGATTTGTTTTCAAAGCAAACGGTTGAGCCCTAAGCTCCCATTTTTATGAAAAAGTTTTGAGAAACTTTTAAAGCAATGGTTTGTGAAAGGTTTTAAGAAACTTTTCAAACAAGATAAAGCAAGCAAGAAAGAGAAAATTTTGAGAAGTTTTATAAACTTCTGCCAAGCAAGCAATAAGAGTTTTATGTGTTAGTTAGTGCCAAAACAAAGCAAGGTACAAAAGCAAGTACAAAGAAAAGTTTTTTAGAAACTTTAAAGCAAGTAAAGTAAAGTAAAGTTTCGAAAAATATTTGTAAAAGAAAGTTTTACGCTTTGAGATGTTTTCCGGAAAAGAAACAATTTATGAAAGCATACATACTCACCGAGCTCGTTTAGCCTATTATTTGTATTTTAAAAACTATTTTCCGTACGTACGCAAGACGTACCGGAGCACAATAGAGTTGGGTCTCGACATTGTACAAGTGTCGTAAATTAAGAACATTATGTAAGAATATACTTTGAATATGTATAATGGGAACATATGTATGTACATAGTTATTGTGTGAGAATGTGTTGGTATGTCGGTTGCCATGTTTGGATATAGTATAAATTGGATGTATGCCAGATTTGAATTATAGAAAGTGGCAAATTTGGCTTATGCCACTGGTTTTTTCTCACGCTTAAGATTTTAGCCAACCCTAAGTTGAAAAATAAAAGAAAATTTTTATATGAGGTTTAAGCAAGTACACGGCTTCGCTCAGGATTTCTAGTCGCAGAGGTAACGACCGGGATTGTCGGGAGTGGTCGGCATGTCCATTACCGGAAGGCAGGTCATCCAAATATTCGGCGCATCTGCATACGGAGGCCAGTTTTAAAACAGAAAATAACGAAATTTAAACGAAATGTTGGAGCGATGTTTAGAAAATGTTTTAGTTTTTCGAAAACATCTAAAAACTCAGAAACTTCCGCTTACTGACATTTTCTAAATATTTCTTTCGTTTTCTTTACTTTAAAAGTTTCAAACTTTATTGTTTGCTTACTTAAAAGTTTATAAAACCTTTCAAAAATCTCTCTTGCTTGCTTGCTTTATCTTACTTTAAAAGTTTCTAAAACTTTTCTCAAATCTCTTGCTTAAAAGTTGCTCAAAACATTTCATAAACCTTTTGCTTCAAAAGTTTCTCAAAACTTTTCATAAACACGGGAGCCTGGGCTCAACCGCATGCTTTGAAATAAAACGGGAGCCTGGGCTCAACCGTTTGCTTTAAAACAAACACGGGAGCCTAGGCTCAACCGTGCACCAATGGTTGATTTTTAAAACTGTATAAACATGCTTATAAATCATCAACCACTGGAGGCCTTTCCTAATAGCTGTACCCTAGTGAACACGGGAGCCTTGGCATCGACCGTGCCGGTGGAAGGACCTGGGTCCACATCACCTAGGTGGAAGGGCCTTGGCCCACGTCACCTTTTCCGGTAAATATGGTGGAATTGACCTGTCCCATCACCATACTCTAGTTAGAGCTCCAACCTTATATACTCCAAAGACGCGCCACGGTCTCCTTAAATGTATGATGCACGTTCTAAGTCGGTTTAATTGTGCAATCTAAAATGCATGTATGAAATCCTAACACCACCACAAGACGCATCAATACCCTCTCACCTGGATGCTTGCTAAGACTAGGATTTTTGGTTAGGCTCATTTTACAAAATAGACTTTTGTCGCTTGCTTGCTCTTTGAAATATGGTTTTATAGTTAAAAACCATTGCTTGCTAAACTCATTGCTTGTTTTTTAAAAGTATGGTTGAATGAATCAAAACCATTACTTATTTGCTTTTCATATATGGTTTAAAATCAAAACCGTTTGATTGCTTTTCAAACATGGTTTACAATCAAAACCATTTAAATACCAGTCAGCTTCATAATAATATTAATTAGTATTTGGAAAATGGTTTAGAACACTCACCTCTTTGTTTCCACAAACTGAGCACAAATCCACTACTATGGCCTCCTTGTTTTTAGCCTACATACTCCAAACGATCACGACAACGTATTAACCCACTCCACGATAACGATAAACTAACGTACTTCACATTTTCAAGTCACTTTAAGGTCACATAACATCTATATAAAGTCAAATTAACAATTTACCCTTGAGCACTAAAAACCCCTAACAAAAAAAAAAAAAAACCACTCATTTTGCAACCTTTTCCAACAATACTCTATGGACTTCTATTACCCAAAAATTATTCAAAAGGTCTTCAAAATTATGAAACTCCAGTATCAGTCCTTATATATCCAATGACATCTCTTTTAAAATTTCAATGAAAAAATTCTTTCTCTAAGGCCTAACCATGGTCAGTTACAACATGTTTTTGATTCCAAACTCACTGAATCACCTAATGTTATCCTTGATTTCTGGGATTTAACTCCATAAATTGGAAAGGGTTTCTTCACTCACTTGAAGCTAAGGACTGCTGTTTCTTCTCCAATTGGAATCACCCAATTTGGATCACCAAAACTGCTATTGTATTTTACATCTAGATGACTCCACCCTAAGGGTGAATAGAATCTGCACATAGCTCCACTTTTGAAAAAATTTTCTGGGGCACTCTTTCATACCATAATTTACACGCACTTCCTTCAGCTAACTTATTCCCCTAGAAGTATATTTTACCCATAATTTTGAATCACTCAATTTTGATGAGTGAAACTCCACTTATGGCCAAAACACTACAACCATACCCAAAACAGAGCATAATCAGTGAGCTACACGAGCTCACCTTTTAGTCCGTATTTGGGAGCCTTAGAGATACAATTTGCTCTTAGTTCCTTCTATACATCATAGGTTCTATCTCTTATGGTTCTTTACCAATTGAATCAATTCATTTATGATTATAACTTAATCTATAACCAAAAAACAAGGGTTTTAATAAAATTAATGTAGACTCCCTTTAAAACCCAACATTCTCCTTTTACAACAATTCCTCAAACCAGAATTCATCCAAAACAAATCCCTAATAACACTTGAATCTGGTGCTGAACTCAAACCACAAAAAAAAAAAAACCCTAGGTGAAAATGCAAGAACTCTACCTAAGGTCCTCTAGACTCCAGAGTAAACCACATAAATGTGGATGATTTCATGGTTATTTTTCTCCCAATTGGGGTTTTAATCTCATAACTGAATAATTCAAAGGTTTATGTGATCTTTCCACAAAACCCAGACCAAAGGACATCTATTCTCCAAACTAAACCTAAGAATCCCAAAATACACAAATTCAACAAGGATCTCCATACTCGAATTTGGTCTTCTCCTCCTTCTCCTTCCCTCTTCCTTTCTCCCCTTCTCTTTTCCTCCTTTGCCTCTTCTCCCCCCCTTCTCCACGTTTTGCCCTAGAAAATTTGAGACCAAATGACTTTTATTTGTCTCATGGCTATTTATAGCCTCAAACTTCTCCAATTTGCAAGTTGGTCCTTCATCTTTTAATTTTTCACATCAACTTATTTTATTTGTATTGTGGCCCATCTCTAATTTGATTTTTGCTTTTCATATCCTTTTTACTTAATTACAATTTTATCCTTGTTCTAATACCATAATTCCGGGTTCCTAAATTTTATCAATTACACAAGTCATCTCCAAAATATCACAGACACTCAATGTTCGTGGTACGCCTCACGCTGCATGGAACTCATACCTATCTCGACCGGGGCGTTACACTACTAAACCAGCTATCTGACAAGCCCCAAACTGCCTTAAACAGACATGAAAACAGTCCCAAACTCAGTCCCAGTAGCACCGACCAATCCCCAATCAATCTTGAAAACTGACAAATAAACAATTAAATAACCTAAGATATGATGCCGACCTAAATGGTTCATAATGAGCCTAGAGATCCAATTTGGGTGATTCAAAAGCCTAACATCAAGTTCACAATTGCATCTATAACTTCTATTAAGAACACAAGTCCAAATTCCCTCATTTTTCCCAATCGAAAACCAGTCCCGAATTTTGTACATAAATAACTAAACAACCTAAGCTATGATAGTCCTGGGAATGAAATGGACCATAAATTGAGCTGTAGAGGTCCAATTTGGGTTATTAAAAAGCCTAACATCAAGTTCACAATTGTAAATTTACTAATCAAGCATGGTGCCACCACGGTTCAAATTCCCTCCGTTTCCCAACCAAAACCACCCCGACTCGACAAACAATCAAACAAATTTAAGTCATGGATAGTCCTAGGAATGAAATTGACTAACTTCAGTTGTAGAGGTTCACCTTTAAGACTTAAAAAGCCTAACATCAAGTTCACAATTGTAGCTACAACTTCTATAAAGAACACAAGTCCAAATTCCCTCCCTTTTAGAACTAAAAAGAGTCCCAAATTCTGGACAGTATGTAAGGTTAAAACAGGGTCTCATTCCCAACAGTCCCAAAATCTGACCCAAACAGCCCCCTTAGGGCAAAAAACATAGCCAAACAGCCTCTTAGGGAAGAAAACTCAATTAAACAGCCCTTAGGGTGGAAAATAAACTAAAGTAGGAAGAATCCCTACCTCTTGCAGCATAGTAGAACCGAAGGAAGTCTCAAGAGCACCTCTTAATCCTGAAAATTTTGATTTCCTGAAATCTCTTCCTTTGGATCTTCGGTGAAATCCCTCATTTTCGATTTGTTCGTGTTGCCCTTATCGAGTAGATGAACTTTCACTTTTTGTTCGATGAATTCCGACTAATGGAACTCCGTAGATCGAAGAGAGAAGTCTTGGGAACTCTCTTTCTCTCATCTCTTCCTCTCTCACGTAAGAACCAAGAAATGAAATAGGATGTTTTGTCCTCAAAGCTCCTCACTTAAACATTAAGTGAGGGGCTCACGTCGCGCCACGTGTTTGCGACTGTTTCAAGTCCGTTTTTACCCCGAAATGATTTATTTTGTCTTAGTTTAAGTTCAATTTATTTTAAATGAACTTTACTTAATTTATTTTCCACTTTTGAAATTTTTCTCAAAAATCCCCTTTTTTGGATCCATCAAGCATCCGACGCCCCGAAAATCGTGAAAATCCTACTTTTGGAATTCAACAAAATTTGTCTGGTTCACTAGATTTCGTGAGAAAAATCCAACAGTGAGGTCAATTTTGTCATCCGAGATCTAGAAAAATTCTAGTTTTGCAACTAATACTGTAGCGACAATTTACCGTTTTGTAATTTTTTTGGAAATATTCAATTTACTGGTTTCTACACAAAAAACACAAAGTCATTTCAAGAACATAACCAGTAACCTAGTCTCTAATGTTTCAATGCAAGAAATAGAGAAACTCAAGTTAAAATTAACTTAATGAGAGAATATGAGATAGATAGTGAAGATGAATAAATTATTAGTGAATTAGATTTTGAAAGTGATAATTCTAGTATATATAGCATAGATGATGAAGGGGAGGAATTCTTTTAGCATTAACAAATAATTTAGAAGAAAAACTTTGTAGATATTGTAGTGGAACTTTTAACGAATATCAAAAGACCTTAGTTCAACAGATTTAGAAATATAAACTATAATTTTAGTTTTGGAAAAACTTCAATTATTTTTAAACCAAGAACAATTTAATTTAAGAACCGATTGTGAAAATATTAAAAAATTATTTGAAAATAAAAACTCTTCAAACTTATGTACCAAAAGAAGGATAAAGTTTTAGAACGTTTTAATTTGTTTCAAACCCAAGTTTGAACACATAAAAGGAGAAGATAATATATTAGCAGATTTATTAAATAGACATATTTATAAATGATTTAATTATTTGTAACTAACTTTTGTTTTACAGGAACATGGCTCAAAGGAGAATCTCAAAAGCAAGAACTTTTCAATTTGGAACCGTAACTTTAAATGAAGTTTTAAACCCAATCTCTTCACTCACTGTATTCTCAAAACTCAAGAACATAAAATAATTGTAGATAACCTTTGGTCTTTAAAACCTCAAAACTTTCCTAACCAAAACCTAGAATATGCTTCTGGAAAAACTATTTCAGCTTTAGCCCAACATCTTCAACATGTGCAAAACCAGTTTGTTGCTTTAGAAACCAAAAAAATTCAAATGCTTAAAAACCATGAAAAGCAAGAAACCTTATCAAAGAAATAGAAACTAAATTAGTCTCTTTGAACAATTTTAATAAACCCAAGTTAATTAATATGGTTAAAAAATCATCTCTTCTTACCGAACAATATGAAAAACTTATAGTTAAAAACAAGTTCGGGTATGATATTTATTCTGTAATAGAGCCTTTCTTTTTTCAAAAACACTATGAAAAAGTCTTTAAAAACCAGTCTTTTATATCAACAATTTTGAACCAAAAATAGTGGAATTAAAACAAGATAAATGGCTTATCATGATCTTGATTTGTTTTTTGTTGTTTACCATGCTTATGTAAATATGTCAATTTTAGATAAAAAAATATTTTGAACTCATCCCTGATTATCATAGTCCCTGCTTATCATCATGTATATATAAAACATAATAAAGAACCTTTAGTCCCTCAACAAAAACCAGAATAGGAAATGACCCGTCAAAATGATTTTCCTTTATATTTTAGTAGATATAGAGATTTTCAAATTTTTGATCTTAGAAATACAAGAAATAAAATTTTTATCTTGTTGGAGAAACTCAAACCATGTCCATTTGGAGAACCGGGCATGGGATTTAGAAGTAAAACCATTGAAATCATAGAAGAAAATGAACCTAAAAATAAACCTAGAAATAACATTTTTTTAGAATTAGAAAAACTAGTTCAACCTTTAGAAAGTAAAATATATCTATATAATATATAGAAAGATTTGCGAACAATAATAGAGAAAAATCACTTATAAATTAAGACAAATAATTCAAGTACTGAAAAAAAAAAACCAATAAATTCTTTAAGGAGAACAATTGTAAATACAACAAATAAGGTAAAATCAATAACATGTCCAACAACAATTAAATTAAAGAAAACTGAAATAAAAGTAGAAGCAATATTAGATACTGGAGCTAGTAAAAACCTTTTATTTGAATTAGTACAATATAACCAGGAAAAACTAATACTAACAAAATATATAGCTAATGTTCCAATTATAATTAATAACATAACCGTAACATTACCTCAAACCTATTTAGTCCCTAGTATAAGTTTGTATCCTTTTATTTTAGGTTTCAATTTTGTACATTCTTTGCAAGGAGGAATATCAATACAAAATAACCAAGTTAGTTTTCACCCAACCTTGTACATCTTTGTGAAGCAATAAACGTAAGAGTTTCTTTCACTTTCTTTTATTCATAATTTGTTCTTATTTCTTTTATATTATTTAGGGGGGAAAATGGGTAAAAGATAAGTCGGGAACTGGATTTAATTTTAAAATTTTGTTATAATTCTGGTTAACATACATGAATCCTGTTATCATCTTATGGAAATAAAATTTTTTATAACAATCAATTTTTAACCCATGTTTTGAAAGAAGAATTTTAAAACTAGAGTGTTTAGTCTTAACTCATTACTTGTTACCCATTTTAGCCGCAGAAAATGTGTTTAGGGAGACTTTTGTCTAGTATGGTAGGGGGTTTATCCTTTGACAAGAAGTGATGTTTTAAATGTAAAACCCAGGTAAATTTGAATTTCTCTGAAAAATGGTAAAACGGTAAATTGTCGCTATAGTATAGGTTGCAAACTCGGAATTTTTCTAGATCTCAAATGACAAATGGACTCACCTGGCTGATTCGCTCTCGCGAAACCTAGTTACTCCTCGGACGCACTTTGTTGAATTCTCGAGATAGACGATTTTCACAATTCGGGTGTGGCCTAGGACTTAAAAAATGTGATTTTTATAAAATTCTAAAATAGAAAATAAATTAAGTAGATCACAAGTAAAATAAATTAACTTGAACCGAGACAAATAAATTATTTTTATTTAAACGGACCTGCCAAGCTATAGACATGTAAAGAATGGGCTAAGCATTTGGGTTGAGGATAAGTTAGAAAAAATCAGATTTAGGTGACAAGAGGGTCTCATTTTCTACTGGAGAAATACGTGAGAGAGAGGGAGAGAAAAAGAGGAGACCAAGTTCCTCTCTTGATCCTGAGTTTCGGCTGGCCTAATTGCCGGTTAAGAGTGAAAGTTCATCTATCTGGGATGGTGCGCTAGCGCACATACTCATAAATGAGGGATTTCACCAAAGATTCAAAGGAGGAGATTTCCGGAAATCAAGGATTTCGGGCTAGGGAGGCTTCCAACCCATGCTACTACGCTTCAAGAGGAAGAGATTCTTCCTACTTTGGTTTATTTTTAACCTTAAGGGTTGTTTGGTTATGTTTCATGCCCAAAGGGTTGTTTATTATGTTTTTCTGCCTTGGTACGTTTCTGGTTCGGATTGGATTGTCGAATATTGCCCTGCTGACCCTACACATTGTTCGAATTTGACCGGTTTTGCTTGGGAAACTAAGGAATTCCGACTCATAGTTCTCGCATGGTTGTAGCCGCAATTATGAATCTCCATGTTGCTTTTGAATCACCCAAATTGACCTTCATAACTCAATTTATGGTCCATTTCATTCCTCAGGATCAAGCCACAGCCTTAGGCCGTTTAATCGCTTATGTCCGCACTGGGACAAAAGTTTTCTGGCCAGAAACTAAGAGAATTCTCGACTGCGGTTCTTGGTAAGTTATAGCTGCATCACAGAGAAATTGATGTTAGGCTTTTGAATCACCCAAATTGGACCTTTACAGCTCAAGTTATGGTCCATTTCATTCTTGTGACTGCCACAGCTTAGGATGTTTAATGGTTTCTATCCAAAATTTGGAACTGGTTTTTAGTACGGAAGTTTTTAGTACGGAAACAGAGGGAAGTTGGACTCATGTTCTTCATGGTCAGAAATGCGATTAGAACTTGGTATAGTTTGAATCACCGTAAATTGACCTCAACAACTCAAGTTATGGTCCATCCTGTATTCTCGTGATCACACAACCAGCCGTTTTTATTTGTTTCAGTCCGCATTTTAGACTGACAGATTGAATTCAATGCTACTATGAGACTGAATTTGGGACTGTTTTCATGTCCTATTTAGGGCAAGATTGAGGCTTGTGGATGGCTGGTTTGGAAGCTTGTTTATGGATTGTCTCGGGGCCATTTTGTGGACTGTTTTGTGGACATAGTATATCTCACACTTGACTTCGAGGATCAAGGGTGTTGTTGCTTGGTTTTGAATAACATGCTTGGTGGTAGTTGTGTGATAAGATGTTGATATATGTGTGTATAAATATATAGACATGGAATGTGTTATTGTATGGTAATTAAAGGCATAGGATATAATTTTCATGGTACATGGTGAAGTGTAATGCTTTTAGCATTGTCTATAGTATTCATCATACATGCAAGATGATATATATAATGGCAATACTGATTAGAGGTGTGACAGGATACGTGGCACAGTGAGTGTATTGTTGGGAAAATCACATGCCATTGCTGGATTGGTACTTACCAAGAGTATAAAAGTCCAACAGTTGCATGGCTGGAATAAAGTGGTAAAAAAACTTGTGTCGGTAATAGCAACTAGGATAGACACTCTGCAAAGAAAGACTCATGAAGTGTGGTTAGAAATAATTCCGGTGGTGAAAGCTTGTAAAAGTGTCTAGGTGTGCGAAACCTGCGGTGTGACACAAAAAATTCGCGACCTACAAAAAGACACATGAGTTTTGTATACAAATGATCATTGAGTTGTGACATCCAAAAAGCTTTTATTTTGAAAACAAATGTATTTATTTTGTAAAATGATAATCAAAGAATCATACATGGATTTTATCACGCATGGGCTCGCATCAGGTGTGATAGAGCCAGAAGGACTCGGGTATGATGGGAGTCAGTAAGGACTTAGGACATGGTACATGATTGATTCTCATCTCATTTCATGGCATGACACAATGATAACAGAGAAGGAACTTGCATGTTTTTTTACTTGAATATGAATACATGTGGAAATAATGATCATTAGAATGTCTCAGTGTATAGCCTTTAGGAAATATTCTCTACTCAAGGCTCATCCCAGGAAACATTTCAAAGACAGCACATCAGGACGGCGCTCATCCGAGGTCACACTGTGTTGTTTCATGATTGTGGCTTTGATAGTTATTTTGTAAAATATATTGGAACAAATCAGTTTTGATGTTTATATTTTGTATAAGAGTGTTATATTTAAACTCTTAAGGACTATTGTAATATATCATTGTATATTTTTTAGGATGGATAAATGAACCCAATAGGGCCACTTTTACTCATAAATGGACTCGACATGGTCATTGTATATTGGGCTCCGATGCATCATGATTATGTGAGCATGTGTTATGTTTGGTTTCTGATAGAGCCCTGCACAAAGGAGATTCTGTCATGTTTTTTTTTACTAAATTATGGATCCTAGGAAATGGAACATAACGATGTGGTATCGGCACACGATACCAATGGTTTTCCAATTTGCTGATAGGTGATCAACGGACTGGATTTCGTGGGGCTTACATCTTGATATCAGCTTAGGGTATACGAGTACCTAGGCTTAAGCGGCATGGGCCTAGGTTAGATGATTATAGTATCTAATAGTAGGTATTTGAACACCTAAGGCTTGCAGCACGTCTAGGACATGTAATTGTTGGTACGCTTCTAGGTTTATGATTACCAAAGTTCCCATAGATTTGGTACGTGCTTCACAAATTATATCGTATATAGAAGTACCGTAGACTTGATGTAATGGATTTGCACTACTGCATTCATTGTGCATTTCATATTTGTACTATGTGATTGTGTGTTACATATTGCGTAAATTATATACATGGTAGAATGTATATAGGAAAAGATGAACACTAAGGTTAGAGAACATAACCTTAGGGGTTCGAAAAATGAACGAACGGGATAGTTCGGGATGTTGAGGTCTATTAGTAGTTGGCACATGCACTACTAGTTAGACAATAAGAGGGATCTCAAAGTTTTTGGAGATTACCCGATCACCAGGATAAGCAGGCTTCATCTACGAGAGGGTAACCCAAGAGCGGTGGGATTGATCAAAGCCTCAAGGAACTTGAGGCAAATGAGCATGGGAAGAGTCTCCATGGTTGCCACGCGCATTTCGCCTACCTCGATACAAAGTTTTGAGTTCCAGTGATCGATCCTTCAGGTAATTTCGAGATGGTAGGTACAAATTATACTCTGCCATACCGCCAAGTCTATCGAAAGGTTCATGACGTATTCCATGTTCCATGTTTCGGCACACCGCATCCCACCTGGCGTAAAGGATTGTGACGAAGTTTGTTGCTGATGCGATGAAAACCTTCAAAGAGGGACTGATACGTATTATGGATAGTCGGGATGAGGTTTTTCAAGGCAAGACTATGAGGTTAGTGAAGGTGTTGTGGTAACATCGAGGAGTAGAAGAGGACACATGGGAACGCGAAGACACCGTATGCAGCAATTATCCTTCTCGTTCGAGGATAGTTGTCTTTTGGGCCATTTGATGATTAAATGATCAAGCAGATATGCATGTAATTTGAATGTGTATGTGTGTGAGAATTTCGAGAACAAAATTCTGCTAAGGAGGGGAGAATGTAAAACCCGGGTAAATTTGAATTTTTCCGAAAAATGGCAAAACGGTAAATTGCCACTATAGTACATGTTGCAAACCTGAAAATTTTCTAAATCTCGAATGACAAAATTGACCTCATCATTGATTCGTCTCGCAAAACCTAGTTAATCAGATGAATTTTGTTGAATTCTGAGACAATTGGATTTTCACAATTTCGAGGCGTCGAGTGCCTGATGGACCTTAAAAACAGGATTTTTGAGAAAAATCTCGAAAGTGAAAAATAAATTAAGTAAAGTTCACATAAAATAAATTGAACTTCAACTGAGACGAAATAAATTGCTTTGGGACAGAAACGGACCCGAACAAGTCATAGACACCTGGCGTGACGTGGGCCAAGCATTTTAAGTTAAGGATATGTTAGAAAAAAAATCATATTTTGGAAACAAGAGGGTCTCATTTTCTGCTGGAAAAATACGTGAGAGAGAGAGAGAAAGAGATGAGACCAAGCTTCTCTCTTCGATCCTCGGAGTTCCACCAGTCGGAATTCGTCGAGCCAAGAGTGAAAGTTAATCTACTCAATGAGGGCTACACGTACATACCAAAAAGGAGGGATTACACCAAAGATCCAAAGGAGGAGATTTCGGGAAATCAAGGATTTCGGGCTAGGAAGGCTTCCTACATGTGCTACTACGCTTCAAGAGGTAGGGATTCTTCCTACTTTGGTTTATTTTCCACCCTAAGGGCTATTTGGTTGTGTTTCCTACCCTAAGGGGCTGTTTGGTTGTGTTTTCTACCTTAAGGGGCTGTTTAGGTTGGATTTTAGGACTATTGGAAATGTTGCCCTGTTTCAAACCTACACACTATCCAGAATTTGGGACTGGTTTTTTGTTGGGAAAATGAGGGAATTTGGACTTGTGTTCTTCATAGAAGTTGTAGTTGCAATTGTGAACTTGATGTTAGGCTTTTGAATCACCCAAATTGGACCTCTACAGCTCAAGTTATAGTCCATTTCATTCCTAGGACTAATTACAGCGCTTAGGTCATTTAATCGCTTATGTCTGTAATTTGGAATTGGTTTTCGTTGAAGCCGAGTGGAATTTTGACTGTTCTTCATAGAGGCTGTGCCTACAATTAGAACTTATTAGGCTGAATCAGCCAAATTGACCTCAACAGCCTAAGTTATGGGTCCATTTCTATTCCAGACCGATACAAATTTGTGCCGTTTTTAATCAAGTACGCCTGCACTTAACTGATTTTTGGAAGGGAAACGGAGGGAATTTGGACTTGTGTTCTTCATAGAATTGTAGCTTCTATTGTGAACTTGATGTTAGGCTTTTGAATCATCCAAATTGGACCTCAACAGCTCAGGTTATGATCCATCTCATTCCCTTGACTGGCATGAAGCCATGCTTATTTGTTTTTATTCAAATTTTTAGACTCATTAGGATCGACTTAGTGTTACTATGTAATGACCCAAATCCCCCCCCTGGGAAGGCATTACATACTAACCACCATTTCACAATTCATGGAGGAAAGATTCAATAAAATCCATAAATAACTAGGGGTACTTAATTTGACAAAATTCGGGCATAGTCTCCTTTGTTCGGGGAGCTCTACCCAAAACATAACCTGTGCAATTCTAATACATCAACCACCTTGGGCCCACTTATCCATAAAATATTTACAACATTATCCCCAAAAGATTTCCATTCATCATGATGCAACCCATAAGTCCTTCCAAAAGAATAAGCTTAGCCATGGTTACACATTGTCTTTTGTACATCTTCAAAACCGGATATTCGGGATCAAGAAAATTACAAAAAAATCATAAAATGTGCTAAAATCTGCCTTCTACTACCTTGCCTTAGCTGAGTTCCTCCTTCACCTGTGGGACCTCTATCTAACTTTCCTTCGAGCTGGCCTCCCAATGCACGAGTTCCGCCCCGCACTTCCTCAAAGGTAAAACTGAAAAGGGATGGGTAGGGGGTGAGCATAAAGCCTCAGGAGAGTCCCCAAACTCCAACAAGGTTTAGAAAAGTATGAAAAACAGTCGGTCTCATTTTTTATAATATATCACAGATGTACCATTTTGCATAAAACCATGACATTGCAAATAGATCTCAAGTTTATATAAAAACGCCTAAGTAAATGTACACTACAAACACAAAATGTAATTATAAACGCTTCACCAAATACCATTCCAACCGTTATTTTTTGCTTTCTCAAACATCCTTACCGTGAACCTCTCTTGAGTATAGGTCAGCATCCTTTACAAGGGAACCTCTCATTCATCATATAGTAGTTTTCAAGTATCCTTACAAGGAACCTCTTGGAGCATAGGGTTGAGCATCCTTACAAGGAACCTCTCATTCATCATAATAAGTGTTTCAAGCATCCTTACAAGGAACCTCTGAGCATAAGTTGAGCATCCTTACAAGGAACCTCCTCATTCATCATAATAGTGTTTCCTTGCCATCCTTACAAGGAAACTCTCTGAGCATGTGTCGAGCATCCTCTCATTCATCATAGTAGTGTTTCTCAAGCATCTCAAGGAACTCCCGAAAGCATAAGTCGAGCATCCTTACAAGGAACTCCTATTCATCATAAATTTGAAACCCACTCAACAATCAATCTCATAACAAGTCACCATACTGTGATCATCTATATTATATGGGAATCCCCCATAATATAAGAATCCCCCATGTTATAAGAATCCCCATCCTATATGATAATCCCCATAATATATAAGAATCCCCCATGTTATATAAAAATCCCCCATACTATATTAGAATCCCCCATACTATATAAGAATCCCCCATGTTATATAAGAATCCCTATAAAGAAATCATTCCCGAAAGCTGAAATCAAGTAATTTTTCAAACTAAACATGTCCGAGTCGGAATCAAGCAGGATCACCATAGTAGAATCCCATACTATATAAAAATCCCCCATGTTACGTGAAAATCCCCCATACTATATAATAATCCCCCCATATTATATTAAAATCCCCCATACTATATTAGAATCCCCCAACTATATAAGAATCCACCACCATATATTTCGATCCTCACAATATGCTTGACTCCCCCACAATATAGTTGAATCCCCCACTGGATTCCTCAATCACCATACCAGAAAATTTATTTTACCAACCATCAATCTCACAACTAATCATTCCATCTATCTCCAATTTATCGAAAAACTTCTAAGAATCCACAAAACAATCATAAACAATTCAAGAAATAGTTAGAAAATACAAGAGGTCATATCCACGTTATTCACCATCATGATAAAATCACTAGGAGTTAGAAACACCCCAAAGAACACATTTAATATCACAACTCTCTATTCCATGTACGAGAGAGAATGGTTTCAAACACTCAGGTTATAGCATTTATGTTCCCAAATGCATACAATTATAATAATTTGAACAATGTGGAAGTGAATGGAGAAACCCTACCTAAATCCTGGTTCAGATGGGGATCTTGAGTCATCCCGACCCGCCTTCCTTCTTCCTCCTCTGCCCTGCCTTGGAAAGGTTCCAAAGGGTGTGGGGTGAGAGTGAATTCAAAGAAAATGAGAGAAATTGAGTGAAAAGGGTTTTAAACCTAGCAGCCCTGATTTTTACTGCTCATCAAGTATTTTCGTTTTTTTCAAAATTACGCTTTGCCACTAATTCTCAAATTCAAATTTCTATAGGACTACTCTAAGGTTTTTCGACGTTCCGGATTCATTTTTAATGTTATTTTAACCTAAAAATCTTTATTTCTATGATTTATGTAACCATTTTTATATTTATCATTCTTATACTTGGATTTAAGAGGTAAAACTAATTGGACAATTATTGATATTTACACATGTGGGGGTTTACAATCCACCCCCCTTAAAGAAAGTTTCTTCCTCAAAACTTACCTCTAGTAGCGAATAAATGCAGGTACGTCTCTCGTATTTCTAGCTCCGGTTCCCAGGTAGCTTCTTCCACTCCATGGTGTTGCTACAAAACTTTCATTAGCCGGATGATTTTGTTGCGAAGCACCTTTTCTTTGGTATCAAGAACCCTACCTATTGTTCCTCGATATGTTACCCCATCTTGACTTCTATATCTTCCAAGTTTACGACCGGCGCATCCGATAGACACTTCCTCAACATTGATACGTGAATACGCCATGCACCTCGCATTAACCGAAGGGTAACTTAACGACACGCCACTTCCTACCACTTTGATCACTTCAAATGTCCAAGAGATTCGGTGCTAACTTTCCTCACAAATCTACACTCCTTTCTGGGATGTCTCGAGGAATACATAATCTCCCTCTTGAAATTGCAAGGGTCTTCGTCAGCCGATCCGCATACAACTTTTCTCTGTTTACTTTGCGCTGTGCGTAGTCTCTCCCTGATGAGTTGAATCTTCTTTGTAGTTTCCCCTAACACCCTAGCCTAAACAGTTACTCGCCCCGCTTCCAACCAACATGTCGATGACGGCGATGGCCTTCCATACAACAAGCTTCATAAGGTGCCATCCTAATACTTGTCTGAGTAGTCGTTGTTGTACGCAAATCTCTACCAACTGCAAATATTACCCGCTTTAAGTCCAATACAAGCACGCAGAACATGTCTTCCACAACCTCGTATCACCCTTCGATCGCTATCCGTTTGGGATGAAAGCAGTGCTGAAATGTATCTCTGTCCCCATCGCTTGTTGTAAACTTTGCCAAAATCGTGCCACAAACCGGGAATCACGATCCGACACGATAGAGAGTGGAACTCCATGCAATCTAACAATCTCATGGATATGTGAGTCGCCAGTCTCTGGGCGAAATCCGCGGTTCGCACGGAAGCTGAGTGACTTGGTGAGTCTATCAACAGCCAACCCATACGGCATTATGCCTCGTGTCGCCTCAGGGAAAACCGCATACGGTCCATGGTGATGTGATCCCACTTCCACTGGATAGGCAAGGACCTGTAGTAATCCTCCGTGCCAGTTGTGCTCAATCTTACTTGTCGCATATCTACACATTTTGAAATGTTTCTAGCCATTTTCATTCCCTTCCACCAATACTGCCTCTTCATGTCCCTATACATTTTGTTACTCCCCGGATGGATGGAGAACTTGGAACGATGGCATTCACCTAATACTTCTTCCCTGATCCGATCATGGTCGGGTACACATAACCTTCCCCTAAACCGCAACTCCATCATTAATTATCGCCTCAATTCCTCAACCATCTCACTCCTCTCCAACCTACTCCGTATAGCCTCCAACTCATTGTCTCTTCGCTGCAACGTCATGATTCTTTGTCAAAGCAATGGTTGAGCTACAAGCTTGAATATGCATGGTCGAGATTCACCTTCTCCGATCCATAGATCAAATCTATGATGGCATCCTTCAACTTCCATTCACTTATGGAAACATTGAGTTCACCCCGAGACTTTCTGCCAAGCATCCGGCCACTACATTTTGCCTTCCCTGATGATAGCTGAGTGTGAACTATGGTCTTCCGTGCATTCAACCCACCTCCTTTACCCAGATTCAAGTCTTTTTGTGTGAAGATATACTGAGGCTCTCATGATCCGGGAACACTGGAATTTCTCCCCATATAAGTAGCACCTCCACAACTTAAGAGCAAACTACGCAAGGCTAGTTCCAAGTCAGAAAGGGGTAGTTCTCGCTTCATGAGTCTTGAGCGTTCCTGAGCTACAAGCAAACTACCTTCCCTTGCATTAAGACACATCCCAAGCCCTCGTATACATCGTTGTACACCTCGCATTCTTCCCTAATCGCTTGGAAAAATAAGGACAAGGGTCGTTGTCAATTTCTTCTTCAAAGTGTGAAATGTCTACACTCGAGTCCATAAGAATTTCTCTCCCTTCTCTTCGTCGCGGTCATTGGCATTGCAAGCTTGAGAATCCTCCACAAACCTCCCGATAAGAACCGCTGCTTCAAAAGCTACGACTCCACATTCTTCTCGGTGGTTCCCACTTCATCAATGCCTCAATTTTTATGGGTCGCGAATTACACCTCGTTCGGCACCACATGGCCAAGGAATTTCACTCTCCTTCATCCTAAACTCGCATTTTCTCATCTTAGCATATAACTTGCGCTCCTCAAAGTCTGGAGCACAATCGCGATGGCTGCTCATGTTCCTCTGGGGTCCGTGAATAGATTAGCATGTCAATGAACACAATGACAAATTGATCTTATACTAGCCAAATACCCTATGCATCAAATCCATGAAAGTCAAGGCGAAGATCCAAACTAAGATGGTCAGTGTAAATTTAAGTGACCATACCGTGTACGGAAGCGCCTAGGAATGTCCTCCTTCCTCGATTCAGAATCATGGTACCTTCCAGATGCTAGACGACCTTGTAGAAGATTTAGGAACCTTTCAACTGACAAATAGGTCATCTATCCGGGTTGGTACTTATTTTCACCGTCACCCGATTCAAGCAGCCTGAACTGCATACCGGCGGTTTCATCATGCTTCACGAAGAGGACGTGTGGCTCTACAGAAATACTTAGACGGATAAACCCAATATTCAACAATTGGTCCAATTGCTTCCTTAGCTCCTGTAGCTCCAAAGGTGCCATACCGTAAGGGGCAATGGATATGGGTTCCTACTCCTATAGAGATCAATCTTGAATTCAATCTCTCTTGTAGCAACCTTGGTAGTTCATCCGGGAAGACATCCCAGAAACTGATACTACCAACACCGCCTCTAGGGTCTTTATCCTTCTCCTTCCAATCAAGCCAGCTTAAGAAACTCAAGTGGCTCCCCCATTTTAGCTTCAAGAATTTACTACTCATGGTAGGAAATGGATGGGAAGAACTTCGGTCATTAATGAAACTGAAAACTACCCCTCCCCAACTCCGGGAGGTAATCTTCTACGTAAACAATCCACCACCGCCCCTAAAGTGACAAAGCAAGTCCATCCCAAGATAACATCATACCCCTTCAAATCTAGGAGCAATCAAGTCCACAATTAATTCTGTACCACTCAACACGGGCAAGCAACCCGCAAACCTCGGCCGGTACCCAATTGTTCTCCCGTGCGTTTCCTCAACATTTAATGCCCGCTCTAGCTTTTCAAAGTTCAATCCCCAAATCAATAGCATATGTGGTGCGTGATAAAATGAATGAGTTGACCAGATCAAATAGAATTCGGGCCCATGAATTCGCAAAGAAGAATGATACCTTTCGTGAATCGTATCGAGATACTCTTCGGCCGAGCCAAAGCAAAACACTCTCCTCGGGATAGCATCGCCGGGGCTCGCCCCCAATGTCCGTTGCCGCGCGTAGTATCAGGTGGGGTAATAATTCGCCCGCATTCATCCCGGGCCACCGAAAGCCCTGCGGCAAATTGACCTCGCATTCTAAAAATGACCCGCACTCCACATGTAAAGCGTGATCGTGAATCAATGCCTGCCCCACCAGCCACCTCCGCCCCTTCCGGCTAATCGGGCCCAGGTCCCACCAAGGTCCGGGCGACGGCAAGGCCGCTCTCAACTCTACTACCGCCCGCACCGCCCCGATCGTGGCCCTCCCCTCGTCTGCAGCCTCGTCGCTTCGGCATATCCTCTAGCATCCCTTTCCATGAGTGCACGATCCACCATCCCCATAGTCTCACATCTTGAGAGCTACTAACTCTTCTGGATGGTCGCTCAGTTCTGTTCCAAAGCGCCACCGGGTTGCCTCCGTAGATAAAACTCCATGGCATAATCTGATAGCCTCGCAAACCTCCTCTCATACTCAACTACGCTTGTGCAATCTGCCGCAGAAGAAAGTCAGCCTTCATTCTGTCCCCCGATGCATTCGAAAATACTTGTCTCTGGGAAGACCGATCGAACTCCCCTAAGTGAGTGCAATCACGCCCTCCTTCTCTTTACCGATTCCCACCGTTGATCGGCCTTCTCCATCAAACAACATGCTGTTGTCGACTTTAAAGTCTTCTGGCCACTTTAGGCTTATCAAAGACTTTTGTCACCCGGCGGATCCACCTATCCGCATCTAGGGGGTTTGAGCTTCCTTGGAAAGTGGGTGGGCTTTGCCTTAAAAATTCTTGAAGAATGACCATTCTCCTATTCTCTTCTCCATTGCCCGATACTTAGGCTAGTGAGCGCCCCGCCTGGGTGGCTGTTGCTGCTGTTTCTATTCCTCGATGTTGCACTAGGAAGTGAGCTCCTCTCAAACATTGATAAATGCTCATTCCATAAGATCGAGGTGGTGGCGCAGGATTTGGTTAATTTCCACCCACGCCCACGTCCACGGCCCACGCCCGTGCCTCAGCCCACCATCCATTCTACACATCAATTCACAAATTTAGTTCCTTGATGTAAAAGACATCCTAATTAAATCACCACCCTAACTTCCATAGCTGCACCCCATAACCTACGCCCCTATGTAAGACTCCAAAGCCTAGGCTCGATAAATTAACTTTGTAATGACCTAAATCCCCCCCCTGGGAAGGCATTACATACTAACCACCATTTACACTATGAGAGCACTAATAAAATCCATAACAACTGTGGGTACTTAATTTGATTAAAATTTGGCAGAAGTCTCCCTTGTTCTGGGAGCTCTACCCAAAACATGCTAACCCGTGCAATTCTACATCAACAACCTCGGGGCTCCACTCAGGACACCCCAAATCCGTGTCCGTTGATCACCACAACCTCGCTGAAATTCTATACATCTCGTATCACGAGACGCACACCGAAGAAAATAAATTACGCCCATACATCCGTACTCATATAACAAAAATCTCAACTATTTTCTCATAGGTTTCATGCTTGTTCTACAAAAAGCTTTATACATATTTACAAAATATTTACTTAAAGCCACATTTCGGCTTTCTTCTCAAAAAACTACCCCATCGGAGCGCCGTCTCCTCGATGTCAGACCAAAGGGGGTCCCCACGACCTGGTGAGCAAAGCCCAGAAAATTCTCCTACAAGGGTTACTCCGACTCCAAAAATGCAGCATATGCAATGGCATATGCAGTCAAACAATCAATCAAGCATTCCATACAATTATTCTTCATATGAAATGTCTACAAATACGCACGGACATGCAACCTCATGCCGGCGAAATTCAAGTCCCAACCGACTCCCTCACACTCGAATGCCAAGCGCGACTAAACCCGTCACACACCATGACTAAACCATTGACGTTCCTCCAATTTTATTTATCAAAAAACTGATTTTGATTCTTTCTTGATTGCGGCAACGGATTTCCGTTAATCGTAGGACGCCAAAGACGCCTTTTTCTCAACATTTCACTTAACTTGCATCATTTCTGTAATTCATGTCTAACCGTGAATAACTGGGATTTTCAATCGGGGGGGATCTACCCCAATCCTGTTCGCCAAACATGTAATTTATCGCTTGATCATTTACACACTGTGACCTCACTCGACTTCATCCCATTTTCCGAGTCTACGACCCACTCACCAACACCGTTAGCAACTTTACCCCGCACTCCACACCCGACCGGACACATGTGACTCAAATGTGAAACATGATGCCACGCATTTACTCCCATGTTACATGCACAATGAGCACCACATGAAACATTTACAATAACCACGATAATTATAATTTATACATATAATCTACTCCATGCAAACCATATCAATACATCAAATAGCATGCATCAAATATTTATATTTCCACACTTAGCATGTTATTCAAGCAAGCAATAACACACCACAAGGTCTCAACTTGGGATCCATTCAATGTGCACCCTACGGCCCTTCACAAACATGAACCATATCAATTCCAATCATTTTTATCACAGTAACAACCACACCTAGAAACTTTCGCTCTAGTAAACCCTAACTCACATAGTCCGCAAACTGGATCAATATGAACGATACCTCAATTCCAAAGCATGGAATCACTCTACATGGCCTCTGCGCACTCTACAAACAACTCCTAATATTATAAAGCCTTTGAAGGTGCAACTGGTGAAAATATCCTACCTCGGGAAGTGTCAATAAACTCCCAAAACCTGAGTCCACTGCCAGTCCTCTCCAGACTCAACTTCCCTTCTTGTCTCTAAAGAACTGACTCATTTTGATCGCCTACAAACTCCAGAGAGGAAGGAGGGACACTTTCTCTAAAATGCAAGGAACATCCAAATTGACCGTAGGATTCCCTTTTCCTTCTTCCCTACGTTTTGCTTCCTTCCTTTCTTTTCTTTTGCTTTTCTTTTCCTTTTCTTTTCTCTTTCTCTCACCTTTCTTTCCATTTTCTCCCATTTTCATTCTCCTTGGTTCTTTCTCCTCCTTTTGGAGAAGTCATCATTCTAAGTTAATGGGAGGAAATTTCTCTCCTCCTTCCTCAAAACCAAATTGAGGGCCCTATTTTTTTCCATAATTTTCTGGTTTGGCAATCTCTTTATGACATCATGCTCTATGGTTTAATATGAGTCATGGAACCTAATTCTCACACATGGCTTAATTCAGAGTCACTCCTAGGCGCCGGGCGTCACATCAACGCAGCCATGTGGCATCCCCTTATTCGCTGTCGTCCACACCCCACTTAAAACGTGGAAAATCCCGACCACCCTGAATCTAACGTAAATTCGACGTGGTAGCCATTCTTCACGACTGATTCAACGGAAAAGTCCGCTTCAGCATCCGATCGCAAGAAAAAAATTCGGATTTTCAACCGAAATTTCGATGCATCTTTATCCAGTAAATTCCGACTTTTTCCCGGTCTCACACCACTTATCCATAAAATATTTACATAACATTATCCCCAAAGATTTCCATTCACCCAGATGTGGAATACCCACACAACTCCTGCAAGGTCAAGCCAAGTTTACTACATAATATCATCTGCATGATCAAACTCGGATATCTCAACATCCAAAATTACAAAAAACCATAAAACAAAGCAAACTGGGCCTTCTTCTTCACTACCTTGGCCTCAAATGAAGTTCCTTCACCCAACCCTCGGATAAAATCCGAAAAGGATGTGCAGGGGGGTGGGGTTGAGCATGTTCAGGAAAATCCTCTCAACCCAAATAAGGTTTGTAGTAAGTATAGGCAATAGTCTTATTCATTTTTTTATAAATTATTATAGATGTACCATTTTTGAGAGAAATGCTTACATTGCAAATAGATCTCAAGTTTATACAAAAACGCTTCTGAAGTAAATGTACACCTGAAGCAACACGAAACAAAATTATAAAACAATTTACCAAATACCATTTCAACCGCGCTTTGTTTCAAACATCCTACCGTGAACCTCTTGAAAGATAGGTCGAGCATCCTTATAAGAACTCCCATCATAGTAGTTTTCTCAAGCATCCTTACAAGGAACATCTTGGAAGGTTGAGTATCCTTACAAGGAACCTTCTATTCATCATAGTAGTGTTTCAAGGAAACCTCTTGAGCATAAGTCGGTATCCTTACAAGGAACCTCTCATTCATCATAATAAGGTTTCTCAAGATCCTTACAAGGAACTCTTCGAAGGCAAGTCGAGCATCCTTACAAGGAACCTCCTCTCATTCATCATAATAGTGTTTCTCAAAGCATCCTTTACAAGGAACCTCTTGAACATAAGTTAATGACCTTATAAGGAACCTCTCATTCATCATATTAGTGTTTATCACATCCTTACAAGGAACCTTGAGCATGTCGAAAGATCCTTAGCAAGGAACCTCTCATTCATCATAGTAGTGTTTGAAGCATCCTATATGAACTTAAGCATAAGTCGAGCATCCTTACAAGGAACCTCTCATTCATCATAAATTTGTCCTACCAACAATCAATCTCATAACAAGTCACCATACTTAATCACCTTGATATTATAATGCCGGGAATCCCCTCATAATATATAAGAATCCCCCATGTTATATAAGAATCCCCCATCCTATATGATAATCCCCCATAATATATAAGAATCCCCCATGTTATATAAAAAATCCCCCATACTATATTAGAATCCCCCATACTATATAAGAATCCCCCAAGTTATATAAGAATCCTTATAAAGAAATCATTCCCGAGTGAGTCGAAATCGAAGTAATTTCTTTTCTTAAACGTGAAACATGTCCAGTGAGTCGGACCGCAGGATCACTATAGTAGTACTCTATACTACATAAAAATCCCCCATGTTACGTGAGAAACTCCATACTACATAATAATCCCCCATATTATATTAAAACTTCCATACTATATTAGAATCCCCCAACTATATAAGAATCCACCACCATATATTTCGATCCCATAATATGCTCTCGACTTCCACAATATAGTCAATCCCCACTGGATCTCTCAATCACCATACCAGAAAATTTATTTTACCAACCATCTATCTCACAACCAATCATTCCATCTATCTCCAATTTACTGGAAAAACTTCTAAGAATCCACAAACAATCATAAAACAATTTAAGAAATAGTTAGAAAATACAAGAGATCATACCCACGTTATTTCACTACTCACACAAATCACTAGGAGTTAGAAATCAATCCCCAAAGAACACATTTAAGAATAAATTCCTCATTCCCACGTACAGAGAGAGAATGGTTTCAAAACACCCAGAAATATAGCATTTATAGCCCCCAAAACGTACAATTATAAATACCCTAGCCTCAATGTAAGTGAATGGGAGAAAACCCCTACCTTAAATCCTTGGTTTGTATGGGGATCTTGAGCTTGGATCCCGAATTCGCCCTTTCATCTTCCTCTCTACCGGTTCCTAGGGTTCCAAATGGTGTGGGGTGAGAGTGAATTCAAAGAAAAATGAGAGAAATTGAGTGAAAAAGGGTTTTAAACCTAGCAGCCCCGATTTTAATTGCTCATTGGGCATTTTTGGTTTTTCTAAAATTACAGCGAAGTACTACACTCTCAAATCTGCCATGTGACTACTATAAGGTTGACGCTCCATTCATTTTTAATGTTATTTTAACCTAAAAATCTTATTTCTATGATTTATGTACCATTATATTACTATTCTTATACTTGGATTTAAGAGGTAAAACTAATTGGACGATTATTGATATTTACACATGTGGGGGTTTACATACTATGGTACTGAATTTGGGACTGTTTTCATGTCTTGTTTAGGGCATGATTGAGGTCTGTGTATGGTTGGTTTGGTAGCCTGTTTATGGCTTGTCTAGAAGCCGTTTTGTGGACATAGTATATGTCACACTTAGCCTCGAGGATCAAGGGTGTTGTTGCTTGGTTTTGAATAACATGCTTGGTGGTAGTTGTGTGATAAGATGTTGATATATGTGTATAAATATATTGACATGGAATGTGTGACAATGGAAATTGTATGCACAGGGATGGATAATTGCCCCGGTGGTCACGGCTGAAGTGTACGGTTTTAGCATTGTCCATGTAGCATTCATCATGCATGCGGCATGATATAACATGCAAAGGTGCATTGCATTGCATATGCACGGGGACATCGCATTGAATGGGTGTGATTGCATGGTTGAAAATTCAACATTGCATTTGGTGTTTGATTAGGTGAGCTTGGTCAAGTGGGACGAAGTCCAACAGAGTCGCACGATTGAATAAAGTGGTAAAGAAAACTTTTGTCTGGTAATAGCAAGCAGGGATAGACTCCCCCTCTGGTGAAAGAGCCGTTAGTGTGGTTAGAAATAATTCCAACGGTGAAAGCCCGTTAAAGTGTCTAGGTGTGCGAAGCCTGCAATGTGACAAAAAAAAATCGCTACCCATAAAAAGACACAATGAGTTTTGTGTACAAATGATCATTGAGGTGTAACATCCCAAAGCTGCTTGAAAACAAAATGAATATGCTTTGTAAAATGATCATTGGATGTAATCCATAAATGATAGATTTTATCACGCATGGGCCTTGGCATTGTGTGATAGGATTCGGTAAGGACTCGAGGCATGGTACATGATTGAGTCTCATCTCATTTCATGGCATGACATGTAGGATAACATAATAGAACTTGCATGTTTTTTTTTACTTGGAATGTGAATGGGAATGTGTGAAACATGACCATTGCATGTGCACTTAGGTGAAGAGTAGCCTATGTGATGCCCCAAAACTTGGGGGTCCGTTGCTCACCCATCAACCCGCAGAAAACCTATGGATTATCGAATAACCCGATCCCACATCGTGTGTCCCATTTACTGGGATCCATAATTTAACAAAAATCGTACGTAGTCTCCTTGCACGGAGCTCTATCCAAAATTCAAACTCAGATAATATATAATCATATGATCCCATCCGAGGCCCATAATATACGATCGCGCTGAAGCCCACTTATGAGTAAAAGTGGCCCCATCGGGCTCATTTATCCATGCTAAAAATATATGCAAGGCTATTTCACAATAGTCTTTAAGAGTTTAATTACAACACTCTAATACAAAATATATATTAATTTAAAACTGATTTGTTCCAATATATTTTACAAAATAACTATAAAATCCACAATCCCGGCTTCACACTGTGTCTCGCATGAAAGATTGGTCCATCTGTCTCATTCTACACCCGGCAATGTTTCCCTAATAGGGTGAGCTACTCCTAGTAGAGAATATTTCCTATAGAGGCTACTCCTCACCTAAGTGTACAGGCAATGGTCATGTTCCACACATTCACATTCACATTCCAAGTAAAAACATGCAAGTTCTACTATGGAATCCTACATGTCATGCCATGAAATGAGATGAGACTCAATCATGTACCATGCCCTGAGTCCTTATCGACTCTTATCATACCCGAGTCCTTACCGACTCCTATCACACAATGCCAAGGCCTTTGCATGATAAAATCCATCATTTATGGATTACATCTAATGATCATTTTACAAAACAAATTCATTTGTTTTCAAGCCAAAAGCTTTTTGGATATCACACCTCAATGATTATTTGTATACAAAACTCATGTGACTTTTTGTGGGTAGTGAATTTTTTCTGTCACACCGTAGACTTTGCACACCTAGACAATTTTACGGGCTCTCACCGCTGGAATTATGTCTCACCACACTAATTGGTCTTTCACCCGAGGGGGTGTCTATCCCTGCTTGCTATTATTCGACACAAGTTTTCTTTACAACTTTATTCAATCGTGCGACTCTGTTGGACTTTGTCCCACATGACCGAGCTCACTCAATCAAACACCAAACCAAGTGTTGATTTTCAACCATGCACTCACACCCATTCAATACGATGTCCATGTGCATATGCAATGCAATGAACCATTCCATGTTATATCATGCCACATGTATGATGAATGCAACATGGACAATGTTAAAACCGTACACTTCACCGTGTACCATAGACAATTATATCCTATGCATAAAATTTTTCAGGCATCACACATTCCAGGTCAATACATTAAGATATATCAAGATCTTATCACACAACCAATTTCACCAAACTATATATTCTAAAAAACCAAGCAACAACACCCTTGATCCTCGAGGCCAAGTGTGACATATACTATGTCCACAAAACGGCTTCGAGACAAACCATAAACAAGCTACCAAACCAGCCATACATAGGCCTCAATCATGCCCTAAACAAGACATGAAAACAGTCCCAAATTTAGTACCATAGTAACAATGAATTCAGTCCTAATCAGTCCTAAAATTTGGACAAAAACAAATAAACCGCCTAAGTTGTGACAGTCCCGGTAATGAGATGGACCATAACTTGAGCTATAGAGGTCCAATTTGGATGATTAAAAAGCCTAACATCAAGTTCACAATAGCTGATACAACTTCTATGAAGAATATAAGTCCAAATTCCCTTCGTTTCCCTTCCAAAAACCAGTTCTAAATTCTAGACATAAATAATTAAACAGCCTAAGCTATGGCAGTCTTAGGAATGAAATGGACCATAACTTAAGCTATTGAGGTCCAATTTGGCTGATTCAAAATCCTAACATCAAGTTCATAATTGCAGGTACAAATCCTATGAAGAACATGAGTCCAAATTCCCTCATTTTCCAACCAAAAACTAGTTCCAAATTCTGGACAAAAAATATTAAACACCTAAGCTATGGCAGTCCCAAGAATAAAATGGACCATAACTTGAGCTATAGAGGTCCAATTTTGCTTATTCAAAATCCTAACATCAAGTTCACAATTGCAACTACAACTTCTATGAAGAAAAAGAGTCAAAATTCTCTCCATTTCCCAACCGAAAATCAATCTCGAATTTTGGACAAAAACAATTAAACAACCTAAGATGTGATAGTCCCGGGAATGAAATGGACCATAACTTGAGCTGTAGACGTCTAATTTGGGTGATTCAATAGCCTAACATCAAGTTCACAATTGCATCTACAACTTCTATGAAGAACACAAGTCCAAATTCCCTCCGTTTCCCAACTAAAAACGAGTCCCAAATTCTAGAGAGTGTGTAGGGTCAAAACAGGGCAGCATTCCCAACAATCCCAAAATCGGACCCAAACAGCCCCTTAGGGTAGAAAACACAGCCAAATAGCCCCTTAGGGCAGAAAACACAATCAAACAGCCCTTAGAATGGAAAATTAACCAAAGTAGGAACAATCCCTACCTCTTAGAGCGTAGTAGAACCGAAGAAGGTCTTAAGTACAACTCATAATCCCGAAAAAAATTAATTTCCCGAAATCTTCTCCTTTGGATCTTTGGTGAAATCCCTACTTTTAGTAAATTCACGCATAGCCCTCACGAGTAGATGGAACTTTTCACCCTGACTCGAAGGGACTATGACCACTTAAACTCCGTCGATCAAAGAGAGAAGTCTTGGGAACTCTCTTTCTCTCCTCTCTTCCCCTCTCACGTAAGAACTAGGAAATGAAATGGGATATTTTGTCCCCAAAGCCCCTCACTTAATGGTTAAGTGAATGGCTCATGTCGCCCCACTTCACCGCGATCGTTCTTGGCCCGCTTCTCGCCCGAAACAATTTACTGTCTACCAAGTTCACTTATTTTAAATGAACTTTTCTTTAATTTATTTTCCACTTTGAGATTTTTCTCAAAACTTCTTTTTCGGGGTACATAAACTGGCATCCCAAAAATCGGAAAATCCAACCGTCTCGTAATTCTAATAAATTGCCTCAGGTAACTAGATTTCACGAGAAGAATCCAATAGTGAGGTCTGTTTCGTCATCCGAGATGTAGAAAAATTTGAAGTTTGCAACCTGTACTGTAGCAACAATTTATCGTTTTGCCATTTTTCGGAAAAATTAAAATTTCCTCAGGTTTTACATTCTTCCCCCCTTAAAAGAATTTCGTCCCCGAAATCCACACACGCATACACATTCCAAATTACATGCATATGCAACCGTCATTTAATGTCAAATGACTAAAAACATACCTTCATTATCAAATAGGAAATAATAATTGGCACACATAGTGTCTTCGCGTTCCCATGTTGCCTCTCCACTCCTCATGCTGCCACAACAACTTCACTAGCCTCACAGTCTTGCCTCACAAAACCTGTTCCTGGCTATCCATGATACGCACTAGTCCCTCCTCAAAGGTTCCATCCACATCAACAACAAGCTCGACCCAATCCACTACATGAGTCAATATGGAGTGTACTCCGCATCATGGTGACATGGAATATCGTATAAACACTGGATAAACTCGCGTATCAATTAAACAATAAGAAACGGGTACTCACCCCCTCTCAGCACCTAGAAAGGCTCACTATACCCCTACACAGCCTTTCCCACCTAACGATCCCGACCACTCCTCTTAGGCATCACCTCAAGAAGACATGATCCCACCTAAAACTCTGTGGTCACCGTTGTCTATCAAGTAGCTCTTCCACAATTCTCGAAATGGGAGAAGACGCTTACATATCAAATCCACCTTCTTAGAGTTGTCTCTAACCAAATCCGGAACCGTAGAGGGTCTATGTCCCACCTTTGTCTAACAAACCAGAGATCAATAAGGCCTCCCATATAGTGCCTTATAGTGTGCCATCTGTATGGTCACCTGATAACTGTTATTGTAGGTAAATTCCACTAAGGGTAAATGCTCTTCCCAGCTACCATTGAGATCTAGGACGCATGCCCGTAGCATGTCCTCTAAAATCTGGATGGTCCTCTTTGACTGACTGTCCGTCTGTGGATGAAAAGCAATTCTCATCAGCAATTGTGTCCCCATGGCTTGTTGGAAACTCTTCCAAAAATAAGCCAAAAACCTGGGATCCTGGTCCGATTCAATAGATACTGGTACTCCATCTAAACGGACAATGTCACGTATATACAACTTGTCGAATTCCTTTAGTGTGAAGGTCATCCGCAAAGCCAAAAAGTGTGTCGACTTAGTAAGCCAGTCCATTATCACCCACATCGCTTCATGCCTTCGCGATGTTCGTTGCAAGTGAGTCATAAAATCCATCATGATATGCTACCACTTCCACTCAGCTACCTCTAAGGGCTGGAGTAATCTCGCTAGCATCTGGTGCTTAGCGTTTACCTATTGACACATGAGACATCGGTGAACAAACTCTCCAATGTGTTTCTTCATCCCACTCCAGTAATACTGACGACGAAGATCCCGATACATCTTCGTGCAACCTAAGTGCATAGCAAAACAAAAGCAATGAAACTCCCTGAGAATCTCCTCTCTCAAATCTTCCAATTGGGGAACCATAATCCCTCTTCTATACCGAAGACTACCATCTGTGTGAATGACCCAACCTTCGTCACTTGTACCCGACCGTACTCGATCCATGATAGACGATATCTTTGTGTCTTATCACCGTGTTTCGATCACTCTAATCAATAGGGATGGCGTAGCCACTAAAATCCCCAAAGTTCCCTGACCCTGTCCCCTGTAGTTCAGCCCGAATCGTCCCACAACCTCGAGCATCTGCCACTCACGGGAAGACATACTAGCTAACACTCCCAATGACTTCCGACTGAGTGCATGACCCACCACATTTGCCTTACCGGGATGATAATGCAAATTAAAGTCATAGTCTTCAGGTATTCCATCCACTTGCATTGCCTCATGTTGAGGTCCCGCTATGTAAAATCTCTCATCATACTCTCGCGGGTCCGAAACACCCCAACCATCACCATATAGATGCGGGCGCCTGAAATCTTCAAGGAAAAGACAATGTCCGCTACCCATATCACGCGGTGAGGTAACTCGCTTACGTTCACCAATCAATGAGAACCATGTCATAACTCTCCTGACCGCATCAAACACATCCCAATCCATCCTTAGAGGCATCATAATACACCGTATACCTCTGTCCCCTTTCTATGACTATTAGAATAGGAGTTAAAGTAAGCCTCCTTTTCAATTCCTAGAATGCCCTCTCACACAAGTCATTCCACTCAAACCTAACCTCATTCCGAGTCAATCTTATTGGCAGGCAAATAAATGAGAAGTTTCAATGAATCTCCCCGAATACCCTACCAATCCCAAGAAACCGCGTATCTCAAGACCCGACTTCCTGCCTCCTAACTCATAACCGCCCAACCTTCTACGTCCATGGATACACCCGAAGTCGACATGACGTGTCCTAAGAATTTCACCCCGCAGCTTCAAAATTCACACTCTCCTCGAATTTACATACAACATGGTCTCAAAACTGAGAACAATTCTCGCGCCCTCATGCCCTTTCCTCTCGCACTTCGAGTATATCAAGATGTCAGCCAACGAAGACCACAACAAATTAATCTAGATAGGGTCGGGAATACTTTACGATGATCCATGAATGCTTCGCCGAGCATTCACAACCCGAATGGCATCACCGTGAACCCGAAATGCCCATATCGCGCTCGAATGTCGGCCTTAGATATTCGCCTCCTAACCCTCAACCGATGATAATCGCGCGCGGATCTACCGAAAGATACCGCCCTCTCAACCGCATCAAACAAATCATCAATCCCCAGAAAGGGCACCTATTCTCGAGAGTAACCCTATTCAACCGGCCATAGTCTATGGGCTGTAGCTAAAGGGTCTTATCCTTCTTCGCAAATGAAGACCTGAAAGCAATCCCAAGGTGAAGTGCCTACCTAATAAAGCCCTTGTCTAACAATTCTTGTAACTGGACCTTGAGTTCTTGTAACTTAGCATGCGCCATTCTATGCGGAGTCATAGAAATAGGCGATGTACCAGGGTGTAACTCAATGGTGAAGTCTACAACCCTAAGTAGAGGTAATCTTGGTAGTTCATCCGGAAAAACGTCCTCGTACTCACAAACCACCCGAGGTAGACTCAAGTTCTATCTCACCTCGTCCTCTAGGGTAAGGCTTGCCAGCCAACCCATCAACTACCCATGCCACCTAGAGTCGTACACGGCCTAGGGTAAAGCATCGTTCTTATCCCCCTGAAACATAAAACAAGTACTGTTGAATGTGTTGGAGGGAACTCTCTTGCGATCACAATCTATGACGACTCGATGTGCCGTTAACTAGTCCATGCCAAGGATGACATCAAACTCAGTAACATGCATCCATGACTAAGAACCACGTATAGAATCCTCGAGATCTCTAACTCACAATCCCGACATATCTTATCAACGTTCACCCTAGTTCCTAGGGGAGAACTCACATGCAACGACTCTTCCAAGGTTTCAAAAATATAGTTACCTACAATTATTTTATGTTCTTCCAAAAGGTTTTGAGAATACACAGACTGAAATTGAAGGTTTGGGTTTAAAACTTCATTTAAAGTCACGGTTCCAAATTAAAAAGTTCTTGCTTTTGAGATTCTCCTTTGAGCCATGTTCTTGTAAAACAAAAGTTAGTCACAAATAATTAAATCATTTATAAATATCTACCTACTTAACCAATCTGCTAATATATTATCTTTTCCTTTTATATGTTCAAATTTAGGTTTGAAACTAATTAAAGCGTTCTGAAACTTTATCCATCTTTTGGTAGATAATTTTGAAGATTTTTTATTTTCAAAGAATTTTTTAATATTTTCGCAATTGGTTCTTAAAGTAAATTGTTATTGGTTTAAAAATAATTGAAAATTTTCCAAAACTAAAATTATAGCTTCTATTTCTAAATCTGTTGAACTAAGGTTCTTTTGATATTCATTAAAAGTTCCACTACAATATCTACAAAGTTTTTCTTCTAAATTATTTGTTAATGCTAAAAGAATTCCTTCCCTTCATCATCTATGCTATATAAACTAGAATTATCACTTTCAAAATCTAATTCACTAATAATTTCTTCATTTTCACTATCTATCTCATATTCTCTTTTTAAGTTAATTTTAACTTGAGTTTTTCTATTTCTTTCATTTGGTAATTTTTTAAGTTCAAGACATTCAGATTTTATATGACCTTCTTGCTTACATAAATAACATTTACACTGTTTTTTGCTATAATTGTTCTTATTCTTTTTATCCAAAATTTTCCAAGTTTCCTATATCTTGTTTGAAAAGGTTGATCTTTATAATAAGTTCTTGATTTTCTTCTAAAAGTTCTTTTATAGCTTTTGAGTTTTCTATAATTATACTCCCTGTATCTATCTCTACATCCTAGATCTAGATCTTCTCCTAATTTTATTTTTTTACAAAGTTGTCTATTTAAATCTTGTTCTTTTATTTGACTTCTTTCTCCTATATTTAAACATTCTTTTTCTAATCAGTTTCTTACAAATTCCACTCTACTACCTATATAAGGAGAGTTTCTATATTCAGAGGTTGAAAATTCATTCCATAATCTAACTCCTGTTGGTCCTTGTATTTTCAATATGTATTTATTCAAATATTCAGGGATTGTATCAATCTTAGCAAGAATTGCGTATTTCCTAAATTTTTGTTCATATTCTTTTATATACGTTTGAACAATTAAAATTGTGTAACCTTTCGTATATACTATTACTAAGTTCTTTTACACGACCATAATCTAAATTATAAATACTAGGAGGATAAGAAATAAAAGACATAAAATAAGCATAAAATCATAAACAAATTTCATAAAACAGATTCCAAACGAATTTTCACAATAATACTTTAAACGGGATAAGATGAAGCTTGGTACTATGGAAATCAATTTAAAATATTCTCTATAATTACTAGTTAACATACAAGAACTCTGATACCATTTCTCTTATAGAACGAAATCCAGATGACAATCTCTCCTCAAACCTATGAATTAAAATCAAAATTTTAAAACATCACTTCGTGTCAAAGGATAAACCCCCTACCAGACCAAACAAAAGTCTCCGTAAAAGCCTTTTGCCGCTACAATACAGGTTGCAAACCTAAAATTTTTCTAGATCTCAAATGACGAAACAGACCTCACCATTAGATTCATCTCACGAAATCTAGTTATCCAAATGAATTTCGTAGAATTTCAAGATAGTCAGATTTTCACGATTTTTGGGGCGTCTCGAAAGTGGAAAAAAAATTAAATAAAGTTCATTTAAAATAAATTGAACTTGAATCGGGATCAAATAAATTGTTTCAAAGGAAAAACGGACCATGAAAAGTCACGAACACGTGGCACGACGTGAGCCACTTGCTTAAACATTAAGTGAGGAGCTTTGAGGACAAAATATCCCATTTCATTTCCTGGTTCTTACATGAGAGAGGAAGAGAGGAAGAGAGGAGAGAAAGAGAGTTCCTAAGACTTCTCCCTTCAATCTATGGAGTTTCGTCGGTCAGAATTCATCGAGCTAAGAGTGAAAGTTCATCTACTCGACGAGGGCTACGCATGGGTACCAAAAAAGAAGGATTTCACCGAAGATCCAAATGAGGAGATTTCAAAAAATCAATTTTTTCGGGATTAGGAGGTGTTCTTGAGACCTCATTCGGTTCTACTACGTTCCAAGAGGTATGGATTCTTTCTACTTTGGTTTATTTTCCACCTTAAGGGCTGTTTGGTTGTGTTTTCTGCCCTAAGGGGTTGTTTGGCTGTGTTTTCTACCCTAAGGGTCTGTTTGTGTCAGATTTTGAGAATGTTGGGAATGCTTCCCAGTTTTGACCCTACACACTGTCTAGAATTTAGGACTAGTTTTTGGTTGGGAAACATAGGGAATTTGGACTCGTGTTCTTCATATAAGTTGTAGCTGCAATTGTGAACTTGATGTTAGGCTTTTGAATCACCCAATTGGATCTCTACAACTCTTGTTATGGTCCATTTCATTCCCAGACCCGTCATGCCTTAGGCTATTTAACTGCTTATGTCCGCACTGTGATTGGTTTTCGAATGGTGTTCGAGGGGAATTCCGCACTGTGTTCTCCACCCAATCAGGAACTTAATGTTAGGCTTTTGAATCACACAAATTAGACTTTACATTCAAGTTATGGTTCATTTCATTCTTGGGACTGCCACAACTTAGGCTGTTTAATTGTTTATGTGACGCCCCAAAACCCGGGGGTCCGTTGACAACCCGTCAACCTGCGGAATACTAGTGGATGTCAGGTAACCCGACACCACTCACAAAATCAAGTAGTATTCCTTTGTACGGGGAGCTCTACCTACAAGGGTACAAAACTCACCTAACAAGTTTACAATGACCACATAGGTCAACATGCGAGTAAAATAACGACCACTTGGCCCCGCATCAATACTCACAAAAATATATCCCAACCAAATATACGCTATGGTTCAAGAGCACTTTTACATTACTTTAATTTAACATATATTAAAAATTTACAATTCTAATACATGTTATACAAAATCAATACCAAAGCCACAACTGATTTCTTTAAACGCAAATACTTAGCGAGCGCCGTCCCTGCACACTCCCCGAACCCGAAATGGTGATCCTCGATTGTGGTGAGCAAAGCCTGAAGAGAGATAATTTCCTACATGGGTTACTCCCCACCTAAGTGCACGGCATGGCAAAACAATCACATCTGGGTTAAATTTCATGAATCTACTCGAATGTCTACATGCCCAAACCTATGTCTCGAGTCCTCACCGACTCCCTCACACATGCCTGAGCCAATATGCGAGTAAAAATATCCAATTTTCAAAACAAAAGCTTTTTGTTCTTAAAAACTTACTACCGAGTTTCAGTAAAAACATTGGACTACCCTTCGAGGCGAATTGATGGATAACTCTCCGAAACAGTCATGGTCCTCATCCGAAGTGATCTGTTGGACGTCCCTCCAAGGCAATTCTTCGGAAAATCTTATGTCGAAATTCCTTTCACAAACATTTTCTTTTTTGTTTCATTTCATGTCATGCACTCACTCTTAATATTCTAGGGTGCCCCAGTGCATATGGAATGCATGATGCCAATTCCAACAAATTCATGCTAATATATTCACATGCATATATATTAACATAATTAAATCACATAAAACAGGTAATGCAAATTCACAATCAATTACACCAAAATTAGCTCACATGGGCTAATTAACAAACACGAGCAACTCATTTTGAATCACTCAACCAAACACATTTTCACACCAAAAATTTACGTGTCACTATTCACATGAACAGCGGAAACCCTGCACGCTCACAACCACAATAAATAGGAATTTTCCACTCGCTTAAAAGCTTTCGAGACCGAATTTACGGCTAAACAAGCCTCAAAACATTCCTAACCATTTACATGGCTCTACCTAAAGATTAACACAAGTAGGAAAAGATCCCTACCTCCTTGAGTTGTTGAACCCACCAAACTAAGGCCCATGCTGCAGCCCTCGGGCCACAGAAGCAACTTTACTTTGCTCGCTTCGAGAACCGACACCGACGGCCGTAATCCTAGAGACAATGCTCTCTCTCTCTAAAACCAAAATCCAGCCACTCGTGACTCATTTTCCTCTCCTGCACATTTTTTGGTCTCTTTTGAAGAAGATGAACACTGTTCATCTTTTGTCTTTTCCTTATTAACAATTCCCATAATTCCCATCAAGTCCCTTCTTCTAGATTTTTTACACTTGGCACTATCTAGGCCATCCATTTCCATCATCTCTCTACTCTTGCAACATGTGTCACAAGAGTACATGTAATATATGACTTTCGTCACATCACATGTCTCTCAAACCCGTTTTATAGCACCCGGCACCCAGTGCCTCGAAAAACATGAAATTCCGACTGTCTCGGAATTCGAAAAAGTTCGACGTGGTAGCTAGATTTCGTGAGACAATTCCAACGGTGAAAATCTGTTTCGTCATCCGAGTTCTAGAAAAATATTGGATTTTTATCGAAATTATCATTTTACCCTTTTTCAGAAAATTGGAATTTTCTCGGGTCTTACAGTTTATGTTTGGAATTTGGGACTAGTTTTCTATTGGAAAAGGATGAAATTTGGACTCGTTTTCTTCATAGAAGTTGTAGCTGAAATTGAGAACTTGATGTTAGGCTTTTGAATCACCCAAATTGGACATCTATAGCTCAAGTTATGGTCCATTTCATTCCTGGGACACAGCTTAGGCTGTTTAATTGTTTCTATCCAATATTTGGAATTGGTTTTTGGTTGGGAAACAGAGGGAATTTGGACTCATGTTCTTACTGTAGTTGTAGCCGGGTAATTGTGAAATTGATACAGCTTTGAATCACCCAAATTGACCTCCACAATCTCGCTATAGGAATATCATTCTCGAGACTGCCATAGCTAAGGTTGTTTATTTGTTTGTGTCCGAATTTTAAGACTGATCGGGACGAAATTCAATGGTACTATGGGAATGAATTTTGACTATTTTCTACGTCCCGCTCGTATGATCGAGGCCTATGTATGACGTGCTCTTTTTAAATTTCATTTACGGTTTGTCTCAGGGCCGTTTTGTGGACATGATATATGTCACACTTGGCCTTTAGGATCAAGGGTGTTGTTGCTTGGTTTTGAATAACATGCTTGGTGGTAATTGTGTGATAAGATGTTGATTTATGTGTGTATAAATATACCTATTACGGAATGTGTGATCGTAATGGAAATCAGAAGTTAGATATAATTGTCCATGGTACACGATGAAGTGTACGGTTTAAG
Source organism: Tetrastigma voinierianum (assembly GCA_016808115.1). Classification (NCBI taxonomy): domain Eukaryota; kingdom Viridiplantae; phylum Streptophyta; class Magnoliopsida; order Vitales; family Vitaceae; genus Tetrastigma; species Tetrastigma voinierianum. The sequence goes on from JAEQBH010001526.1 coordinate 179,967, forward strand.
CATTGTCCATGTAACATTCATTATGCATGTGGCATGAAATAATGTGCAATGGCACATTGCATTACATATGCATGGGGACATCGCATGGAATGGGTGTGTGGTTATGATCAATCATCATACTTGGTGATTGATGGGTGGGTTCCTATATTATCGATCTACATCCAACAAAGTTAATGGGGCCTGCATAACATGCAAAAACGTGGTGGTAATAACAAGAAGGGCTAGATTCTCCCTCGGGTGAAAGACCCGGTATGGTTCAGACACGTCCGACGGTGAAAGTCTAAAAAGTGTTGGAAGACATGAGGAGTCCTGCAGTGGGACCCTGGAAATCTGCTGCCCACGAAACACACGGATTTTGTTTATAAAAATATCATTTGAAATGATGACATCCATAAAAGTTTTGGTTTATAAACAAAAAACTTTTATTTCAAAGTGCTCATTGGATGCGTTCATCAAGGACGATTTATCACACATTGGCATGTGCATAGTGTGGTAGGAGTCGGTAAGGGCTCGGGGCATGGTACATGTTTCAGTCTCATCTCATTTCATAGCATGTAGGATTCCATGGTAGAAATTACATTTTTGCTTGGAATGTGAGTGTAAATTATGAACGTGACATGTGCTCTTAGGTGGGGAGTAGACCTTGTAAGAGTTTTCTTTATGAGCGTGGCTTACCCATATGGGAAACATTTCAAGTGCAAGACAGACACCGGAGGATGGCGCTCATTCGAGGCCACATTTTTAAGAAAACCGGATTTTAGGTTTGATGGTTATTTTGAAAAATGTATTGGAACAAATTAGTTTTGATATATATATATATATATATACTCTGTATAAGAGTGTTGTATTTAAAATCTTAAGGACTACTGTGATATAGCTCTCAGATATTTTTTTAGTATGGATAAATGAGCTCGGTAAGGCCACTTTTACTCATAAATGGACCCGGTGCAGTCATTGTGTTATATTGGACCTCAGATGGGTCATGTGATTATATATTGTATAGGCTAGGGTTTGGATAGAGCTGCCCATACAATGGAGACTCTGACCAATTTTTTGTTAAATTATGGATCCCAGTAAATGGGACACACGATGCGATCCGTTACCAATGATCCATAAGTTTTCGCGCCGATGGGTAATCAATGCACTCTCGGCTTTCGTGGGTGTCACAACCAGTAGAGCTTAGGTATACGAGTACCTAAGGCTTGAGGGGCATAGGCCTAGGCCAGGACATTTATGGTACACTAATACCAACGTCATAGCTTGGTATCAGAGCCTAGGTATACGAACACCTAGGGCCTGGTGAGCATGGGTCTAGGACATGCAGTTATGGTACAATGCTTAGGTTTATGGTTACTTGGTGCCTGATGGATCTGGTACTAGCTTCACAACTTGGTATCGTATATGGGTATACGACATTTTGTGTGGTGGGATCTAATACCAACACGCCTTCACAAATTCTGGTATCGTGGCGTAGGTATGCGATCGCTTTCAGGCTTTACGGGTACGGGTTTGCACTACATTGCATTCATCAGGTATTTCATGTTTCAGACTACTTGATCATGTTACATATTACATGAATTATATACATTGTAGAATGTATATAGGAAAAGATGAACACTAGGGTTAGAGAACATAACCTTAGGGGTTCGAAAAATTAATGAACGAATTAGTTCAGGATGTGATGTCTATTAATGGTTGGCTTATGCATTACTAGTTAGACTAGAAAAGGAATCTCAATTTGCTATTTAACATGTGTAAATGGAAAGTCGAGGAAAAGGACGTAGGGGCGGTGGACGGGGTAACAATCGAATGTCGTCGGCCTTCAATAAGCAAGCCTTCATGGAGGCTATTGGTGCTGCGACTGCGACCATTGCACAGGCAAGTACTACAGTTGCTACCATTGAACAGGTGACCAAAGGTTTAAGGTAAACCATTCTCTAACATTCATGGGAGGAGGGGACCCGATGGTAGTTGATCATTGGTTCCGACAACTCGGAAAGATTTTGAAGGCTATGGAGATCACCTCCGATGCCACATGGATAAGACTAGCAGCATTCCAACTAGAGGGTGAATCCCAAGTGTGGTGGGATTTGGTGAAAGCCTCAAGAACTTGGAGGCAATGACATGAGAAGAGTTCCATGAGCTCTTCATGGGCAAGAATTTCCTAGCATTTGCTAGACATGCAAAGGCTTAAGAGTTCCTAGAGTTGAAATATGAACAATGACAAAGGGATTGTGGTCGCGGCTATATGGGCCAAGGCCAGTCGTGGCTCGCTGCCCAGACAGACATGTTTCCACCGCACTAAATTCGACACATGAGACGGATTGTCCCCGTATATGCTGTGGATCCCAAAGTTATGTGGCACACCATAGTCCCAAACCAAAGAAGTGAGATGCGCATTGCATTACGCTTGTTCCTCCATACCCCAACATGGCCTGAGGGAAATAATATCAGTCCCAAGGTGCTACACAAGCACCTACTACTTCACAGACAAACCGATGAGCCAAGACATGGGTTGAGGTTAAGGACAGGGTTCACAAGCTAGGACTTCAGGCCAAGGCTGGTTGACGGCACACTGAGTCATCATAGATTGTGATCGCAAGAGAGTTACCTCCTACACATATGACAAGATTTCTGTTTTATGTTTCCCAAGGATAAGACGATGTTTTTACCCCGTGCCGTACGCACTCTAGGTGGCACGACCAATGATGTGTCATCGGAAAGCCTTACCCTGAAAGACGAGGTGAGACAGGACTTGAGTCTACCTCGGGTGGTTAGTGAGTACGAGGACGTTTTCTGAATAGAACTACCGTGATTAATGTCTCCAAGACAGTGGTCAGACTACTTCACCATTGAGTTACACCCTAGTACATCACCCATTTCTATGACTCCACCCAGAACGTGGCGCCTCGCCGAGTCAGTAAGAACTCAAGGTCCAAGCATAAGAATTATTTCGATAAGAGTTTTATTAGACCGGTGCACTTCACCTTGTGGCGCTCCGCACTATTTTCCAAGAATAAGGGACAAACCCTTTGGCTTTCAGATAGACTATCGCAAATGAATAGGGTTAATATTAAGGATAGGTAAATTCGACGAGGATTGATGATTTTTTATCGAGAGGGGCACGGTTATTCAAGGTAGATCTTCGTGACCGTTACCATAAGTCAAGAGTTAAGGAGGCAGATATCCCTAAGACATCGTTCAGGACACGGTATGGGCATTTCGAGTTAACAATGATGCCATTCGGATTTACGAATGCTCCAACAAAGATTCGCGAATTTTGCATGTGGTATCTAAACCTATCTAGATCGCTTGTTGCGGGTCTTCTGACGACATCTTGATCTACTCTTAGTCTAAGAAGGAGCATGAGGGGCACTTGAGAATTGTTCTCCAGATTTTGAGAGACCATCGGCTATATGACAAATTCAGCAAGTGTGAATTCGGGCTTATTAAGGTGAAATTCTTAGGACACGTCGTGTCGGCTTCAAGTGTATCCATGGACTCAGAGAAGGTTACGCTTATGGTTGAGAGATCAAGTCAATCTTGAGATACGCAATGGGATTGACTGTGGTATTATAAGAGATTCATCAGAGGACTTCTTCAAACTCGGGTCAGATTCTTATGACAAGATTAACCTCAAGAAGGCTCCAAGTTTGAGTGGAATGACTTGTGTGAGAGGGCATTCCAGGAATTGAAAAGGAGGCTTACTTCAGCTCCTATTCTAATAGTCCCAAAAAGGGGACAAAGATACATAGTGTATTGTGATGCCTCTAAGGATGAACTAGGACGTGTTTTGATGTAGTCCAGGAGGGTTGTGGCTTATGTTTCTTAGTAGTTAAAGAACCACAAGCAGAGTTACCCCACACTTGATATGAAGCTGGTGGCCATTGTCTTTACCTTAAAGATTTGGCGCCATTATCTATACAAAGGAGTTAGCCTGGCGCTGCTTTCTAGACCACAAGAGTCTCAAGACATTTTTTACACAAATAGACTCAACATGAGGCAACGCTTGAGGATGGAATACCTGAAGACTATGACTTCACTTTGCATTACCATCCTGGTAAGGCAAATGTGATGGCTCATGCACTAAGCCGAAAGTCGTAGGAGGTCGCTCTGGGTGATGGCTTCCCAAGAGTGGTGACGCCGAGGTCGTGGGACAAGCCTGGATGTACTAAAGGATAGGCCTGTGTTCTTTGGGAGTTTAAAGGCTACTCGCCATCCCTACTAATGTGAAAGTGATCAAAACACGGGACGTGGAGAGGGAAGATATCGTCCATCCGGGACTCGAGTAATGGTCGAGTGCAGTGATGAAGGCCGGGCCATTCACTGCATTTGTAGTCTTCGTGATAGGGACGAGCCAGGGGTTCCCTAGTCGACAGATTAGGGAAAGGAGATTCTCATGGAGTTCCATTGCTCCCATTTTACTGTGCACCCAGGTGGCATAAAGATGTACCTTGATCTTCGTCGTTAGTATTACTGGAGTAGGATGAAGAAACACGCTGAGAGTCTACCGCCGATGTCCTCAATGTCACTGTAAAGGCTGAGCACCGTAGGCCAAATGGGATTACTTCAAATTTGAGGTAGCCGAGTGGGAAGTGGGGAGCATGTCACGACATGGATTTTGTGACTCACTTACCACTACTAATGCGAGGTCGACATGGTGTGGGTGGATCGGACCCGCTTTACTAAGCTCCAGACATTTCTCTTGGTTTTCACATGACCTTCCTACTGAGGAATTCGATGTGTCAGATGCATGGGAGATCATTCCAGCTTAAATGGTTTTAGTATCTATATCAGAATCTGGCCTGGGATCCCGTGTTTACGACTATTGAAGAGTTTCAAAGAAGCCACGGGGACACAGCTGATGATAATCAAGCCATCCACATACTGGGATGATCAATAAAGAACCATCCATATTTTAGAGAACATGCTAAGGGCATGCATCCTAGATCTCAAGGGTAGCTGGGAAGAGCATTTACCCTTAGTGGAATTCGCCTACAACTATAGTTATCAAGCGAGCATACAGGTGACACCCTATGTATAAGAGCCACAATGATCTCCCGGCTTAGTTGGATCTGAGGTGGGAGAGACTCCACCATGGGTTTGAATTTGCCAGAGACACCTCCCGAGAAGGCCTACTTGAAATGTGGTGTCTTCCACGCTTAGAGCCACAGAAGAGCTACAGCCGACAAACTGGCAAATGTACTCGAGTCTGGGCAGGATCATGTCTCTCAAGGTGATGCCTAAAAGAGGAGGGTCGCCTGGGGAAGGAAAAGCTATCATCTAAGTATATCAGTCCTTTGAGGTACTCGAGAGGGTAGGCAGGCTACTTGCCACTCGATCATTTTACCTGTTTATCGAGTGTTTATGCTGTATTCCATGTCTTCATGCTCCGGAAGTACACTCCAGATTCGACTCATGTAGAGGATTGGGGCGAGCTTGTTGTTAATGCGAATAGAACCTTTGAGGAGGGACCAGTAAGTATCATGGATAGCCGAAAAGACTGTGAGGCTAATGAAGGTGTTACAAGAACACCGAGGGAGTGGAGGAGGCAATTACTGGAACACGAAGACACTGGTGGCGCACTAATTATCCTCTTTCTTGTTCGAGGATGAAGGTATGTTTTTGAAATCATTCGGTGATTAAATGACTGCTTATATCCATTTAATTTGAAATTGTGAGTATGTGGTAGAATTTCATGATGAAATTCTCAAGTAAGGGGGAGAATGTAAAACTCGAGTAAATTTTAATTTTTCTGAAAATGAGCAAAATAGTAAATTGTCGCTACAATAAAGGTTGCCAAACTAGAATTTTTGTAGATCTTGGATGATGAAACGGAACTCACCATTGGATTTGTTTCGCGAAATCTAGTTACCCAAACGATTTCGTTGAATTCGAGACGTTTCATTTTTACTATTTTCAAGGCCGAGTGTTTCATGATCTGAAACTATTTTAGAAAACTAAAGTGGAGAATAAAACTCAGCAAGCTCTGAAAAGAAATCGAACTTGAATCTGGATCTAAATAAATTTGTTCAAAGGAAAACTAACTTAATAATCGTTGCATGTGAAAAAGCACATGAGCCACCCGCTAAACATTAAGTGAGGGGCTTTGGGGACAAAATATCCTATTTCATTTCCTAGTTCTTACATGAGAGAGGAAGAAAGGAGAGAAAGAGAGTTCCCAAGACTTCTCTCTTCGATCTACGGAGTTCCGTTGGTTAGAATTCGTCGAGCAAAAAGTGAAAGTTCATCTACTCGACGAGGGTTACGTGTGGGGTACCAAAAAGGAGGGATTTCATCGAAGATCCAAAGGAGGAGATTTCAGGAAATCAATTTTTTTGGGATTAGGAGGTGTTCTTGAGACCTCCTTCGATTCTACTACGCTCTAAGAGGTAGGGATTCTTCCTACTTTGGTTTATTTTCCACCCATGGGCTGTTTGCCAGGTTTTTTCACCTCAAAGGTCAAGCTTTTAATGCGGTTATCTTCCTAAGGGGTTGTTTCGGCTGATTTCGACTACTGGAATGTTGCCATGTTTTAACCCTCTACACACCGTCCCGTAATTGGATCGGTTATCGGGTCTGGGAACAGGGACTGGATCGTTCTTCATAAAAGCAGCTGCACTGTGAACTTGATGTTAGGCTTTTGAATCACCCAAATCGACCACTGCGCGCTGCTATGGTCCATTTCATTCCTTGACTATCGCCAACTAAAGCTGTTTTGAGACTGTTTACGAATTCGACCGGTTTTGCAGTGGAAATGAGGGAATTTGAAATCAGGTTCTCTATAAAAGTTATAGCTACAATTGTGAAATTGATGTTAGGCTTTTGAATCACCCAAATTGGACTTCTACAACTCAAGTTATGGTCTATTTCATTCCTGGGACTGCCACAGCTTAGGCTGTTTAATTGTTTATGTCCAGACTTTGGAACTAGTTTTTTGTTAGGAAACAGAAGGAATTTGGACTCGTGTTCTTCATAGAAGTTGTAGCTACAATTGTGAACTTAATGTTACGCTTTTGAATCACCCAAATCGACCTCTCTACAACCTGCTATGGTCCATCCTATTCTGGACTACCACAAATTTTAGGGTCGTTTTATTTTTTTGTGTTCAGATTTTAGACGTAATTCAAAGGCTACTATGGGACCGACTCAGACCGTTTTCATGTCCTATTTAAGGTACATTTGAGGCCGTTGGATGCTGGTTTGGTAGCCTGTTTATGGTTTGTCTCTTGGCCGCTTTGTGGACTGCTTGTAAGTATAGTATATCTCACACTCGCCTCAAGGATCAAGGGTGTTGCTGCTTTGTTTCACAACATGCTTCGTGGTAGTCAGGATAAGATGTTGATATATGTGTGTATAAATATATCGACATGGAATGTGTGATTGTATGGAAATTGTATGCATAGGATATAATTGTCCATGGTACACGGTGAAGATTACGGTTTTAGCATTGTCCATGTAGCATTCATAATGCATGTGATATAATATAACGTGCAATGGCACATTGTATTGCATATGCATGGGGAGAACACATGGAATGGGTGTGAGTGGATGGTTATGATCAACCATCATACTTGGTGATTGATGGGTGAACTCGGTATCGTTGATTCAACAGAGTTAACGGTTTCATAACATGGAAAAACGTGTGGTGGGTAATAGTAAGAAGGGCTAGATTCTCCCTGGGGTGAAAGACCCGAACTCGTTCAGACAATTCCGACGGTGAAAGTCTAAAAAGTGTCAGGCTGGGCATAAGTCCAGAGGGACCTCGGAAATTGTCATCACAAATTACTTGATTTTGATTATAAAAAGATCATTTGAAATGATGACATCCATAAAAAATTTAGTTCATAAACAAACAACTTTTATTTCAAAGTGTTCATTGGATGAGTTCATCAAGAACGATTTATCACACATTGTACGTGTATCGCGGTGGCGGGAGCCTAAAGGGCCTGGCATATACATGTTCAGTCTCATCTCATTTCATGGTATGTAGGATTCCATGGTAGAAATTGCATTTTTGCTTAGAATGTGAGTGTAAATTATGAACATGACCATTGCATGTGCACTTAGGTAGGGAGTAGTCCTTGTAAGATTTTTCTCATCGGTGCGCCACCCTATATGGGAAACATTTGTGTGTGACATACACCTATGACAATGCTCATTCGGTATCAATTATGAAGAAAGCCGGATTATGGCTTGGATAGTTATTTTGTAAAATATATTGGAACAAACCAGTTTTGATATATATTTTGTATAAGAGTGTTGTATTTAAACTCTTAATGACTTTTGTGATATAGCCTTTTATAATTTTTTAGTATGGGTAAATGAGCCCAGTAGGGCCACTTTTACTAATAAATGGACCCGGTGTAGTCATTGTGTTATATTGGGCCTCAGATGGGTCAGACATATTGTACAGCTGGGGTTTGAGGCCCTGCATAATGGAGACTCATTCAATTTTTTGTTAAATTATGGATCCGAGTAAATGGGATATAGGATGCGGGATCGGGTTACTCGATAATCCATAGATTTTCCGCGGTTGATGGTGATCAACTAACCCTCAGGTTTTGGGGCCAAACATACAATTTCCATACAATCACACATTCCATGGCAATATATTATACACACATATATCAACATCTTATCACACAACTACCACCAAGCATGTTATTCAAAACCAAGCAACAACACCCTTGATCCTCGAGGCCAATTGTGACATATACTATGTCCACAAAATGGCCCCGAGACAATACATAAATAGGCTACCAAATGAGTAATCCATAGGCCTCAATCATGCCCTAAATAGGACATGAAAACAGTCTCAAATTCAATCCCATAGTAGCATTGAATTCAGTCCTAAAATCTGGACACAAACAAATAAACAGTCAAAGCTATGGCAGTCCTAGGAACGAGATGGACCATAACTTGAGTTGTAAAGGTCCAATTGTGGTGATTCAAAAGCCTAACATCAAGTTAACAATTTCAGCTACAACTTATATGAGGAAAAAGAGTCCAAATTCCCTCTGTTTCTCAACCAAAAACTAGTTCCAAATTTTGGACATAAACATATAAATAGCTTATGTTGTGGCAATCCCGAGAATGAAATAGACCATAACTTGAGCTGTAGAGGTCCAATTTGAGTGATTCAAAAGCCTAACATCAAGTTCACAATTGCAGCTACAACTTCTATGAAGAACATGAGTCCAAATTCCCTCTATTTCTGAACCAAAAACCAGTCTCAAATTCTTGATATAAACAATTAAACAACCTAAGCTGTGGCAGTCACGGGATTGAAATGGACCATAACTTGAGCTGTAGAGGTCCAATTTTGGTGATTCAAAAACCTAACATCAAGTTCACAATTGCAGCTACAACTTCTATGAACACGAGTCCAAATTCTCTCATTTTCACAATCAAAAACCAGTCCCGAATTCTGGATAGAAACAATTAAACAACCTAAGTTGTGACAGTCCTGGGAATGAAATGGACCATAACTTGAGCTATAGAGGTCCAATTTGGGTGATACAAAAGCCTAACATCAATTTAACAATCACAGCTACAACTTCTTTGAATAACACAAGTCCAAATCCCCTTCGTTTCCTAACCAAAAACCAGTCCCAAATTCTAGACATTGTGTTGGGTCAAAACAGGGCCGCATTCCCAATAGTCCCAAAATCCGACCCAAACAACCCCTTAGGGCAGAAAACACAACTAAACATCCCCTTAGGGCAAAAAACACAACCAAACAGCCCTTAGGGTGGAAAATAAAGCAAAGTAAGATTCTCTACCTCTTAGAGCGTAGTAGAACCGAAGGAGGTCTCAAGAACACCTCCTAATCCTGGAAAATTTTGGCTTCCCGAAATCTCCTTCTTCGATTCGTGAAATCCTCATTTTGCACTCCACGCGCAGCGCCCTCGTCGAGTAGATTAACTTTACTTTTGGCTGATGAATTCTGACCGACGGAACTCCATAGATCGAAGAGAGAAATCTTAGGAACTCTCTTTCTCTCCACTCTTCCTCTCTCACGTAAGAACCAAGAAATGAAATGGGACATTTTTTCCTCAAAGCCCCTTACTTAATGTTTAAGTGAGTGGCTCACGTTGCGCCATGTGTCTGCGACTATTCCAAGTCTGTTTCAGCATCGAAACAATTTATTTTGTCCTGGTTCAAGTTCAATTTATTTTAAATGAACTTTACTTAATTTATTTTTCACTTTCAAGATTTTTCTCAAAAACCCATTTTTTTGGGATCCACCAGGCACCCGATGCCCCGAAAATCGTGAAAATCCTATTATCTCGGAATTCTACGAAATTTGTCTAGGTAATTAGATTTCATAAGACGAATCCAACAATGAGATCCGTTTCATCATCTGAGATCTAGAAAAATTTCAAGTTTGCAACCTATACTGTAGCAGAAATTTACCGTTTTGCCATTTTTCGAAAAAATTCAAATTTACTCGGGTGTTACAAGAACCGTAACTTTAAATGAAGTTTTAAACCCAAACCTTCAATTTCAAATTATGTATTCTCAAAACCCTTTTGAAGAACATAAAAAATTGTAAATAACCTTTGGTCTTTAAAACCTCAAAACTTTCCTAACAAAAACCTAGAATATGCTTATGGAAAAACTATTTTAGCTTTAGCCCAACATCTTCAACATGTGCAAAACCAGTTTGTTGCTTTAGAAGCGAAAAAATTTCAAATGCTTAAAAACCATGAAAAGCAGGAAAACTTTATCAAAGAATTGGAAACTAAATTAGTCTCTTTGAACAATGTTAATAAAATCGAGTTAATTATTATGGTTAAAAAATCAGCTCTTCTTACCGAACAGTTTGAAAAACTTGTAGTTAAAAAAAAAGTTCAAGTCTGATATTTATGCTATAATAGAGTCTTTTTTTCTTTCTTTTTTTTTTGTAAAAACACTATGAAAAAATCTTTAAAAACCAGAGTCTTTTTATCAACAATTTCAACCAAAAACAGTGGAATTAAAACAGGATCGAGGGATTTTGAAAAATATATTTTTAACCAGTAGTTACCAAATCCCTACAAACTTTCTTAAAAAATTAAAAACTATTGTAGAATATATTTTTCGAATCGAGAATTTTGTAGATCTTTCTTTTGAAACCATTCCGCCTTTAGTCAAAACTAATTGAACCATAGTCCCTGCTTATCATCATGTATATATAAAACATAATAAAGAACCTTTAGTCCCTCAACAAAAACTAGAATGGGAAATGACCCGTCAAAATGATCTTCCTTTATATTTTAGTAGATATAGAGATTTTCAAATTTTTTATCTTAGAAATACAAGAAATTAAAAAAAAATTATTGGAGAAACTCAAACCATGTCCATTTGGAGAATCGAGCCAATTTTGAACCCAAAATTTTTTATAACCTCTGAAGAATAAGATTTTATAAACCATGTCTAGAAATGTCTTATGAGTCCTAAACTCATCCATTTTTAATCTATTTTTCTGGCATATTTCTAGAAGTTTATGATTCATTTTAATGCTGAATTATGGAATATCTGACATCTTTGAGGAGGTTCTTTGTGGTTTAATGAAGAGCATCCCAGTAAAATGTGAAAATTTATTATAAGAACACATAGCTCGTAATATAATCAAAGTAGTTCAGAAATATGTCGAACAAGGCCATATAGCAAAAAGATAAAGCTGAACTAAAGCCAGAAACGAAGATTGTCGTGACATCTCACAACTATGTCGCAACATTGATCAAGGCAAATGGCAAGTGAACTTGTCGCAATATTTCACAACCGGCCGCACATAAAGAACCGGATGCGGCGTAAAAGCTTTGTTGTTAATAAAGACAACTATATCGCGGCTACAAAATCCGTAGTCATCATTGAAAAGGCAAGAAGACTTTTGTCGAGATAGAGAAGTTTTATGTCATGTATTGTAAACATAACATAAGGTCGGAGGTGAACTCTCAGAGCTTAATAAAGACATCTATTGTCGTGACAAAACCTGAGAAGAATTACATGAAGAATGTTGCGACATAGAAAATTATGTCGCGACATAATAAAGCACTGAAGACAGAGATCTTTGTCGCGACAATGATTGAAAAGTTTTAGAACCACAATGTCGCAATATTATTAACTCTTTAGTGACAATGACCAAGCAATGGTAGTAGAGTTTGTCCCAATGATAAACTTTATGTTGCGACAATAAAAGCCGTAGAGTAATAGATCTCTATCATGATAGAGAAGTTTTATGTCACGATAGAAAATGGAAGATAAATGAGACAAGCCAAGACAAGTTTGTCGAGACAAAGATATCAATGTTGCAACAAACAGTTCAACCAACAACAATGATCAAAGAAGGAAATATGTCGCAACATGTTCAGAGTCTGTAGCAACACAGAGTTCAGTCTCAATAGTGCAAGACAACAAGACTATGTCACGACAAATAAAAGGTATGTCGCGAAAACAGCAACATGTAACTGTGAGAAACTTTTTCGTGACAAAAGAAAATATTGTCGCGGCAATGGTAGAGAAGAACCCTAGAAAGAATGTCTCAACATATCAAAGAGTGTCGTGACAAAGTGAAAGGGCTGAAGGCAAAAATATTTGTCACGACAAAGAAGTTTATGTCGCGACATTTTTCAGAAGCAGCAAAGAATGGCAAGTTGGTTGCAACAAAGATTTAATGTCGCGGCACAAGACACTCATGTCGCGACAGTCACTAGACAACTTCAACAAAACTATGTCGCAACAGAATCCAAGAAGAAAGCACAAAATTATGTCGCGACAGAAACTGCAAGCCATGACAAGAGCTGGGGAACAAAGATGAAAACTATGTCGCGACATGATTTTCTATGTCGCGACAAAGCAATCAATTGAGGTAGAATTTTTGGGGATCCACAATTTCAGCCTTGAAGTGCGTCCCATCATTTGAAAATCTATAAATAAACGATTCAGTGGCAAGGAAGCACGCCGCAAACTAGGAATTTCTAGGTAGCTGGAACTCCTTTGTATATTATTTTTCTTTTATTTTTCTTTTCTTTTATTTAGTTTTTAGAGTAGCATTTTAGTTAGTTTTTCTTGGAATTGAGCAAATGATTCAAAGGGTTCGAAATGGTTTTCTCTCGTAAAATTTTGTTTTTCTATTATCAGTTCGATTAATGAATTTGGAAATTTTATGGAGTTCATCTATTTCAGTTAGTTTGCAATTTCAATGAATTTACCTTATCAGTTAGTCGCTGTTCTTTGCAATCTAGTTTGAAAGACTAAGCTCCATCTGGGATTAGATCGATGTTAATTATTGTTTTCTGCTAAACTTGAAAGAATGTCATAGTTCGAAATCCTAAATTTATTTAAGTGGTATTGTTCTTGAAGTTGCTTGTTCAAAATATTAGAAGCGTGAAAATTCGTAAAAGGATCAGATCTTGTCTGATTTCCGGGAAGCCCTCTGAGTGACAAAGATATGGAGATTCCTGAGAGTATGGAGCATTTACTTGGGGGTATGTTAGACTAATATTATGGAACTAATGAACTTTGAAGGATGTAGAGACCCTAGAGCCCAACCTGACCCGGTTGGAGGATCCGAACTTAAACTCCGGGGATGCTCTGATTTCCACTATATCACTTTATCAAAATCATTTATCAATAATACGCCCGACCGAAGCCATTAATCAAATCCATTTAGCAAACGCATTTCATTAATATAAACGTTTTCGTTCTCAAATCTTTGCGAAAGCGATTTCAATTTGGGGCGAGCCCATAAACATTTACAAATTCAATGTACCTTTACAAATATGTGATTGACCAAAAATGGCATTTATGTCGCACAACATAATATCCAAAATCAGATTCGTGATATATATTAAAAATAATTTCGGAGTTGAACTCCTTTTGTGTACAAAAAATTGTCATGCTAAAAAATGGTGAGGATGCATGTGACAGAGCATATTCCGTGAACTATCCGAATGACTCTGAGCTCCTCAACCTTGGATCCGCTTTCAATCACTATCTATCCCTTGGTACCTGCGCATTGATAAAACAATACGCTAAGCATTTTCATGCTTAGTGGATCTATATAGTTCTCTATTCCATTTCAGTTCAATACAAATCATGAATTTATCAAAATAATGCCTTTATACAATGTCTATGTGTAATGTAAAAGATACTTATACAAATACACTTTTTAATATCATTTTTCGCTTTTCGGCTTGCGATTTCACATATGACTATAAAGTCAACATTCATAAATGTATCTCGCCAGAATCCGCCCCGTTTGTCATTCAATAGCTGTGATTTCCTACATTCAATATTACAATCTCACATATGGATCAGAAATGACATTCACGATGTATTCGGGCTTGGTGAATCCCGCCTTGTTTGTCATTCAAGAGAATACCACATTGAACAAATATTTGCCACCTTCATGACAAATCTGGGCTAGTGAATTCATGTCAGTCATTCATCAACACATTTCAAATCAATCTACTCACATGCAGTAAGTTCACTTATAGTTCAAATACACGCACACATGTAGATATTTGATAAACATTTTGAATACTAATAATTCAAAACAATATATATATATATATATATATATATATATATATATATATATATATATATATATATATATATATATATATATATATATATATATATATATATATTTCACAAATAGAATTTGAAATGAGAATTAAGTCATAAAAAACAAAACAGACAGAGAACAAACAAACAAACCAATTTATCGATCCCTTGTCTCTTTCAATACCAGTCCTAGGTCAAGTTGTCGTCTTCACCCGCACTTAGTCAAATACAATTTCTCAACTCTTAGTGGTTGAACAATTAATCGTACTATCCTCTTCGCCGAGGCGGCGAGGTACGACACGTTTTTCATTTAGTTTTATCCTTATTTGAACCCCCATTAGTCATTTATTAGGGTTCCTATACTATCGGTGTACGAATAAGAGACTTTTGGAACAAATATCCGAAATTTCCAATTTCGTTGAATAGTGTTTGAGTCGCTTAAGGTGAGCAAGGCTACGCCTCAGATGCACTGCAGGGGGCCTTGTCTCTACTTCGCCACTGCAGGCAAATTTCCACGTTACTCAAGATGTAATAAGACCACAAGATGGGTACCCTACGATGTAGCGTAGGGGCATGATGCCCAGATTTTTCCCACTTTTCACTTTTGCAACTTTTCTCCAAAAATCCTCAAAAACCCAAAACAAATCATGGGAATCACTCCCAATCACATTCTAAAGTCATCCTAAACCAACCATGAGCAAAACCCATGGATGGATTAGGGTTTTTCTAACCCAAACATCATCTAAAGAAATCTAGGGTTTGGTTCTTACCTTTAAATCCCTTTGAATCCTCTTCACCCAAGATGCTTTGATCACTAGAAGTAAGAATCAAAGAATCACCAAAATCACTTTCTTTCAGAAACGCCTCACTTTTCTCCCCACACTCAAACCGTTTTTGCTCAAATGAGCATTCTAAGACCAATAATGTCTAATATCACTCATTTCTCCTAAGGCCATGTTTGGCACATCACACAAATTACATTTCCCCATTTTTCTCACTTAAAGCTTACTAGTCTCCTTATTTTCACTTTCACTTATCATTTATTTCACATTAGCATTTAAGCTTATCATTTGACCCTTAGGTCCTCATTTTACAAATTTTCAAATTTACCATTTTTCACTTGGGTTTATTTCCGGGTTCAATCAATTTCTAATTTTAGCATATAATATTTAATCATATGCTCACATATTCATTTCATATTTTACAATTTAACAATTTATCAGTTTCCCGGGAAAAACCCAAGTTTGGCTCAATTCATACCCGGAATATATAATAAAATTATTATAAAAATTCTAGGGTATTTTTAGGGCGTTACAAAGGACTACTTCGATAAATCACTGATTTACTCATGGTGTGAGGATTAGTCAAATGATATATCAATTTAGTTGATCAAAGGTTTCTCCTCTGTCTAATGAAAGGATCTTGATCCCGCCATACCGAGATCTAATCAAGGAGATAGAATTTTGTCGACTAATGGATGAGATACCACTAACTCGGGAAAGGCTTGCATTATCTTGTCTATAAAGTGCGCCTACCCTAAGTAAAAGGTGTGTGGCAATGAGAAGGAAAATAGCTAGATCTAAAAGAGGATTATATTCTACAAGTAACTTATTAGACCTATGTGTCGAAAGGAACACGGATCTCTAATTAGTGAAATGTATGGTGTGGAGAAATCCAAGCTATACTACCTTGCATCTTTGACAAGTCTGCATTTCAAACTCATGGTAATAACCAATGTTATAAATGACGCATAAATCGATAATTATATATTGAACTATATCCCAATGTTACTTACCCAGTGAACTTGTCAATCCAATTATTTTAAGTTCTTTATATATAGTTATAGAATTTTATTTAGTTTTTTTTTTTTAAACTTTTCCTTTAGTTTAAAATCAAATCACTTTTTAACTTTGGAGTTCAAATAGCAAAGATCTTCGAGTAGATCAGTAATCGATGTTTAGATTTTTCATCATTCCTCGTGAACGAGCACCGACTTAAACTAATTTTTATTACTTGAATGACCTCGTACACTTGCAAAGGATCTAGACCAAAACAATTTCACCTTTGAAGCCTTCTCATCCAAGGCAACAACATATTTTATATCAAAGATCAGCAAATAAGTTTTTCGCACCGCCGCTGTGGATCAATGGGGCCTTTAAAGGGTGTGATCGGTTCGCACACACTCGACCTCATCATATTTAAATAATTCGTCTTCAACAATTAGTCAGTTTTTGGTCTATATGTAAAAATCAGTCAATCAAGTTTTTGGAGCCATTGCCAAGGAATTGAAAAAGATGAATTTAAATATCAATATTCTAACCAAAGAGAGAATTGCTAATTTGAACATTTTTCTCTATTTTATCATTAATTACAGAAAATCATAAAAATAGTTTTTAACTATAGTAGTTGGGTAAGCTACTTAAAATATTTTATGAGCTTAAATTGATATAGTTGTTTTCCACATATTTAATTTGATCTCAATGTGTTTCTATTTCAAGAAGATTTCACAGTAATTAAAAACCAGAGGCGTAATCCGCTGCTTTGAATACGTAACTGAAAGAACATTTGAGGAATCTAAGAAAAGGTTAAAGTGCTGGATCAACAATTATGGCGACGTAGAGAAAGAATGCAACCCATTCCGCATTTAACTAGAAGCAGAGACCTCGGGAGGCAAATGACTATGGAGGATTTTGAGGCGCTTATTCAAGATGAACATCAAGCAGAGACAACCCGCTTATAAAAGCCAACAATTTTGAACTTAAGTCAGCTTTGATCACAATGGTGCAGTAGCACCAATTTACTGTGCATCCTAGTGAAGACCCCAACGAGCATATGGGAAGATTTATCAAAATGGAAAATACAATCAAGTTGAATGGGGTGAGACCTGAAGTGACTGTCGCAATCGTTTCCATTTCACCGAGAGATGTGGCACCCCTGGCTCGAGTCATCAGTCATGGAAACCAAAGGAACAATCGGGAAGAGTTTAGAGGCCATGAGCAGATTCTTCCCTCCTACCCTCACTTCTGAAAGAAGAGAGGAAATCATAGTATCAAGTAAGGAGAGGATGAAAGTCTCTATAATGCATGGAAAAGATACAAAAGATCATCGAAAAGACGCCCAGCAATGCACGGAATGGGACCGAAGAATCCCGGGATGAATATTATTTATCATTCTACGAATTATACCTCCAAAGGTATAATTAATGCAGCTTTCTGTGGAGCTTTCAAGAGAAAAAGTGCTAAAGAGGCAAAGCAGTTGATAAAAGACCTTGCCAAATGCAATTATAGAGCTCCATCTAAAACTTCTGGGAGCAACAGTAGACTAAAAGGAAGTGGTGTGATAAAGCTTAATCGAATGACTGCCATAGAAGCAAAACTAGATGCATTGATGAACAAGATGGTAAACCATAAGAGAAGAATGCACTCAGCAAATGATGTGGGAACAATTGATAAAATGAGAAGTGGATAAAGGCTTAAGAGGAACTATCCTAATGAGGGTCCCTAATGCTGGCTGAGGCACATTATCTTAATGAAAATGGTTACTAACTTTGCCAATGTAACCTCAACTTGCCAACCCATTACACACCAGTACTCAAGAACCATGAAAATTTCTCTTATGGAGAAGAAGCATAGCAAGGTCAAAGACCTAGGCAGAATTTTCAACAACATTATGCTTTACCTGTCATGCCCGAAGGCGCGAGAGACTGGACTGGGACTCTTTACTTTCTTTTTCAGACATTGGTGGTTCCAAGTCTTATAACTGTATCAAAATATCAGATACAAAATACAACTACCACCGGAGTGGTGTCTATCAAAATCTATGCACATATACTAAGTCCCATTTACTTATACAAACACCTATACATATACATGTTTAATACAAACATCGAATCACAAGGCGGCCGGCAGCACCTATCTCCGAGATGACCCGCATCGCTGGAATGGAATGTCCCGCCCTTCGCTCTCCTCTTCGCACCTACACTGGACAACACCCATGCTAAGCTTTACGCTTAGTGGGAACATATAAACAGGGACGACAAATAACAATAATCGTCGTCACAATCTTTTTACATTTACTTTTCCTTATTCATATAACGAAACCTATTCGTATGTGACTTCTAACTCATATCTTATTACACATGTAGGTTTTATCCTTTTCATATTCCATATCATTATCATGTTCTTATTATTTCCATGTGTCATGTCTTTTACAGTCAGAATTCATATCTCATGATGATGTGTCGATCATATTTAGAGCAAACTTATACATATACAATGGCAAGTCAGAACAGATCAGAGTCATATCAAATACCTACAGGGTCAGATCAGACTTATACAGATACATATCAAATATAGACATTAGTCCATAGCAAGTACAGATCACATCAAATACATATACCAGGTCCATACAGATTCAAAACATATCAAAAAGCAAACATATTTATAGGTTTATATCATAATCATATTAGACTTATACATGTTCATGTGAAGGTATCTGATTCATCTCTTTTACATGTTTCATGACTTTCTGCTCGTGTCATGTTCCTTGCTCGTGTCATTTTACATAATTCGCTTCACTTGTACCTTATGACTTTTAATGTAATCTTACACCTCCCGTATGAGCATGTAGCCCATACAAAGGTACCAGAGGTATATCGAGCGGAACTGGCACTCCTTTCTTATTAGTTCATTATTCAAATTTACATGGTTTATGTTCCATGACTTTATCAGGTTTTGCATACTTTACTTATTCCCTATCATACAGTGTGAAACAAAAGTATGCTAAAGCATGATTCCTAAGGTAATTAGACGTGTTCATTAATATCGCACTTCTATCATTTACGTATTCTCGGCTTATCAAAGCTCATTGATATGTATATATACATATCATCCTATACATCTCCGTGAGGAATGCATATCGACAAATCTAACATATGGTACCCCAGTGGTACACAAAAGATTGCATCAAAGTATGCTAAGCAAACTGGGTCTTATTCATGTACTTTTTATATAAGTGTATTCAGCAACGTCTACATACTACGTATCTATAGTTGTCTACCTAGACTGGTAACCATGAATGAGAGGGACACAGTACACCAGGAACCCGAAGGTATGGTACAATACTGAACTAATACATGCCTACCCACGTAACAGAAGTGTCGTAGCACTAGCAGGAGTGCCGAAGCACTGATTAGATTGTCCACTCATTCATTCTTCGGTCCTAGGTAGTCATACTATCATATGTCTTTAAGAACTCATAACCTATCTTAATCACATCCCGTCTTCATATCATTTATGTAGATCTAATGTGTCTTTATCTATTCAATACTTATCAAATCTTTTTATCTATTCATATTTCTTAATCACTATCACTTGTTCATTCATGTATTTCATATCATTCATATTCTTCGTTATATGTGATAATAATCATATATAATCTATTTTTATTCGTACAAAATAATTAGGCACATAACTACATTATGTGTTCATGACATATTGCCTTTCATGTTCATGTGTCTATGTTTCGCCATTTATGTTTCATATCATATTCATGTTTCATGAACACATCTATACATATCAGATTTTTATTTTTCCTCGCTTTCATGCCTACATATGGAATTTCATATATACTTATATAGTATGACACCTATGTATTCACACATCATTCATGTATTCTTGTTCCTCTATGAATCTACTTTACTTAGAAATTGGAATAATTCCAATTGAATCATCTAAACTCGTTATGGCATTTCTCATGCCAAACTAGTCGCTTACCCATATTACAATTAGGACTCAGATGAAATACTCATTTTCAGGGGTCTTAACTCCATACATGACACTGGTTATTTGTACTCATTTGAAGCTAAGGCGCTAAGGGTTCTTCTCCAATTGGAATCACTCAAATCAGAGCACCGAAACTCAAGATATGTCCTAAACAACTAGGAATACTCTATGTTCAAAACAAAACTAGAAATTAGCTTGAACATACCCCACTGAGTACCTTGTGCCAATGGGGGTCGAATTTGTAGATACCTATTTCGTGTGAGATTTGTTCTCCTCAAGTCTAGTTTACCCGTAAATTTGAATCACTCAATTCGATAAGAAATGACCACGTTATAGTCAAAACACTAACGTCAGTCCAAAATGTAACATCAAAATCTGGTGATTGCACTTTCTACTCAAGACTAGCCGACTGTAAATCATTACGTGGTACCAGAGCCATTAATCGTTTGCACAAGACCAAACCCAAACATGCCCGTAAATGGTGGTTTTTCTCCCATTTTTCCATATATCAGACACTCGAATATACCCTAAATGCTTTCGATATTGCATGTGGTATTTTGTAAACATAATTCGACCGCTTTCGTTAGTTAAACGCGTAAACAAGGGAACGAGAGACCCGGAAATTTACAAGACTTAAGGACAATTTTGTATCATTCAAAAGGGGCTTAAAAGTCATTAATTGAAGAGACTATGGGCCAAAATACAATTTTGGGAACTTGGAATTCAAATAGTCAAGAATTGAAGGACTAAGTTGCAAAAATGAAAACTTAACTCAAAAAAAATGGGTTTTAGTTAAAGGCCAAACATGGCCTTAATAAATCCATGATTTGTTAATTAAAATTTACTCTCCAGCGGCAAAAAGAACAAACCGTGAAGAGAGGAAAGGAGAGCAAAAGAAGAGAAGAAGAGGAAGAGGAAGAAGAGGAGGAAGGTGATCAAGCAAGCCAAGGTATGGAACTTGGATTTTTGTATGGAACTAACCTTGATTATGCATTCTATGAGATTTGGTATGGAATTCTATGAAAGATTATGAGTTCCAAACCTAGGGTTTGTTAGGATAGCATCCTAACCAAAGGTATATTGAAATTAGGTTGGTAAAACTTCATATGGTACAAGATAATCATAGAATCTTCTCCTTAGGATGATTCATGGTTAATCGAGAGTTCTTTGAGTTAGGGTTTAGAATAAACCCTAACTAATCATCATAATTGGTTTATGTATGGGTCTTAACCCATATTAGAATTGTTTTGGAAGGAATCTTGATATGTTTTTGGAAGAAAGATATGTAATTGAGAGATGAATTGAATAGAAAAGAGATTCCAAAGTGAATGTGAAATGGTTTTGATGTGTGTTTAGCGTAGAGCTGATTGGATATCAAAACATGGAAATGTAACAAAAAACACACACTCGGGCATTGGTGAATTGTACCGGTACAATTTGATCTTGTACCGTACAATTCTCGTTCTGGTCGTTTTTAATGTTTTGTACGGTGACAGTTAGGACTTGTACCCTACAACCCGCTTCCTGGGCTTCCTGCTTAACTAATTTTCGCATTTTGGCCATAACTTCCTCATTTTTATCCGATTTATTTTAATCCATGGCTACGTAAAATAGACTTCAAGGAGAACCAAACTTAAAGAAAAGCCATTGCCAAATTCTGATACTAAGTGGCCTAAAATTCACCAAAGTGAAGGCCATGCAAGAAAAATTCTGATTCCACTTTGAACATGGAATACCGGGTTGTTTCGACGAACTTGAGTTCTGCACCTCAATTGGGTGATTCCATTTGAATAGAACTCCTTAGCACTCCAGCTTCAAAGGAATAGCAAAGATACAGTGCCAAATATCAAGACAAGGCACTTGAAAATAAATATTTTAAATTGTCCCCTAAAATTCCAGAATCGACTAGTTGGCATGAAAATGCCATAACTTGAGTTCGATGATCCGATTTGGAATGATTCCAATTTCTGGAGTAAAGATGATCTATAGAGGTACCAAGAATATATGAAAGAAATAAGGATCATATGACTACCTAGGACCAAAGAATGAATGAGTGGATCGCCCGAATAGTGCTCCAAGACTCCGACAGACCTCTAAGATTCCCGACAAGGCTACGCAAGACTTATCCCGATTAGTGCTACTGCACTCGTTCAAGATTTAGACTGGTTAAGGGCACTTCAAGATCAGATCACCTTCTGGGTACTTTTATCACCGTCCTACCATTTCTTATAATTGGTTTAGATAATGGCCACATAAGATAAGATTAATCGAATAAAGAATAAGAGCAAAGATCCGAACGTATCCGATCTCGTCCCCAGAGTACCTACGTACCCCCGTATCCGAATAAGCCCTCAGAAAGTACCCACTGGGTACTCCCGTTCGATTAAGCCTCGTAGCACCCACAAGTACCCCGTGACCGGGTAACAAGTTCAGCACTCCACGTACCCTATACTCATTAAGTCCCTGTAGCACCCACGGTACCCCGATCTGAATAAGTCTCGTAGGGCACCACGTACCCTGCCTCCATTAAGCCCCAGAAGACTCCACGTACTCGTATTTCATTGTCCCCAGAGACCCACTGCACTCAGACCGAATAAGTTCTCAGAAGCACCTACCGCACTTTGCCTCGATAAGCCTGAAGACTTACGGTACCCTGATCCGAAAATGTCTGTAGAGTGACCCACGTACCCCAGATTTCATTAAGTCCTATAGTACCTACGTGCCCCCGTGATCCGAATAAGTTCCTGTGAGCACCTACTCGCAATACCCCGTCTCCGATTAAGCTCGTAGCACCCACGCACTCAGATCCTCGAAAATGTCTCCAGAGTACCCACGGGCACTCCCGCCTCCGATTAACTCCTGTTTCCGATCAAGTCCCCGTCTCGATATCCCGTAGTGTTCTACGTACTCCCTCTGACCGATAAGTTCCATAAGACCTACTCTGCACTCCCAGATATGAGTAGTTCGCTCTCAGATCTTAATAAGTCTGTATCACCTAGTACTCCCGTATCCGATGATCCTGAGGTGCCTCTGTGAAGACTCCACCCGGCACTCCTGCACTGGATTAAGGTCCGTAGGTACCTACTCTGCACCTCAGATCCGATAAGTCCCGTGATCCGGGATGGTCCCGTCTCTCGTATGTTCCCGTAGCACCTACTTCCGGCACTCCTCGTATCCGGCAAGTCCCGTCTCAGATGTCCCCGTAGTACCACTGCAATTCAGATCCGATAAGTCTCGTCTCCAGATAGTTCCGTAGTACCTACGCACTCGCACCCACAAGTCCCGCTTCGGCGCCCTCAGAAAATTTACTGCACCCCGCCTCCTATTGCTTCGTAGCACCTACCCGCACCGCATTAAAATGTTCCAGCACCTACCTGCACTCCCAGATTTAATTAAGCTTTGTCTCACCGATTTAGTTCCTCAGAAAGCACCTATGGCAACCCCCGTCTCCGATTAACTCCCGCCCCGATCAAGTCCCGACCGATAGTTCCGTAGTACCTATGGGTACCCTTGCATTCATCAAGTCCCGTAGCACCTACTGCACTCACATGTATCCGAATAAGTCCCGTCTCCTCCTCATTGTCATGCAAGACCTTCGGTACCCAGATCCGAACAAGTTCAATAGTACCTTACTGCACTCCCGTGATCCGATCGCCCCAGATCCGAACAAGCCCGCCTCGATTAAGTCCCGTCGCTTTAAGTTCCAGAATACCTACTTCGGTACTCCCAGATTCGACAAGTTCTGTAGTACCTATGGGTACTCGCATTTCATCAAGTTCAGAAGACCTAAGGGTACTCACCCCAAGAACATAAGTATAAGTTCAGATACCCACGGTACTCTCGCTGTGATTCCAGAAGCAAGTGCAAGTTCAGAATTAAGTATAAGTCCAAAGAGTACCTACGAGTACTCCCGTGATCGATAAACGAGTATAAGTCCAAAAGAGTACCTAAGGGTACCCTCAGATCCGTAAGATAAGTATATGCTCCGTAAGACAGTATAAGTTCCGTAAGACCAGTATAAGTTCCGTAAGACCAGTATAAGTTCCGTAAGACAAGTATGTGCCCGGAATACCAAGAGATAATGCCTGTGAATCTTCTCGTGGTACCTACGTACCCTCCGAATGTTAAACCCGTAGCATAAGCATGGTGCTCAGAATTCCTACGGAGTCCCGACGCACATAAGTCCGTTATAAGGATAAGTTCTCGTGATAAGAATAAGTTCTCAGAATTCCTACTGAGTCCCGTATGAACATAAGCCTGTGATAAGCATAAGTGCTTATATAAATCCATGATATGAATGCATGAAATTTCTGATATCTGTTATGGTTATACACTTATTATAATTGTGTATATGCATGTGTTTCTATATAAGAATGTTTCACTAAGCTGCAAAGCTTTCAAGACGGGTTTTTAACCGTGATAGTAATGTGAGAAGATTAGCAAACATCCGCATACAAACAGCCAACACACTTGTAAGGGTTCACTACATGTAGTCTGCGGCTCGATTTGTAATTGTAAAAGTGTAAAGTTTTGTATTTGTAAATGGACTCAGAAATGTATAGTCATTATCGATGTTATAATATGTGGCCATACCCACAGCTATAATTGGGCTTTAAAAAAAAAAAAAAAAAATCGTGTAAAGACTCTGGTCGGACCGCTAACGGCCCGACTTGGATTCGGGGACTGACATTTCCACTTAAACCAACTCAATACTCAATACACACATCAAAACCACTCCATATTCATCTTGTAACCTCTATTCTACTCAAATCATCTTTCAATACTTATCTTACACCAAAAACCTATGGTTTTTTCTCAACCCTAATTCCTCAAAACTAGGTGGTAACACCCTAGATTGACAAATCTAGGGTTAGAATATTTCTCATAAACCCTGGCACATGGTCAAAGCTTCAAGTCCAAGTATCCATACCATTCCATACATATCTTGTATCATTTAGTTTTTACCCACCTAACTTTCATATCAAATCTAGTAAGTTACGAGAGAAATTCACCAAAACCCTAGAAAGATCAAATGCCAAATAAGAAATCCTTACATCCAAGGTAGTTCCATATAACCCAAAACATGTATCCATACCTTAAACTTTGCTTCTTCTTCCTTCTTCTTCTTCTGCTTCCCTTCTTCTTCTTCTACTAAGTTGCTCCAAAAACGTGAAGCTTAAATTGGGAGACCAAAGTCGTCTTCCTTTATAGCTAAATCTTCCTCTTATTTTCCTTTTAGTCCTCCCACTCTTCTTATTTACAAATCAAGTTATGATATTTCTATTTTAACCCATAGTCTTCTTATCTTATGACTTCTATATCTCATATTGACAAATTCCATATTTACCCTTATGTCTTGTCAAATTTCTGGGTTTCTCAATTTCCATATTTCGCATTTAAATTACGAAAAATTCAAATTATGCCTACAAAATACCCTAAACACGTTGAAAACGACTAGGGTATATTTCGGGGTGTTACACACTGGTTCTAACACAATAACAACAAGAAGAATAAGGAAGTTAGATCTGAAAATTAGGACAAAGGATATCTTCTTCCTCAAGAATGCTAACTTTCACTGACAAATAGAGGCTATCATCTATGAGCAAAATTTATAATATAGCAGCATTCTAGGCAAACACAACTATGTTTCAAGCCAACACAAATGCCTCTCTGAAAAATCTAGAGACACAAGTAAGGCAATTGGCCCTAGCAATGCAAAGTCATTCCAAGGATGCCTTCCCCAACGATACAAAGAAGAATCATAAGGATTGCATGGTGGTGACTCTGAGAAGTGGAAGAGAGATAGAATGCAGAAAAGAAAGAAAGAAGAAAACTAAAGAAGAAATTGGAGGAGAATCGAAGCAGTACAGTTCAGAGGTTGCTGAAGAATAGAAAACAGAAAAATGCAACAAAAGCAACAAGCTGAAGAGGAAGATCTAAGGAAGAAGGAAGAAGTTCAAGCTTATAATCCTCAAGTCCCATTCCCTCAAAGGTCGTGAAAGGCTAAGTTACAATTCTCTGGGGATTCTCAACATGAAACTAAAAATGTAGGTTAATATCCCTTCGCAGGCATTAACTTAAATGCCTCACTATGCTAAATTTATGTAGGATATATTGAGCAGAAAAAGAAAAATTGCTGAAGAAGGAGTAGTGAACCTAACAACAACATGTAGTGCAGTTATCTAGAGGTCTTTACCAGTGAAAATGCAGGATCCAAGCAGCTTTACTATTCCTTACACATTAGGGAATTCTGAAATGGGAAAAACACTGTGTGATTCTGAAGCCAACATCAACCTAATGCCCTTATTCAGAGTCAAGAGACTGGCTCAGTGAGCTTACTCCCACAAACCCATGACCCCGTTAGACGGCAAACAGGACCTTAGCTCAACCTGAGGGCACTCTTAAGGATGTGCTTATCAAAGTGGGAAAGTTCATTTTTCCAATGGACTTTGTGGTTATTTATATTGAAGAAGACAAACAAGTCCCATCACGCTAGGAAGGTCAAGCCTCGCTATGGGAGTGCATTTTCTGACACAGGAAGAAAGGAGAGCTTACTCTAAGGGTTGGACATGAGGCAGTGCGCTTCAATTTCAATCATAGTTTGAAATAGCCAGAATTTGATAATATTGATTGTAAGATTGTAGAAACAAAAGTATCCATTAGTTCTGAACTGATAAATGATAGTAAGATTCAAAGTTCAATAAATGAAAATGAGATGAATTTCCAGTATCTTGATGTTCTTGATGTTGAATTTTTGAACTCCAATTTTGAAACAAAAGAGGCAAGTATCTCAAGATTACGAAATCGGCAATAGTAAAAACGCAAAGAATGAGGAGAAGGCAAAAGAAACAAAAACTAGTTCAGAAGGGTTAACCTTCAAGGAGTTACCCAGTCATTTAAAGTATGCTTTCTGTAACTAAAAAGCAAACCTATTATTATTTCACCGCATCGACCGAGCCTAAAGAACAAAAACTGCTTGTAACTCTCAGAAAATACAAGGAAGCAATTGCCCGGTTTATGTAAGATCTGAAAAGGAATCACTCTTCAATCGCATGGCTAAGATCCTTTTTAGAGGATAATGCAAAGACTCCTATCAACATCAAAGAAGACTAAATCCATTAATGAAAGTAGTTGTCGAAAAGTACCTAAATGGCTAAATGTCTACACATATATGCAATCCTCGACAAATTCTCAAGTGAGCCTAGTTCACGGTTCCCAAGAATAGTGGATCTCACTATGATCGTAAATGAGAAGAATGAATTTATTCTACAAGAACTTCGAGAGGGACGGAGGGTGTGTATGTATCACGTAAAACTAAATCGCCACGATAAAGGATCATTATCCTCTACCTTTCATCGACCAAATGTCAAGTAGTTAGCAGACACCCTCTACACGTTTTCTCGATGGATATTACGGTTATAAACTGCATTGCTATAGCCCTCGAGGATCAAGATAAGTCTACATTTACATGTCCCGCGGCACTTTTGCTTTTCTTTAAGAATGACATTTGGATTATGTAATGCTCTCACCACCTTCCAAAGATGTATGATGTCTATGTTTTCAGATTTGGTGGAAGAGGCTATGGAAATCTTCATGGATGATTTCTCAGTATATGGATCAAGTTTTGAGAAATGTCTGGAAAAATTGGAAACAATGCTTCAGAGGTGTCAAGACAAGAATTTAGCCTTAAATTGGGAAAAATGTCATTTCATGGTAACAGAGGATATTGTCTTAGGGCACAAAATTTATGTAGTTAGGTTAGAAGTAGACCAAGCAAAGGTTTCTATCATAAAAACTCTCCTGCCACCTACAACAGTCAAAGGGATAAGAAGTTTCAGATTACGTCAGGTTTTTTAAGAGATTCATAGACTCTCAAAATCTCTAGACCATTATAAGATCGAAAAGACGTAAAGTTTGATTTTTATGAATCATAAAAGCTGCATTTGATGAAATTAACCAGACAGTTACAACTCCCATCATGGTAACACCCGATCGAACAGCAGCTGAAATTACGTAATGCTAGTGACTATGCAAATGGGAGCCAGACGGAGAAAGAACCGAAGATGTCTAAGGCCATATACTATGCCAGCAAAACCTTCAATGAGGCTCAAGAGAACTATTCTGCAAGTGAAAAAGAAATGTTGGCAATGGTGTTTGCTTGTGAAAAATTCAGGCCTTACATATTGGGGTCCCATGTTATTATACACACTGATCATGCTGCAATTCAATATCTGATAGAGAAGAAAGATGCCAAGCCAAGACTGAACATATGGGTATTATTGCTGCAAGAATTTGATCTAGAAATTAAAGACAAGAAGGGTAGCATTGGGCCGTGATACGGATCACTGGTTTCCAGATCGGAAAAACTAACAAGAAGAAAAAGTGAAGTGAAATAACAAAACTTTCTCTCGATGAGTAGTTGTTTATGTTATCGCCTAAACACCCCGTATGCCGATATTTGCGGAATTATTTAGCCATTGGAATTATGCCATATGAATTCAGCAACCAGCTGAAAAGAAAGTTGAGAACTGATAGTAGATTCTATATTTAGGATGATCCATTATTTTTCAGAAGAGCATATATGATTATCATGAGATGTGTACCAAAAACATAACAAGGTGAAATTATTGATAAATGTCATGCATCACCATATGGAGGACATTTTGCAGGAGATATAATAGCCCATAAAATTCTCCAATGTGCTTTATTACCTACTCTATTCAAAGACCTGCTTAATGGGTAAAGATTGTGATAAATGTCGAAACGGGCAAATATAAGCAAAGAAATGAGATGTCACCGTAAAGGACCTGCAGTATATTTTTATGTTTGGGGGATAGACTTCATGGGACCGAAACCATTATCATTTGGAAATATATACATCCTCCTAGTTGTGGATTATGTATCCAAATGGGTGGAAGCAATAGCTTGTCCCGGGAATGATACTAACATAGTGGCTGGGTTTATACAAAGAAATATTTTGAGAAGATTCGGAGCACCAAGAACAATCATTAGTGATGAGGGAAACCATTTTGCAAAACTCATGAGCAGATATGGAATCAAACATGTAATGGGATCATGACACCTCACCAAATGGGCAAGGTAAATTTCCAATAGGGAGATAAAGAAAATTCTGGAGAAAACAGTGAATATAAGTAAAAAAGACAGGTCTGTAAAGCTAGATGATGCATTGTGGGCTTCTAGAACTACTTACAAAACTCCTATTAGAATGTCCCCATACAAAATTGTATTTGGAAAACCTTGTCATCTCCCTCGAACCTCGACATAAAGCTACGCAAGCCATTAAGAAATCAATCATGATTTTCTTAAGCTACCAAAGAAGAAATATTACTCCAAATGAATGAATTGGAAGAGTTAAGGAATGAATCTTATGATAATGCTAGAATCTACAAAGATAAGACAAAGAAGTGGCACGATCAAAAGATTTTGAGGAAGGAATTCAAAGCAGGAGAACAAGTCATATTATACAATTCCAAGCTCAAGCTGTTTCTAGGAAAACTGAAGTTAAGATGGAGTGGTCCCTGCTACGCAGTAGCAAATACACCTCGGGAGAAACACACCAAAACTGATTCGAAGTGAGTTTAAAGTGAATGGTCGAGATTGCCATTACTGAGGAAACATAAATGAAGATTGACCCGTATTTGAAAGAGATGGGAAGAATTTGTCAAAAGAAAGCATTGGAGCAAATGTCTAACTAAAGACATTAAACATGAGTGTACTTCTCCTCGAGGCAAACCCAAGCAATTCTTAATCTTTCATAGCTAACTTGATTTTGTTAATACTGTGTGTTTGAAGTTTAGTTTTAATTTTGCCTGAATTTTATTTGTTGTTTTCACGATTTTTCGGGGACAATGAAGCTGGATTTGAAATGGATTTTATTAGAAATCACACTCTCTCAAACTGATTATGCAGAAAATGTTACAAGGGGGAGTATTTCCATTTCCCTAACTTGTTCTTTAATGATAATGCATAGTTGAAGTTTAAGGGAATGTATTTTATAGAGCATAAAATGAATAGTAGCTTTGTTGCTCTCATTATTTGGAATACTGCGAATATCATCATGACAGTTACTCATAAGTGAAGAAATGAGATGTGTTGTTCATACTTGAATTGAGATCCTTTGATAATTAGATGTATTCTCACAAGTATGTTCTGATTGGTATGAATGAATGCACATTGTTTTAGATATTTTGATTGAAGAAGAATGTGATTTGTGTGCAGTCACGAGAAGAAAACTTAATCATAAACATATTTTCCGTTGTCGCGACATTATTTTACTTAAACTAAAGGCTTTGTCGCAACATTAACTTTCTATGTCGCAACCAAGTGGGGACTCTAATATTGCAAGAAAGTGTTTATCGCGACATTATCTCTCTATGTCACGACATAAGTACACTTGAACCTCAAATTTTTAAGTCGCGACATTCTTACTCTGTTGCAACAAAGGACTAACCTAGCATAAATGGATTCTTGAGAAAACACTGGGTTAAAAGGGCTAAACCACAGGTTAGTTTTATGTGACATTTTAATGAAGGCCTGACAAAATAATTGGCCCATAAATGGATAATTTTTTAAATCTGAAAGGCCGCCTTCCTCATAAAACCATCAACCCACTCATCTTCAGTCACCAAATCTCTCTTTTTCCCTTTCGAAAACCCTAGATTCCCAAAACCTTATTCTAACCATGTCTAAGCAATTGCACCTTGTTCCTAACCTGAACGAAATGATGGAAGAAAATCTGAGGGGAGGAAGGAGACGGTGAAACTTGTTCAGGGCATTATAGAATGAAATACAAGAAACAAGATCGAGAGATTGTTGTCGGTGAAGAAACAGAGAGAGAGAAAAAAATGAGATGAAAAAGCTGAAGTTGAGCAAAGGGAGAAAAAAGCAAGCAATCTGGTTTCAAAGTGGGCCTATTTAGCTTGGAGGGACAAGTTGCAGCATAGGGACTTCATTGGAAAAAGAGGTTTCAATAGCTTAATATCACCATTTCAAGAAATTATTGAGAAGAGAGGATGGCACCTCTTTTGTGAGCACAAGGCTCCTGGATTTGTAGATGTGGTGAAGGAATTCTACGCAAACATGGTAGGGATGAAGGAAAAGACTGTGTATGTAATAGGGAAATGGATATCGTTCAACAGGGAGAACATCGACCAAACTTTCAATCTGAACAAGAAAAATAATGGTTCGAAGTTCAAGAAACTAGTAAAAGAACTAGATTTCCAAAAGATTGTTGATTTGTTGACAGATGGGAAGGGGAAATGGAATGCCACAGGAAAAATCCCCATGAGTCCATCACACGAGGATCATTGATTGAACAAGCCAAGGTCTGGTTTTATTTCATTTGCTCAATCATTTTACCTTCGAAACATTTGAGTACAATCAATGAAAAGGAGGCAGTACTTTTGTATGCCATCTTAAAAGGAGATAAATTCAGTGTTGGAAAAATAATTGAAAACTCAATTTTGAGTTATTACAAAGGTAGTTACAAGGGACTAGTACCTCATCCAGCACTAATCACAAGCCTGTGGATTCTAGGCGGTGTGGAAGGAAGGCGGGAAGAAGAAAGGGGCACGTCAAGACCTCACCTTGACTTTGATAGGAATAATGAGTAAAGGGACGAGGAGCAGAGGCAAGGAAAAAGGAAAATTGGAAGAGAGGGAAGGGATAACATTGAAGCCAAATCAATGCGGTTGTGCAACTGAGGGGGCATCAACAGAGGCAAAGCGAGTTTGAGCCCCCATTTTGATAAGTACCCCAAATTTAAGACCGTCATCGAAGCGAAGTGCGAAAGCTCGGAGCGTCATGGTAACAACACATAATTGATGGAGATGCTAAAAGCTATGAGACAAGAAATGCAAGAGAAGGACAAACAACTAAAAATCCAACTCCAATTACAGGATGAGTATATGGATGTATGGCTAAGAAGAAGAGATCGAAATTTGGAGAGCACTCAGCTTGAGAGAGATGAAAGAGTGGAAAATGGCTTGGAAACAAGGGAAAAAGAACTTAGTGAAAAACTCAGGACAAGGGAAGATGCTTTCCTTTCAAATCAGCTGAGGAGAGACAGGGAGCTGTTGAAGGTCATGAAGGAGAAAGAGGATGCTATGGAGCAGAACATGCTACAAAAGGCAGATGCCTTCGGTTACTTGTATAAAGAACATCGTAAGGAAATAAGGCTCCTCATAGAACAAATGGACAAAGAAATGGAAGCAATCCTAAACTATAGGGAGAAATTGTGGACGAAAAGTTTAGATATGATCAACAAGAATTTGATCAAAATGTGCTCTACTTAGGGTTAGTTTGAGGGAACCTTAAACTCTATTGGGCAGAGACAAAATGATCTTATTAAACAGATGTCACTTTCCCGTGGAGTTGTGCGTTCATGAGCTAAGGAGGGTAGCAAGTCCAAAACGACCTGGCCACAAGTTCTAATCCTGAATTCTCCTTACTGCGACTGATTATAAGTTTGAATCGATTGAATGCGAACCATCCAGGCATGGTAGAAGAAGGGTCCCACTTGCCCATTGCTTGTTCCCTTATTCTTTGTAACCAAATCTCTCATACCTAGAAACTTAAATGAAAAATCCTTTGCAAGACTTGGTGTCCATGCTCATTTTGCATTTCTTTTGTGGCTATTTTATTTTTCTTTCCTTGACTTTAAATAATGAGAAATTGATAACTTTTAGTTTCTGAATAATGGAGAAACCAGTTTTCCTAGGTTGATTAGTTGAAAAGTTGTGAATTGTTTGGTAGAATTTGAAAGATGATGGAATTGAATTGTTGCTATGTTAAATTTCTATGAATTGAATGGTTTGATTTAAATAAGCTTTTAAATTGTAAATAGCATATAACATAACTAGAACCAAACAAGAATTGACATGAATTGGTAGGATGAGATGAATTGAAAGAGGAAAGTTGTAAGGATATTAATAAATGTGTTGAACTTCAAGAATAAGGAAGATTGCAACAAATTGATGGAACATAAGACCTATGATTTTGTTTTTGTAAACAATTTAGTTATTATGAATCCCGAGCAACACCGTACATGGTCAAAAGCACTTCAAACAAATTGTGTTAAGATTAGGGACATCTTCTGGGATCTATCACAGTTAAATCTCCAAATGTCCTAGAACTTGTTAGATTATTAGTCAAGGCGAAATCCTAAGCAATACCACTAACAGGAAATGATATAGGCCATTCTTGGAAGATTGAGCCTTTCAAAGCCTACCCTTATAATATGCATAAGCATACACATTAGTTCCTTATTTGAGCCAATAGTCAATCTCATCATCAACCATCAAATGAAAAGCCTAGATCCTGCTTTGAACATAATCCTACGTAAAGAACCCTTATTTGCCCAGATTACATGACAAATACATCAATGATAGAAGAGGACAAGTTTGGGGGAACATTATTTCAAATTACGAAGAAGGATAAGAATGGTTGAGAAAGGAAAATCAATTGAGATAAGGAAAGAAGAAAAGAATGAAGAGAAGAAGCTGTGAAAAGAAAAGTATCAAGCTGGAATGAGTTTGGTCTTGTAGCCTTCTTCCCTTGAACAATTAAGTTCTTAGTGGTGTTTCAACACCTAGTACCCTAATGCCAACTGGTATGGGAGTTGCTGACCCAAAGTTCGTTAAGGGTGGTAAAAAACTTAAAAAGGAAAACATTGCACTATTCCATAAACTTTGATTAAAGATGAAAAGTGAAAAAGCTTCGAAGATGAGAAGGAGAATTTATAGTATGAGTGTGGTCAAGAACAATACCACAATAGAGAGTATGCAAAAAGATGCATCAAACCAAATAGGGAGGTTAGAGAGTTGACATCAATAGAAAAATCAAGGATGCATAATGAAGGCAAGTATGTTAAGTTGTAAGTGAAATCTGAGTAAAATTGAGCCTAAATTGTCCAATTATCTACTCAATTACCTAAGCAACTCATTATAAGCCTAAAAGACCAAATTGATTCTGAAGGTGGTTTATGCTTACATTAGTGGAGATTAATATGCCAAACAAGCATATGAGACTTTAAAGAATAAAGGAGAAGTATGCTATCTGAGTATTATCCTAGAAGATTAATTAATCTGCTAAGGAAGAAGAAAGAAGACCATCACACACTCACAAATCAGGGTTGAATAATTGAATTGTTTACACTACATAAATTATTTAGCTGTTTAGTGAACTTAATTGAAAATCTTTCTAATTCTAGATTGGAAGCATGTTTAGAAATAATTTTACAACTAACTTATGTTCTCTACCAAATTGTGGATTCAACAGAAAAATGTCATAAAAAATAAAAGCTAAATTGTTTGATGACAAACAAAATTTTTTTTCTTGTTCAGACGCTAAAACTTTTAAGTTTTAAATTTGATGAGTCTTAAACTCTATCTATTTTTAACCCATTTTTCTCGCATATTTCTGTAGTTTATGATTCATTTTAATGTTGAATTATGGAATATTCACTCAACTTTGTATTTCAGAGGGTTTTAAAAGAAAAGACAATTCCAAAGAAGAAAATGAGAAAATCGCTGAGCATAGTAAATGTCGCGACATAGTTTTTCTTTGTCGTGACATAATCTCAAAAGAACCAGCAGAAGCTATGTCGCAACAAGCGTTATGTAGCAACAAAGATGCAACATCTCACAACTATGCCGCGACATTGATCAAGGCAAATGGCAGTGGAACTTTGTCGCAACATTTCACAACTCTGTTGCAACATAAAGAACTGAAGATGGCAGAAAAGCTTTGTCGCGACAAAAGACAACTATGTCGCGACATAAAATCCAGAGTCGGCATTGAAGGGCAAGAAGAATTTGTCGAGACAAAGAAGTTTTATGTCGCGAAAAACACAACATAAGGTTGAGGTGAACTATGTCGCGATAAAGATATCTATTGTCGCGACAAAAGCTGAGAAGAATTACAAGAAGAATGTTGCGACATAGAAAATTATGTCGCGACATAATAAAGCACTGAAGACATAGATCTCTGTCGCAACAATGATTGAAAAGTTTTTTAACCATAATGTCGCAATATTATTAACTTTATCGTGACAATGACCAAGCAATGGCGGTAGAGTTTGTCTCGATGATAAAATTTATGTCGCGACAATAAAAGCTGCAGAGTAATAGATCTCTATCGCAACAGAGAAGTTTTATGTCACGACAGAAAATGGAAAAGAAATGAGACAAGCTAAGACAAGTTTATCGTGACAAAGATTTCAATGTTTCAACAAACAGTTCAACCAGCGACAATGATCAAAGAAGGAAATATGTCGTGACATCTTCAGAGTCTGTCACAACATAGAGTTCAGTCTCAACAGTGCAAGACAACAAGACCATATCGCAGCAAAGAAAAGGTTTATTGCGACAACAACAACATGCAACTGTAAGAAACTCTGTCACAACAAAAGAAAATATTATCGCGAAAAAGGTAGAGAAGAACCCCAAAAAGAATGTCACAACATAGCAAAGAGTGTCGCGACAAAGTGAAAGAGCTTAAGGCAAAAATATTTGCCACGACAAAGAAGTTTATGTTGTGACATTTTTCAAGAGCAACAAAGAATGACTAGTTGGTTGCAACACAGTTTTTATGTCGCAACACAAGACACTCACATCTTGGCAATCACTAGACAACTTCAACAAACTATGTCACGACAAAATCCAAGAAGAAAGCACAAAATTATGTTGTGACATAAACTGCAAGCCATGACAAGAGCTGGGGAACAAAGATGACAACTATGTCGCGACATGATTTTCTACGTCATGATAAAGAAATCAATTGAGCCAGAATTTTTAGGGATCCACAATTTCAGCCTTGAAGTGTGGCCCATCATTTGAAAATCTATAAATAAACGATCTAGTGGCATCAGGCACGCTTCGCAAAACCAAGAATTTCAGCGTATGGAACACTTTTGTATTTTATTTTTCTTTTCTTTTATTTACTTTTTAGAGTAGCATTTTAGTTAGTTTTTCTTGGAATTGAGCAGTTGATCTGCAGGTGAAGCCTTTGAACCCGGTTTTCTCCTAAAATTTTGTTTTCAATATTGTTCGATTTAATGAATTTGGAAATTTTCGTAATCCATCTATTTCGCCGTTTTGTACTTCAATTACCTGGCTAAGTTAGTCGTTGTTCTTCAGGAATCAGCTTTGAAAGACTAAGCTCCATCTAGGATTGAATCAATGTTAATTATTATTTTTTGCTAAACTTGAAAGAATGTCATAGTTCGAAATCCTGAATTTATTTAAGTGGTATTGTTCTTGAAGTTGCTTGTTCAAAATATTAGTAGCGCAGACTAAAATGACTATCTTGCTCGATTTCCAGAAGCCCGGGAAAGGGATACAGAGATGGAGATTCCTGAGAGTATGGAGCAGTTACTTGGGGTATGTTAGACTAATATTATGGAACTAATGAACTTTGAAGGACTACTTCGATAAATCATTGATTTACTCATGGTGTGAGGATTAGTCGGATGATATATCAATTTAGTTTATCAAAGGTTTCTCCTCTATCTGATGAAAGGATCTTGATCCCGTGTTAACTGAGATTTAATCAAAGAGATGGAGAATTTTGTCAGATTTGATGGATAAGACACCAATTAAATTGGGGAAGGCTTGCATTATCCTGTCTAGAGGGGCAAGCAATCTTCAGTCCTAAGAAAAGGTGTGAAGTTCTAAGAAGGAAAAATACCTAGATCTTAGAAAGAGAATTATATTCTACAAGTAACTGATTAGACTTATGTGTCCGAAAGGAACATGGATCTCTAATTAGTGAAATGTATGGTGTGTGGAGAAATCCAAGCTATACTACGTTGCATCTTTGACAAGTTCAGATTTCAAACTCATGGTTGAACCAATGTTATAAAATGATGCATAAATTGATAATTATACATTGAAATATATCCCAGTGTTACCCAGTGAACTTGCCAATCAAATTATTTTAAATTCTTTGTATATAGTTATAGACTTTTATTTAGTTTTTTTTTTTTTACTTTTCCTTTAGTTTAAAATCAAATCACTTTTAACTTTGGAGTTCAAATAGCAAAGATCTTGAGTAGATGGGGTAATTTATGTTTAGATTTTTCATCATTCCTCGTGGGAACGAGACCGACTTAAATCCACTTTTATTACTTGAATGACTGCAATTTGCAAAGGATCTAAACCATAACAAATTCCCACTGAAGCCTTCTCATCCATAACAACATATTTTATATCAAAGATCACTAACAAGTTTTTCGCATCATCACAGATTGAATAGTCTGGGTATATGACTGCAAAGTTTGGCACACATTGACCTCATCATATTTAGTCAATTTGGTCTTCAATAATTAGTCAGTTTTTGGTCTATATGTAAAAATCAGTCAATCAATGTCCTACCTCAGTGATGATGCAAGCTTCTGGGAGAATCTAGATGAAGAGAGTTATTCTAATTTGGAGAATGCAATGGAAGGATAAAGATGAATCAAATCGCTAAATGATTCAATCCTCGTAAAAAAGCCCTCAATGGGTCTTATCGGGCTAGAACTAAATTCATTCTTATCTCAAAAGTCATTAACAAGAAGAAGAAAATGTGTAAAAATTGTGATAACTTCAAATTTTGACTTTGCACTTAGACACTGGTCTCATGCTGTAGCTCATTCAAACCCCAAAGGTGATCATGTAACGCCCTGCATCCCGATAGGGTGTAATGCGTAACTACACAAAACATGGTAATAAATACACATATAAGGTAAGGGTGGAATAGGTAAGGCAGGTGGGTATGTAATAATGTGGGTAATGGTGGTAAAGGCAATCAACCAAAACATAAATAAATATAATAATAATAATAATATAAATAAGGTAATAGTAATAGGTCGTGATATGTGTAGATTAAGGGCTTCTTAATTATTTTAGTGCCATAATAGAATTTTTGAAAGTTGTTTTTAAGGGTGAAATGACAAAGTTTTCAAGAATCGCGGGCACTTTTTGCAATTAAGGAGCTGGAGGGGTGAAAGTACAAATTATGGAATTTCAAAAAGATAATAATAATAATAATAAATTACCATAATGGTTTAGGAAAGCCTAGAAAATTCTCCTTCTAGATCTCGATGATCGAAATGGATCATGGCCGTTAAATTCGCCCTCGCTGAATCCAATGACCTGCAGTTCGTTAAATTCGGTGACAATCTAATATTTTACGACTTAGGCGATAACTCGCCAAATGACTGCGACGAGATTTTTACAAAAATCTCAAAAGTCAAGAAATGACTTGAGCTAAGTTCATTTACACAAAGTAACTGAAATAAATAAATTGTTTTATGAAGAAACAGACTGAATGAGGTAATATAACCATTTATCTAAATAATAATAATAATAATAATACAATAATAAAGGGATAAAATCAAAAAGGAGAAACAAACGTGACAGACGGAGAAAGAGGCGGGAGGAGAGTTTTATTTATTTTTCTCTTCTTTTTGTTTTTCTCGCATTTACTTTAAATACCACCAGAGATTTTCACTCCGAGTGTATGACAAAAGTTGACTACGCGACGGTAGCTACGCTGTGAGGTAAATGTCTAAGACATCTTATCATTTTGTCAAACTTTAAAAGGTAGGAAATTTTCCTACTTGTGTTATTTCGAGCCTAAAGGCTATGTAATGGCTTGAAATTTTCTTAGAGGCTGTGAAAAGTCGTAAACTTCAGTTCCAAAATTTTTGGATTGAGTTTAGGAATTTTTTAGGAATTTTCAAATTGTGTTCTAGCAATCTGATCGAATTTCGGACTGCTTTTGGACAACTCGGGTTGAAATTTTAGGATTTTATTCGGGACAAATTCAACATAAATTTTTAAATATTTTTGGGTGTTTTTAGACTCTATGGAAAGTCCCTTGAGTCTAGAATTTAACCATATGCTTATCAATAGCATTTGGTACCCACATAATTTCTAAAAAAATTTAATTGTAACACCAAGTGTGCAAATTGCTTGGTTGTGCTGACGTGTGTGGTCTAATACATCGAATAGCATGGGGTCGTTTTGAAAAAGTTGCTAAAACGGATAGTTTTGATGGGGAAATTCATGTGTAGAGGCATTTTGGTCAATTTCACATCATATTATCGATGTCCTTATCGAATGTGACTAGCACGTAAAGTTTTGTTAGAATCAAAGTTCATTTTGATATAGTATCTTTGGAAGCCCTTTTTATGTTTTATGGTTAAAATGTTGAACTGAGGGCATTTTCATACTTTGTATGGATTATGTAGACGATTGGAGCATCCGACGATAATCTAGAGTGCTTGATAAGAATTGAAAGAAATTAGTCGAGAAAAAGGTGAGTACTCAAAAATCGCCAAAACGTAAAGTGTTTAAATTACAAGTTTGTAAAGTGCTTTGAAAAGACAATGTAATGAGTAAAACATTTTTTTTTTTACTCCCACTTGTTATACTCACTGGTAAACTTTTGATTTCGTGATTTAAGAAATGCTTGGCCTGGTTTAGCAAAGCTAGATAAGCACATTTCGATTTCAAAGTCGATATATCTCGGATTATTGCATAGCGCATAGTTATAGGACATTATATTAACTATATTGCAGAAATTACGACGGTGGGGGTTAGATATAGTATATATTTATATAGTGGTCGCCCTACGCACATTTGGGAGGTATATAGATAGTTAAGCGCGACATAGTACATGGCGATGAGGTGTTGGTGTTGGGACTTTGGTATCCTGAATCCTTAGTGAATGAAAGTGTCCCATTGTGAGACACATTGCTTGGTTCATACCTTTTCAAATCGACATGTCTGCTCGTGGAGACACTTCCTAGCATACTTATACTCCCGTTTTTCCCATTTTTTAACATAACAAAAAACTATTCTCCTCACTTCATCACTATCATTTTTGGTGCGATTGTTCTGCAAGTTGAGTTAAGTAGAGGTCCTCGATCGTACCGCAGAAGAGGCAGGATTAAGTCTATCTGAGAGACGATTGTCCACTATCACCGGTACAAGTTGAGGGCCAAATTAAGTCTTAAGAGGATACAAGCGTTATCATTGAACTGGATCTAACATATTATTGTTTATGCTAACGGTTGTTTCCTTCATATTTTTGTTTACGTTTTTGAGCGAACACGAATACATTGTTTACGTCTTGAAGCGAACACGAGAACAACGATTGGTTCGGAAGGTTCCACGTCGCGGGCATTTAGTTCCAGAGGTTCCATTATGTTTATAGAGATCGTCGTCAGCGGACCATATTAGATGGGTAGTGTTAGAGGGTTCATTACCGATGTCGGGTTAAGTTAATTGGCATCAAGTCTAGGAGTATTTCAAAAAATGAGCCACGTGGTGGTGCCAGTTTACATTATAGCACTTTGAATGTGCCACCCACTAAAAAAAAGCGGTTTCGGTGCGAGTAGTTTTCAAAAGCAATTTTAGAAATGGGCCTGGTGGTTGTACTTGATTCTGATATAACACTTTCAAATAATGCCCTGAAAGCTTGGTTTCAGCGGCATAAATAGTTTTGAGCAGTTTTTCGGAAATGGTTTTCATATCAAAAGCTTCAGTTTTCTCATAAACAATTTTAGCCATTTCTCTGATTTTCATGGGAGGTATCTGACCAGACAACATTTACAGAACTTATGTTTTCACTAAACCGTTTGGCTCACGATTTTACTGTTTTAAATAATTTTCAAGTGCAGTCTTTGGCAGAAAGACACTTCTAGGATCCTTAGTCACAGGCGTTGTGTTAATATATATATAAGATAAGGTGTAAAGTAAGCGTAGTAAAGTAAAATGTGACATTTGTGCTAAATATCTTTTGTAAAATACCATGCATGGTTTTTGAGAAAAGCAGTTCTGATGAAGTATGTTGGATTGATTTATATCTTATGTTTGATGAGGACCGGATCCGCCCTTAGTTGTAGTGGGATTTTTGGAAAATATTGGGTGTATTTTTTTTTATACGGTGATTTACGTATTTTGGGGCTTGACCACCGTCACGACCAGTTATACTGCCAATTTCGTTAAATCTAAAGGTGTGATTTTTAAGTACAATTCTTTATAACCTGTTCTGACCGGTTTCAACGAGTTTGCGGCTTAGCTTCCATAGTAATTTGTCGATCGGCCGAGGCTTGGTTGGGAGGTTCTTGTGGAGTTCTTGGCAAATTCCTTACGTCGGAGGGGATACATCAAATCATAGCATTAAGTTTAGTCTTATCCTTATTTGTGTCAGAGTTGGAGTAAAAAAAAAACTGTTGTGAAATGGTTTCATAGTTTGTTTCTAGTGAGTCCACTTTCTATAAATGAAAGTTATAGGAGATGAGCAAATAGAGAGAGCAATACGAGAGAGAATTGAAAGCAACTTATAGAGTTTTCATCCAACCTTATACATCTTTGTGAAGCAATAAAAGTAAGATTTTCTTTCATTTTCTTTTGTTCATACTTTGTTCTTATTTCTTTTATATTATTTGGGAGGGGGGGAAGGGGTAAAAAGATAAATGGGAATTGGATTTATTTTAAAATTTTGCTATAGTCTGGTTAACATACATGGATCACATTATCGTCTTGTGAAATGAGGTGAAAATTTTTATAACACTTTACCTTATGAAAGAAAGGCGTTTAGGGAAAGCTTTGAGTGCGGGTGGGATTATCCTTTGACACGAAGTTACGTTTTAATTCATAGGTTTTAGGAGAGATTGTCATCTGGATTTCGTTCTATAAGAGAAATGGTATCAGAGCAAATATTTTGTAGATCTTTCTTTTGAAACCATTCCGCCTTTATTCAAAACTAATGGAACCATATTCTCTGCTTAGCATCATGTATATATAAAACATAATAAATAACCTTAGTCCTCAATAGCAAAATGGAATGAGGGGGGGGAGGGGGGGGGGGGAGAGGAGGAGGAGAGGAGAGAGGAGAGGAGGAGGAGGGGGGAGAGAGAGAGAGAGAGAGAGAGGGGGAGGAGGAGGAGGGGAGAGAGAGAGGGCGAGGAGAGAGAGAGAGAGAGAGAGAGAGAGAGAGAAGAGAAAGCCTGTCACATCGTTTTCAACTTATATTTTAATGAATCTCAAGAATTTCAAATTTTTTATCTTAGCTGAAATTAAAAAAATTGAAAGAAACTCTTACTTTTCTTTGTTTCACAAGATGTACAAAGGTTGGATGAAAGACTACACACCAGTTCAGCACCAT
The DNA here is from genome assembly GCA_016808115.1 of Tetrastigma voinierianum. Classification (NCBI taxonomy): domain Eukaryota; kingdom Viridiplantae; phylum Streptophyta; class Magnoliopsida; order Vitales; family Vitaceae; genus Tetrastigma; species Tetrastigma voinierianum. The sequence goes on from JAEQBH010001526.1 coordinate 222,488, forward strand.
TCTCTCTCGTATTGCTCTCTCTATTTGCTCCTCTCCTACAACTTTCATTTATAGAAAGTGGATTCACTAAAAACAATTCTTTAAAGGAGGGACACCCCTAATGAGCTAGAATAAAAGAGATGAAGAGCCAAACACAACGATTATCTATGAGCCCTGAAGAAAGAAGAAATACTGAAAGATCACATTATACGCCCAAAGCAAGATCGTTGATAGGGGGATGCCATAGAATGAAGATCAACTCTCTAAACGAGGATCTAAGATAATCTCTAAAAAATGAGGAACGCTTCTGATGATATAGAATAAAAGAGATGAAGACCATAACTAAAACTAAAGCGAGAAGAAATCAAACTTAAACCAAATGATGTCTCTGAGTGCTGAAAGAATACTAAAAATTGTTCAGCATTGTACAGAAAAAAGATATTGAAAGTTTAGGCATTGTATGCTGGTAGAGAAGTGGCGATAGAGGATGCCTAAAATGAAGATCAACTCTCTGAACGAGGACCTAAGATAATATCTAAAAGAGGAGGGATGCTCCTGGATGATTGATAGAGAGAAAGTATCTGTAGTTGGAAACACCTAAAAATCAAACCAAGACAAAAGAGGGCGATATAGAACCTAAACAACTAAAGAAGACTAAATAAAAGTGATAACTTTGAATGAACTCACTGAAAAAAAGGGGGTGCCCCTATAGAAAAGCTCTATAAGAAGAAAACTCTAAGCGATGACTCACAAAGATCGATACACTAATCAAACGTCCAAGAAGTCAACCAAAGACGGTATCAATAATCTCTATGAAGGGGGAATGCCCTAGTGCTAACTCAAAAGCAACAACAAATGGATCAAATGACTATGAAATCAATAAAAGTCATGATAATCTCTAAGGGGGTATGCCCCAGTGTCTAATAATGATCAAGCACATTGCCAAATCTATCCGGCTCTACATCAATATAAATCTACAAACTCATGTCAAAGTATATATGTAAAGATCAATCCTTGATGGTGTTGAAATCTACATACCACAATAGTGTCCTGATGGCAAATCAACTAAACAATATTGAAAGTCCTTCGATTATCAATATATATCCAAAAATAAGACATGCATCAAAACTCTATTAGATTCAAATGTCACGACCACCACAACATTTGGAAACTCATGAGTTGAAATAGTGAATGATCAGTGCTCACAATATCAAAGAATGACATCAAGCTCAAAAATATGATGAAATAATCAAAGTTTTCTTCAACCATGTTACTTTAGTTAAGATTGTTTATTTATTTCCATTTATATTATGAATATAGTAAAATTAAATTATTGGATAAGAGTTTATGATTTTATTTTGTTGAAGGAAAATCTTGAAAACATTTTATAAGGGATTTATTTTATTGTCAACAAAATTTGGGATGATTTAAAAGGAGGTTTTTATTGCACTTTTTTTATATAAGAACATTAAAATAAAGGTAATTTATCAAATTATAATCGAATGTATTTATATTTTTTTTGTGAAAATTATTGTTTATAATTGATTTTATGAAAATTTGAAAACATAATTTCTTTGAGGATTGAAATTCTTTTTCTTTAGTTATTTTATATAATAAAACTAGAATTCAAATAAACACCAGTTCATTTATAAAATACTATTTTTTTCATTATGAAAATGAAAGCTAAGTGAGTCTTGCTTTTAATTTATTGTTTAATTTTCATTCAAAATCAATTTATTCATAAGTATGATAAATTCAAAAAACAATTTTAATTAGTTTTATATTGAAATTCTTGAGTTTACAAATTGGTTTTATGAAATTAAGTTTCAAAATAAGTTCTATATTTTTACTTGAATATTGCCTAAATTAGAATTTTCCACTTCATTCGTTTCTCAGCTACTATTTTTATTCATTAAATGGCTATTGAAGGAGGCTAAATACTATTTTCTCATAATTATACTTTACGGGTAAGCAGCCTCTCAAAATTCATAAATAGTCCATAAAATCTTCATGATCACTTGAAAAAAAAAAAATATATATATATATATATATATATATATATATATATATATATATATATATATATATATATATATATATATCCAATTTTTAATGTGAATGAAGATTGTATGATGCACTCTATATCCAATTTGATGGAGTTGAAATAATAGGTCTGCGCATGCAAGGCATGACCAAAGCGAGGGTCAAGCAGACAGTCTTCAGCATTGAGCCTTGATGACCTTGAAATATGGAGCTAAACAAGGGCCCGATTCATCTAGCTAAAAGTGGCGACCTAGATAAATGTTCAGAGAAGCTACGATCTCTGATCGGAAAGTAGATATTTCCCAGTTATTTTGTCAATTTATCCATGTTATTGGTTGATAGGAAGAAAATATATAAAATGGGAGAAATGTTGTATATTCTTAACGAGAAACCTCTGTTAGTGTCATAATCATTGAAACATTTCATTGAGTGTAACATTAGATTAAGAAAGTTAGTAGTGTATTATCAGAAAATGTGGAGCCTTATAGTGTGAAGATACGTGAACATACACAAACCCTGTTCTCATGGACCTGCCTGGGAACTGGCTTGGGCAGCATCGGGAGAAGAGCAGGCGACATTGATCACCTGTTTCTTGCTTTTCTGAAGGGTTTCAACATTAAGATAGTGACCGTCCAATGACACCAGCAGCTCAAAGCCGTTCCATTGACTTTATCGTGGTTGGCGTTACCATCTGGCAGGAAACGTGATTCCTTCTACAAATCAGCCAGCCTCTCGATAGTATCAACACATTCTGGCGAGAAGCAGCGCCAATCCTCAGGATTACCAAGACCGGCTGGCGGGGGCGACCACGACCTCACGGAGGCGCGTTAGGAGGCATTACAATCGACAGGGGCGAGGTGGGCGCTCGCGTCACGGTAACACTTGTTGAAAGAGTTGGAAACGACTCACCCGGTAATCTGGCCTTGAGAACCGGCGAGCCAAGAAAAGACCAACCTGTTACCACACAGAAAAGCGACACAACGTTAGCCCTCGGCGAAGCGGATAGAGAAGGGAAACTAGCCACACGGGGGCATGATCGCCTGACCGGAGAGGATCATGACAGAGGAAAGTGTGGAAGCAAAGGTTGAGGCGTCACGTGAAAAGTCATATAAAGTGTGGTAAAGGCCGACATCAGTCTCCATGTTACAAATTCTGTGCAGTCTCCACATTCTGTAGTCTGCACTTCTATAAACCAAGATTCAAAATAGCGTAGATCTAGACATTTAATGGAACAAAAAGACCCCATAGACCACTGTCGATGCAAAATGGGATGAGCCGCAGTCTTCGAGAGCCGTCTTCGATTCGCTGAGCGTAGCAACTCAAATGACCATGTAGCGGGTGGCGGCTGGTTCAGAGCCGGCCGTAGTGCAGACCAATGGCAGGCCTGTAGCTTTCGGTTAGCGATAACGACTCAAAGGCCATGTAGCCCGCGGGCCAAATGGCTTCGAGGCCCGGTATTTCGGTTGCGGGCGTAGCGAGCTAGCGGGCGTATGCCCCTGAACCCAGTAGCGCCGGGAGCCCGATGCTTCGGTCCGTGGCGTAACAGCTCAAACAGGCCATGCCAGCCCGCGAACCAGCCGCTGAAAGTCTGCCGCTCGTTAGCGCAGAGGCGTAATAGCTCGAAGCGGGCCCGTAGCAGCCCGCAGAGCGAAGTAGCTGAGGCAATGGCACCGATTTCATGGAGCGTAACTGTAACACCAAATCTTTATGGTTTGGGACATTTGAGATATATTATAGATGAATATAATTTGAGAAAATAAAGCGAGAGCAGGAAGTTTACAGTGAACAATCTGTAAATTTGTAAAGACCTGTTGATCATAGAAATTGAAGATTAAAGTTCAATGTTTTAAAATACTTTAAATAGTAATAGAGGAATTATAGGGTTAAAGGCAAATAAAGAAAATAACCCAAAAATGGGTTTTTTGTTGGAAGGCCCAGGCAGCGGCGCAACCAAAATTTTAATTCAGACCAGGTGGTCTCAAAGTGGGGAGAGGAAAGGCTTGTGGGGGGGAGGAGGGAAGGCAGGGAAGGAGGAGGAGGAAAGAGAAGAAGAGAGGAGAAGTTCAGAAGCAAGCAAAAAAGGTTTGGAGCGTTAGGATTTTCTATGGATCACATGGAATTATGAGCTTTATATGATTAAAGTTTGTCTCCAAATCTAGGGTTTTGATTGAATTGCATCTTAACATAGATTCTTGAAATTAAGGTTGAGTAAGCATGAGGAATAAGATAAGTAAGAATTCCTTGTTAGGTTGAATTCATGGATTAATTAATGTATGTGAAGTTAAGGTTAAGACAAACCCCTAACAGCCTCTATGTTTGGATCATGTATAGGATATGACCATAATAAAAATTATTTTGGAAGGATTTCATGATGTTTTGAATGAGATAAGTATTGAAAGATGAAATAGTGAAAATAGTTCTGAAACGTATGGAATGATTTTGATGTGTGTAGGAAGTATAGGGTGATCCATGGATGAAAGGACATGAAAAAAGGAAAACATTCTGGGCATTCGGTCATGTGCCGATTTTTGAACATGTACCGGTACACATTGTCATTCTGGTCGTTTTTTGGTGTACCGGTACCCAGTGTCAAATTTATATTCTGTTTTCCATTTAGCGAGTTTTTATTTGGCGTGTACTGTTCTTATCCGTTGAGTGATTCGTTATTTGTTAAATGAACTTCAGGAGAACCATCATGAAATAGACATCGTCAAATTATGAATCTAGTATTTAAAATCCACTAATTACCGTTTTGAGTGTTGAACATGAAGTCAGGGTTGTTTGGACGTAACAGGATCGGTGCTCAGTTGTTGATTCCGGTTGAATAAGAACCCTTAGCACCTTAGTTTAAATAATTATAAGGACATAGTGTCAAAATATGAGTTAAGACCCAGAAAATGAGTATCCCCCAAACTGTTCTGAAAAATCGGTAAAATGACTGATTGGCATAAAATACATAACTTTGTCTGGATTATCGATTGGATTAATTCCAGTGTAAATAATAGATTCTAACAAGGAATGAAGAATATATGAATGGTGTGATCATAGACATCATACTTCATAAGTATATGAGTGCTATATGTAATAGCCATGAAACAAGGAAAATATAGAAAATGCAATATGTATGAATGAGTTCATAAACATGAATATGATGTGAATATAGGATATGTCATAAGATATGATAGGTATAGAAGTTATAAGATATGATGAATATGATAGGATATGTCATAGAGATGCCAAATGATAGCCTACAGTACCGAATGATATATTTTATATAGTAGTAAAGGTATACAGTAGCTGAACATACATGTTGTCATACATAGCAAATGATGGAACATGATGAAATATAAGTATGTGGATAGACTAAAGACATGTGTTAATATTAATGTTGGAATATATGATAGTTATCTGAAATGGATAAAATGGAACATGCTAAGACACATGATAGAAATGTAAATTCTAAAACGATAGTGAGCGAAAGATGACAAAGCATAGGAATGAGTACATGTACATGAATGACAGTACATGTATAAATGATATAGAAATTATGAATATAAAGCAAATATAAATATATGAATACAAAGAGTGCATAGATACCTTCATGATATATGATAGGATTTATATCGTATGAAGACAAAAACTAAATGATAGCAAAAAAGATGAAATATGGCAAGCCAGAAAACAATTATGAACATAGCGATATATATGAACTGGAAGATGCAAGTGAATACGGAATGTGAGTTATGAAAGACTATATGATGGTATGACTACCTAGGATCAAAATAGATGCGATGGGCGTCTTGATTAGTACCGGTACTCGATTGGTGCTCAGCACTCCCGATTGAAGTATGGTACTCCCGATTAGTGCTCGGCACTCTGATTAGTGCCGGTACTCTGACTAATGCCAGTACTCTGATTAGTGTCAGCACTCACGGTGTGCCGGTACTCACGATTAGTGCTCGGCACTCGATTAATACTCGGTACTCTGTTGGTGCTCCGCTCGATCTTATGTGTACCTTAGGTACTATTGTCTTCGCGTCCTACTCATTCTTATAGTGATCTGAGTAGTCAAACGGATATGATGAGACTGCAAATAAGGAATGAAGTAAAGATGCGAATATATAAATATGCATTACGCAGTACCCTATGGTGCCTCAGCGAGAAAGTATCTGAAAGCACAAAAGAAATGTGAAAATTATGCAAAAGCACAAAGTGTATGATAGATAGAATAGAGGCATTTTCAAATGTATATGAAGTATATGAATAGTACGGGATAACGGGATATGAAAGAGTACAAGATGAGCATATAACGAGGAAGGTATGCGATGGTACAATTTGTGAAAGTGTGAAGAATAAGCCATACGAAAGTATGATATATGAAAAGCATAGCGTCTGAAAACATATGAAAGAAGCATAGTAACAGATAGCATATCAATATATCCGACAATATGCAAGTACATAAGTGCCATGTGAAGAGTATAATAGGAAACTTGATGGGGAAGTGAGCGATTTTGGTATAGATATATGAATGAGTATATAGAAAGTACAAAGTATAGTACACAAAAAGTATATGAACAAGTAAAAGAATCTGAAAGTAGAGAAAGAAGGTAGTAGAAAAGTATAGCGGGAAAAATGTAGCCACAACATGAAGAAGACATGATAGGTGTAGAGGATAAATCATGTGTGGTATATGGGGGTACGTCGTCATAGGCAGAAAATTGAAAAGATATAGACTAGAGACATGAGTATGTAACCTGAAAAGAATAGGAACATTTGAAAAGAGACTATATGAAAGCAAGAAAGATGAAAGATGAACCACAGGGACAATGTAGGAATAATAACAAGAGTACTCGAAATAGGAATAACAAAAAGTATAAATAAAGGGAGATGCAGACACTTAAGGCATATGTAATAGAAAAAATTTATTTATCACAATAGGAAGCGGATGATAAGGAATTAAAGTTATGAAGTAGTTCGAATATATATAATGCATATGTATAAGCCTGTGACAGTCACCATTGGTGATTGTCCATGCTTATGTTCCCATAAGCGTAAAGCAGCACGGGTGTTGATCCGTGTCGTCGGGAAGCGAAGACAAGGATAGGGCAGGACCATTCCACATCAGCCAAAGCAGGCCGACTGAGAGATAGGTGCTCCTGTGTGCTTCCGCCAATCTACGAGATTTTATCATTAAAAATATCTTGTACAATGTTTATCTGGTAAAGGACTACGCTTCATATGTGCCGGCTTTTAGGACACCACTCGGTGGTAGTTCATTTGTATATGTACAAATGATTTTTTTTTTTGTTATTACGAGGGGTGTTTGTACACCAGCAGATGCAGTCTGACTCCCGAAAGAAGCGGTCAATAGAGTCAATATATAGTATAGATAGTATCCTGCGCCAGGACCGGTTGAATGTAACCATTCGGGCCGGGATCGGCGTGACCTGTAGCAAAGATCGTGTGGCCACGACCAAATAGTTCAGAGCCTAGTAACCAGTTCCCTGACGGTAACATTTCAAAAGCCCGTGTGAGCCTGCCAGCGGCCGAAGCTGGTTGTGATAACGATTCAAGGCCAAGTAGCCCGCGAGCCATGAAGCAGGAGCGAAGCTCGGTTCGCGGGCGTAACGACTCAGGCGTAGCCACGAGCCATGCGGCGAGGCCCGATGGCTGAGTTTGAGGCGCGCTTCGAACCGAGCCTGATGTGTAACAGAGCTCAGTTGAAACCAACAACTGGGAAGGCCTGGTGCTGAGACTGGCAATGGCTGGAAGCCTGGTACCCGGGAGCCTGGTAACCGGTTGTATAGAGGCTTAAGCTGGGAAGGCCTGGCGCTGAGACTGCCCATGATTGAACATGATGGAAGGCCTCATTTGAGCCAATTTATTGTTGTGAGGCTTAGACAGGCCTCAAGGCACAGACCCGATGGCCCCAGTTGTGGCTTACAGTGAGAAGGGCCTCAGCATGCCGGGGCGAGTAGCTTAGTTTTTAGGCATAGCGCTGGAAAGGATCTTGGAGCAGGGCCCGTGACTCTGGCTGGGGCATGAGCTGAAGAGGTCTTAGAGCCATGTGGCTCGGGCGGTGGCTGGGTGCCAGGCCTCCTTTGCGCCAGGCTGAAAGTGCCTGGGTCATGGCTGGAGGCCTGGTAGCTCGGTTTTGAGGCTTGTTGCAAGGCGGGAATAGCTGAGGCGATATTATGGACCGTGTGGCTTGGGGCGATGGCTCGATTATAAAACTTTGGCGCCAGGGCCAGAAAGTAATGAGGAGCCATGTAAGCAGACTCAAAGTTATCATGTAAACGGATGAGAAGTGCCATTGATTTCAAGAGGCCTTCGACCAGTTCTGAAGACATGCTCAGTTGGGAGGTGCAGTGAATGAGGCCATGTTGTTTCGGGGTCATGTAGCTCAATTTTAAAAAGAGCATTATGACTGGGTTCAGAGCATAACCGCTGAAAGGTGAATAACTAGGAGCAAAATGGCGCTCGATTCGAAAGTACATGGCGGCGAAGGCGCGGCTGAGTCGTGAGAACGTAAAGGCAATAAAAAAACTAATCAAACCCTTTATGATATGTGGTTCATGATTAAAGGAAAGATCTGACCTGGCTGGCAGTCGTAGAAGCCGTGGGTTTGAAATAATGATGTGAGCCCAGCCTTGGCCAGCAGGATTAAAATGGGCGTACTGTGATGACCGCAGTAGCCTCCCCAGTCACCAGGCCCAGCGAGAGCTAATTCACTCCCCAAAGGCGTGGCGGGATCCTGTTAGGGAGAAAACACGATCTGTGATGGGAAAATGGGCTCGCGGGGGCTCGGCGCGGCCTTCAGTGTGCAGAGGCTTACTTTCGGGCCCCTTTCCTTTAAACCCCGAAGGAGAGACATACATTGAGCATTCAGCCTTTTCATGACAATGCTCCAAGGCCTTTTAATTTTTGACCTGAATGAGGTCAGGCAGCAGCCCCGAACCGATTATGTTAGTCTCCCATGATCTGAAAATAGAATAATCCACAATAATATATTATTCCGCAAATCTGACCAAACCTCACTAATAGAAGAAAAGATAATAATAGATCATCATCGAATCGGGATCCCCATTAAGGAAGGAAGATTATCCCAAATAAAACATTCTTTCTATATCCTTTGCAATCCGTCTGGAGTAATAGCAAAAAATATCCATCCAATGAGAAGTAGTCCTGATCACCATCACGTAGTTGAGCATCTACCTATAAATATAAGATTTTCTTAGGTGCGAAAGGTAATACTTGTCTTGTCTGTATCCTCTGCATGACCATTGCCTCTAAGCGTCACTCTCTGGAAGAAGCCCGGCTGACGTGGGACGTGCGATGAAGCCACCGTGAAACCGCTGCTGCTGTTTTGCAACGATCTACTTGACTGAGCGATCCTGACGCCGATCTAGCCATCGACAATCAAGTCCGGGGCGATTGAAAAAGCATCATCGGTTAGTGCGTGTAGGAACGGCGGTTCCTTTACAAATATAATTGATTTCTCGATTCACGATGGTATCGACTTCGAACCTGGCGGGAACAACGTTAATCAAGGGTCACGGGACCCGACCAGGTAACGCGGGCGGTAGGCCTCCGGCGCATTAGAAATATGCAAGCCAACTTGGGCCGAAGTCAGGCCCTCAGCCTCACCAATCAACGTCTAGCGAAGAGTTAGGCGACTCACAGGGCAGTCACGGCGACCCGCAGGAGCGCAGCGAATCTGAGAAGGCCATGACATTTACCATGAAGAATGACACAATACTCGGCCTCCGTGGAGAGGCGAAACGGCCAATCAGTAGAGGCAGGAGGCCTTGACCACCTCAGCCTGAGGGGAAAGCTGTGAAGCAACACTTGGAGGCACGTCGAGAGCAGAGCTGCGCCACCTCGGCCAAGGGCGGAGACGTCAGCTAGAACGAGTTGAGCCTCCCAACAGAGCTCAGGCCGTGTCGAGGAGAGTAGTAAAGAGGGCGCTCGACTATGGATGCAGCAGTACGACAAAGCGGTCACCCCGGTAGAGGTACTCCGCTTTCCCTTCCATCCAAGTTGAAATGCCACGGGTGGAAGCGTTCGATGGCACCAGAGATCCCGTTGATCATCTCAACACTTACAAAAACCAAATGGAGCGCCGTGCTCCAAGTCAGGTGCGATGTAGAGCTTTAGCTATCACCCAAGGCCCCTTGCGGTTGATAGACTTCCGTCGTCAATCTCCTCATTCAGAGAGTTATCCATTCATTACGTCTCTCGCCATTGGGGCAGAAAGGCGTATAGAAAGCCAAGTTATCATCATTGACCATCAAGCGGGGCTCATAAGAAGCGAGGTCTTATGTCGGCGTTAATCTTAGGAGTCTCTAAAGGTAGATATACCGTGAGAATTCCGCGATCCGCTGCGTTCATTCGCGGCAGGATTCGGTCGAAGACTTGATGGGCCCATCTCGAAATCCCCGAACAAGCATGGGTGAGGTCGCTGCATAAGCGAAGTATATTAGCGGTGAAAAAACCCTCATATCGAAGAGGCTCTTCGCTCATAAAGAAAAAGCGGGACGAGACGGCGGCGAGGGCAGTACCAGACAGCGACCAAGAAGGATCTCGAAAATGGAGAGCGATCCCCAGGCATGGAACCTCGAGAGATCGTCACCGGTCCACCGCCCAATCTGAAAAAGGCAGCGGCTATTAGCCTCGGCGTTTCCACTTGCTCGCGGCCGGTATCACGGGTCTGGCGTGAAGTGCGGCGAGATAGTTCTGGTGTGACTCGAATGGTCGGACCATGACAAGAGACAACTCGAATCTTTGCGAGTTCCATAAGGAATTACGGACAACACTGCGGACGGCCTCCTGACTCGAGAGGAGAAATAGAGTACTTAATACGGTAGCGAGATACCTCAGGCGCTTCATGATCCTGAATCGGGCTTAGAATCAAGCTCGGAGACCGGGCCAGCCTCGGCCAACCACCACCTCGGCAGACGACGGCTCAGCACCAACAACCCCTAGGTGAAATCCAGGTAATCTCAGGAGGATTCGCAGGTGGTGGGGAATCCAGCTCAGCGCGGAAGGCCCATCTACGCAGCATCAGGTCGACAGAGATAGCGGAAATTCAAGCAGTGTCTAAACTACCGCGGCTCGACACATCCATCACATTCTCTGACTCAGATCTGGAGGGATGCCAACATCCTCATGACGACCCACTGGTAGTTCGCGCAGTTGTGGCCAACAAAACAGTTCATCGGGTCCTAATTGACAATGGGAGTTCAGCCGATATCATCTTCGCGTCAGCCTTCGATAAAATGGGCATCGGAAGGGAGAAACTAGAGCCCGTCAGCGCTCATCTGCCCGGGGGATTCTCACGGGAAAGGTATTACGATCTAGGCTCAATACAATTGGTACTCACCTTCGATCCCCATGCCGGCGGCGGCTACGGCAAGATTCCGCGTCGTGAAGCGCCGATGCGCATAACATGTTTATTGGAGGACCCTCTCTCAATGCAATAAAGCCATCCCAGCCATAGTATCACATGATGATCGATTCCCTAAAGTAAGCGGAGGTAGGAATGGATTCGAGGAGATCAATGAGTGGCTAAGGAATGCTACTCATCCATGAAGCAGAGAAAATGAGTCGACAACATATACATGGATGAGCTCGACATGCGTGGCGAGGTGCTCACTCGACCTGAGCTCTCAGAATAACTGGAACCGGTACTGTTGGACGACGACCCCGAACATCTAGCCTATATAGGCTCTAAGCTAGCGGAAGACCTCAAAAACCCCTTTATCCATATTTAAGACGAGAATAAGGCGTCTTCACATGGGACGAGGCGGACATGGGAGGAATTGATCTGATGTCCACTGTAGGGTTTGAGCGATCGCCATCGTGGCTTGATCAAGCGAAAGGAGGGCTTCTTGCGGAAGACCAAGCCGTAGCAGTCGGCAAACTCCTACGAGGCGGGAGCAATCGGGGAGAGTGAATACTGAATGGCTATGCTTGTCATTACTTTTCGTCAAAAAAGCAAATGCGAATGGCGGCCTTTCACAGCCGACTTCATGACATCGACAAAGCGTGCCCCGAAGGACGAGTTTCCTGCGAATCATTTTCCTCGTAGATGCCATTGCGAATACCATGAACTCCTCGGTTTTTATGGATGCCTTCTCCGGCTACAACGGATAGGTATGGACGGCGACGAAAAGACCGTTCGTCACGGCGCGGGAACTGCGTTATCTCGTGTGATGTCGTTCGGGCTCGAAACGCGGGGCTACGTATCGAGGTTGGTGAGTCGGATGTTCGGGGAAGCATATAAGGCACAACTATGGAAGTGTACATGGATGACATGTATTAAAATCCACCCTGGTGAGCTCCACATAGCTCATCCCTATCGAAGAGGCGTTCGGATCTTGAGAAACTACAACATGAAGCGAGATCGGTAGTATGCCTTGGATGTCGGTAGGAAAATTCTTAGGTTTCATAATTCGACCCGCAGGAATTGAGGCAAATCAGGACAAACAGAGTCGTACTTTCGACGTACCATCATCATCGGGTATAAAGGAGTTCGATACGGCGGGAAGGATTACTACTTTAAAAGTAGGTTCGTGTCGAGGCGAGAAGTGACAAATGCTGACCTTTCTTCCCGAATCTGAAGGCCTTTCGATGGGATTCGAAGTGTGAAGGGCATTCTCGGCACAGCGTGTTGAGCTCTCCTCACAGATTCTAGTAAAGTCTATTGAAGGAGCTCCTCACCTTATGCACAGTTTGTATCGGGCTCTCGACCCGGTGTAGTCCTCGTCAAAACGAAAAGCAGTCTGACATCCAGGTTTACTACTGTAGTAGGAGCTTTGAGAGGAGGCCCGGAGGAGAGGTACCCAAGTGGGAGAAACTAATTTTGGCCTTGGTAGCATGGCTCGGAAACTCGCCCTTACTTCAGGGTCACACCATAGGATTCGACGGAATGCAGATGACCAGTGTTACATAAACCGGAAGTCTCAGGAAGGCGATGAAATTAGACCCGTAGAGCTAAGAGTTCGACATCGAGATACAAGCCGAAAACTTCAATAAAAGACGGGTCTTAAGCAGGCCGTCTGGAATTCACCTGAGTGGAACCTCTTGGGGCCTTTCGAACAATGGTGATCTCCCATCTGAACTCTCTGTGGGTGGGCCTCGAATGCCTGAGGAGTGGAATGATTCTAATCGACCTCTCAGGAAGGAATAGATATTAATTACCGCAGTCAACCTCGGATTTCAAGCCTCGACAACGAGTGTGAAGTCGTCATAGTGACCTGACCTCGCCCGTTCACTAGAAGTTGACCTGGCTAGAGGTGCGCGACTCGGTGGTAGTAAGACAAATAGAAGACACCTACGAGACCAAAGTGGAAGGATGATCCTATATCTCCAAAGGTACAAGATTTATTGAAAAAAGTTCATGTTGGTTCGGGTCGGACATGTCCCACAGGAGGAAGCGAGAGAACTCTGGTAGACTGATTGAGTCTTACAGTGCTATTTTTTGAACCCCATTTTTAATGGGTTTAAGCAGCTTTTTGTGTACTAGTAATTATAGATAACCCAATTTATATTAAGGTCCTACTATTCTGCGATCGCATTTGTGGCGGTTTTGCGGAGTTTTGCGAGCTAATCATCCAACATTGTTGGAGTTGATCCGAAGCACGAAGAATTCGAGTCAAGCTTCAGCTTATCATAGATCGAGAGACTAGAGGAAGGAAAGAAAGAGAGAGAAGAAAATAGAAGAAAAATAGACGGGGAAAATGGAAGAAAGCCGGCGAGGAGCAGTGGCCAATGGAACAGTAGCCGCAGGAGAAACCTGGATTTTTCGCTAGGCTAGCGAGAAAATTCATTGTTGATAAGCGAAATTTCTCAATTCGCTATCTCTTGTGAACCGCTAATTTAGTAGTATCCCATGTTGATAGCGAGGTGAAGACCGCTATCTCTTCCACGAGCAGCTAAGCTGAGAATTTCGGCTAGCTAGCGAGTGGCGGGTCTGTGAAATTCTCTGATTTGCTATCACGTCTGAGTCCTTCCCCCCAGCGAAATTTAATTTTCGCTACATATGAAAATTGTTGTGCATAATTTAAAATCGTCTCGCCTCATTATCTTTTGTAATTACTGCCAACCGACTTCATTTTGGTGTATTACTTACTTGTCCCTTGTATTAGCCAAATGTTATCCTTTTCGTATTACACATTTGGGTTGGCTATATAAGCCACCTTATGTTTGTAATCCTAACTTTTAATCTTTCAAAGAGCATACGCAATTTTCATTTTCTTTAGTTTTCTCTCTTCTTCTCCTCTCTTTCTTCTCCCTTTCTTGGTTGCCCAAACACCTCTAAGGATGACAACTTGAGGATGAGGCTAAACCACTTCCTTCAAGTAAAAGGCTGGGTCAGAGATCTTTAGGTCGTGGTCTCCAATCGTTTTTCATGCAGCAGGTTTTGTCATTTTGGTTCCCAAATTTTCATTTCTAGGTTTAAAGCTCTTTAATGTGCTTTGGCCAATACTTACAAGTTTTTAGGTTTAGTGTATTCTTAGCTTTTGCATACACTAATATCCATTAGTTGCTCTTACGAGCCACCGAGGTAGGTTAAGGGGTTGTGGTTTCACTATATGTGCATCCACTTTGATCAATACTTGGTAATCTTTTGTGTAGTTCAGCTGGATGCCATTATTAGATCCATCGAGATTCATTAGTTAGCCCTTTACGAATCATTGTAGGATGAGCTTTCAAAACAGACAACGTAGGGAACCATAAATACAATAAATGTGCTTTCTATCAAAAGGAAAATTATTAGTGGTTTAGGCTTTAATGCCAATGAAGATCCTGGCTCGAGATGACTATGTCATCCTCCCCAAATGCCGAGGAAATTAACCCGGGGACCTCTTAGTTAGCCTAGGATCTTAAACCTGGCCCACCGCCTAAGGAGTTCTATTTTTACATTTTATTTCCATTTTAAATTTCGCTTCCAAACCATCAACTCCCCTCGCTTTTTATTCAAGCCTTAAAATCAAAATTTAATTCACCAATTTCGATTTCACTCAAATCATTTGTAATGAAGAAAACCCATCCCCTCGTGTTCGACCCTAGACTGCTATAATCGCGTAAGAGCTTGACCACGGGCAAGAAGAGGAACTTAGGATATAAATTTTGTTGATTCTCGATCACCCTCTATCAAGTGGGTACCTAATCACCGACGCCTTAACAAAGTTAGCAACACTTACAAGAAGATCCGCTGTGAGCAGCCAAGATCTCAACAAATTTTCTCCCATCGAGCCCTTGACGCCAATCATAAGCCCTCGCCCTTCCAACAATGGGGTTTGACATACTGGACCTCTCGCCTTGGAAGGGCCAATGTAAATCTATCATCGTCAGCAGATTATTTCACCAAGTAATAGGCCGAGCCTTTGGGCCTACAATCACAATGTGAAGATACGTAATTTTGTGTGGCGAGCCATCATATGCAGGTTTGGTATCCCAAGAGCCCCTGGTATCAGACAACGGAAAACAATTTGACAACGCCTAAATTCGTAGGATTTTGTGTCGAGCCCTGGAATTAAGAATTACACCGCCCCAACACACTGCGCCTAACGGCAGCCGAAGTCACCATCGAACCCTTAAGGCCTGAAGACCAAATTGGAAGATCTAAAGGAAAATGGGTAGAATACCTCCCGAGGTGCCATGGGCCTGGGCTGCGACACCGCGCAGGTCAAAGAACCCGAAACCCCATTCGCCCCAGCCTTCTAAGACTGCTGCAGCCCCGTCGTGGTCGATTAAAGTCCCTGGCGATCGACCAAGAACAGCCGAGCATAATGACGAGGCTCTCCGTCTAAATTTAGATTCCTAGATGAAAAACGCGGAGCGTGTTCTAAAGCACGTAAGACTACCAAAGGAAGATCACGAGGTACTATAACTAAAAAGTCAAACCTATAAGCTACATGTCGTGATTTGGTCTTAAAAAGCTACCGCTAGCAAGGAAGAATTCAAGATACGGGAAATTGGGCCCCAACCTGGAAGGCCCTCACATCATATCTCGAGTCAAGCCAAACCGGGCAATGATGAGCCCAAATGTGAGGAGGGGAAAATTTTACAGATGTCTGAATGTGCAATATCTTAAACATTTTTATCGTAGACCTTGGTTTGTAATCTTAAATGGATTTATCAATTTTCGCTTAACGATTCGACCATTTAATTGTTATTTTGTTAAGACGTCACAACTCGTATATAATGCTCGAAAAATTACATATGCAATAGAATGAGAAAGCTCATAGACATAAAGGAAAAGTCTTCTTTATTCCAATCAAATTACATTCAAGCAAATCAATGGTGTCATTGATTACATCTGAAGTACCAAGCATAAGCAGCCTCAAAAAAAAAAAAACTCTGTGAAGAAAAAAAAGGAAAAGAAAATGAGAAGGCCAAAAAAGGTGGAAAAGAGGAAGAAGAAAAAATGGATGCATGAGTTTCAGCGTAAGAAACAAAAAGGGAGAATGAGATGTGGAAAAAAAGATGAAAAAGAAGGAGAAGGAGAAAAAAAAGGAAGAGAAAGACTGTAAATGGAGAAGGCGGCACAAGAGGACGCACCGCCTCTCCCCTGGACACACATTTCCTAGCCGGTTAGAATAACATGACCCCATAAAGGAGACTAGGGAAAACACACCCTACGCGTAAGTCCAACAAAATCGAACCGTGACCAAAGATCCCCGATTTACGTATCGACTGACAAACACCCAAGGTGCAAAATGCGTGTGCAAAAGTGCGTTAGGGAATTCCGCTACGCACCGGGAAGAGGCAAGAATATTCAAAGTATAAACTCCATAGCAATGAAGCAACTATTTATAAGAAGGCCAAGGCACTCAAAAAGTCGCACAAACGTTTCAAACTCTCCATAAATCAAAGATTACGTGACGCCGCACCTTCCAAGAAAATCGGTCGAATGGCCGCACCTAAGCTCACTTTGACGAGCCCGCTTACTCGCATGTGTCACGCCATAAGGAGTCGATCAGCTCAGCTATATCGCCACGCCGGGCCTCGCCCCGCAGCCCAAAGAGCCACTTTGACGAAGTTCGCCTACTCGCATGTGTCACGCCTACCCGAGGAGTCGATCAGCTCAGCTATATCGCCACTGCCACAAACGGAGTCCAAGAACCACTGACGAAGTTCATTCACTGCACAAGTCACGCCTACCTCGAGGAGTCGATCACCAGTTATATCGCCACTCGCCTCGCCGGAGCCCAAGCAGCCTCACTTTGACGAGTTCGCCTACTCAGACAGTCACGCCTACCCGAGGAGTCGATCGCCTAGTTATATCGCCACTGCCTCGCCACCAGCCCACAGCCACTCGACGAGTTCGTCTACTCAGACAGTCACGCTTACTTGGAGGAGTCGACACCAAGAGATCGCCATTCTACCAATACCGAGCTCAAAGAAATTTCACTTTGACGAGTTCGTTTCACTCAGACAGTTCACGCTTACCCGAGGAGTCGACTACCAAGAGACGCCACTCCTTCTGGCCTACCGGAGCTCGCAAGAAATTACTTTGACGAGTCTGCTCACTCAGACAGCCATGCGCAAAATTTAGCAATCGCCTAACTCGACAAATCACCGATTGAGCCCAACAGCTCACATTGACAAGCTTAACCATTCCACACAGGCCACGCAACCTAGGAATCAGCTCAACTCAAGCAAATCAGCCGACGAAGCCTAGCAGCTCACATTGACGAACTCAACCATTCGGCCACTGTGCCGCTGGGCACCCTAGAACTCGCCCCGACCCAGCAAATCACCCGACGAGCCCAATGTACCTCACATTGACGAGCTTAACTGCTCCACACAGCCACGCAAATTTCTAGGAATCGCCGACTGTGTAAACTACCGACGGAGCCCAACAATTCACATTGACGAGCTTAACCATTCCACACAGGGCCATGAAATCTAGGAATCGGGCCTCACTCAAGCAACCAGCCCAAGAAATCTACTTTGACGAAAGTTAGTCTTGATCTCAGATAGCCATGAACTTAGCAATCAGTTCAACTCCGCACAAGTCACCCGACTGAGCTCCAAGACCACATTGACGTAGCTCAACCATTTTACATGTGCCATGCAAATTCTAGAAATCACCAACTCGCAAATCATCCATCCTGAGCCCAACAAATTTCACATTGACTAGCTTAACCATTCTGTTACAGGCCACAAACTGTGAATCGTCTGACTCAAGCAAATCACCGACGGAGCCCAACAACAATTTCACATTGACGAAGCTTAACTGCTCCACACAGCCACGTAGCCTTAGAATAAGTTCACTCAAAGTAACCAAAATTCGACTGAGCTCCAACAAATTCACATTGACGAGCGCTTAACCATTCCACACAGCCACGTGTACTCCTAGCAATCGCTCGACTCAGAAAATCAAATTACGAGCCTGCAGCCTCACTTTGACGAGTCTGCCCACTCAGACAAGCCATGCAAAATTCTAGCACCGGCCTTAACTCAGCAAGTCAATGACTGGAGCCCAGCCAGCCTCACATTGACGAGCTCAACCATTTTACACTGTGCCAGTGAAATTTCTAGGAATCACCAACTCAAAAATCACCACGGCTTCTCCAACAACCACATTGACGAGCTTAACTATTCCACACAGCCACACGTACCCTGTGAACCGCTCAACTCAGCAAATCACCCGACGGAGCCTAGTTGTTCACATTGACTTGTTTAACCGCTCCACGTGCCACGCAGCCCTAGAATCGCCCAACCTGTGCAAACTACCGACGAAGCTCACAGCTCACATCGACCAGCTTAACCATTCCACACGTGCCACGCACTTAGAATCGCTCGACCAGCAAATCAGCCCACCTGAGCCCAAAGAAATTTCACTTTGACGAAGTTCGTTTACTCAGACAGCCATACAAATTCTAGAATCCGCCCAACTCAGTAACCACCGACGGAGCCCAAGAACTCACATTGACGAACTCAACTGAAGCCTTACACAAGCCGCACCTCTAGGAATCGCTCTCGACCAAAGTAAACCACCGACAGCTCAACAAAATCACATCGACGAAATTTAACCATTCCACAGCCACGCAGCTCTAGAATCAGCTCGACTGTGCAACCACCGGACAGAGCCCAATGTACCACATTGACGAAAGCTTAACTGCTCCACACAAAGCACGCAGCCTGTGAACTGGCCCGACTCAGCAAATCAGCCCACGGAGCCCAACAACTCACATTGACGAGCTTAACCATTCCACATAGGCCACGCAGCCCTAGAATCACCCGACTCAGCAAGTCAGCCCACGGCTTCCAACAAACCACATTGACGAGCCAACTGCTCCACACAAGCCACTGCCAGCCTAGGAACCGGTCGACTCAGCAACCAGCCGATGAGTTGGTCAAACATTTTGTCATCTGCACTGCTTCTGCGCCTCCCACCTGTCCCAATCAACCCACCTCAGGGGTCACCCACGTGGAGCCCTCGCCGGCCCGCCTTGAAGAGCTAATTTTATTTCAGAACCTGCACGCCTCAATCTCAGCCATTCGATCCATGCGTAACGCCGCTGAAGAGCACAAGTAGTGAGGCGCAGTTAGGGCAAAGTGGAAAAATGAGACCATTAAGGACAAGGTTACGTATGTCTCGGGCCTCAGCCCAACAAAATATATATGTAAAAAAAGTATAAAAGTCGACATCGGGCGAAGACGTGTGCAGAGATCAAGACTCCATGAGGAGCAGACGGTGAAGAAGGGGAGGCCGGGCCTTGGGCAGGTGCCCATTTCTGCAGTAATCACCGTAGAAGGACCCCATCCTCCTCGCTGGAAGGTCAAAGTTGAAATCCAGGCCGGAATAGGCATTAGCAGCCTTCTTCTGAAAGGCAAGCCACCCAGAAACCCATTGAGTAGAAGCCTTGACCCTCAGTCTTCCAATAACTTCGTCCCGATGAGCCACCAAAGTAATTTGCTGATGAAGATCCCTATCGTTAGCTCGCGGCACTCCCTCACAAAGTGCTCCACCGGTGCTAACTCGCCTCGTTAGCCTCGGGCGACGAGCCTCGCTCCAACAGCTGGCCTACTCAGATCGCCTTTGATCGCACGCGCTCTTCCTTAAGACTCCCTGAGCTCGCCTCGACGTGAGAAGCTCATCCCTAACCGTCCAAGTTCATATCAAGGCATCGCCCGCCCCTAGCCTCCATCAAGTCGCCTCGCGATGCACCCCCTCAAATCATCCCGGGAACCTCCCCGCTCCGCCCTCGGCCGCCCTGCCGCCCAGCCTCGTCTTCCTACCCTACCGGAGCATGGGCCGACGCGGGCATGCCTAAATCGATTTGAGCTTCACCGCTCCTTATCACACGTTGCACCTCGACCAGTCACCCTCGCCCATATGAGGGGAAGCCACCCTCGCCTTATAAGCCCGAGCAGCTTTGACATGGCTTTAGTTTAGTTTGGCCAAGAAGACAAAGACGCAGTGTACCCAGAAATACAACAGAAAAGGCTATCCCAAGAAAGACACCAGAGAAAGACTCTGCACAAAAAGCCCTGATGTAAGACCGAGAGATGAAGTACGAACTCGCGAAAGGCAAAGAAAAGGTCCCAGAGCAGAGGCACACAAAGACAAAAGATGACACGTCTCGCAGTTAAATGTATGAACCTAAAGGAGCGAGAAATGAGCGTGAAAACTCAAGAGTCATCACATCATGCTAATAAATGACGACGACCAAGCCCTAACTAATCCAAAATTCAGCACATCGTGGAAATTGCACCGGCCAGACACACATAGCCTCTGGCCCACTGATGCCGGCATTAACAAGGGCCGGGGCAACCGATAGGGTTCGAAAATAAGGCTCACAGTCACTCTTTCCAGCCCAAGAAAGAGACTGCACCCAACGAAACACCTGCGCCCACTCGCTTGAACCCCAAAGGAGAGACATGCCCATTGAAGCATTCAAAGCCTAAGGCCAAAGATTCGTTTCCTTTGGGTGCCAAATTAATGAGGGTCCAACCCGTCAGTCTAAAGACCATTACGAAGCTCTCTCATGCGCATGCAAAAATGGGACAATCCCTACACATATTATTCGCAAATCCAACCAAACCTCACTAATAAGGAAAGAAAGATAATACAGATCATCATCGAATCGGATCCCCCAATAAGGAAGGAAGATTATCCCAAATAAATCATTTTTCTATATCCTTTACTAAATCTACACCGATAATAACAAAAATATCCCATCCAATGGGAGTTAATCCTACCACCATCAAACCTAATAACATCTACTATAAATACAAGGTCACCCCATCTGAAAGGTACGCTAACATCGATCACGCCTAATACCGGGATACGCCCAATACCGACACGCATACCGATAAGCATCCTCATACACGATATTACTCACCCTGCGCTCTTTCCTCGTAAAGAAACTAACTTAGGCATCGAGCGGCCACGCTAAGTCCTCACGACCCCTTCTTCTTGTTTGCACCCATCCTACTTCACCTCAAACGATCCGTGGTCTCAATCTTAACCCATCAAGATTGAACTGCAAACCCGCCCAACGACCCCTAAACGCTCCAGCCCAATTCCGGTTGAAAAAAGCATCATCATCCACCAATCGGGAAAGTAAGATATTTCCCAATTATTGCCCATCAATTATCCCTTATTAATCGGTTTATAATAAGGAAAGAAAATCTTCTACCTAGTGGGAGAAATATTGTATCATCCTCCAACAAGGAAACAAATTATTCAGTGTCATCATCCAACAAGTAAACATACTATTCAGTTGTCATCATCCAACTGTGAACATACTATCAAAGATCATAATCCAATCAGGAAAGTTGTCATGATTATCCATTATAAATACCAGGCAATCCACAAGTGAAAGCACGTAGACATACACACAAATCTCATTCCCTAAACAATGATCTTCTCTTCCCTGAAGAACTCGACTTAAGATCTGAGAGGCAATCCTACGAGCCCCCGTTGATCCTTTTGTTTCTTGCTTTGCAAGAGGGAGTCTGACATCCAGAATCAAATCTGACCTACTTAGCACTTAAGCACGCTCCAAATTCCTCTGGCCATCAAAAGATCATCAAATTTAATTTTTATTCTTTATCAAATTCAGTGGATCTGACCTCAAGATATGCATAGCGCCTGCCCTCAAATTTTGGAACAAAAATTATTTATATTAGGATTTAAAGTCATATGTTTTAATTCAAAGTAAAATCTAATTGTTATTAAATTATTTAAGTAATTTGTACTTTGATTTGCCTCCTATAATTAATCTAGGCTATGTTTGGTTTCCAAAAAATGCTAAGGAAAATATAGAGGAAAAAAATGAAGGAAAATAAAAATAGAGTTAAATTTGGCATATTATTTTTACTTATTAATTCAAACCAAATTTATTCTTTAAGAATTGGTAAGTTTTGAAGTAATTTTATTTAAATTTGATTTTTTATAGGGTTACCAAAAAGTTAAAGAAAATAGGAAGGAAAAATATAAGGAAAAAAATAAAGGAACATAAAAATATAATTAAATTTCATATGATATTTTTATTTCTATCTCAAATCAATTTTATTTATTTAAACTCATTAATATAAATATTAAATAATTTTAAAATACTTAAATTTCTAAGTAATTTTATTTATATTTGATTTTGATTTTTATTTTTTAGTAAATAATCAAACACAAGAAAATTATTTTCCTTAGCATTTTGTTCTTTCCTTAGTATTTTCTAAGAACTAAACACAACCTAAATTTTTTTTTCTTAGATAACTAAACATGAAAAAAATCATTTTCTTAGATAACAATTTTTTTCTTTCATTAGTATTTTTTGGAAACAAAACATAACCTTAGTGCTTTGCCTCCCCTCAACTTATTTTTTGAGTCCGCCATTGTTATCAAATATTTTTTAAATGAAGAGATTTGAGCTTGGGAAAATTATAATATGGCTTATCAATATGATTCTATTTAAAAAAAAAATATGAGGAATGGGAAACTAAAGGCAAGTTAACTCATTTAAAAATAAATCATATTAGATATGAGAAATTAATGGTAAGTTAACTCATTTAAAAATAATTCATATTAGGTTGTTACTAGTGTAGAAGAGAGTTTGTGTTTCAAAATTTTCATTTTTAACAGCATCAAAAAACGCAAAAAAAAAAAAAACAAAAAGAAATATATTTTTTAAAATAACAGTTTTTGAATCAGATAAAAGAAAGTAGAGTGTATTAAAATATATATATATATATATATATATATATATATATATATATATATATATATATATTATTTTAAATTGAATTTTTATATTTATCTTTTATATTTTGATTATTTTGAATGTTTATTTTCAAAATATTAAAATATAAATTCATAAAAAAATTCCAAAGTACAAAATTAATGAAGTTCTATTATTTTATTAAAATATTTAAGTACTTTAGAATTTTTACGAATTTATATTTTTAATATTTTAAATTAAAAACATCTAAAATAAATCCAAATAAAAAAATATACAATAGTAATTTCAATTTTTTATATTTTACTTTATGTACAAACATATCATAAATACACTTATCCTTTTTTTTAATCTATTTATTTAAAAAAATGTGTTTTTTTTTTGTTTTCTTAGGCATTTTAAAACAAGAACTCCCTCTCACATCGATAATAACCTAATATGAATTATTTTTAAATGATAACTTAACCCTTGATTTCTTATTCCTCATAAACCTTTTTTTAAAATATAATCATATAGATAAATCATAGCATAATTTTTCCTTAGGGCTTCATTTTAGGTTCATAAATTTTCAAATAAATTGAAATAGGTATGGCTGCAACTTGGACGGATTAACCCAACTAGGTCCGATATTTGGACAGACTTGGGTACTCCTTTTTATAATTTGGGTTGAGCTTGAGCCAATGATTGGTTCGAGTAACCCAACCAAACCCGAATATATATATATATATATAACGTTTCCGACATTTCCTACTTCACTAATTATCATCATTCAAGTGCTTTCATTCTCACATTTATTTGATTATTGCATGCTATCACCTTTTTTGATTTCATTTATTGAGGTTTGTGGTCTGGTAAACCATCGTTTTCCTCAAATAATGTATTTGCATCCATCTCCAGTTAAAACCTAAAGGTATAGTTATAATCTTCTTTTTCTTTTTCAATAATTGACTTCCACCTTAAATTCAAACGTTTGGATGCTAAAAAAAAAAAAGAGAAAAATGATGTTTTCAATAAATTTTTGGGATAACTAACTGAAATAATTCATAGTTTGCCGAGGCTGGTTTAATTAATCAATAATTAATTAACTATAAATATCTATAGCTTAAGGAGTTCCTGCACCTTTAGTCTCGAGGCACAAGAACTGATTAAAGAAATTAAAATAATTTTATTGTAGCTTACGTTGCCTCGCTTCATTCGTCTCTCATAATTTTTTTATGGTTCGCTTGTAATGCGAACGAACTTTACACCGTTAAATTCAATTTTATTTCTTAAGATCTAAGTTTTTTCAAACAAAATTTTAATCTATATAGTGTAATGATATAGTTCTCGAGAAATTAAATTAAATCTACTCAAGGTAATTTTACACCTTCATTCTCATATGTCGCATATAAAGTACAACTGAAATGAAAAAAACAAAAGAAGAAGAGCAAAATTACTGTTATTAATGTGAAAAAAAAAAAAACAATTATTTGATCGTAGTCTCATGTATTACAATCTCCAAAGTATAGTCGTTTCTTCAAATATTCTTGCTTTCCAATCGCCGAGATTACACGCGCACGCCGCTTCGCGATAAAACGACCTTCAAACGATTTCCAGAATGTAACATTTTGTAATCACTATGATGAACTAAACGCAAAGTTTGTAATTCTATCATTTAATGAACCAAAAAAAGATTTTGATAGAAAAAAGTTTTTTAAAATCGATCTACAAAAAGAATATGAGACTCCAAAATAAATAGAATTCAGAGGCAATGATCAGACTAATAACTCGTCATCCAACCGTTTTAAGAAAACAAAAGAAAAAAAAAATCAAAATCTCATATTTAAGGATTTAATTACATTACCATTTAGGAATAAAAAACACACCAACCGTTACCCTTTAATTTCATTCATATAAAAAAAAAAGAAAAACTCTAACATTTGCAAACTACTTTTTACAGCTGAACCTTTTTTTAAAATTTTCATCATCAT
This sequence comes from Tetrastigma voinierianum, assembly GCA_016808115.1. Taxonomy (NCBI): domain Eukaryota; kingdom Viridiplantae; phylum Streptophyta; class Magnoliopsida; order Vitales; family Vitaceae; genus Tetrastigma; species Tetrastigma voinierianum. The sequence continues at coordinate 247,677 of JAEQBH010001526.1, forward strand.
CCCCTCCGTCTCTCTCGTTCTCTCGCCGTGTTCCCAAATTTTTAATTTTTAAAAAATCAAATTTATCACCACCCTCTCCCTCTCTCTCTCTCTCTCTCTCTCCTGGGCCTTCATCTGAGTCGCTCCGTCCGCCGCCTTCCTCCCCCTCCACTACAGCGCCATTACGCACCCACCACTGCCCAGTCGTCGCTGCTCCTCCACTATTCCCGTGTAGAATTTCTTCGCGGCCTGGAGTGCTGATATGGCAGGAGGCTCAAGCTCTTCCTCAGTGTTGCATAGAACAAAATCTACTCTCTTTCACAGTTTTGCTTTGTTTTCAAATTGGGTAAAGGTAGATTTATTGCTTAGGAGGTTATAGAGGCAGATTTATAATAGAGATGTGAAATTGTTGAACCCAAACAGCACTTTCTAACTGTCATTGTTCAATATCTTGGCTGAGTGAAATTTTCCCTAAATTCCTGAATGTCATGTCTGAGGAAGAGATGTCAGAGTACTTAACAAATGAAAATTTTGAATTATAATATTTCTATTATTTAAAAGCGTTTTCATTTTGGTTGTTGTGGGTGTGGTGGTGGGAGAAGTTGCAGGAGTAGGGTGTGGAGCAAAGGTCTATTGATATCATTTTTCCCTGTTTGCGTGTTGAGAAACCGTGGGAAAATGGAAGAAATCAATATTTTTAGCAAAATTCTACTGATTTTTTCTCTCTGTTTGGGTGCTGGGAAAATAAGGTTGGATCAATTTGCTGATTTGCAGCATTGACATGTCTAAGAGCTTGCATATGGATACCTTTAAGGTATATTTAGAATTTGTTTAGATTGCTAGAAAATTATGATAATCTTCAACAAGTATATGATAGAGGAAGAGAGCCACCCTTTACCTGCATCAGTATAAAACTGCACCAGAAACACAAACGTTGATGGAGAGGAGTGGGTCGCCCGAGCAGGGTTCCAAAAATCTGCCGACTCCGGTACGATTCGGGGCTAACCTCATTGATATTGACACCCGATACGAGATTATGAGTGTATCGGTTAAAACCCCAAGAAACCTGTGCACTCGGCCGAGCCTCGACGATTCAATCGATCTCATTTAAAATACGCAGAATCAAATCTCCTCAGTACGAAACCAAAATTTAAAAAATTAAACTTTCGTGATATTCTTCTCCTGGTGCCTAAAACACCCGACACTTCAAATCACAACACACAAAAATTCATAGATTTTGAACCCTTGCAAAATAATCCCTACAAAAGCAACCAGTTAACCCCTGCCCCTGAATCGAGATTAATCGAATTCTGTGTTAATAAACTAAGAGGAGTGAATGAACAAAAGTGAAACCTAACTTATCTGCTCAGGTTCATCGACCGCCGCTCGCTCCAAAATCTCAAGCTCAAAGATCTACAAAGTCCAAACTCCAAAGGCGCGACATCTACTTTGAGTTCGAGCGTGTTGGTATGCGTATGCCCTTCTTCTCCCTCTTCTTTTTCTTCCTCTTCTTCTTCCCCCTTTCTTCATTTTTTCAAGCCAACTATGGAAGCAAGGGTTCCTCTTTGGGGTTCCCTGATTGCCAAAACGACGCCGCTTTCTTCCTCGTCTAGGGAAGAAAATGACGCCGCTTCTCGCTTTTTTATAATACAACTCAAACGACGCTGCTGTGATCAAGGGATTACCCAAACGACGTTAATCAACTGTCACTTATTTCAAATGACGCCGCTTTTTTGTATGTTGACAACCGATTTCAAAACGACGCCGACTCCGCAGAAACCAAAACGACGCCGCTTTGCATATATGCGTAATTTAAAATTATGAAGGCTAAAATGACGCAGTTTTGACCCTAAAAACGGTATTTAGCAACTCTAAACCCTCTAACCTCCATTTTTGCTCTATTCTCAACCGAAAAATATATTTAGCAAACTGTATTTAGCAACTTCTAATTAATTTCAAATTATAATATTATAAATAAAATAAGAATAATAAATTAACAAAACTATAAATCATATTTTTGTGAATAATATAAAATACAAATATAAATATTATTTTATTTATTTTACCAAACATAAATAAGATTAATTAAAAATTAAAAATTCATGAAACACAAACATAAATAAGAATAATGGAAAAATTAATATGGTAACATATATTATTATTGATTGATTAATTAATCTAATTATATTAATATTAAATTAATATGGTAATATATTACAAATAAAATAAGACTAATAAATTAACAAAACCATAAATCATATTTTTGTGAACACTATAAAATACAAATAAAAATATTATTTTATTTATTTTACCAAACATATAAAAAATATCTATTTTTTAAAAAACAATATAGATACTTATTATAATTCTTCTTAAATTAACTAAAATATCACTTTTAATTTCCTTTATCGAAAATATAAATTATGTAACATATATTTAGAAACTGATCATGGATATAGGTAAGGCATATGAAAACTAGGGGTGTGCACGGTACGGGTGGATCGGGGATTTGCAAATATCCAGATCCGTCTAAAATGTTCCTGGATTTTAAAATTCAAGATCCTGGCCCCGTGATCCACGTGGCTGTCTGGGCTTTGTCCCAATATTTCGGGACAAAACTGGCTCTATTTCTACTCTAGTGGAAATTCCAACCTGGACAAGACGGAATCTGGATATTCTGACAAAAATATTAAAACTTTGTTAAAAATTATTCACTTTAAAAGTTTGGGTTTCTACGATCGCGATAACCACCGGGTACGAGAAGGCCAATTATCATACCAAAAGAAAAAGGGCCTTTTGTAAGAAATTACAAAGCAAATTAACCAAAGATAATTTTAAGAAAGTTTGATACTTTGCCTCCACTATCCCCTATCGACACTTCTGCGAGATCAACCAACCAGTTAAAATAGAGCGCATCCAAAAGGAAAATTAGCCAACACAAGAGACTTGCCTCACCGAGACAAGCTAAAAGTCCGATGATCATAAAAATCTAAGTGACCACCAAATGATGCAGACCACCATACCATATGGCACAGAAAAAGAAAAAAAGTACGACTATATACAAGCATACAACGAAAAATAGAGAAACAAAGGTGTAACAAAATTTATCAATTTTAATTTCTAAAGGACGACAAAGACCATGCCGCAATCCCATCCACCGTAGGAAATTTTACTATGCGCTTTTCCATGGAGGATGCCAAAACAGACGCGTGGCCATTTGCTACGCATTCTTTCCATTACAGCTATATGGTCATTTGCTAGGTATTCTTTCCATTACAGCAGGTTGAGAACCTATACGTTGGAGTGCAAATTGTCTCATATTAAAAATTCACAAAACAAAATACAAAACTTCAAGTTGTCCCATATGAGCATCAATACAAATTACAAACAAAATATATAGAAAAACAATTCTTCAAAATATCAACAAGAAAATTTAACGCCTCATATGAACATCTTGATTCTCCAACCTTTCGTCTATAAATGTAAATAGGATTCAAATTTTAAACTAATAAACAAAATAATTTAAAAGTCTAACTTAATTTTTCTTAATAAAATGTAACCAAAATAACTTAATTTATATTTTCTTACATTTCTAAAAGGAAGTTCAATCAACACGCTGCTCGCATAACACTCTACAATTTCGATCTCGAGGATTTCTACAATCAAAAATTACGTAAAATATATTTCAAAATCAGAATATATTCCATAAGAAAAATCAATCAAATTTATAAAAGAATCATAATTCGACTCCAAACTTTCCAAGTCTTCAATGGTTTCTTCAAGTTGGATAGGTTTACTTGACGATCTCAACCAATCTTGACACAAAGAAATTAGTACTCACCAGAGTAGGAGCCAAAGAACCCTAAATCCTGCCTTAAACACCTCCTGTGCATATGACTAAGCCACAAGAGAAGACGGAATTGCCAAAACATTCAGCAACTTTATGACAAGACATTGGGTATCTAACAAAGATTGACTTTCCACCAATTTAAGAGATCAAAGTCATGGGTATACTTTTCCGGAAGTTCACCAAAATATCTATCCAACTCCCCTTTGGAAACCAGACTTTGCTCTTTCTCCTTTCTATAAAATACCATCTAATTCTTCATCCTCCACCATATCTTCTACATCATTGGAAGGGCTAATGACTCCACCTATCCCCACTGCCATTTCCTTGTACTATCCATTAATGCTCTCAAAGAATTAGTTACCGAGTCACAAATCATTTAATTACTTTAATAAAAGCTTTATATTTTGCTGCCAAATAGTCCATTTATATCCAGGATCACATAACAAAGAATAAAAAGTATAACATTCATCTTTTGGCTGAGCCCCAATACTTGTCAAATTTTTCTCTCATCATTCTACCCATTTCACCTAAGTCTAAGCTATTGCTACTTTGAAAAGTCATAAATCTTTCAAAATGACGATAATTTTTTCAGAAAATACATTTGAAGTAGAGTGCTGAAGAACTCGAAATCTTACAAGTAACATCATAAAAACCTTTCAAAAATCTGTCTAGTAAGAAGATTTCTCTAGCTTTTCATTCAATCAACCTCTACTAGCATGACATTCCAAATTCGCCTAAAAATTTACATATATATCAACATCTTCTAACTTATCAAAGGCTTTTGATGTTCACACCATCTCAACATCAACAGCCACCTATCTAAGAGACGCCTAATCAAGAAAGATGCTTTGCATTTAATATCTGCGATTCACAACACTTTAAACATTTCTAGCCTCGTGGACTCCCTCACATACTTCTAACAACATTCAATTCTCCTAATAGAGTATCGGCACTTTCAAGGCCATCCTTATCACACTGGAGAATACAGATAAAACACTCATATGAAAAGCTTCCCAAAACAAAAGCATTCTTTTTGTCATTTTTCTTTAATTGTTGAAACAAAGAAGAGTTAATAGAACTTGCATTATCAACAGTGATACACATAACTTGTTCAAACCCCATTCATCCATACAAAAATCTATAGCATTCCCAATGTTAATCTCCTTTATGACTCTTAACTACAAAATCTGCACTTTTTTATGCAATTCCATCCTAATCAATAAAATGAGCAAATTAAGCATAAATAAGAGAAATGATTTTGATACTTGTCCAAGTATCCGTAGTCAATGAAACCCTCTGACATTGAGACGTAAGCAATGCATGCAATTTCTTCTTTTCTTGAACAAACAAATAGTAACAATCTCTAGCAATAGTATACCTAGATGGAATTTGAAACATGGGAAGACTAACTTGTATGTTCCTAAACCCTTCCCTTCAACAACCAAAAAGGTAATTCATCTTATAATCATTTTAACTAAAGCATCTCTCCGCAAGCTTGTTGATCAAACTCGCCAAAGAAGATAATTTACTTTTTCGCATTCACTTGCTTTCTCAAGTTTAATATCTTTTGCATTTTATCTCACTCTTGTATGCCTCAACAAATTCTTCTTCTTTTTATTTGGAACTTTTTTGCAGCATCCCTCAAATGTTTCCATAACCCTGGAGGTCCTCTCAGCCACTATTAGCGAGATAACTTTACTTACAATACACACACATTTAGCCCCCTCGTCTTCATCAGTTTCGTCATCCTTTAGTTTGACAGATCGTACCAACCTCGCATCTAACTTTTTGCTAAAGACAAGCAAGTGAAGTAGGTGAAGGAGTACTTTCATTTTGAGTACCTTCATTTGAAACAAAATTAAGCAACTGCTATGATTTACAGAACCCATGAATTCAAATTTTCTTCGAAGGTGGTGGTGGCATTTGGATCTCTTCCATCACCGAAATTGCTTTTCTTGATCGTTGAGATTGCCACTAATTCTCACGAGACTGTAAAATAAGCACACAAAGAAGATATGTAAAATTATAAATATTTATTTAAAAACATATATAATATATAATATGTTTTTTTCATATAAAATGCAAATAAAAACCACTGTAATTAGGAAGAAAATTCTCGTTGGAATTTGAGGTCAAGAAACACTATAGCAATTTCACTTAAAGGAAAAAAATAAAAATAATTAGATGAATGATAAAAGCGGTAACAAAAATCAAAGTGAGTTAAGAAAATCCACACCTGTACAAGTCCATCCAACCTCATTCTCACAATATAAACAAAAATCTTTATTTTTTAATTTTAAAAAAATTGAGAACAGTTTTATCACTCTAATTTTTATTCAAAAGATCCTCTAACCTTTTTCTAAAAAAAAAAAAATCCTCAATGGAGAAATACTATTGTCATTCAAATTTTTATAATTTTCATGAACATTCAAAGATCCTTAATTTTTCTTTAAAAAAAATCTACTCACATAATCAATCACCAAATATTAATAATTAGTTCATATGCACAACAACGAAAAATAAATAAATAATAATATTGAAGGGAAATTACCAATGTGTATATGGGTTTCGACTCAAAGAAATCAGGTAACCTTTCTCGAAAAATATCCTTAATCGAGTACGAAAGAGTCAAATGTCAACCTGGCGAGCCGATTGGCTTCTTCCTTTGAAATCAATTCATAGCTGGCTAAGAAAGGAGTTAAAAATAAAGAAGCTTGAGAAATGAAACGGCAAGAGAGGAGCTCCTGATGAGAAGCGACGGCCACAAACTCATGTGTTAAGAAAATGATGGCCAATGACATAATGCGGTAGCAGGCTCGCTTTGTTTTCATATCAAAACTACACTCGTTTTACTTCAAACTACGAAGCCTCGGGACTAAGTTAAAATATTATTTAATTGTATATTATAATATTTTAATTTTTTAATTCAATTACTGAAAATTCAATTTAAATATTACAAAAAATTTTAACTATTATAAAATAATTATTACATTATAATTATTTAATATTATAAATTTATAAATTATAAATACAATTATAAACACATAACAATATAAATATCAACTATTAATTAAAAAAAGATAAATACTATAAACTAATATATATATATATATATATATATATATATATATATATATATATATATATATATATATATATATATATATATATATAAAATTATCTGCTCTAATTTTTGCTCTTCGCCGGCATGCTTCCTACATTTGCTCGGTATGGATAACATGGGAAAGATCCAAACCGCATCAAAAATTTTTCCCAGTACGGTTCGGTTCGATAAAGTCAAAAAGTCAACCCAGATTTTCACTGGATAATTTCTTGGCTCTACTTGACCGGGCCGCAAGATTCTGTCCCATGCACAAATTTAATGAAACAACGAAAGCGCTTAGAAATACTAACTACATTTCCTAGTGATGATGACTATTCTAGTGGGCATGATTATAGATCCAACTATAATCAAATTGATGAGCATTTCCAATCATTAGCTCTATGATCAATACCTCATTTCAAGGGAGTGAGAGATGGATCCTATCATAACTTCAGAAGTAGTGATTATTCTTTCAATGCTTTTAGTGGATATGACCAATCTTCTTATAATAGTATTATTACTTATCGAGGTTTTAGATACTATCAGCATAGTGTTAAGCCCGAACAGCCTCCAAGGTCATATTTTCCTAACTATGGATCATCAAGTCAATCATTTCAGCCAATCATTTCAGTCAACACATTCAAGTAATGAACAATTCTTTCAACCACATTCTTCTCATGCAAATTATCGTCATAATTTGTATGTTCGTCATAGGACTAATGATTTAATGATTTATTTCGGTACTTCACTGCCATTCAACACAGATTGACAGATTGACGACATTTTCATATAAAAATATATTATGTTTGATATAAAATAATTTCTTTTGTTAGCATTATTATAAATATTATTCACTAATGCTTCATTAACTAATTAAATAATATTAAATACATAAAAATTTTGTTTTATTAAATTTTTAGCTTACTTAATTATATCTATTTTTTTAATAATTTTTATAATATTTTAATAATTTCTAAACATTTTAATCATCTTATTTTGCATATCAGTCGATATTTGACCGATACACCGCGATCGGGACATCTTTAATCGTCCGAGTCGCGGCCGATACCGCGACTCTCAACCACGCTGGCTCAAAGGCGTTAAATATGAGGTAGAGAGAGAGATGATAGAGAAGATAGAGAAATAAAACTGATTTTTTTTTAAAAAAAATTAAAAAAATTAGGGGCCAATTAAATAATGATAGATGACTTATAATAAGGTTTATATATTCTTGGGTTGACTCTAAACCCGACGCCTGCGAGTTGCAGCCCTATAAATAAGGGTCCATGACTTAGTTATACCGATTTCATAGGTTATGATTGAGAGATTTATTATTTTTGGAAAATGAAATTCGAAAAAGTATATAGCGGGTCACGTGACAGAGAGAGAGTAGACCGAATCTTGACATATAATTAATGTCATGAAATTAAGAAAGGAGTAGGGTTTTTCCAAAAAAAAAAAAAAGAAAGAAAGAAAGAAAGAAAGGAGGAGCATAAAATGGCAAAAAGACAAAATAGCATTCCATTTCCTCTGCTCTGCAGTCTTAACCGACCTTCCCAATCCCCAATTCCTAAAAACCCTAAACTCAAATATCTCAACCAAACCCTATCTCTTCTGAAGCATTTTCTTTTCTTCCAAACATGGAACCCCTAACTCCAAATCCCGTCTCCAGGGGAGAAGAAGCTGCAGAAGTAGAAGAGATAAATTGGACGGAATTGCCCCCAGACGTGACCTCAATGATACTCTCCAATCTCAATGCCGTGGAAATCTTATCTAGTGCGCAGTACGTCTGCTCTCTCTGGCGTAAACTGTGCAGAGAACCTATGATGTGGCGGAACATTGATATGCACAATCTCGGTGATCTTTGGGACTTGGAATTCGATCTCGAGAAAATGGCTAGGCACGCCGTTGATCTAAGCTGTGGTCAGCTCCTCAGTGTCTTTATCGAGTACTTCGCTACTGATAATCTTCTCAATTATATCATTGATAGGTAATGTTTGCTGGTTTTTCTTTTGAATCCTCTTTTTATTATTATTATTATTATTAGAATCTATTGAATTTCATTTCCTCTGGATTCTATGAGCCATGATGTTGATCGGGTATGATTTTCGTTGCGTCTTTCCATTGTTGGGTTTGGGGTTTAACGGAATTCACACACAGTTCCAAACACAATGGTATTCAAAGCAATCGGGTTTTTTTTTTTTTTTTTTTTTTGGTGAATTTGGAATTTGGGGCATCCAAATTCAAAATTTAGGGCATTTGGGGCATCAAATTCCAATTTTGGGGCCACAATTACATGAAATCAAAGAAATATTTAATGATCTTGTGCTGATTGAGGCTTGCCCTATTGCTTCATCGAGCCTTCCTCAGGAGTTCTAAAAGTTCTCGTGATTTCTTGATGTAAACATATATCCCCTCACCACACACCACCCCTCATTGCTGGCTAACTTATCTAGCCAAGTAGAGTTTCAGGTCTCCAGTATTGCAACATTTGAGAGTGTGTCTTCTAAATCGAGATTTTCCCTTTTATTTTAGTGACGTCAAATTATGTGGACTTATGATGCTGCTTTATCCATATTGCTCTTGCCGATATTTGGTAGCTGTCTTGTTCTATTGTTAGTTGAATTTGAGGCACTTTACTGTGATTTTTGCATGAAATTTCTTAGGTTTACAGCAAATTTTCTGGTCCAATGTGCTTACACGCTTAATATTTCCAAAAATTTAGATGATTAAATTGCTGAGCTTTGCATGTCATCATAGCTACTATCATGTTACAGATATAACAACTTCACATTTAGGACACCATTAGTTTTTCATTTTTGGGAATAACATGTCCTAGTGACTTAGCTAATCCAACTCTTCTGTCATGACTCTGAACTCGAAAACATTTCTTATCAGTTGATTGTGGCAGTTGAAAGTTTCACCAGCTTCTTTTTCTTATGGGGTTCCTATTATGCAATTTTCTTTTCAATTTTTTGTTAGCAATCCCGCTTATCAAAAAGAAAGTTTTTTTTTGTTAGCAATCCCTGTATAGTAATTAGTCTAGTTACAGTGGAAAGATTCATTACATGCCTCATTATTTGCATCGCACATTCTTTAGTTATGCACCAATCTGATTTATCGATCTAATTTGATTTTAGTGTTCTGGATGCTAGTACTGAACTGTTTATTCACATCTGTATAGTGTCATTTACTCCCTTTTTTTTCTTTCTTTTGGCTTCGGTGTATCATGTAGGGAAATTTGCATTTAACAGATAGGGGATAATGTTGATGGCAGCTCTCAGGCAGCATATGCTGTGCATATGTTGCTGTTTTTTGCTTTTCTTTTTTGGGGGGCTTGGTTTGTAAGGTGAGGGGAAGTAATCTGGGCTCTGGAATTCCTGGGGCAATGGCTGTAATGCATGTACCTCCTGATTAAAAAAAGTGGCCCTACCTGAACATTGCATCTAACTTGACACTCACATTTATATGTTTGATATTGCTGATGTTTACTGTTTTTTTCTTGTTTGTTTACAGATCCAGTCACATCAGACATCTTAGACTTGTATCTTGCTATAGCATTTCAGACAACGGACTGAGCGAGGGGATTAAAAGGCTTCCATTGTTAGATGAGATCGACCTTTGCTATTGCTCATTCTCAAAAGAAGTCCTGGAAGCTATTGGGCAGTATTGCCCGCGGCTGAAGTCACTCAAGTTGAACTGCCAGGGCTTCAGACGCCCACACATAGAATGTAATGAGGAGGCCTTAGCCGTTGCACAAAACATGCCTGGATTGAAAAGCCTCCAGCTATTTGGGAATAAGCTGACAAATGATGGTTTGGTGGCTATACTTGATGGCTGTCGTCATCTTGAATCCCTTGACCTGCGCCAATGTTTCAACGTAAATTTGGGAGGGAATGTGGGAAAAAGATGTGCTGAACAAATAAAGATTGTGCGGTATCCAAATGACCCTACCGATGACTATGAGTTTGATGCTGAAATCCATGATGATGCTTCTTTTGATGAAGAATACCCATCCGGAATTTCTGACCTTGATTTATTGTCTGATGATGACTACTATGACTTCTCTGCTGACAGTGATTTCTCTGACTATGATCCATTTGAACAGTATCATTTTTATGATTAATGGTTTGTTGATGAAGTTAAAGAGTCTTCCCATGTTTAGGAAACCCAGGCTAAATGTGTACAATGCAATTAGCCCCATTCTTTCTTCCATTATAAAATTTCTATCTTGGAAGGGAGTTGGGAGGAGGACATGACTCGGGTTTTCATTGAGTTGTCTTTGTTGCGATACCACTATGTTTTATTGAAGGGCTACAAGAATATATCCCCGTATGTGGCTAGTTTCAGCCACATGCTACTTAGAGATTAGATTCCAGAGCTTTCTGTGACAAACTTGGAAAACCAAACAACTGCATTGCACTCAAGTAGCCTGGATCTCCTCTCCTCTTACTAGAGCATTATAATGAAATACAAGTACTAATTTTCTTTTCTTATTTTTGTTCTTGTGTTTTGAAGTCTTGTAGGTGGGGGGACGCAATAATCCCATCATTTGGCTCGTTCACGAAGATATATCTGAAATGGCATTAGAGATGGCTCTCTAGCAGTCCTCGTTTTTTGCAGGTTCCTATATCAATCAATCTAACAAATGTGAAGCAGATTTTGTTCTCAACATCTAGGAACAGAGAAGTATGTCTTAGTTGCTCCTAACCAACCATCAGTGTTCCTGTTGTCTTCTGTCCACATTATTATACTCTCTCACTTCCTAGTTCCTATCTCTCTTTTATCTGTTCTTATTTTGTTAAACATCTAGTGTTGCTTTTATGCTTGGGCGATTCCCTTCTATTTCCCTATCATGGAATGTAATGTCATTTGGGTTACTTTCTAGGGTGTTATAGTTGATGCACCTGAAAAATGTTATCCTGCAACCAGTCAGTAGTAATGGTGCTGATGGTTCATTTGTTGACTGGCTTAAGGGCCTGTTGTTTGGTTAAACATACCGGTTTTTTTTTTTTTGGTTCAGAAAAACAAAGCATGGAAAACACGCAACACGTTTAGTTCCCTTTTTATTTTTGTTCTGAAAAACAGGGAGGAAAACAGCAAGTGCTTAGAGAACAGCAAGTGTTTTCAAAAACAGGAATGGAAGATCAAAGAAGGGAGGAAAACAGGTGTGATGGAGATGGAAGGGGTAGGCGGGCTTCAGTTGGTAAGTTTAGCAGAAGTTTAACTCTGGGAAACTAATACCTCTGAAACTGCCAGACTGAAATGACTAGGCTTCTCATATTTATTCAGTCTGCTGTATAAATGGTGCTGTGAAGACTAAGGACATTATTTATTGAGAATAATTTTAAAAACATATTATTTATTTTATAAAAACGTAAATATTATTTTTTTAAATGTAAAATTAAATCTATTTTGAACATTTTGGAATATATTTTAGAAATGAATTTTGCGTTTAATATTCTATTTTAATAATTATGTACATTTGTATTATTAATTCTTTAAGACAACCTTTAAAAATCAAGTGAAAAATAATAAGGAATGGTTAAAAGATGTTTATGAAAATAATTTGTTTTTCATTCTTAAAAAGGAAATCAGAAAATAACTTTTGATTGTTAAATGTGTTCTTGTTTAGTTCTTTTGTTCAAATATGCAGAAAATAATTCTTTAAAATTATATATATATATATATATATATATATATATATATATATATATATATATATATATATATATATATATATATATATATATATATTATGCATTTTATTAACATAATAAATTATTCTCACTGGTACATAACTTGGGACTTATTCCTTTTTTGGTTGTCTAGTTTTTTAAACTTTGAATAATTGATCAATTGAGTGGACTTCATTATAATTCTTAATTATTAAATGTTCTGTTTTTTTTTAATGTAGTTAACTATTTCCATTGGAACTCAAGCTTGGGATCCCTTTTACCTCCTTGGATGTTTTGCCTTGTTGAACTTTGAACGCTTTATCAATATATGTCTATACTTCATATAAAATACTTGCCAAACAAATGTATGACATATCTTTATTGTTCTCTCGAGTTATTCAAATGTGTAAAGGAAGCTTTTGGAAACAAATGTGGAAGGTATCTTTAATTGTCAGAAATGTTTTGAAAGTTATCCTCTCACCTTACTTCACATCTCCCTATTTTGATTCTTGGCAATTCTCTCCACTTCACCAAGCTTATCTCAGTCTAAATTCTCTACTATTTCGATCAACATCCAAGATTATGGTTTGATACCTTGGAAACCTAAGTTCAAACTCCATCTCATCCTTCTTAACGGAGATAGCGTTATCAAGTTTATCAAATTTGATTTTGCAATTGTTAAATGCATCAAAGCTTTCAAAAGTTAGGGTTTCAATTTGTAATCAAAAGTTTTCTAGTGAGTTTAGTTATTTTTTTTTTGGGTTGTGCATTATGTCTTGAATCATCCGAAAATGAAGGTCCTCTCATTTGTTATTTAGTTTGTTATGAAAATTATTTAAATCTTATAGTTTTTCGATTTTAATTGGAAAAAGTCAAAAAGCAAAAAATAAAAGTTATTTTTTAAGTTCAAATTTGTTTTAATTTAATTTCAATTCTCTTATTTTTATTAGATTTTATTCTCTTCTATTTTTAAAATATTTTTATTTTATTTTTAAATTTAAAATTATTTATTTATTTATAACAATTTATTAACATTTAAGGTTAAATTAGGAAATTGTGAAAACTTTTCAAATCGGTATCTCTTTATTTACTTTTTAATTTTAATATCCTTTAATATTTTATTAATTATAATTTGTTATTATTTTCTCAAAAATACATTTAATCAATCAAATTTATAGGTATAGGGTAACGAAGTGTTTGTCAAATTTTTACTTTTTAAATTTATATTTTCATTCAAAAAATATACTTTTAAATTTTCCTAACTGTTAATTTTTTATTTTAAAAAATAATTTTAAATTTAAAAATAATTATTTATTTATTACAATTTATTAATATTTGCTAAAATTTAGTTTCATAATCAAATTAATATCATTTTTAACAAACTATTAAAATACTTATATTTGAAAGTTTTGAAAACTATTCAAATTTAAATATCTTTATTTACATTTAATTTAAAAATATCCTTTAATTATTTAATAAATTTCTTGAAGGACTTGAAAAATGTAAGTTTTTTATTATTGTCGTTTTTCTTTATTAATAAGAAAATGGTTATAAATTTTTTTTTTTCATTTTTTGTTAATTTATAATTTGTGGGATCTTATATTTATAAATTGAATTTAATTTGACATTTTGGATACGTAACGATTTTGTGGCACATACCTGATCTCAATTCGACTTTTAAAATAATTTGCTTATGTAAAATAATGGAGAGTTTTAGGTCTATCAAATCAAATGCGTGATTGATGCTTTGTTAGGTCTATCAAATCAAATGCGTGATTGATGCTTTGACAACAAACTGTTCTTATTGGTGAGACACTATTCGTTAATCGTTCATTTATCCAAATTCGATTTGGCAATTATTAAATGTGCAAAAGCTTCGTAGCTCTTCAATTTTATTAGAGGGTATTTGTTAAGTTGAGATTTGATTTAATTTAATTTAATTTTACTTTCCTCTTCCTTTTAAGTTTTTTTCATTTTTTATTTTGTATTCAATTTTACTATTTCTTCTGTCTTTATTACCATATTAATACCATAAACATGATCTAACCAGTATTACCATATTAATACCATAAATATGATCTATTAATACTAATTAACAATATAAAATATGTATATTTGAAAAAATTTCAAATCCATATCAATTTATTTACTTTTTAATTTTTTTTTGGAAAGAATTTATTTTTTAACTTAAAAATATAATTGAATAATTTATTCACATTTAATATTATAAAATTTATTTTACTATCATATTATTTTCAAATTTGCTTTTATGTTTTTTTTCCTTAAAATCTATTTCATCATCCAGATTTCATAATATAACCTACAAAGTATTTGTTAAATTTTTTATTTCAAAATATATTTTTATTTAAAAATGATTATTTATTAATATTTAATATTAAAATTTATCTTTTATTTCAAAAAAACATTAGAATTTATTTTATTACAATATTAATACCATAAGAACCATACATTAAAAAATACTTATATTTTGAAGTTTTAACTTAAAACTTTGAAATATAAGTATTTTATTTAAAACTTCGAAATATAAGTATTTTTTAATGTATGGTTCTTATGGTATTAATATTGTAATAAAATAAATTATAATGTTTTTTTAAAATAAAAGATAAACTTTAATGTTAAATATTAATAAATTGCAATAAATAAATAATCATTTTTAAATAAAAAAAATTTAACAAACACTTTGTAGGTTATATTATGGAATCTGGTTGATGAAATGGATTTTAAGGAAAAAAAAAAAACAAAAGGAAATTAGAGATGGACACTTATACGTCTCTAAACAAAGGATTAGAGATCGAAAAAATCTTGAAATTACAAATGAATTAGGGATGGAAATAGGTCAGTCTCTATTTAGAGACAAAATTTCTGTCTCTAATCAGAGACCGACCTATTTCCGTCCATATTCATAGATCGACTAATTCTGTCTTTGATTTGAGACATAATACAATCGAGCTTAATTTAGAGATCTAATTTCCGCTCTAACTTGGGAGGTCGACAATTTTTCGTCTCTCGGGACGAGTACGATTTTTAGTCCATCTCAAATCAGAGAAGGAATTGAGACAAAATTTCCGTCCCAAATTATTGACCTCTTGGAAAAAAAAAAAAAAAAGAATGAGAGTAAAAAATTCAAAACCTCTTTGTCGGTCAAAGCAATCTAAGTTCTTTTCCTAATATTTGTTTTATTTTAGAAAATGTCCTATTTACCTATCTATCTTTTGGTTCTATGATATCTATGTTTTTTTTTCTACTTTTTATAAAAAAAAATGTTTATAAAAAAACATAAAACGAATAAAAAGAACCAAAGAAATTGTTTTTTTAAATAGAAAGTCTAAATCACAGTATATCCAAGGAAAAAACATACCTTAGTAATAATAAATTATAAAAGGGTTCAAAATTTTTCTCATATCATATCCAAGGAAAAAAAAAACTCTTGCAAATATGCTTAAATAAATTATAAATTAGTCATTTTAATTTTAAAAAATGAATTAATTAAGCTTTCTTAATTCAAAAACCAATACTTATGCTTTTTTTTTTGTCTAATGTTGACAATGCTTAATTTAAAATTTGTTTCATTTTAAAAAATGTCCTATTTTCCCAGCTTTCAAATGAACACTGACATAGTTATATTCTTTCTACGACTCTTAAACTCTCTCATTCTATATGTATTATTTAACTTATTACTATTATTTATTCCTCTCTAAAAATAAAAATAAAAACATCGATACAAGAAAACAATAATAATTAGCAACATATCAATAGGCAGGCAAAAATAACTATTTCTTTCTGACAAATCCTTATGATATCCTCTTTACAATATGCTTCTATCATATAGAATAAATCTTTATACTAAATGGTCTAATGCGGAGTATACTAGTTCTAAACTATTATGTTTACGTTAATTTAAATTTACAAGTCCACTCATATAAGTGTTGTAACAAAATTCAATTACTAGTAGGAATACTAGTTCATGTCAAGTTTGGAATGTGTATAACTGCTTGTATATAACTTCAATCTCGATTGATTCGATTACAACAATTCAAAATCTTAGTAATGCCATATATAATCTTAATAAAATGTTCAATTAGTATTTACCTTTTTATCAAACTAATAGTTCAAAATAGAAAATATTAATTCAACTTATTCCTTCCTTTCAAACACAAAAAAACAAAAAACAAAAAAAACAATTTATTCCAATCTTAATAACTATATAATTTAAGTAAAACAAAAGTATTTGTTTTAAGGTTCCATAAGTATTACTATAACATACATCCATAAAAAAAATTCCCTACGATTATTATATGAAGAATAACATATTTTAAGTTAAATTTTGAATGTAAAATATTATCTCATATGAAAGTTATATGTGTTTTTGTGTGTACATGCGCATGTATGTGAGATCATCATTAGTTATTTTCTATTAATCTTTGTTATGTTTTTTAAAAATAATTTAAGGATACCGCCTAAACCATGGTAGAGCTTTAATCATATTTTTTATGGGCCCAAACTTCACTACTAATAACAAGACAATTTCCATATATAGCTATTCTACTAAACATAGTTGTTAGAATGGTAAGATTTACAATTTGAACTATACTATTCAGTTTGATTCATATACCCAACAGTTTGAATTTAGTTGGTAAATAATAAAAAATGAAATATGATCAATGCAAAATTGAAGAATAATCATACTCATATATATTATTTTTATATGAACTAATAAATAATTAATATTATTTTATTTTTAGCAAAAAGTGGTAGAATATGAAAAAAAAGAAGAAGTTTATTTACTCTTATTTCGATTAGTAAATTGTAATTTTCATAGCCATTAGATCTGGAAAATAATATATTTTTATATATTTAATGAAATTGTTATATTCCATGATAAAAAAAAATGTCTAACACAGATGTGAGGTTTGAAATTTCAACCAAAAGATACAAAATAATTTATTTCCACTAATATTTTATCCTAAGTCTAGGTAAGAAAGTGCTGAATATTTCTTTTCCTCATTTTCATGTACTGCAAAAAATTTTCACCAAAATTTGACCTTCCCTCACCAAAATTGAAAAACTCGTGACCCTCTAAAGACCAACTAGTAAAAAGATACAAAGAAAACCATACTCTAAGGAAATATGTAGTTGCTGCACCGTTTATCTCATTCCTTGAAAAAAAATTTGACCTTCTCACCTACAAAAAGAAACTAACAGCCCTTTTATCGATCCAACTCCACCCTCGCCTTTTCTTCCTCATTTCCTATCACCATCCACCAGCAAACACCTCCCATAGGTCACCACAACCAGACCTACGTGACCCATTCCTCTCTCTGACCGGAAACCGAAAGCTACCCGATCCAGCTCCACCCTTACCAGTGACCTCATCATCTTTGACCACGACACAACTCAGGCCACCAGCCATCAATAAATACCTCCCCGAACTTGCCAAAACTAGACCTCACCAAACAAAATCCAAAGACCCAAAAACCCGTGACCCCTCATCGTGGAAACTCAATCTAGCAAAACCATCACCTCTTCTACCTCGTCTCTGACAACCAGCCACCACAGAAGGCATCACACTGAGCTAAATCCAACTACTCTTAACAAAACCCAGCTTTCAAACTATGAGAACTTTGGTCCCAGCGATGGCAGAACAAAATCTCGACCCCACCATCCCTCTAGGCCTCCACCTGATCTCCGTCTTCCTCTCCATGGAGCCACTGACACCTTATTCTCCCTATCAAGGTAGGAGGCGCACTTTAGCATTAACGGGCGTACTTTAGCATTAACGGGCGTATTTTAGCATTTCGAAAATTTTAATCATTTGTTTGCTCTTTTTGCAAATTTAAGGGATTGGAGCTAATGAGTCTTTTTTATTTTGATTGAAATGTTAGAGAATGTGGTGGAGGATTGAGTTCTGAAGGGAGTGTAGGAGTTTTATTTGGGACGATTACTTATTAGCGGCAAGGCTGTAAGTACAATTATGTAGCCTTTGTTAGTAAAGATTGGAACTTTTGTTCAAGTTTAAAGTTTACTGTAATCGATAGCTTGAATGTTGGTTTCTTTATGTAAAGATTGGTTCAGTTGTGTCATTAATACCAAGGTGAAAAAGGGTATGGGCCTTGAAGAAATTTGTAAAGAAGCTTATTTTTGAAGTTCATGAGTTGAGAAATGAGACCGTGTTGGATGAGTTATATGAACAATGTGGTTTTTACACGAGTCCGTTGAAGGTAATAAAGAATTATGCATAAAGAGTCAATTGTGTTATGGAGGTTGTTATCTTTAATTACTTGATTGGTTGATTGAGCTATGATTGGTATGATTTTTGTTTTTTGTAGGATGATGATTTGGTTAAAGGAAGTGTGAGGATCTGCAAATGTATTTCTTTTCTTTTTCCTGATGGTAATAATTAATTGGTCTCTGATGTCGAAGCTTTTGGTTTATGCAGTTATTTGCATAAAGTCTTTTTTTACTGATGATATGGTATTTGTAGGTTGTGCACTTCCAAGTTGGCCAAAGTCAACCAATCTGGTGGTTCCACTGTATTGTTCACTCAACATGCTTGAAGAAGACACTGGGTATGCTTCGTATTTTAGGTCTTTTCTTGAATTTTTTGTTCG
Source organism: Tetrastigma voinierianum (assembly GCA_016808115.1). Classification (NCBI taxonomy): domain Eukaryota; kingdom Viridiplantae; phylum Streptophyta; class Magnoliopsida; order Vitales; family Vitaceae; genus Tetrastigma; species Tetrastigma voinierianum. The sequence goes on from JAEQBH010001526.1 coordinate 266,916, forward strand.
AAGAACATAGTGATTATAGATGTATACTTGCAATCATCTATATTTCTATGTTTATGGAGAGCGATCTTGATGTGTGATTCTATAGGAGCACTCTCTCTTTTTCTTGCTTTTAGCGTCCAACCAAAGGACTTGGCCGCCCCAAAATAACTACTGTTGTAGAAATATTTCTTCTCCAATTGTAATTAATTTGCTTGCACCCACGGACAATACTTATGTTCCATAAGTGTACGTAATCATAATTATGAGTCAACAATTTCTTGTAATTGCTTTAATAAATGCTTTTGATTAATTATAGATAAACAACTTTAGTTTTGCGGTTGTGCATTTCATTACCTTTTTATTAAAATAAAATAAAGTTTTAATGATAGTAATTTATGTGCTTATAATTATTTCATGTATATTACTAACTTTGAAAACTCTTTCAATAAAACAAAATAAGGACACTGCTTAATAACTTGCTTTATGGTTTTAAGTAATACTGTAGCATTAGCAATAACATAATGTAATTAACAAGAAAGTAATTTTCATCATAGGTTCCTACCCCACGAAGAATGCTCATAGAAAGCCACCAAGAGTTTAAGTAGCGACTTCACAAGGACGAGTATACTTGGAAGAATGTTCCTGACGACATTAAGAATTTGTAGTTTGATTAATAGTTAGTATATTGTATTTAGTACATTTGACATTAATATTACTATTTTGTTATTTACGTGTACTACTGATTTTCTAATTAATGAAAAATATAGTGTTTCAAGCTTATTTAATGACATCGTAATTTAATTCTTAAATCTAGAACTTTATGATTACATATAGTGAAATCTTGACCATAATATGTGGCCTTGATAATTTCAGTGGTCTTTTTTTTTTTTTAACGATTGCCATGAGCGGCGTTTGTGAGCGATTATTGCCGAGTGCATGACGCATGAGTACCTTTGTCGCGAGGCTGCGCATTACGATTCGCACACTACTTCTTGTTGTGCACTCGCCGGTCGCGTGCTTTGTCACGCGGACCTCGACCGTCCCAGCCCCCAAACCCTGTCGCAACACATGGAACTCTGTCGCGACACGGGGCCAAGCAGACTCTGTCACGATTGAGAAATCTTTGTCGTGACAAAAGGCCTTGAGAGGTTAGTCGCGACAGAGATTTCCCTATCAGAGATTTCCTTATCTCGATAGAGAATTCTCTGTCAGCGACAGAACTCTTCTATCGCGCCTGCCCACGTGCGCTTGGTAGCACGCGGGGCACTAGTAATGCGCGCATAGGCTCGACCGGTGGGTCGCAACAGGAAACACTGTCGCAACACCAACCCCGAGCCCTATCGCGACATAAAATGTCTGTAGCAACACACGGCTAAACAACCCCTCTCGTGACATAAAATTTTTTGTTGCAACTGAGGGACTGTGGGCGGTCTGTCGCGACAGAGGTTTTGTCATGTGAGTTTCCGTCGGTCGCACCCCAGCGCGCTTTCGGTTGCGCTCAGCGCCCATACGGCTATTGTGCAGTATTTGCTGCGCTCCACCGCACCTCTATCGCGCCCGCTGGTAGCTGGATTGCGACACTGCGTAGTGACATGAAAAACCCTGCTCCCTCGCGACGGAGGTTCAAGCGGGCGATAGCCAGTCCCGGCCTCACTGCACTTCTAGTTCCCCTTTTTCTTTTCTTTTTCCTTTCCTTTTAATAGCACCCTAAATTCAACATAACTTAGTCTTTTTATTACAAAAACAACCGGAAGCTTGGAAACTTACCAAAATATATAAATCATACTAAATGAGTTTAATTACAACCCTGTTCTTCAACATATACAGAAAACGGGTTTTCTACCCAAATTTTACAAAATACATTACAATGCCAAATCTAGCACCTTTTTCAACTAATTCCTCATACGTGTCCACCTCCGGGTGTACCTTCAGCACCTAAAAATGTTTTCCCACAACGGGGTGAGCAATGCCTAGTAGATGAATTCTCCTACAAGGGCTACTCCCCACCTAAGTGTCCATGCAATGGCAAACATACCCACATTCAAGCAAAGTATGCATACTCTTACTCGAATGTCTACATGTCATGGATGAGAATGTGACTCACCCTTTCCCATGTCCCGAGTCCTCACCGACTCCCTCACACATGCTATTGCCAAGTGTGAACAACTGTCATTTTCGATGACAACCAAAGATTATTCTTAATCATTTCATATTTTGATTTAAAAACATGCCTTTTGTGGGTAGTGGATTTTGGTGTCATATGCTCCACAAACCACACTTTACGGCCTTTCACCGCTAGGGACTATGTCTGACCATAATTGATGGGTCTTTCACCCTGGGGGGAATCTATCCCAACTTGCTGATACCCAACACATAATTATTTTTTACTGTTTCCTTAAATTGTGAGACTCATTTTGGACGTTGTCATATTGTAGAATATTACTTTTAATCAGCACCATAGATGTGGTTAACGTATCTGCCATGTACATCAAACACCAATATGGTGTCAATCTAACCATGCACTCACACCGACATGTGATATTCTCATTGCATATGCAATGCAATTATGTCATTTCCTACTCATACCATGGTACATATATGATGAGAGCTATATGTGCATGTCTACCCATGCATATTCATCCGTGCATCATTTGGACATTTATATAGAGATGAATACAAATTCCAAATAATTCATACCATTAATGCCCACATATCAATTCAAGCATACGTGGCATCACAAAAATTAAGCTCACCGTAGTACACATCAACCTCTGGGCCCGGTGGTGACTGTCGATCCCGGGACTAGCCTCACATTGAGCCATGTAATGGCCTTAATCACACAAAACTATTTTTCATTCATTTGTCACACAATGACATGCAAACAATTTAATCTCAACCCAATCATGTTAATATATCTTAACATGATTTTTTTTTCACATAATTGCATGTTATTCTACTACCAAACAATAACACACAACAAAACCCAAGAACATCGATTCCGAGACCAAAATCCTTCTTCACACTCAATCTCGGACTATCCGAAAATAGTCCCGGAATTTCCAGCATTTAATCCCAAATTTTTTGGACTAACCACGGCCACTCACGGCCCTAAAACAAACCATGCCATTAAATGGCTCTTAAACAAGAAATAAACCGAGTATGAGAGAGACCCCTACCTCTTGGAGTTTGCCGAAACTCCTAGTTTTTGGTCTCTTCTTGAAGCTCTCGCTGTGAGGAAGCACTTTCCCTCTTGCTCCGACGGAAACCGATGGTCCGATCGCCAGGAAATCTAGAGAGAAGGTAGAGCCTCTCTCTCTACTTTCTTCTTCTCTCTTCTTCCTCTTTCTTTTTTTCTCTCCCTTTTTTCCTCTCCCATCCAACCGGTTTGGTCCAAGATGGGTCAAGTGAGAGTGTCCTCTCTTGCCAGGTGTCAACCTCTCATTGGCTCTCTTTGATTTCCCCTTATCCATTTATCCACAACTTTGGATTTCCCTCCAATCATGTGGTGACACATGTCCCACATGGCCCCACTTAGACTTGTGTTTGACTTGTTCTCTACTTGAAACGTGGCTCAATGTGAGCCACTCAACACGTGCCAAGTGTCCTATACTACTCGATGCTTTAAAGAACGTGAAATTCCAACTGTCTCAGAATTTGATGAAATTTGACGTGATAGCTAGATTTCGCGAGACGATTCTGACGGTGAAATCCGTTCCGTCATTCGAGATCTAGAAAAATTTTGGATTTTCGATCGAAATTACCGTTTTACCCTTTCTCGAAAAATTGGATTTTCTCGGGTTTTACATAATAGGTTTAATTAGTAATAAAAGCTAAGACTTGCATGTTGAAAATTAGCTCCAGTATTTATAGACAAAATGGAGATGGATTTTTCCATTTCTGATTAGAATAGAGATGGAAAAATTCTGTGTCTGATATGAGATAGATTCTTTTTTGTCTCTAATTAGAGACGGAATCAAATCAGTCTCTAATTAGAGACGGAATGAAATTCGTCTCTAATTTGAGAGGGAATTTCTGTCTATGATCTGTCTTTGATTAGAGAGAGAATATTTCTGTCCCTAATTAGAGACGAAATTGACATGAACACAATTAGATACTAGTGTTTTAGAGACAGAAAATTCCGTACCTAATCCGTCTGGAATTCTGTTTCCAGACGGATTAGAGACCAAATTGTCCATCTCTAATTTCGATTTTCTTGTAGTGGCAATTATCAATTTGAATATATTAATTTACTTTTAAATTTAAATATATCATTTAATTATTATGATTTGTAATATATTAATATTTAATGTTATGAAAATTATTTTATTATCATATCAATATATTATTTATTCTCTTTAAAATAATACTATTAATATTAATTAGCATTATGAAATATTTAAGCTACTATATATTAGTACTTCATCTTTTAAATTTGTATACAATTTTTTGGGTAAATGAGAATTAATAGGAATTAATTTGAATGACTTGAAAAGATAAATTATTATTATTATTATTCTTTTTCCTTATTAATAAGAATTCCTTTTAATAAATGATTTCTTTTTTTGTTAATTCATAATTTATGAGATCTTATATTCACAAATTTAATCTAATTTAAAATTTTGGATATGTATGGATTTTGCACATACCTAATCTCAATTCCTTATAAAATAATTTGTTTGTGTCTATTACTTATTAATTTGAATGATTTAAAAAGGTAAACATTTTGATTGATATGTTTTTTTTTGTTTACTTGAGAAGTTATGATATAGCTTAATGGCTATATATAAAATACTCATTACAATCCTAAGTTTTACTTACTTTTTAGTAATGTTTTTATGTTAAATAAGTGTCCTAATGCTCTAAATGTTCATATTTATGATTAGGTTATCCATATTTATGATAGTGGAAAATCAGCAAATATAGCATAACAGATCTGACCTTTCAATTTTTCTGTATTAATGGGAAGATCAAATGGCTCTAAACTACCCAGAACTACATTATAGACTTCACAAGATTTCCATCAAGATCAAGATCACTCAATTCGGAATCCGGACAAGGGAGATACACACTCGGAAGTTGGAACAAAAACAAAGAAGCAACTACAGAGCAGCAACAACAAACCAGTTATGTTCTATTGAATTTTAAACCTATAAAATGATATCTTATGGAACTATTCTTAGTATGTATGGATTCCTGACTTCAGAGCTTTAGTGGGAGGTCGAGCGTGCGGTCGGGTTAGTTGAGAGAGTTATGGTCGTGCAAAGGCTTGAAGAAATGAAGCAGCATAGGGGGCCACTCACTTGCGTGCCCGAGAAGTAGTTTTTTGGTGCTTTCCCACGCATCTGTGTACGAGAGCCACACATCTGCATGCAAGAGCCACGCACCTGCATGGGACTTCCACACACCTGCGTGGGCGACGAAAATGAGCCCTAATTTGGTCCATTTCAAGGCTCATCCGAGGGGATTTTCATTACTACCCAAATAGTGTTGTTTCATACTCTTAAAACTCCAGGTTTTAAGCACTTTTTGCGTAGTAATCAGCCAAATTGACCCAGTTGGCACACTAATGACCTAGCAAAGCTTCTAATCAATTTTATAGCAGATTTTGTAGTTTTCACAGGCTATAAATATTGAAGATAGGGATGCAGCTCGAGCATGAAGAAATCAATTGGAACTTAGAGCTGCAAAACTAGAAGGCGAAGAGGCGGGAATGAGAAGCATACGAGAGAAGAAACTGACAAAACCCCTGCAAACTTTAAGGCTTGCAAAGTTCGCAACCACTTGAAATTTTGCAGCCCTAACGAAAATTTTGCGACCTCGGAATATTGACCATTCTTGTTGACTTTTGTTACTCTTTTTTATTTCTTCCCAAACTATCCCTATGTAATAGTTTTTTGCTTTTGACAATTTGGTAATTTTTATGGTTTTGGTGGTATATAATCCCTAAAACAACACTCTGTATCGAATCTTGGAAAAAATTTTAGTAGAATATCATCAAAATTTGGGAGGCTTGTCGAACAAGCTCCTGTATTTCTTTCCATTTTCTCTCATTTTCTAGCTAGCCAAACACCCCCTAAGGATGACAAGTCAAAGGATGACCAGCTAAACCCCTTCCTTCTTTGAAGTAAAAGGCACTGGGCAAGGGAACCTGTGGTAAAGCAGGGGCCCTCATGTTTTCAACGTAGGTATTCTCTTTCATTTATGTTCTCTCCTCCAACTTTAGGTTTCGATCCCTTCGATTCACCTTGAATGGTTAGTATATGTTAAGCTTTTATGGCTCATTGGATGCTTATTGCTAGATCTAGTGATGTTGATTAGTTATCATTTATGAGCCATTGGAAGGTGACTCAAGGAGATAGGTTTTTAACTGATTGAGAACATTAATGGACATTGAATGCCATTTGTAAAGGATAGTTATTGAAGGTCAAGTTTTATAGTTAAACCAAAATCCGATTCAGGAGGTAACTATATGTTACTATCCTCAATGCAAGGAAAAGACCCCGAGAACCCCTTATTTGCCCTAGGGACCCAAGCCCAGTGACCTAACACTTCAAGGGAATTCTTTCTCTATTTTTACTTCATTATTTATGATTTTGACCACCAAAACCCACTCTTTTTATCCAATCCCAATATCCAATTTATAATCACTAGTGTAAACCTCAGTATTAGTCATTCCACGAAGAAAACCCATCCCTGTGGACGATCCTAGAGCCACTATACTATAGTAGCAATGCTACGGTAGTATGAGGTATTAGGTTATAAATTTTTTTGATTTAAGAGATACCCTAAGGGCTGCGAATCAAATGGCGTTGTTGCCGAGGATGGTGCCTTAGTGCAAATGACAACGTGTTGAACACTTGTAATCCTCATCACAAGTTATGGTGAATTTCTTTTCTCCTTTCATTTTTTCTAGCAGTTTACTACTAGGTTACTTGATATTCATTATACTGTTTATACCTTTTTATTTTTCCTTAGCTAACACTAACCCTTTTGAGTAGAATTGTTTTGGTTTCTTTTTTGTGTTGTCCTATGTTTTTCATGTAGGAGTTTATGTTCCAATGGTTTAGGTATTTAGAAGGCAGATTAGTCAAAGCCTACACAGGAATCAGATTCTGAATTGAGCTTGAATTTTAACCCAATGGAACCTCCACCTAAAGAACAGTAAAGTCAGCAAGGAGTGAACAGGAATCTCAATGCATTTAGGTCCATGAGGGACCACATACACCCTCCACGAATGAGTGCACCATCCTACATTATGCCTCCAACTGAGTAAATGGTTGTTAGGCTTTACCTCGTGCCACTCTTCCCACTTTTCATGGCATGGAGAGTCAGAACCCTTACTCGCACATGAGGGAGTTTGAGGAGGTTTGCAACACCTTCAAAGAGGAGACTGTCACAATGGATCTAATGAGGCTCAAGCTTTTTCCTTTCTCATTGAAGGATAGAGCCAAAATTTGGCTCAACTCCCTGAGGCTAAGGAGAATACGAAACTGGACAAAGATGCAAGTCGGCTTTTAAAGAGAAATTCTTCACCCACGTAACAAACAAATTAAGAGGTAGATTTGTCTTTCTCAGCCATTGAAATGAAAATTTATGCATGTCGGGAGGTATATGGAAGCACTTAATGTTTGTCCTCACCATGTTTGACACATGTATTACTGGTCACTACTTTATGACATAATTCTCTTCTACCAACAGCTAAATTGCTGTAGACTATAAAGCGGAGGAGATTTCTTGAGCAAAAATCCAGAGGAAGCTTTGGATTTCCTAAATTATGTAGGAATAAGCTCCAAAAGGTCGGGATGAGCCAACCTGGGTGGGAGATGGAAAGAATGAGACCTCAACTAAAGACAAGGTGGCTTCAGACCCTTCCTGAGGACATGGACATGAAAGCCAAAGTTTCCACCTTAATTCAGAAGGTCAAAGAATTGAAATGGGAGAACTGCATGGTGCAAGCAAAGGAGGAGATTCCTATGCCAAACAAGCCATGCTTCATTTGTCAGTCCACTGAGCATTTGCGAGAACAATGTCCAACTATTCCGACAATGAGGGAGATGTTAGTGGAGCAAGCGAACAAAGAAAGGGTCAATCCAACCATCAACCAATGCATCATATGGCAACATCTTTACAACCTCTAGTCGAGAAATCACTTAAATATCTCCCCGGAAGCCAAACCTCCACAAGTAGCGTAATTCTCCGCCTCCACGCGATGCTTCAACTTCTCAGCCATCACAACCACAACCAACTTCTCCAGTTGAACAGGCCATTCTGAATTTGAGCAAGGTGGTGGGTAATTTTGTAGAAGAGCAGAAAGCTGTGAATGTGCAGTTAAATAAGAGGGTTGACACTGTGGAAAGCACTGTGAACAAGAGAATAGATGGGTTCCAGACTAAAATTGCCCAAAATTTTGACAACCTATAGTATTCCATCTCTAGGCTAACCAATCAACATCAGGTGCAAGAAAAAGGGAAGTTCCCCTCACAAACTTAGCAAAACCCTAGGGGAGTTCATGAAATAGTTGACTCGAGTGAAACTGCTCCTAAAATGGATGAGGTAAAAGAAGTTATCACTTTGAGAAGTGGTAAAAAAGTTGAGCAACCAGTGCCTAAACCACTTGATGAAGCTAAAGAAGGCCAAGATGATGAGCTGGAACAGATGGTGATCAAGGAAGACATGATGAAGAAAAGCATGCCCCCACCATTCCCTCAAGCATTAAGAGGCAAAAAGAGGGCGAACAACCAAACTAAGATTCTTAAAGTTTCGGTGCGCAAAGTCAACATTCCCTCGACATGATTAAGCAAGTTCCAACCTTACGCCAAGCTTTTAAAGACTACAAGACCGTGAAAAGGGACTGAATGTGGACAAGAAAGCCTTTTTGACAGAGCAAGTGAGTTCCATCATATAGTGCAAGACTCCAATGAAGTACAAAGATCCAGGGTGTCCTACCATATCGTTGAACACGGAGAACTCGTGTGGATAGCGCATTACTAGATTCGGGGCCGTTGTCAACTTGTTACCCTACTTCTAGTCTATAGCGCTTGGGGCTAGAGAATTTAAACCCAATTAATTATCACCTTGTCTTTAGCGCACAGTCAAGAAAATCTCAAGGCACTAACAAGATGTTTGCGCAGGGACAAATTCTACTACCTAGTGGACTTTGTTCTTGATAAAGACCCGATAGGCGGAGCCAGTGTGTGTACATTATATAGGAGGCCGTTGCGGCCTCAAATGCAATTGTGCTTGTCGAAATCGGGTTACTCTGGCTACCTTAAGTGATATGATAGCGGAGCTCAGCTATTTTTGCCTTAGCAAAAATAATGTTCACCTTGAGGAAGAAGACCTAGAAGAGGTTTGTTTGGTTGACACCATAGTGGAAGTGTAACACCCCGAAATATACCCTAGCAGTTTTCGGACTTGTTTAGGCTATATTGAAAGCTAAATAGGAATTTTCGGGAAATAAAACGATAGACCCGGAAATTAATCATAAAGCCAAGGGTAAATTAGTCATTTACCACTTGAGGATATGAAAGGCATAAAACCATAAGTTATATGCCAATATGGAATTTGAGAAAAATGAAATGTAAATAGAAGAAGTTATGGGATTTAAGGCAATTAGAAAAGATGGAATAGAAATAAGAATTGGGGGACTGAGAGATGCGATTAGAAAACTTAGAAAGCAAAAAAATGAGTTTGACTTGTGACATGGCCTTAACCCAACTTAAAAAAGGTTTAAGACCAATTTGGGGTCTCATTTTGAGAGGGAGCAAAAATGGGAATGAAGAGAGGAGAAGGGGAGAAGGAGAAGAAGAGGAAGAAGAGAGAGGAAGAAGAGAGGGCTCGAGCAAAAAAGGTATGGAACTCTTGTGCTTGAGTATGGAACTTTAGTTTTGTATGGAAAGCTGAACTAGCGTGGATCATGGGTTTAAGGTTTTGTATGGTTAATAGGCACATCAAAAGCTAGGGTTTTGATAAATTGCATCCTAACCTTGGAATTCATGAAAATAGGGTTGGTAAAACCCCATATGGCACAAGATGGTTATGGAATCCTTCCTTTGAGGATGGATTCATGTTAAATTGCAAATAATTGAGTTAGGGTTTAGAACAAACCTTAACAAATCTTTGTATTGGTTTGTGTAGGTTATAACCCATATTAGAATGGTTTTAGTGATTCATGAAAGAATTTGGAAGAAAGAATATCCGTTGAAAGATGATTTGAGCATAATTGAGGTTAAAGATGAATTTGAAATGATTTTGAAATTAATATGAAGTATAGTTGGTTTGAGATAGAAAAATTTGCAGAAAAATGGAAAAATACACCTTAGGCACTTTTCATTTATCTCAGTACACTTTGAACTTGTGCCGGTACATCTTGTGTTCTGGTCGTTTTAGCGGCATAATAGGTACATCTGATTACCTTTCAGTTTCGACCAGTTTTGTATTTGGCCATAACTTGCTCATTTATTATCCGATTTAGGTGATTGAGTGGCTGTAAAATAGACTTCAAGGAGAACAAAACTTAAAGAATGGGCATTACCAAATTTACGATTATATGTGGCCTAAATTCACTCAAAAGAATTGGGGTGCATTATGCAGAAATAAGTCACAGTTCCAACTTTGAACATAGAGTAGTCTCAGGGTTGTTTAGGACGTGGCAAGTTTGATTGCTCGAATTAGAGTGATTCTAGTTGAAATAGAACCCTTAGCACCTTATATTTAAAAAGAATACAATGACCTAGAGTCAAACATGAAGTTAGGATCGGGAAAAATTAGTAATACCACAGGCTGTTCTAGTGTGTCAGAGATTATGGAGAAGCTAGTTTGGCATGAAATCTTGTCAGCTTTTAGTTTAGAGTTGATCAAGTTGGATTGATTCAATTTCTAAATGAGTAGATTCATAGAGGAATAAGAATATATGAATGAGGTGTGATTCCCATAGACATCATCTTGCGAATATGAGATACTTAAATGTAGCAATAGAGCGCAGAAGCAAAGGAAAATGTAAGCGAAAAATGTATAGATGTGTTCACTTAGAAACATGAAAATGATTATAGGAAAATAGAAAAGAAATGAAAACTAATTGGAAACATGAATGTGAACATGAAGGCAATATGTCATGAGCAAGTAATGTGGTTAAGTGATATATGATTATTATATATAATCAAAAAATGATAACAAATGAAATAGGGATATGAAATGAGCACACTGATGGAATATGTGAATGAGTATATGAATGAGTACACATGGACCAGTATAGGAATGGTACACGTGAGTGAATACATGAATGAGTATACATAAATGGTATCGTGAATGAGTATATAAAGCAGTATCGTAAATGAGTACTGAAATGTGTACATAGATTGAGTATATCTTTGAAAGAATAATACGAAAGTGATATTAGAGTGAAATGTGATTATGATCGATTATGAATGCTAATTGTGAAATATATATATATATATATATATATATATATATATACTTCTATATATATATATATATATATATATATATATATATATATATATATATCTCTATATCTATATATATATATATATATATATATATATATATATATATATATTGATTTGAATGATTATTATTTGAAATGTTTTGTCATAAATGATATGAAGACAAAATGCGATTGTGATCGATTATGAATGCTAATTGTAAATATATATATATATATATATATATATATATTGGATTTGAATGATTGTTATTCGAAGTATACATCACGTATGCATGTGTGCATGTATTTGAGCGATAAGCGAAATTACTTTGCATAAAAGTAAATTGATTTCGAAATGTATCATTGAATGACCAACATGGCCAAGTTCTGTGAATTCTTCATGAAATGCAAATCAATTATGTTAAATCTGAAATCACATTGCTTTCTTGAATGACAAGCGGACGAGGATTGACAAGCGAGTCTTGTCGTGAATGTCAATTCTATAGCTATATATGTGAGACGGTGATGAATGTGAGATCACATGGCCTAACTTGAGATGATAAGCAGACGAGGATTCAACAAGCGAATATGTGCATGAATGTCAATTCTAAAGTGTGAATCATCTTGTTAAATGCGAAATCACGGTATCTTGAATGACAAACGAGGCGGGATTCAAACAAGCGAATCTGTCGTGAATGTCAAATTCTATGTATATGTTGAGACCGGTGATCGTGAATGTAGAGATCACATTGCTCTTGAATGATCAAGCCGAGACGGGATTCAATAGTGAATCTGTCATGAATGTTAATTCTATAGTCAAAGTGAGATCATGCGACCAAATGTGAAATCACATTGCTCTTGAATGACAAGCGAGGCGGGATTTGAGTGAGATGCATTAAGTGAATGTATCGGCTTCTATAGTATAAAGTGAAATCCTGGCTTAGATAAGCGAAAAATGACATTAAAATTGTAATTATTTTAAGTATCTTTTTACATTACAGACATAGTAAAAGACATCATTTTGTAATCACATTTGTTTAGAATATGAAATGTTGGTCTTTGAAATTATAAGTGTTTATGGGATTGCCCCGAAAGTATTTTCAGCGTAATTAAAAAGTCTAAATGGAATAACATAAACAAATGTTTTGGAAAGATAATTGAGAAAATGTCGGATGCTTGGAAACAGGCTTGGATGTGGCCAGGGTCAGTCGGGGATTACGGTCGCGACACTTTTGAAAAAGAAAAATTTAATGAATGAAATAAATGTTTTGATTGAAAGCGTCGAGTAAGCCGAGACTCCGACTTGGATGTGAATGCTAGGGTCAAGTAAGAGTTGAGATTGTGACACTTTTGAAAATGAAAATTAATAAGCAGAAAACTAAAGAGTTGCAGACATGGATCACGAGATGTGAACAAGGAGTTGATTAATGGCATTCGTGATAGTGATAAAGAGTCTAATATGTATTGAGTATTAGTGCGATTTGAACTGTATGAAGTGATATGATTTGATTTATTACGAATTGCCATTGTATGCGTATAAGTTTATACGAGATATGATTTAGTCTATCATACATGTAGTAGATATGAATTGAAAACTTGTAAGACGCATGATACATGGAAGTAATACGAATAAGATAATGATATGGAATACGAAAGAGCGAAATCTACGTGTATAAAATGATATGAGTTAGAAGTCACATAAAATAGACTTAGTTGTAATATAAGTAGTAAATGTAAAAGAGATGATGGCGAAGTTATTGGTATTGGTGCGCTCACGTACATGTGTTCACGTAGCGTAAAGCTTTAAGCGGGTGTTCAGTAGTGTAGGTCGAAGAGAATCAAAGAGGTAGGACATTCCACCAGGTATGCGGCCCATCTCATAGATGGTTGCTCACCGAAGCAAATTCACGCGATCTCTTTGTATTAGATATGTATATGTATTTGTATAAGTGAATGGGACTTAGTATGTGTAGAGATTTTAATGGATGCAAACTCTGGGTGGTAACTCCGCTTTGTATATATAATGATTGTTGGTTATTACAAAACTTGTTTGTATACCCTGGATATAAGTGGAGCTCGAAGAAAAACGGGTAAGAAGTCGGTATATGGTTTCGCACCGGCCGGTTCGGTCGCCCGTCGGGTCGAGGCCGGGGAATCGGCGTGGCGGGAAGAAGCAGTGTGGCAATTGCGATCCGCAATTAAATTGATAGAGGAATTGGTAGAGCTACCTGAAAATTTGGATGAACCCTCAAATTTGTGTGTTGCTTTTTGTCCTTGGAAAAATAAGGAAGAAATCCTCCCCCTGTTGATTGAGAAAGACAAAGAAAAGGGAGAGCCCCGAAAGCTCGATCTAAAGCCCCTCCCCACAAAATTTAAATATGCATACTTGGAGGAGGGCGACATGTGGACCCTACTCGATCCACAAGCCTACGCAACTCGCTTTTAAAACGAAAAGAAAATGTGGGTTGATTTTCGAGTTTTGAAAAATTTGTCCTCGAGGAGGAACGGTTTTGCTTTGGAGTCGTCACTTACTTTTTATTTTTTATTTTTTTTTAAATAGGGGAAAATGGTAGACAAAAACCTCTCATTGACTCCAGTCAAGAAAAAGCGGTCTACAAAACTAGATTTCTAGGCCCGGAGATCATTTTACCCATTAGGAAGGTACCTCATGAGAGGTCACATGCCTTTAGACCCGGAACTCGGTCTATACTAGTGAATTGGGTATGTGGGAGAATATAGGTCAAAGGTCGAACAATATCTACAGGCTACATAGATGACTCGAATCACTGACCTACCGATTATCTAACATAAACACTTAACTAATCAAAACAATGGGTGTACACGTGGTCCATGTGGCTTTCCCATAGAGTCGATCGGCTCTTCCAAATCATCCACAAAATGTCAAAGTCAAACACCATGTACACATATGAATGCAAATACCAGCGCCCGACACATACAGGGTCCTTAACCATGGGTTGTAGGAATAGGTAGGGCAAATAATACATCATACATCTTCATTTTAAAACCAAATAACTCAGGATAATACCAAAGAAAAGGAAGCCGGGTTAGAAGTAGGGTAAGTGGTTTGCTTGCTTTAGCACACATTTCTTTAAAATCCCACAAACGAAACCAAACTTACGATTCCATTGCCCACTACCCCCACCTTGTTCAAACACAGAAACTGAACTCATACTAAAGCGGCCTGAGGTTCCTTGGAGCAAATGGGAGCATGTCATAATAGATTCAGGCTTGAAACATGCTAAAATAAGGGGTTGCCCATGAGCTATCTTGCACAACCGGTTGAACCGGCTCTCAACAAGTCCAAACGATTAAGAAAAATTTTGAAACTTTGTCAGAAAATTCCTCATACAATAAGGAATCTAACGAAACAAACGGTGCATGATTCTGAGCCCGGATGAGTGAGAACCAACTGAAACACAGCAAAGTGTTCTAAAACAGGGTTGTAACCAAGCCACCCCATTTTATTAAAATGAAGACCATGGGATTCACTAATTTACAAGCAATGCAGCCACCTAGATCCTTAGAACAAAACTAAAATTCAGCTACCTAAATCCCATGAACCTAGCTACAAATTCAACTACATAAAGCTCACATCGACCCTTGTTCTAAAGAAAGCCTGCCCGTTTCACAAAACGTCAACCACAATTTAAGGAATGAACCCAAGTAACCATTCGTAGATGCAATGCGAGGCTCAAACCAATCCCGAAGGACAAGAGATAACCTTGCAATCACACACCTACATTCAGCTAAAATTAGGAACTTTGCTCGTCCAACCGATACCTGACCCTAAGGCTGCTGTTTTTGGGCTTGAACCTAATGAGGCCCAGGTTGGTCGGGTTTCCCAGCCGTTTAGCCGAGTTGAGAGAAGTTCTCAAATTTGTCAAGACCTTCCTCATAGAGTCGGAATCTAAAAAACAAGCGAGGAATTTACCAATTCAACTCAGAATGAGTGAGAATCGACACAAACAAAGCAAAAGTACTTAAAAATCTTATTTCGGGCTTAGGAACCTAATGAGCGGGTTGAGGTCTGTTTCTGACCAGGTTCAATAGGTTGAGGAAAAACTCAAATTTAGTCAAATTCCTTAAAGAATAGAAACTAAAAAATGTGGTGCATGATTCTCATTTCGGATAAGTGAGAACCCAGTTGACAAACCATTGTGTTTTCTAAGGCGCGCCCGGCATAAATGTTGAGAACGGGTTCCCGCCTTGGCGTGGCTTAGTGCCATTCAATTCAAAGGTGACACCCATGGAAGTCCCATAGTCATCATCATGCAAACCTTGAAGATTACGATGAGATAATCAAATGAAATATGCATAGAGCCCAGTAGGCCTTCCTACCCAGCGAAAACTTGGCCACAGCAGACATTACCTTACCTAACAAGCGTGCTTGGGCGGCAAAGCAAAAAGATATATTTTATTCAAGGATCAGAGCAAAGGGAAGAAGATATGAAATAGAGTGGAGAAAGGGTCTAGTTCTTACCTCTTCCATAAAATTTAGAAAAAAATCCAAGCTAAGCATCCGAAAAAAATCAGAAAATATGCATTCGAGCCCGGAAAAAGTGCCAAATGTCCTTTACACTCTGATCTTTCTCTCCTTTTATACTGAGCCCACCTCAGCCTCTGAGCCCACCTGGTGTTTCCACCTTCGAACTCTGGAAAGAGCTCCATTAGCCTTGAAACCACACTCCCGATAACTCCCCTCACGATTCCCCATATGGTTGGCTCTCTTAGTTTTCGTCTTTGCTTCACCACCAAGTATCCACATGGATTCGGGGTGGGCTGCATATAACTCAAAGGCAAAGCCAAAATGATTAAAATATTGCTTAATCGATCCCAGAGCATATGGGCGCGATCCGTATGGGATTTGGGTACGAAATCACAAAAAAATGTCAACTTGCCCGACAGAGCCAGTGGCGATTGGTCCAAGCAGTTTGACAAAAATTATTAATTTTTTAATAAAAACCTCCTTGGAAAATAAGAGATCCCAGCAAAACAAACGGAGCATGATTCAGGAGTTGGACGAGGGAGATGCGATCGAAACAAAGCTCAAGTGCTGAATTTGACGCCTTTCGATAACTCAGATTGAGTGAAACCTCGGGGCACTTGCTTCTGACTGATGCGATAAAAAATTTCGTGATGGCTCCGAGTGAATACATGCAGTTCCAGTGGACCACGTACAAGCCCACTTAGGCTCAGCCGGCCCAGGTTAAATGGGGCCCTAACGGTGCCATATGAGAACGATAGGTGAGTGTGACACCCATAGAATAAAATGTAAGTGTTAAGGGAAAAAATTGACGGTCTACACGACCAATGCCCTATGGTTATTTCTTCATCCCTAAACGTCTCATAGGAGGACAATTTGCTAGGAATCCTTAGGAAGTGCAAACAAGCCATTGGATGGAAAATCTCATATTTAAAGGGAATTAGCCCCCTAGTTTGTACTCATCCACATACATGGAGGAAGAAGCCAAATCGGTAAGACAACCACAGAGACGATTGAATCCCCACATGCAAGAGGTGGTACGCATTGAAGTTCTAAAATTGTTATAGAGGCGGTGTGTCTACCCATTCGAGGCCGGTCCTGGGTAAGCCACACTCGGGTTGTACCTAAAAATTCGGGGATGACTATTGTGGAGAGCGAGAAGGGAAGATATGCCTACGCCTCACCCACGGGTTGGAGGTATCGTAAATTACGGAGATTTGAATGTAGTGACGAATGACCATTTCCTTTGCCGCTTCATTGATGACTTCTAGAGAGGTTTGGTTCACCCGTTTATTGCTTTCTAGATGGCTACTCGGGATATTTTCAAATTGAAATCGTAGGAGGATCGGGAGAACACGTACTTTCCCTTTGGAACTTATACTCTGGTAGAATGCCTTTCGGCCTTTGCAATGCATTTGCCACTTTCCAAAGGTGTATGCTCAGTATCTTCAATGATATGGTGGAACACATCATGGAGGTGTACATGGATGACATCACCATATATGGGGGCACTTTTGAGGATTGCATGGCCAACAGGCACATCTAAACATATGCATCGAAAACTAGTGCTTAAGCGGGAGAAGTGCCATTTCATGGTACATCAAGGTGTCTTGAACATGTCATCTCAAACAAGGAATTGAGGTTGATAAAGCGAGTTGAGCTTATTTCTAGATACCACCTCCCACAAAATGTTAAAGCCCGATAAATGATTCCTTGGCCATGGGTTTTTTACGAGGAGGTTTATTAAGGACTTTCAAAATTTAGAAACCTCTTTGTGGTGGCTGGTCGAGGATGCCAAGCCACAGGATGGAAGGTGCCCGACAAAGCTGAGGAGCTCGAGAGTCACGACTCTTGCCCGGGTAGGGCTTGTGTGACTCCTTTTGGTAATGTGTGATCGGTGATTTTATACCATTGGGAGCGATTCTTGGCGAGAGAGAAGATGGGGGGAAAGCCTTCGTGGTTTACCTGCGGCGAAGACTTCTGAATGAAGCATAGAGGAATTACACCGCCTGAAAAGGAGCTGCGCGGTAGTGCATGCCTTAGACAAATTAAGCATACTTAGTAGGGTCATTCATTGTTATTTTTATAGACCACTGCCTTTGAAGTACACAGTGCCGAAACAAGATGCTAAAGCAAGACTTATCAAGTGGGTTCTCCTACTCCAGGAATTTAACCTCCAAATCAAAGACAATAAGGGGGTGGAGAATGTAGTGGCAGATCATCTATCCAGATTGACCATAGCTCATGACTCCCACAGTCCTCCCATTAATGATGAATTCCCTGAGGAGTCTCTGCGGTTTGTAGGGAATGCACCCTGTTATGCTCATATTGCTAATTATTTAGCAACAGGGGAGATCCCAATTGATTGGAAAGCATAGGACAAGAAATACTTTTTCTCCAAAATTCATTCCTATTATTGGGAGGAGCCATTTTTGTTCAAATACTACGGACCAAATCATCAGAAGGTGTGTGCTTGAAGAGGAACAATAGGGGATCCTCAGCCACTGCCATGAAAATGCTTGTGGAGGTCATTTTGCTTCACAAAAGACAGCCATGAAGATCTTGCAATTTGGTTTTTTAGGCAATCCTCTTCGTCACTAACCATGCCATGTGCGACGATGCGATCGATGCGGGCTCGAGAAGCTTTTCCTTGAAATAACATGATGCCATTAAAACCAATTTTGGTGGTAGACATCTTCGATGTTTGGGCCATTGACTTCATGGGGCCATTCCCTACGTCTTTCGGGTATTCATACATCTTGGTAGGAGTTGATTATGTGTCCAAATTGAGCGATTCATGTAAAACCAATGATCATAAGGTGGTGCTTAAATTTCTAAAGGAGAATGTTTGGAGTGCCCAAAGCCATAATCAGTGATGGAGGTACCCATTTGCAACAAAACCCTTTGAAAACCTCCTAGCCAAATATGGGGTGAAACACAAAGTGGCCACTTCTTACCATCCTTAAACTAGTGGTCAAGTGGAACTAGCTAACAGGGAGATTAAGACCATCTTGATGAAGGTGGTGATTTCAAACAAAAAGGATTGGTTGCTCAAGCTACTGGACTCACTGTGGGCGTACAGAACAACCTTCAAGACCATTCTTGGGATGTCTTCGTATCGGCTGGTTTATGGAAAGCATGCCACCTCCCCGTGGAAATCGAATACAAAGCATGGTGGGCCATTAAAAAGCTGACATGGTCTGGAAGAGGCTGGCTCAGGGTTTCTTGACCTCAATGAGTTAGAAGAAGTACGGAATGATGCTTACCTAAACTCTAAGATTGCCAAGGAGAGGTCTAAAAAATGGCACGATGAGATGGTGGCTCAAAAAAATTTCCAACAAGGAGATAAAGTCTTGCTCTATGATTCTAAACTTCATATCTTTCCGAGAAAACTAAAGTCCAAGTGGATTGGTCCTTTCACCATTCATTAAGTTTATCTGATAGGCGGTGGAACCGCGGCTCAAAGAGGCAGGCTTTCAAAGTGAATGTACCGCGCCATCAAGCCTTATGCAGTTCCTTTTAGACCAGACAAGGAGGGGTTCACCCTCCTTGAGCCTCAAAACACCTGAAAAAGGGGGTTAGGTGGACCCAGTGTCCCCTAAGATTATAGGGTCCACTTCTTTTGGTTTAATCTTTTATTTTTATTTTTTTTCCTTTTTCTTTTGATTTATTCAAAATTTTCCTTTAATTTATTTTTCAATTCATTTTCCTGCTATTTTTATGGATTTTTCTTGTGTTGTTTTTGTAGGTTGTGCTAAAATCTGAGCGGAGAGCAAAAATTCGAAGGAGATTTAGCATTAAGTAGCCTGAATTTCGCAAGAACCGCCTTCTTGAATTTTTGCGTGCACCATGAGGTTGTGAAGATTCGCAGCCTGCTTCATTCTGCTAAGCACCTCATCTCCACATTTTACTAGTTCCCAGACTAGTGACTCTTGTGCCCTCCATCCTCCTTTTTATGAGTCCATCTCTGACCTTTCACATTCCATCCAAACCATTCACTGTCCAAACCCTTCACCTCCCCTACACTCTATAAATACACAGAGTTTTTTGTAGACCATATACTGCGATCCAATCTATTTCCTCTTCATCATCTTGTTAAGTGGCGAGGCGCCCGTCTGGAATACATCACAGCATTTCGGAGGGCTTTGGTTTAGCCCGAGCTTATTATGGCATCCCTCTTCCACTTGAAAGATACACAGAAGCTTTATCATCAAAGTGAGACCATTCCTTTGTTGTTTTGATTTGCTTTGTCATGTATTGAAGCTTACTAGGCTTCCGTGAGCCTATCGAGGATCTGTCGAGTTTGCGAGGCCACATTCTTGTCGAAGTGGTAGTTTATGCACAGGGCCCTCATGCCCGCGAGACCCTCCTGTTAAAACGAGATCCAAGAGATCCACCATAGGACGTGACCTCGAAGCCCCTGCTTAGGAGCCACTGCGTGCAGCTCTGCCTGGCAATCTGCTCCACCGGTCTGCGGCGAGACTCTTCATCTCGGCTCCTACTTTCAGGCGGCCCTCAACTCATCTTCACCACCAGTGGCATCTATTCACGTCACTGCTCAGGATTTTCTTGCCATCATGGTTGTTGTGCACCAATTTTACGATTACATCCCGGTCCTTATTTCTTACCTGGTACCGTGGCTGAGAGGACGGCTCGCCTGCAGCTATCCTTGCCGAGTCCTGACCATCACTTGCTCGAGGTTCGTAAACACTGGGCTTGCCACTATCCTCACTCCGGCGGCGGTAACCATAGGATCTGAAAGCACCACCACCTCGGCTCGGCGGTTATACCCTGCTGGCTCAGCTGATTATCCGAGTCCCACATGGCTTGGTAGCTCCAAATTGCTCATCCCGGAGTCCATTAGAGCTCAAACACGGGAGGATAAGGTTTCACCCTCTGCGACAACTTGTGGAGGTATCACTTCCTTCATTTAGTTTCCACTCTAAACCCCATTGAGGACAATGCCATATTTGGTTGGGGGGAGAGTTAATGAAGGAAGTGCCATTTATGTTTTGAGCAAGTCCGTTTTGTTTTAGTTGAATGACTTGCTAGTAGTTTGTCCTCTTTACAGTACAAGTATATGTTTTTAGTTTTCAACACATGTTTTAGTTGTTATTTATAATTTCTCACTTACAAAAAAAAAAAAATTTGTAATGCTCAACTTCTATATGAGAAATTGGAGTCTTGTCCCAATGTTGTTGATGTTAGGATGATGTTATGATGGATCATTGAAATTTCTCTTGTCCTCAACCTTATTGCATCCACTTTGAACTGACCACTCTTGTACACAGTGGGGTTTAATTATAGTGGCTTGCCTTGCCTCCATCTATGACCACGGGTTAATAGGTCGGAACCCCTGAATAAAAGACCAATGGGTCTATCAAAATAATAAAGAAAAAAGAAAAAATACAGAAAAAATAAAATTTGTGACACTTGCACAGTCCGAGGGGTATATGGTGAAAGTCTTTAAAGCCCGGTGCCCTAAACCAACTGATTGGGAGTCACCTACTTTGTTTCTCGTTACACGGGTGGATAGATGGAGTTTAGCAAATTGTAGGTGCTGGAGTCTCAAGCTCATTAAAAGTCTGGGGTAAAACCTAAAGAGTTAGTGGTTGAGAGATCCTTATGACTTGATGCCCTAAACCTTAATTGGTTGGGAGTCATCGGTGGACCCCCGTTACATGAACATTTGTGAGTTCGACTCCCTCAGCATTGCACCCCTACAGCACAAAAAGAGTTGTAAAATAAAGCCAGGGTTCTGATCTATTAAGGTTAGTTAATTTTCTATGTATAGAAAAGAACTAGGTTGGGGGGAGAGGACAGTTTGCTTGACTATGTTTAGCTAATCAAGTTAACAGGTTTTTTGTGGAAGGTTTCAGGTTGGTTCTCTAGGAGTTTACCCTCTTTTGATACTTGAATATGCATAGCACATACTCTTCCTAAGATAGTGATTAGTGCCCAAAAAGTGTTATTTTAAGCCCTATTTATTATAGGTTTTGAGCACTTTTTGTGTACTAATCAACCGAATTAACCCGACGGCACATTGCTGTCCCGGCTATTCTACTGATATCGTTGTGACTAATTTTGTAGTTTTTGCAAGCTATTTACACAAAATTTGTTGAGTCGATCCAAGCACGAAGAATTCGAGTCGAACTCAGCATTGCAAATTAGAATTCAGAAGGAAAGAAGAGCAGAAGAGGCAAGGAAAATGAAGTGCGTAAAATTTGGCAAATAAATTTTCAGTGGTGCGCAAAGTTGCCCCATTTGTGATTTTGTTCTCAATTGCCAATTTCCTTGTGATTTTTTCCAATTTTGCCCTTCATGTATTATGGGTATTGAGGGTATTTTTGTATTTTTGCTTATTTGAGCACTATATAAGCTTAAACCAAATCTCGTAGAGACATTCTGATTTTTTTGGCTGAATACACAGTGCTGGGCGGGAGTTTTCCCACTCCTTCTCTTTTCCCTCATTTTCTTTGCTTTTCTTTCATTTTCTCGACTGCCAAACACCCCTTGAGAATGACAACTCAAGGGATGGTTGGCTAAACTCCTTCCATCCTTGAAGAGGAGGACTACTGGGCTAGGGTTTTGAGGTAAAATGTTGGTTCTCTGTTTTTAATGCAAGCATTTATTGTCATTTATGTTTCCATCTCACTCTAGGTTTAAATCTCTTAAATGCACCTTGATTAACCTGTATTTGGCAATCTTTTAGGGTTCAATGGATGCTTATTGCTAGATCCATTGAGATTCATTAGTTGCCTTCTATTAGTTACTGTATGGTAGATTTAGGGGATGTGCTTTTACTGTCCGAGAGCATTTATGCTCATTAAATGCTATATTTCAAAAGGAAAAATTATTAGGTTTTGATAGCCAAATGAAGATCCGGTTCGGGAAATGACTATAGGTCATCCTCCCCAACGCGAGGAAAAGGACCCGAGAACCTCTCATTTACCCTAGGACCTCAACCCTAGTAGCCCGATGCTTCAAGGAGCTCTTTTTCATATTTTTAGTTCAATTTATTTCCATCTTGCAAACCATTCACCTCCACTGTTTTTACAACACCCCTAATCCAAAGTGAAATTCACCTTTTTGAACCAACTACAAATCATTTACATGAAGAAAACCCATCCCTGTGTTCAACCCTAGAGCCACTATACTGCAGTAGCTATGCTAAGGCAGTCGGAGGAATTAGGTTATAAATTTTATTGATTCCGGCATACACTACCGCTATACTAAATCAAATGGCACCGTTTGCTCCAAAGATGTGCCTGGGCGCAAGTGACAAGTCAAGAACTCAGGGTCCACATCACAAGTGTTGGTGAATTTTCAACCTTTTTATTTTTACTGTTATTTCCCCCAGCATTTCACTGTTAGGTTGATTCAATAATTATACTATCCATATACAATTTCTATTTCTATTTTTTGCTAACATTAACCTTTTTGGTAGCCTGTTTTGTTTTTGTCTCTTGCTGTGTTTTGTGCTATTTTCATAGGAGTTTATACACCACTGGGATAGGAACACACAGTGTGATAGGAAAGGAGCAAGGTTCACAAGAACGTAGTCGTGAAGTGAGCATACACAAGGGTCGATGGGAGCCTCCACCGAGGAGCAAAGAAAACTAACAGTTCACGAAATCCTAATGCATATAGATCAACAGGATCATATACATCCTCCAAGGGTATGCACTCATGGACAGGCTCTCCTACAGAAGGCATGATTGTCAGACCCTACCTAGTGCCCCTGCTCCCAACCTTCCATGGAATGGAAAATGAAAATCCATATATGCACATCTGGGAGTTTGAGGAGGTTTGCAACACATTTAAGGATGGTGTCACTGATATGGACCTAATGAGGTTAAAAGTCTTTCCATTGACTCTAAAGGACAAGGCAAAAATATGGCTCAACTCTTTGAGGCCGAGGTCCATTAGAAACTGGGCATAATTGCAAACTGAATTTTTGAAAAAAAAATTCTCCACACGTAGAACCAACAGTCTGAAGAGGCATATTTACACCTTTGCAGCCCATGAAAATGAGAAATTCTATCAGTGCTGGGAAAGGTACTTGGAGACCATAAATGCATGTCCTCACCATGGTTTTGACACTTGGATGCTAGTCAATCATTTCTATGATGGAATGTCCCCTACCTGGCGAAGCAAAGGTTAGAGACCATGTGTGGAGGGGACTTCCCCGAAAAACACTGCAATAAGCCATGGACTTTTAAATTTTATGTGGTCGAGACATCCAAGGCATGGGATGAACCCAACCCCAGGGAAGTAGAAAGGGTGAGGCTTGCAGCCAATCAAAGGGGAGGCATGCACTCACTCCCAGAGGATATGGAGATGAAGGCAAAGTCAGTTTCACTCAAGGCTAGAAGACCGGGAAGAGCTTCTTCTTGAAATGAGAAATCAACATGAGGTACCTGGCAAGAGCTACATGGGTGCCACATCCAAATTTTGCTTCATTTTCTAGTCCACTGATCACCAAGGAGAGCATTGCCCAACTGCTCCTTCAGTAAGGGATTCAATGGTTGAGCATGCCAATGTTGTGGGCCAATACAAGCCACCAACCAATGCCCAATACAACAACACATATAACCCTAACTGGAGAAACCATCCTAACCTCTCCTGGAAACCAAACCCTCCCGCATATGTACCCCCTGGTGCACAACAACAATATAGTTCCTCATCTCAACCATAATTGCCACCATCCTCATCTCCAATTGAGCAAGCTATTCTAAATCTAAGCAAGGTGGTAGGAAATTTTGTAGAGAAGCAGAAGACCATCAATGTGCATCTAACTCAAAAGATTAATATTGTGGAGAGCACTCTTAACAGCATAATGGATGGGTTTCAAAATGAAATGGCTCAAAAATTTGACACCCTCGCAGTTGTTCACCCCTCATGTTGACTAACCAAATTAAGTACAGGAGCACTCCTTCCCGGATAATGTACCTCAATCCTAGGGGGATCCATGAGATAGCCTCTGCCAATGAACTACCCCCATAATGGATGAAGTAAAGGTCATTATCACTTTGAGAAGGGGTAAAAAAGTTGAGCAGCCAATCCCTAAACCTGTTGAGGAGACTAAGGAAGAAAAGGAAGTGGAGCCAGAACGGATAATTATAAAAGAAGATTCCATGAAGAAAAGTATGCCTCCTCCATTTCCTCAAGCATTAAAAGGTAAGAAAAAGGCCTCCAATCAGACTGAAATTTTAGAGGTGCTAAGGCAAGTGAAGATCAATATCCCACTGCTAGACATGATTAAGGTGTCCCAACATAAAGCAATTTTTTAAAGGACCTGTGCATATTAAAGAGAGGATCAAATGTGGATAAAATAAATTTTCTAACTAGCAGTAAGCTCCATCATCCGGAAGATAAACCCCGTTGAAGCACAAGATCCGGTGGTCCCCACCATTTCAAAGGAACATTGGGGAACTTGTGTGGATAAGGCACTATTGGATCTAGGGGCCAGTGTCAACCTGCTACCATACTCAATGTACAAGCAACTGGGTTTAGTGGAATAAAAGCCTACCACCAGTACCTTATCTTTAGTCGATTGATCCGTGAAAATACGCAAAGGCATAGTTGAAGATGTTTTAGTGAAGGTGGATAAATTTACCATCCGTAAACTTGTCATCCTGACACAGAGTCATCGAAGGTACTAATCATGTACCTATCATACTTGGGAGGCCATTTTTTGCCACATCAAATGCCATTATCAATTGCCAGAATGGAGTCATGCAACTCACATTTGGTAACATGACATTGGAGCTCAACATCTTCCATCTAAGCAGCAGTTACCAACCAATGGAAGAGCAAGAGCCGAAGTAGTTCCGCCGATTAGCCCAAGTGCAGGAAAACACAGTGCTCACAAACTGCAGGAGGAATTGATGAAGAACAATGAAGTGTTTGATGGAGAATCCAGTGCCTCAATCACTCCTCCAATACCACTAATTCCCTCAACACCACCGGAAGGCAGAGTGCTTAAAATAAAGGTGCGTAGTTAAAATTCGCCGCAGCTCACCTCACGTTGCACGTGAGGGACTTCTCCTCCTTGATCCGCCATGAACCCCAAGTGCTAATTCCTGAGTAGTGTGTTTCAAAGAATAGATAGAAGCCACTCTCTTAATTTTTGTTAGATTTCTTGGCTTGCTTTACTTTAAGTTTAATTTGTAGTTTTACATAATTTTCTTAATTTTAGATTTGTTTTCTTTGTAATTTTTCTCATTTTCAATTGCACATTCTCATAATTTTTTGGTATTTTGGCTCAAGCTTAGCAGCAAATCCTCCACCCTCCATCTCTTACATAATCCATCTGCGCTTTAACTGTGGAGGGCACAATTTTAGGACTCCGGTGCGCCCTTCCTCTCCACCCCTTGCCGCCCAGCAGCACTCCTCCTACTACAGCCGCTGCTGCTTCTCATGCCCCTGTTATAGCTGCTCCAGCCCCTCGCAGGTATGATACACGGGTTGGGCCTACTCCGCCATCTCCTGCTCACCCGCGACCATCCTAGAGGGCCCCACCTCCAACCAAGGCCCGGACTTCGGACCCGGGCGAGTCATCTAGTTTAAGGCCACAAGAGCCCCATTCCCCACCTGTTCAGGGTCCAACTGATGACCTACCCTCAGATATGTCCCCTACTTCTATTATCCGCTCTTTCTTCCATTTAAAAATTTCATTACGGTAATTCGCATTACAATATCGTGGAAGTGCACTACGAGACATATTATGATTTTCCAAATCTGTTGTCGATCTCGAGCTGGGAGGATTCCATGAGGCTTCAGGCAATGATAATACTCCTTGGAGCCTTTTATGACCCCGTGCCTGTTCTTCTACCCCCGAGTGGTCATCTAGTTCTACCATACCATGACATCCAGGAGAGTACCTCATCCTACTGTTATCCATTTCTCGATTGATGGCCGCGAGGAGACACTTCAAGCCATCGATATTGCAAACAAGATTCCATTTCTGATCGGGCCCTAGCCAACTCTGCTGACTACGTGCCGGCGGGCCCCCACTCCCTTACCTAGGGAGATGGTCACATATTATCCGTGAGACGTGAATGTGGTCTATACTTTTCTGGAGACAGCTTCCCCCGAGTATGCTCCTTATAGACCACTTACTACGGTCTAACCTCTTCCCACTCCAACATACCGTACAGCGGAGAGGAGCTATTTTGGAGGCTCTATATCGCATATCTGAAGGTTTTTTGTTTAGCCCTACTGAGCTTTTCATGACATCCTTGTTCCACTTTAATAACAAGGTCCATCGCAGAACTCGACCCCGGGTCGAATCACACACCCCCTCCCCGGTTTCCCAGGCTACTACGCCTGTGCAAGCTGGTGAGCATATGGGTTTTTCCCGCTCGAGCCCCGATTGAGCCGCTGCATTATGAGGCCATCCTTATTGTTGATAGGTGGCATCTTCTGCCTCGTGCTCAGATGCTCCCACCTCAAGACATAGCTGAGGATATACATAGCTGACCATCCCTGTAGGATACAGATATCTCCATATCGCATCATCCGCTCGAGTCACTCGGCTTCCATTACCTACCTCGGCCGGCATCCCCGCACCTCCATGCCTCCAACCCTACGTCGGCTAAACCTAGTACATCAACGCCTTACTACAAAGATATCTCCATATCCACTCTGATTTTCTCGCTATTATGGATGTAGTCCGCACCTTCACCCACATCGCACTCAGGTCGCCCCATGTACTCCTTAGCTGAGAGGATGACATGTACGTGAGGCCGCCGTCATACCACCTCCCTTGTTTGCACGTAACCATGCCATCCGTGCGTATCCAAAGTCACCCGGGCTCCGGTCCTATCTCTCCATCGCACCGCTCTTCAAATCATCCTCCAAAGAATAAAGAATGCAAAGCAGATTTCTCCTCCGCCTTCATCGAGAGCCTCGCCGCCCATGTAGAGGATGACATACCACCAGCTACTCACCATTGAGGAGGTAGCACTTCACTCTCTAACTTTCCAATCCGAGCCCCATTAAGGACAATGTGAAATTTGGTTGGGGGGAGAGTTAGCGAAGGAAGTGGCTTTTACATTTATGTTTTGTTGCTATTTTGAGCAAGTTTTTTATGAAGATTAATGACTTACTGTTTAGTTTTTGTTTGTGTAGTTGTTTGTTTTGGTTGTGAAGCTATCAGTTTTTTTTGTAAATCTAAAATTTTGCCATATATCTTTTTATACATACCATACAGCTCACACTTACAGTTTGTAAAATTACACCCTTTTTTTTTTTTTTATGTTTTGCCTAACTTGCAGTTTGAAAAATTGAAACATTGTCCAATGTTGTTGATGTTAGATTGATTCCATGCTTAATTAAGCGGATGATCAGTTAAATTCTTAGTGCTTTCAACTCTTTTTCTTCCAATTTAGCTAACCAATAACACTATGCACATATGTTTCAACACTGTTTAAAACCGCTCTAACTCTAAATCTTGCAAAAGCCTATCCTAGTTTCATTTACTACCTTTATTAGGTTATGACCCCCATGAAAAGAAGGCCAGTAATGAGCCTTCCAAAATAAAAGAAGAGAAAAACAAAACAAAAAAGAAAAAGAAAAGAAAAAGAAAAGAAGAAAGTAAATCGCAACCCCGCCAAAACGCACCTGGCCCGAGGGGTATATGGATGAAGTCTTTAAGTTCGTGCCCTAAGCCAACTGGTTGGGAGCCAGCGACTTAGTGCTCACTACATGGGTGGATGGGTGAGGTTGAGCGAGTTGTAGGTACTGGAGTCTCGAAATCGTTCAAAGTCTGGGGTGAAACATGAAGAGTTTGTGGTTGAAAATTCCTTATAACTTGATGCCCTAAGCCTTAATTGATTGGGAGTCATCGATAGATCCCCGTTACATGGACTTTGGTGAAGTCGATTCCTCAGCATTGCACCCCTGCAAAACAAAAAGAATTGTGGAATAAGAGTAGATCTTGATCTATTTAGGTCGGTTAGTGTACTAGGTCAGTAGTAGCCGTTTGGGGAGAGTGCAGCCAAGTGTGCTTATTGTTGAAAAACTAACTGCTATAAACACTTAGATTTTAGTGGAAATTCTAGGTTGATTCTCTAGAGAAGGAAACTCTTTTGATGCTGAATTTTGTATGACATTCACTCTCTCGTGATGGTTATCGCGTGGTTTCTGATTCCCTATCGAGGGTTACGTGCATTACCATCCACATACTTTTTAAATACTATTTTTTCGAGAACAAAATTTTGTTATTATTTTGTTTCGTTCTCTCTCTTTTGTCTTTCATTGCTGATGGGACTAGCAATGCTCGATTAGGAGTGATTAGTGCCTAAAAAGTGCTATTTTGAGCCCTATTTATTATAGGTTTTGAGCACTTTGTGTACTAATCAACCGAATTAACCCGATTTGCACATTAAGGTCCCAGTTATTCTACTGATCGCGTTTTGTGGCTAATTTTGTAGTTTTTGCAAGCTATTTACACCAAATTTGTTGAGTCGATCCAAGCACGAAGAATTCGAGTCAAACTCAGCATTGCATATCAGAATTCATAAGGAGAATGTTAAAAGGCAAGGAAAATAAAGTGCATGTGGCCTCTGGCAGCCGCGAACAATGTAAATTTTCGCTATAGGTGAAAGTTGCTCAGATTTGTGATTTTTTTTTGCCCGTTTGACTTCCTTTTTGTGATTTTTTCCAATTTTGCCCTTCAGGTATTATGGGTATTGAGGGTATTTTTGTATTTTTGCTTATTTGAGCACTATATAAGCTCAAACCAAATCTCAGAGACATTCTAATTTTTTCGCCGAACACACAAGGCCGGGCGGAGTTTTCCTTCTCTTTTCCCTCATTTTCTTTACTTTTCTTTCATTTTCTCGACTTCCAAACACCCCTTGAGGATGACAACTCAAGGGATGGTTGGCTAAACTCCCTCCATCCTTGAAGATGAGGGCTACCGAGCTAGGGTTTTAGTAAAATGTTGGTTCTCTATTTTTAATGCAAGCATTTATTGTTATTTATGTTTCCATCTCTCACTCTAGGTTTAAATCTCTTAAATGCACCTTGATTAACCTGTATTTGGCAAGCTTTTAGGGTTCAATGGATGCTTATTGCTAGATCCATTGAGATTCATTAGTCATTCATTAGTTACTCGTATGGTAGATTTAGTGGAATGCTTTATCGTCTAGGAGCATTTATGCTCATTAAATGCTATATTTCAAAGTAGTGTCTATTAGGGTTCAGTTTTTTGATAGCCAAATGAAGATCCAGTTCGGGAAATGACTATAGGTCATCCTCCCCAATGCAAGGAAAAGGACCCGAGAACCTCTCATTTACCCTAGGACCTCAACCCCAGTAGCCCGATGCTTCAAAGAGCTCTTTTTCATATTTTTAGTTCAGTTTATTTCTATCCTGCAAACCATTCACCTCCACTGTTTTTACAACACCCCTAATCCAAAGTGAAATTCACCTTTTTGAACCAACTACAAATTATTTACACGAAGAAAACCAATCCCTATGTTCGACCCTAGAGCCACTATACTGCAATAGCTATGCTATAGCAGTAGGAGGAATTAGGTTATAAATTTTGTTGATTCCGGCATACCCTACCGCTATATTGAATCAGATAGTCTTTGGGTAGGATGTTGGTGACTCTTATTGAAAGTTGAGCATTATCCCCTCATTTTATTTGCAAAACCATTTTTTGTATAAATATATATTTCATCTTGCTTTTGATCACTTTATTCTTCCTTCATTGCTAAGGGACTAGCAATGTGTTGGCTGGGGGGAGTGATTACTACCCAAATAGTGTTGTTTCATACTTTTAAAACTCCGTGTTTTGAGCACTTTTTGCTTAGTAATCAGCCAAATTGACCAAATTGGCATGCTAATGACCTACCAATGCTTCTGATCAATTTTATAAAGAAGCAGAAGTTTTCACAAAGTTATAAATATCAAGATAGTGATGCAGCTCCTCGATACGAAAGAAATCAATTGGAACTCGTAGCCGCAAACTGTAAGGTAGAAAGGCATCGAGAAGCATGCAAAGAAGAAGCAAGAAGCCCCCTCGCAGGGCCTCGTAAGGGTTGCAAATTTGCAACCCTCGCGACTTTTGCATCGCGAATTCTTCACACTTATATTCTGTTGACTTTTGCTGTTCTTTTATTTCTTCCCAAACTATCCCTATGTAATAGTTTTTTGCTTTTGACAATTTGGTAATTTGTATGGTTTTAGTGGTATATAATCCCT
The DNA here is from genome assembly GCA_016808115.1 of Tetrastigma voinierianum. NCBI lineage: Eukaryota > Viridiplantae > Streptophyta > Magnoliopsida > Vitales > Vitaceae > Tetrastigma > Tetrastigma voinierianum. Next base: position 298,064 of record JAEQBH010001526.1, read on the forward strand.
AAAACAACACTCTATATCGGATATTGGAAAATCTTTCAGTAGAATATCATCAAATTTTAGGAGGCTTGTCGAACAAGCTCCTGTTTTTCTTTCCATTTTCTCACTAGCCAAACACCCCTTAAGGATGACAACTCAGAGGATGAGTGGCTAAACCCCCTCCTTCCTTGAAGTAGAAGGCACTGGGCAAGGGAATCTGTGGTAAAGCAGGGGCCCTCATGTTTTCAACGTAGGTATTCTCTTTCATTGATGTTCTCTCCTCCAACTTTAGGTTTCGATCCCTTCGATTCACCTTGAATGGTTAGTCTATGGTAAGCGTTTATGGCTCATTGGATGTTTATTGCTAGATCCAGTGATGTTGATTAGTTATCATTTATGAGCCATTGGAAGGTGACTCAAGGAGATAGGTTTTTAACTAACTGAGAACATTAATGGACATTGAATGCCATTTTCAAAGGATAGTTATTGAGGGTCAAGTTTTATAGTTAAACCAAAATCCGATTCGGGAGGTAACTATATGTTACTATCCTTAATGCGAGGAAAAGACCCCGAGAACCCCTCATTTGCCCTAGGAACCTAAGCCCAGTGACCTAACACTTCAAGGGAATTCTTTCTCTATTTTTACTTCATTTTAGTTACGATTTACTACCAAAACCCACTCTTTTTATCCAATCCCAATATCCAAATTATAATCACCAATGTAAACCTCAGTATTAGTCATTCCACGAAGAAAACCTATCCCTGTGGACAATCCTAGAACCGCTATACTATAGTAGTAATGCTACGGTAGTATGAGGTATTAGGTTATAAATTTTGTTGATTTAAGATACCCCACGGGCTGCGAATAAGATTTGATGCAGGGTATAAATTAGACCTCGGCAAACATAAATGAGGGGCTTTTTTATGAGAGAAAGGGAGGAGAAAAGGCGATTGGAGTGCAAGGCTTGAGAGGATTAGATTCCCAGCATCTCATCTCGTTTTTCTTACTCTACTTTCATGACTATGAATTCTAATTTGTATTTTCTTCATCTCATAATGTTCTAAACATCTAAGCTAGGGTTTATGATGTAACTTTGACTACACGCCATGGATGAACTTTAATCTTTCATTTATTTAGCTTAATTCTTGCAATTGTTGGTTACCTTATTTCTGATTTGATTGCATGTTGATACTTGGCTATTATTTACATGTATTAGGCTAGGACTTTGAGGTCAAAAGACAAGGAACTTTAGGGATCTGAATAAGGTATCATACAATCAATCATAGGATAGAGATAACATGGTTTTGTATGTGGTAAATAAGGATTGTAGGTTAGAGCATCTCAGAGTAAAGGGTTAGAGGCAAAGATGCAATAAAACCTGCTCTTGAGATAGGTGCTCAACGCTCGAGAGAGGTTGATGCATAGAAAAGATTACCTTACCATCAACATTCGCATAAATTATAGCTAAATACTTCTTATCAATTCACCATGGAATATAGTCAGGTAAAATCATAAACCCTAGTGCTTCACCTTGAGAAAGAGACCGTCGTTAGTTATTTCACTTAGTTTGATTTAAAGCAGTGACACAGTATCCATAGCCTAGATAATATTAGGGTGACCTAATTTAGTATTTGGCATTCAAACTCCTTGTGAGACGACCTTGACTCACCTCTTTACTGTCATTCCACGACACGTACACTTACGTGAACGGGATTAATTATAGTTTAACCTTATAGGCAGTTTAGCGCTCGTCAGAGCTTAATCTGGTCATAGAGAATGAGAGGCATCTACTTGCTCAACTATTTTTTTTTCAGGTTTAAATTCCTCCTTAATCAATCTCTACCACATCAAGTTTTTAGAACTTAATGTTTTTATTTTATCATAAATTTATTTTAATTTCATAATTAAATTACTATTCTAAAAAATATAATATGTTATATGGATTTAAATAAAATAATCAAATGACATATTTGAGAGACTAAAAATACTTTTTAATTTTTTTAAAAAAAATTTCATTTTTATCTACTCGTTGAAAATAAAATCAAATAGTTTTCAAAAAGTAAAAATAAACTATATGTTTAAAAATGGATTGATAAAGTTTAAGGAAATTCATAAAGAAAATGCACAAAAAATATTATTGTCATTAAGTTTGAGCATAATTATACCATATTTTTTACTCATTAGAACCAAACCAAGTAATAAATAATATACTTTGTAAACCTAAAAATAATTATTGTTATCTCTATTTTAACCTTTATTTCCATATCTATCATAAAAGAAAAATTAACGATTTAATAAATTTTATCAAATTTTTTATTTTTTTTATTTCTCATTTTTAATATTAGTATCTCTTTTTATTGTCATTTGTTTTAATTTTAGAAACATAAATGTAAAGAAAATTAGTTATTTATATAAATTATTTTAAAATAATAATTTTTATATATTTTTTGAACTTATTTATCAGTTAAAGATAAAATATTTTGTATTACTAGATTATATATATATATATATATATATATATATATATATATATATATATATATATATATATATATATATGTTGACTTGGCCGGGAGTCACCCACATGGGCTAGACTCCAACCCAAATTCATGTTTGCGAGCTGGGAGGCGCTTGTCTCGAGACAACTGATTCAACCGCCCATGTACATGGGGGAACGTACATGAGAGATGGCCCACCACGTGAATTCTGGAAGAAACAAAAAGATTCAGATTTTTTGCACAGAAAAGTAAAAAGGGTGTTCGGACTGTGGAAGATTTTCCAATTCTAGTAATTGGAATAACACATTGAAGCATTGAAGACATACATCGATTCTGTCAAATTTTTTTTTCTCATACCGATCAAGAACAACGAAAGTGTTTTCTTTGATATTTTCTTTGAATCAACAATGGTATCGAGTCAAGCACGTATGTTTGAATGTTTGAATGTGATTGTATTTCTTTTGTGCAATTAAAGATCGTAACAATCCGAAATCGTTAGTTCATTTGCAATGCAAAATCGAAGTTACTTGAAAATTACCGATCGGGCCCGATCAAAATGGGTAAATTTTTTGGGAAAATTTACGAATAAAACTAGAACAGAAAATGTGGGTAGAAAACTGCAAACCGAAATACATTGGAAAGTAACAGAGACTATCCCCTCACAAAACGAGGGTTTGCTCTCCGGCGGCGATCACGCAAGACAACAGCGCCGAGTTCTAAGCCCCCGCCCGATTTCCCTAAAGCCCTCTTCTTCTCGCACCGCTCGCTTTATGAACGCCATGTGTTTCTTCGCTACAAGCACCGTGATCCGCCCCAGATCGAGGCCGCTGAATTTGACCGCCTCCCCAAGCTTCTCCGTCGCTTCGCCGTGAAGGGGCGATGAAGAAATGCACTCGCTGACAATATGTGAAAGGACATGATAGAACCGGAAACATCAAACGGGATGTATTAATATTTCCGCATGATAAGATACAGAAATGACCCATTTACGTTGACATTTGTTGAAGAAGTCGGGTGGATGATAGATCGGTAACCCGTACACCTCGAAAATCAAGGGTTCATACATTTTTGTATGTTCTCAAGGGTCACGGGATCGCCGTTATGGTGTGTGTGGACCTGCTATTATTGCCAGGTTCAAAGAAGAGATAGAATTACATGGCCTTCAAGGTAAAGTGTCAGTGAGCCCATGCTCACACATTGGAGGCCATAAATATGCAGGAAATGTAATCATTTTTTGGATCAAATATTGATGGAAAAGTCAAGGACACCGTATGTGCGCTGTTACTCCGCATTTATGTACCTATTTTGCTTGAGCAGCATATCGAGAAAAGAGAAATTGTCAATAAACTATCTATACACATTTTTTTTTGGGCGCATGTCTATAACGAATGAAATTGCTATGGGCGCACGCGCGCTGTGACCTCGAAGATTATAATTTTTTTTCCTTGATTAATTAGTTATTAATTTTCTAATTATCTGTGATTTTTTCTGGAATTTTTTTTAATTATTGAAAATTAAATTGTATGTTATGATTAACTAATTAAAAGGTTAATTGATAATATATTGTGATTATATGTGTATGTAGTGGCTACAAGAGCACAAATAATTCATTTATTGGCATATAAGAAGAGTGCATTTCATACAGTTGCCGAACATATAGATTATATGTATCATTGGATTGCAAATCTGTGGCATCGTGGATGTTATGAGGCTCTTCATCGAGCAACAAACCAGACATGTTTGATGCTCTACCGTACGAATGGGAGTCGGCCACGTGCCTTGAACAACTGAGCTCTCTTTAGACTTCGAGCGCGCTGCTGCCGAGGATATACCGCGCCGAGAGGGAAAGTCACCAGGAGGCTACGGGTATTCGGCCGGATCGGACGGCACAAGGTGTTTGAACCCGCCGCTAGATTCGTTCGTGGTAGAGGAGTATGAGTCGGATGGATGATAGTGATGATAACATAGATGACATCACATGATCCCGATTATGTACCTGGCATGTGATCTATAATTTTTAAGATCATATTGTACATATTTCCAGTATATTTCTTTATGCATGTACATATTTATGCATTTGATGTACATATTGAATGTTTTTCATTAAAGACATGTTTATTGTGTATTTTTTAATTTAATTACATTTGATGAGCATGAATGGAAATATTCTGATAGTGGGAGGTTTTTTAGGTTGGTAGATTTATAATATATATTCACTTCCACAATAACTAAAATACAGCATGTTTAAAATTACTAAACACTACACTGGATCATGTCATCAAAATGATTCCAAAACCAACATTCGTCAGAATGCAATATGATATCATTAAAGATTATGTGACAAACATGAGTGAATCAGCCTCAACACTGATTTATAGATCAAGTCATCAAGAAAGATTTTAGTCGCCATCTCCCACATGAATATTAAAGTGGTTTCACTGGAGGTTTCTCAATCATTGATAAATAACATCACAAACACCAGACTCCTGAGGAGCAAGATGTTAAACTTCCACGTTGAAACAATCATCACGTCTTCCAATGTCAAATGAATCCATGTTCATCGTAACATCGAAAGATAACGAGCGCCGATTTGATGCCATAGCATGAATGATGATGTCGCGATTTGAGGCATTCGTCGTTGAGCCAAGCCAGATGCCGCAGAAACAACAAAGCAAACCCCTTCGATTTCGCCACGAATCCTTGTTAGAATGTTGTGTTGGTTAACAAAAACGATATCCACGCCGAGTGGTTGAACCTATAACCGCTCTCCCATCCGATCCCCAAATTGAGGGGGCGGGCAGGCATGACATGACCGGAGGAGCAAAGAAGTCCAACTGGCATTCGCTCTTTTGCCGAAAAGCAATCGGGAACACATGCGTGTTAACCCAATTCATAATGAGAACATCAAAACTTTTGATGATGCGGTTTCGTCATGTTGAGCTTCAGGAAGATCGCTCTTCTCTTTGAGAAGCCTCGGCTAATGAAGCTTTATGATCAATCCAAATCGCGAGGAGCAAAAGGCCTAGACGCAAAATTGAAAGGTAAAGATTTCAAAAGGGCAAAAGATGAAATGAAGTAAAGTTCTAGTGGACAAAAAGCGCAAGCGTGGGAAACGGCGGCATGAAAGTTAAACAAGAACCGCTTTAATCGGTGGGCAAACCCCACACTTGCTCGATCGTGACCGAACCAAAGGTATTATTTGCACAAACTCGTCCCTCTAACTTATATGTTAGTAGTCGCTTAATGCTTGCTGAGACTGTTCCTTTTTGGACTGTAGACTCAGCAGCAACCGACCACGTAGCAAGGGACCGAACAACTTATGTGGAATTTCGTCGAATTCCTAAAGGCGAGTAGTATATACATAGGGAATAATGCTTCCACGATGTACTAGTGGATCGGTGACTCCGCAAACTAGAGTCAAGGGGTGGCCGCACGCTTTATCTTCATGATGTGCTATATGCTCCTCGGGTTCGACGAAATCTTGTTTCGTTTCTGTTCTACTAGAACTAGGTTTCAACTCTATATTTAATAAGGCTGTAAAAGTATTTTTGGACAACGTTTATTATGGTTCTCAAGTGTGTTAGATGGATTTATGGTGTCGACACCACTAATATTGTATCAATACGTCGTCTATCTATGTTGTTGGTAATTCCAGCTCGCTTTCACATCGAGTATTTTATAGCGCATGCTAGATTAGGACACATCGGGCAAGACCGACAAATGTATTAGCCTCGAGTAGGTCTCTCGGGATCACTACAAAATGTAATTACCTACATGTGAGCATTGCCTAGCTGGAAAAGCAACTAGATTACCATTTGGCAAAGCTAAGAGAGCCATTAGTCCATTACAAATTTATTCATTCGCATATCCGTGGACCACTCAATGTGAGGCCTGTTGCCGAATTACCATCACTTTTATAGATGATTTCACACGTTTTGGTCATGTTTATTTGATTTCTACAAGTCTGACGCCTGGACTGCTTCAAGCGATATACCAATTTGGTAGAGAATCAATTAAACGTGAAGATCAAAACACTAAGGACCGACGAGGTCGCGGAATATCTATATCCACCAATTCAAAAGTTCGTGATGAAAAAGGGTATAGTCACGTACCTAACTATTCTCATGACTCCGCAACAAAATGGAGTTGCGTAAAGGAGGAATAGAACCCTCTGCATGGTTAGTCAATGATGGCAAAGAAGTTAATTCTTAACTATTCCCTTCGGGAGACATGTTATTAATCACGCTCTACGTACTTAATCGTGGTGCTCCCTAAATTGCCCTCCACTCATGAATTATGGAATGGCACAACTCCGACTTAGGAAATTTGCATCCTCAAAAAGTTTACATTCACAATAATACCATCAATATGGGAAACTTGGTCCAGGGGAAGAAGTGTATTTTCATTAGATACTTTAAAACCTCCAAAGGATTTGTTTTCATCAGAAAGGTTGATGGAGCTGCGACGTGTAGCTAGAGTCCTGATGTCATTTTTTAGAAGAGACTTTCCTGTGAGAGGTAAGGTTAATAAAGATATTCAATTTTATGAAAACCTAGAAAATGACGACCCTACCACAGTAGATGGATTAGACGACATTCTTAATCCTCCTGAGGAAAGTGGGAGCGACATAATGCTCCGGATCCGAATTTATGGAGCAAGATCATGAGCAATCTCAACCTCGTCGGGCATCCGTGAACGTGAGCCCCCTGCCACACGAGATTGAGGGGGAAGTATTCATGATTGTTCACGAGATGACCTAAGAGCCAAATCAATTACAGAGGCTCTATCTGGTCCTAAAGCTAAGGAATGGAGTAAAGCTATGGAAGAAGAAATGGAGTCAATGAGAACTAATCAAGTCTGGGATTTGGTTGATCTACCGCCAGGACGAAAATCCATTGGAAATAAATGGATTCTCAAAATTAAACGTAAGGCGGATGGGTCCATAGAAAGATATAAGGCTCGACTGGTAGCAAAAGGCTACACACAAGAAGAGGGAATTGACTATGAAGATACATTCTCACATGTTGTGCGACTACTTCAGCCGCTCGTTTCTAGCTTATAGTCGCACATATGGACTTGTAAACTATACTAAATGACGTAAAATCGTATTTCTCAATGGAGAACTAGATGAAGAAATCTATATGGATCAACCTTAGGTTTTGGAAATCAAATGAAAGAGCCAAAGCTTAAAAGCTCGTTATCCGCTATAAGTGTCTCAAGTAGCATCTAGGCAATGGAACATCAAGTTTCATCAAGCAACTAAAGGGATGGCTTTTACGATGATGGAAGAAGACCACGTGTATTTAAAACGCTCGAAAGTAATGATTTTGTAATTTTATCCTTGTATGTCGATGACATTTTGTCACCGGAAATAGCAAAGAGATGATTGACACTGCTAAGAAGTGGTTATCATCAAACTTTGAAATGAAAGATATGGGTGAAGCTAGCTACGTGCTTGGTGTGAAGATCATAAGAGATCGCGCTAAAAGGCTTTTGGGTTTATCTCAAGAGACTTACATCAAAAAGATGTTAGAGCGCTATCACATGCAAGATAGCAAGCCGATGATACCCCGTAGAAAGTTTGAGCCTAAGTCTTGATATGTGTCCTAAGACTCCAGAAGAGAAAGAGAAATGTCCAGAGTACCTATGCCGTTGTCGCTTCGTGAGTCCGATGTATGCAAATTATGCACACGCCCTGACATATGTTATGTTGTTGGTTTGACACATTTAATCAACCGGTCAAAAGCACCGATGGCGCTAAGAGGATTTTGCGGTATCTGAAAGGAACTTCAGACTACATGTTGTGTTATCAAGGGAAGAAGGATTTGCTTCTGATTGGTTACTCTGATGTTGACTGGGGAGGTGATGTTGATCAATGCAACGGATTTCCGGATATGCTTTCTGCTAAATGATAAGGTTATACTATGGAGTAGCAAAGCAATCCCGCGGTAGCCTTGTCCACTATGGAGGCCGAATGACGAAGCCTGGTTCCGCAAATACTAAGATGCGCTTTGCTAAGGAGTTTCCTACGATGAAATTGTCAAATCGGCATTAGAGCCTGTGACAATTTTTCAGGATTAACACGCGCATTTGGCCGCTGCCAAGGATCCTAAATATCATGGAAAGACCAAACATATCAAGAAAAAGATATCACTATATTAGAGATGCAATTACCGACAAGGACGGTCCTAAAATACATTTCTACAAACAATATGGGCGGGTTTCGACCCACTACCAAGCCAATACGAGGATGTATTCAGCTAGGACATGTTAAATCCCCCGGGCTTATGTAGAATGTAATAGTGATTAGGATGTTTACAATTGTTGAATAATTTAACCGTTTTTGCATATTATTCAACGTTTATTTTAGTGGGTGATACCTGCAAGAGTAGAGTTGTACAATTCAATAAAGTACGTCGATAGACTAAGATCGCTCACTCACACGAGCAATCGCCTGCTTGTAAGGTGAGTAGAGATGAGACTATTTGAATTATAGCTCTGGACAGTTTACTGAAGCAAAGGGGAGCGAATTTAATTCAAAGACATAAATTTGAAGTCGCCTTGGTTAGAACCAAGATGAGGTTCTTAAATAGAAGAACCGACATGAATGTATCCCCACCATTCATGTGTCTATATGATAAAAGTCGAGTGTGAAATTAGTCATCTAGCACTATTAGCAGTGAGAAGATGAGAATTTCAGTTTACGCCGTGATTTGGTGGACAAAGCCAAGATCAGAGGAAAATTAATTTAACGAGGAGAGTAATGACATACATTCTTTATCTTAGGATAAAAAAAAATAAAAATAAAAAATAAAAAGAAAAGAAAAAGTTTCATAATATGGATTTCATACTGCATGTGCTAATCGACCTATCAGGAAGTTGAAGAATGGATCCCTGCTTCTTCACTGTGTGAGTCCTTAAGAGATCTTGATATAGATCTCAACACTTTACCCTTTGCAACTTTTGACTATATCATGATGTGATGTATTAATGTTTTCTACCCATGGGTGTATCCTATGGTCATGGAAATTCGACATAAAGGTGCATTCCTAGAGAAGTTAATCTCGCATCTAATTGATACGTAGGGCGAAAGAAAGAACACATTTTTGGTTTTTACACTTTTTGCTTGTATTCATCGCCGAATCATCTCACCAAGGAGTTTGATATGATTTAGAATACTTGTTATCACAGATGAATTGAGTATAAATTTTGCATTGAATAATATCAATTATGTGTGTAATTCAAAATGTTCGGGGTATATAAGTACACTTTTGGGATTAATTATATTTTGAGGCTGATGTCTCCATTATGGCCTCGTATGGGGTTTCTATATCGAGCTCCCATTATCGGTGTGCTTCCGTGCTCCACGTCCTTTCAATTCGCATGAATGATTTCAGTGCAAATATAAAATTCTATCACATCGACGATATGAGTCCGTACCATTATGGGCGAGAAAGGAGATGTCGACTTTGGCTTCGTCAACGCACATGGGCTGTGACTCTCAACCCAAATTCATATGCCTAAGGAGTTGAGGCATTTGTCTTGAGACAATCGCTTCAACCGCCCATGTACATTAAACGTATTAATGAGAGGATAGTTCAACACAGAATTCTCGAAGAAACAAAAGATCTCGTATTTTTGCACGTAAAAGTAAAAGGGTGTTCGGACTGTGGAAGATTTTCCAATTCTAGTAATTGGAATAACACATTGAAGCATTGAAGACATACATCGATTCTGTCAAATTTTTTTTTCTCATACCGATCAGGAACAACGAGTAAGTTTTCTTGATATTTTCTTTGAACCAACAATATATATTCACAATAAATCAATATTTTAATAATAAGACAAATCGATGTGAATGTTATTTGTAACATTATACTTAAATAATTTTACTTGAATTATCATTTTATTCAATTTTAATCTAATTATTCTTTGTAAAATGAAATTTTAACAAAAGAAATAGCTTTTATGTTATCATCACCAAATACCTTGTTTAAAAAAAGTATAACAAATTAAGAATGACTTTCACAAAAAAGTTTACATTTACTCATAATGAAGAGGAGCAAAGGTGGCAAAAAAATAATATGGGAAATTAATGTAAAGAAAGTGATAATAAAATATAACTATTATGATTATTAACGTAGAAATGTATTTCAACTATATATAAAATAATTGACTAAAAACTTACAAATTTAGTACAAAAATTAACAATATGTTTAAATTAAATTTTAAAAAATGTTATAAGGATTGAGGAACTGCTATTTATTTTTTAATGAAAGAAAATTTGTTAGAAAAATTTTTCATACCATCATAAGTTTGATGTGGAAAATGTAAGAATCAAGAATTAATAAATTTATTTCACTATTGCCTTAGTTAGCATCCCATATTTTGTTAATCTCCAATCTTTTGAAATTCTTATCCACCTAATGAGGAAAAATAAAATATTAATTAATATAGTATGAAATTTTTTATTTTACCAAAAATGAGTTGTATACAAATTTAAAACATGAAGTAAGATTAAATTGTAGGCACAAATTAAATTATTTTAAAGGTCAAAGGATTTTGTGAGTTTGCATAAAGGAAGTTGTATAATTAAAATTAGTAGAAAACCATAAACTAAAATATGTAGTTCTTTAGTGTTCGTTCAAAAACAGAAAAAAAAAAAAATTTTGAAGGAAACAAACCTGCAGTGCAAACAAACACTTAGAAAGTAGAAAGCAGATCCGAGCGCAACGAAAAAAACGTCGTGTCCTTAAGACGAATTTGGCCCCTCAATTTGTACCGAGAATAGTGGACAATCGTCTCCCAAGATAGAACGGATCTCGTTCCTCCGAAGCGGTGCGTAGTCGGAGGACTCCGACGAACTCAATTATTTTCAGAACAATCGCACAAAATGAATGATATCACGGTAGAAGAGAATATTTTGTTATTCTAAAATGTCGAGAAGCGGAGTATAAGTATGTAAGGAAGTGTCTCCTGACAGACATATGCAATTCGAAAGGTATGAACCAATGATATGCATTCGATGTGGGACACACATTTCATTGCCAAGGATTTTGTGGATACCAAAGTCCCAGCAATCCCCCATGAATGAAAAGGATTAATCTCTCCCGTGTATGCATGAGATGTAAAAGTCACGATTATTCACGCAGAAACGTTGCATCGGGATAAGTAGTTTGAGACTTTGAACTTTCCTTAGTGAAACCTATCGGGCTTACTCGGTCAATCAGTAGACTTGATGTCTTTGAACTGTCGACCTTTCGTGTAAGCCTAGACAATAGAAATCACACAACTTTTTCTCGAACAAAATTGGTTCTCACTATTGTGTTCGTTTTGGCCATGAACACCGCCTGGTCTCATGAGTGTTTTAGAGAATTCAGCCTTTGCAATTCTCACAGTGGCCCTCCGCCGCTTTTCCATAGGTGATTTCTGAACATATAGTTTCATAATCATTAAAAGCTTTTCCTTAACCTTCATATTATCTTTATCTTTATCCGGGAATGGGTAAAACAAATTGAACGGTACTACACCTTTGTCTTCATAACTTGGTGTCCTTTGAACCTAGATCACCGGGATCTCAGGTCAACCTAGGTAGGGTGTCGCTATGACTTGTTTGAAGGCCTTAAACCCATTCCCTTGATGTTTTTTGCAATCATCTCTCTAGTTGAGCCTTTTGTCAATGGATCCGCAATATTATCTTTGACTTCACATATGATCGATGGTGACCATTCCACTAGAAAGAAGTTGTCTTATTGTCATGTCTTGACGTATCATGTCGAGACTTACCATTATACATGACATTCCTTGCCCTTCCTGTGCGCTTGACTATCACAATGTACATCAGAACCTTGGTTTAGGCCAATTAGGAATATCTTCCAAGAAATTTTAAACCCTTTCGGCCTTCACCGACTTTATCCAAAGCAATATGCGATTCCATAGTAGATCTAGCAATACAAGTTTGTTTGGATGATTTCCAATACTATCGCCCCACAGTGTGAATACATATCCACTTGTTGATTTTGTGTCTTTAGTGCGGTTATCAATTTGCATCACGGTATCCTTTAAAAATCTTGTCGGATGATGCAATGTAATGCAAAACATAATCTTAGTATGCTTTAAGTAGCCAAATAAGCGTTTCATAGCTTTCGATGGATTTCATTTGGACTAACTATAAATCGACTTAGCTTGCTAACCGCACAAAGCTATGTCGGTCGAGAATCTGATTCACGACCTTACCCATTAAAGCGCCTAGTATACTAGCATACTCATTTTGAGCTTTGTTTTCACCAGTATTCTTAGAAAGATGTAAATTAACATCTATCGGAGTCTTTACTAGTACAATACCTAGATTCTTGCACTTTCCAAGAATCGTTTCAATATAATGGGATTGTGATAGAGCTAATCCTCGGATGTCTTATAGTTTTTAACTCCTAAAATAACATCGTGACCCCATATCTTTCATTTCAAATTTACTTGCAATGACATTTGATTTTCTTAATAGTCTCACCATCATTTTGTTATAAACATATCGATCCACATATAGACATAAAATGGCAAGCAATTCTGAGTTTGCTTAACATATACATTTATCGCATATTTAATCTTGAAACGTTCGACAACATGACTTCGTCGAATTTGCTTATTGTTTGGTGCTTGTTTTCAATCCATAAAGTGACTTGATAAGTCGACATACTTTCTGCTCTGTCGAACAATGAACCCTTGAGTTGTTCCAAATATATTTCTTCTTCCAAATTTCGTTTGAAGAATTAGTTTTCTACATCCATTTGATGGATTTCAAGAAGCTTATGCAGTTGCTATAGCAGTGCTTCCTTATGGATGTAATTCTAGTAACGGTGAATAAGTGTCAAAACAATCAAGACCTTCTCGTTGCTTGTATCCTTTGCACAAGCCTAGCCTTATATTTATCAATAGCACCATCCGCTTTCATTTTCCTGCGAAAATCCACTTACATTGTAGTGGTTTTATTATAGGAGGAAGGTCAACATTTCATATATGATTTGACAAGATGGATTCAACTACATATTATTAAGCCTTTCCGAGCGGGGCTTACAAGAAATCCACGACTTCTTTGAATGTTCGGCTCATTTTCAGCGGATACATTTTCAAGTCAATTCTCACAGGCGTGGAAGTCCTTTGTCTTTCCCCTACGTCTGTTCATCTCCATTGGATCACTTAAAGATATAGTATCTTGGGACCTCTTATTATTATCAATTAGCTCTGCCACTATATTGCTCTGCGAAATATATTTTCAAAAAACGAAGCGTCCACCTTGATTCAATGATCGACATGGCATCATCTTGGATCTACGACTTGTGAAGCAAGCTTGATATGCATTACTATTCTGAGCATATTCGATAAAAACACAGTCAACAGTCTTTGGTCCTTAACCCCTTTGACTTAGGAATAACATAGCCAAATACCCTACGCTTTGAGATAATTCAAGTTTAGGCATTAACCTTTCCATTTTCTCATAGGGAGTTTGTTGTGTGTGTTTAAATGAGTGCTACATTTAAAATAAATTAGCGTCAGGCAGCTTGCAATTATGTAGTGGCAAGACTATTCAACAATGCATTCATTGTTTCCTTTAAAGACCGGTTTTTCCTTTCGCCTCCATTGGTGTGGTGTAATATGAGCTTGATCATTTGGTGTGAGCGATAAACTCGGTACCAAATTTCCTCGATGGAAATTCATATTCACCTCCTCTGTCATCTATATGATTTTAATTTTAACATTTAGCGGTTTCAACCGGCCTTATAAGTCTTAAAAGCATTCACAGCCTCATCTTTGCTACTAAGCAAGTAAACACTAACATCAAATGGCTTGATCCTTCTATAAAGTAATAAACCCATATTACCACCTCTTGGCGGTATTGATTTCATATCATATATTTGTGTGTGCAAATCTAAAGGTTACTTCTGTGCTCTACGAGGAAGAACTTAGAAAATTTAGATTCAACACATCGCAGCATTCTCACTTGGACAGTCAAACTTAGGCAGCAGATCCATATTCATTAATTTCTTTATTGACTTAAAGTTAACGTGTCTAGTCTAGCATGCCCGAAATGTTAGAACTCAAGCACACCAGAAAAATGCTTTATTGAATCATCCTTGGTTACAACCGGTCATTACATTTAAGCAGACAAACCATCATAGATAACCTTTCCTACATACATCTCTCATTTTTTGAAGTCTGAACTTATCGGATAAAACCAACTTGAAGTCATTCTTGCTAAGGAGAGGCTTGTACATAATTCTTAAATCTACGGCACATGCGAGCATTAGTGAGTGTCACAATCTTTCGGATGTCATCTTTAGAGCAATCTTCCGACACCTTCAACCTTGATGTTGATAGAATTACCCATATAAATTTTCTATCTTACGGTTGTGTAGGATGGCACCTTCGATCTATTTGCACAGATGTGACGAGTTGCTCCAGTATCAATCCACCACTCCTTGGGTTTCCGCCCGTACACTCGGATATCATAAGCAGTCAGATTGATATCGCCAGCCTACATTGGAGATCTTTCCACCATATTAACTGCGTTTCAGCCGTTCTTGCTTTCTGTAGTCTTTGGCTCTGATCATCGGACACCTTACCAGATTGAAGCACTTGCAGCGAACTTCACTTTGACCTTGGTTGAATCCATCTCGGACTTACACGGGCATTTTCCTCTTCTTGTTGGGTTTTAGATCCTTCAACAGCGTTGTGCCAGCTTCGTTCTTCCCAGCTTTCTTCTGGATATTATTGTCTTCTCATTGATCCTCAACCGAACAATCAAGTCTTCAGTGGCAGACTCCTTTCTCTTGTGTTTGAGATAATTTTAAATCCCTCCGAGGATGGTGCGTTTCAATGAAGACGACACTTGAAATGTCTCACTTAGAGTCATTCATTCGGCATGAATATCATGCACAACCACTTGAAGCTCTTGAACCTGACTTAAGACAGTCTTTGAATCAACCATCTTGAAGTCCAGAAATTTACCGACAATGAATTTCTTCAGTCCGGCATCTTCGGTTTTGTACTTCTTGTCCAGACTATCCCATAACTCCTTAGTCGTTTTCAGCGGACTATAGACGTTATAGAGTATTTTCCAAACCGTTGAGGACATGGATTTAAACTGGGAAGTCGGAATGATTCCATGCATGGCAGCCAACTTTTCTTTATCTCTTGTCTCGATGTCAATTTTAGGACCGTCTCGTTGAGGAATCTTGCAGGATTCAGGTTGTTAGATAGAACAACATCTTGCATTTGTCATCTCTTGGAAATCGGTACCATTGAACTTTTAAAGCTTCTCATGATTCGAATGGTTAACAGTCGAAGACAAACTATTTCTGAAACGATAAAAACGCAACATATTACCGAAGTTGAATACGAACATAACGAAAAAGTGTACATAAAGCGTAATACAAAATCGAGAAATTACAGGCGTTCGTTCAAAATTCTATCTGACAAGCGTAATACATAATCGTTTGTTAAAAAAAATTTGAATCATTAGTTGTGAAGCCGAACATAAAAAGTGTAATACACCGTATTGACTATGAGTCTTAAAATGGATTTAAAAAAAAAAAAATTATCACAGTGATTATGCGAAGCGAAAAGGAAAAAACAGAAACAATTTTTTCCTTGTAATACGAAACGAGAAACAAAGATTTGAATAACTTTATGCCAGATATAATACGAGGCTGAAAAACTACCAACAATTTTGTATCTTGAACAAAACAAAAAAGCTACTTGATAAGCAAATAAATCATGCGTGTCACGAAAAAAGCTATGATAAAAAAATATTTGAATAGGCATTTTTTGTAATGTCTTAGAGCGAGCGAAGTGCATTATCAGAGTATAAGACGAAGCGACCAGAAAAAAAAAAATGCGTCTTACTGCGGTACAGAAAAATATTTGAATAGGCTATAACAAATATTTGTGAAAGCTGATCGGGAAGAAAATGTTTGAGTCCAGATTTGAGTCTAGGAAATAAGTAAATTACCGTTTCTTTATGAAAGCAGAAACGAGAGAAAAAAATGCAACCAACGGTGAGCGTTAGTTCACGGTAACAAACAAAATAAATTATAGCGAGCGAACACAAATTAAGTCTTAAGATTGTAGATTACTTTAATTCGTTCAAAAAACGAGAAACAAAAAAATTTGAAGGAAACAAGCACAGAACACAAAGCAAACACTTAGAAAGCGAGAAGCGGATCGAGTCAACTGAAAAAGCGTCGTGTCCTTAAGGCGAATTTGGCCCCTCAATTTGTGGATGATGGATGTCGTGCAGCGATAGAAGGATCTACCAGTTCTAACTTTGAAAGCGATGCGTAGTCGGAGGACTGACGAACTCAAGTCTTTCATGACAATGCCCAAAATGAATGATATGCGGTGAAATTAATATTTTTTGTTATTCTAAAAAATGGAAGCAGGGTATAGAAATGTACGAGAAGTGTCTCCCGCGAGCAAACGTAATACGTTAGAAAAATATGAACCAAGCAATGTGTTTGTTCGATATGGGACACACATTTCATTTACTTAAGGATTTTGTGGATCTACGAGTCAGACAAAATATACCAAAATCAAATTTAAAAATCAACATTTACTGATCTTTAAAAATTAAATGTAAAAACAAAAAAAAAAAATCTATTATATTTAATTGTCTTATAAAAAAATATTATAACTAAAATTATTTAAAATTTATATATTCGTAAACTATTTAATTTTATATAGATAAATCAAAGTGATTTCAATAAATTTTAAAATAAATAAAATTATTCTATTAGTTTTGACTATATAATAAATATTAAGGGCTTATTATAATATAAAAGCTCACACATGTAATGGGACCTGAACATCTCACGCATGTCTCATGTCATTAAACGATTTAACATATGTATGGCAGCTTCCAAACAATTGACTTAGATATATGGACAATTTTATTTATTATAGTATAAAAGCTCACGTGTGGGAGGCTGACAAGAGGTTTTAAATTAGTTAGTTGATTCAGACGAGCAGTAAATGTCGACAGTTCCAAGCAGACGAACATATAGAAAAATTTAGCCTTGCTCATCTTAGTTTGTTCGCCGAATGGCGAATTCTTGCAGGAATCCATGCGTGAAATTGCGGAATGGCGAATGGCGAATAGAGAATAAATTTTACGTTTTTAAAATTTATTTGTTTATTTGTATTTTCTTGTAATATTTTATACTTGTTTGTTGATTTATGAAGGATTAACATGCTTAAAAACATTATATTAATTTGGTGATTTAAAATTGGTTAAGTATTAAAATATTTATGTTTGTTTGATAATTTAATTTTAATTAATGTATTATAAAATAATTTTTACTTGTTAATTATATTATAAATTGTATTTATATCCGGTGCACCCAGAAATGATCTGTAGAAACGATGAAACACGAAGCTTCACGTTTGATATCTCAATGAAATGTTCCAAAAGCGAATTTAAAGCCCGACTCAGGCCATATAGTCTCGTAATGCATTTATTAAACATTTGTCTTTAAATAAGCCCGAGTTAAACTATGTGAACAATTTTAATTATTATAATATAAAAGCTCATTGTGCATAGCACTAGGCATTTATTAGTTGAGTTAAGCATGTGGACATTCATTTTATTTTAATTATGATGTATTTGTTTGGAAGTTATTTTTAATAAAGCAGCCCATTTAAGTTGTGTGTGTTCCATTAGTGTATGGACATAAGGTCTTTGCCTTGGCTCCAGAGCATTTCCGATAGAGTTGTATCGAAGTGTCGTCACTTTATACTTAGTTTAAATATAACGCCGAGAATGTAAAATGGTTCGCGGAGGTGGCGTTGGCAAAATACCGTGGGTTTTGGGGTGCGTGTTGGCAGCTTTTGAGAGAAGAATGGAGAGGTTACCGAAATAGCGGTTGATGTTCTTTGTTCTTCTCAACGGTTATATTTCATCCCATATTTGTGAGTTTAATTATATTTTTAATAAAAAAGCATTGAATTATTAAAATAGCCTTCCGTTTGACACTTATCATTGGAACAAAAAACTTTATTTCATAGGTCTGCTTGATCGATTGAAAATGGCATTTGGTACCTATTTTGTAACTCATTAGATTTGCTCTTAGGCTATCATAAGCTGACTGCGATCTTGAATTTTTTTAATAATGATACTGTTATTCAGATTTTTTTTATATTATTCAGTTACTAACTGTATTTTCCCCAAAATTTTAAGAAAATCAAACATAATCTTAAATTTTTATTGAAATAGAATTTAAGAAAACTTTTTTTAAAAAAAACTAGAATTTGAGAAAACTTAATATTATTGAAAGAAAACAGAAAATGCATCTAATTAGGAATAATAAAAAATTATTATTACAAAGGGGAGGTAAAAAGAATACCCATAACCGTGAAATGCATCTAATTAGGAATAAAACAAAATTATTATTAGAGTGGGGAGGTGAAAAGAATACCATAACGGTGAAATGCATTTAATTAGGAATAAAAACAAAATTATTATTACAGTGGGGAGGTGAAAAAAACAAAGTTATTATTAGAGTGGGGAGGTGAAAAGAATACCATATCGGTGAAATGAATTTAATTAGCAATAAAAACAAAATTATTATTACAGTGGGGAGGTGAAAAGAATACCCACACTTACCGTTATGTTCTATAGTAGTTAATTCTTACGGGCTAACATGAAATGTTGGGCAAAAATAGAGAATAACTTTATAAGAAAAAAAAAAAATCCGTTTGAAAAGAAACAAAATAGAAAAGAAAAGTAGAAAGAAAGAAAATTTAAAAATAAAATAAAATATAGGTTTAAATTTAATAAATTCATTTTATATGTTTATTTAAACTCATTTTATTTATTTTTCAAAATATATAAAATTTTTAAATTTGAATTTTTATATCTGCAAACCAAAAATAGAAAATTATTTTTAGTATTTTTATAGTACTTTCTAAGTTTACAGGGGCCCTAAATAAATATTCTAAACTTGTATTTTTTTTAGAGTTAAAAACTTTAGTTATATTATAGTAAATTGCCTTTATTATAAATTTGTATATGACTCTTCACAAAAGTTGCTTTGGCATACCATTATTTTTCCTCTTGCTATTTATATTATACAACCGTACATATTCCCCTTTAGTTACCACTAGCAATTATACACGTGCTATGCTTATGAATTTTTTTTTTCAAAAATCATATTCAAACCACCTTGTTAATTTCTTTTGTACTAATTATGATAATTTTTTCAATTAATTATTTTATATATAATTTAAAAATATCTTCTTATAGCCCATAAGACCTAATTCATATGGTTAAAAGTTAGAATTAGCATAAAAAGGAAATGAGTTCAAGGTTGGAGTCAAAAGTGAAGACAAAATTGTGAGAATATATATATATATATATATATATATATATATATATATATATATATATATATATATATATATATTCTTCTAATTGTTACAATATCACTTTACAAAAAAAAGTTTATCAATCTAATTATATTTAAACAAAAAAATTTATGAGGGTAAGTTAACTCATCTAAAAATAATTCTCATTAGTTATGGGAAACTAAGGGCAAGTTGATTCATTTAAAAATAATTCTAGGGCAAGTCTTTCTTTTTTTAATCTTTTAAAATTTGTTATTTAAAAAATAATGTTTTTTTTGGGTATTCTTGCTATTAAAAATGGCATTTTTGAAACAAGAACTCCGGTAATAATCTAATATAAACTATTTTTAAATGAGTTAACTTGCCCTTAATTTCTCATTCCTCGTAAACTTTTTTTTAAAATAGAATCATATTGATAAACAATATCATTTTTTTAAATAGAGTCATATCGATAAAACAATAACATAATTTTCCATTCTTCTTTATATGTAAGCTATTATTGTCTTTCCTTATGGAAGATTTAAGTCACTAATATCACTTGAAAACAAAAGATAAAAGAAACAAAATAGTAATTTGTGCTTTAATTAATTATTATATTTTTGCAAAATTTTTAAAAATAAAATATGAAATTCAAAATTTTGAGTAATGATATAAATCAAAAAAGTATTGAAAGAGAACCCATAACTTTTGTTTGTTTGTAAAACAAAAAAAAAAAGGCAATAAAATTTTATTTTTATATCATATCGCATTTTTTTTAATAATAAAAATAAATTAATTAATAAAATGTGTCTGTCCTGAGAAGTTTGATAAAAATAATGATTTTAAATTGTAGAGGTAAAAAAACTTTGGAATTTAAAATTGTAAATCTTTCTTATATTTTTCTCATCTAAAATAAAACAATATAAGCAAAAGTTTCTCAAATTATAAAAGAACTAAAAAGGAAATTAAATGAAATAAATTATATTTTGATGTATTATAATTTAACTTTCTTTTCTATCAATCATTCAAAAATAAAAAAACCTCAAATCTACTGATATAAAGATTTTATGATTTTAAGGTATAGTGTATAGTGATATTTTGTATGGAAAGAAAATACAAAAATTTTATATCATCCATATAATGGGGATTTTATTATTGAGTTTGACTTTGAGATTTTTTTTTACAAATTAAATATTCTTTATCATGTGTTCTTATTCGAACAATATTTGTGTAGTAAGAGTGAAATATGAATATGAAAATATATAAAAAAATCATCTATCCTCTAAATATTATTCAAAAATACGGTGTAATTGATAAAAGTAATCAAATATTTATATATAGATTGGATTAAAAATCACATTAAATGGATAGGAATTCATAACAATTAAACAATCAAATAACTAATGGGTTTAAATGAGAATACTGAAAGTTACACAATCAAATTATAACTAATGGGTTTAAATGAGGATACTGAAAGTTACACTATAAAGAATATAATTTAAATATACTTTTTGTATGTAGTTTTTGTTTTTAAGTGTTGCATGTAGTAGTTTTTTTTTTAAGAGTTGGATGCAGTAGTTAAAACTATTATCGATGAGATTTTGTATTGAAACCTATGAAATAAACATATTAATGAGTGAAAATGAGTATTACTATTAAATTATAAACACTCATGAATGTTAACATTTTACATTAATCACACACAATATTTACAAATGAAATATCTGACCAACTTTCCTTGTAAGTTTTGTAGTATTTTGTTCCCCCGGAGACTTTGTTCTTCTTTATACCGTGTCCAACCCTTAACCATTGAGTCAAGTTTCATTGGCCACTTTCCTTGTAATTTACTAATTTTAAATTTTAAAATAATATTATTATTTGATCTTCCAAATATATTATTTGATATTCTATATTAAATCATATAACATTTTTTAAAAATATTTATTAAAATAATAAGTTTTGTTATGATGAAATAAAAGAGTGTTCTTGTAAAATTATAAATGTTTCAAATTCAAGATTTAACTAAATTATATATAACTCAATAAATATTTATCCTAATGTTAAATGAAATTAGAAATTTTATTTTTCTCATCATAATATTCAAGTCATATGTATTAGTGTATTAAAAAAAATTTATATGTATTAGTTAAAAATAAAGTTTAAAAAACAATACAAGAAAATCAAATTCAAAACTAAGATGTTAAATTCTTTTGAAATAATAAAGATAGAGGGAAAAATAAAAAATTAATACTTAAAAGTACCTTCAATGTTCTACTTTTGGCTTTAAAAAGTAATAAATATGGTTTTACAATTATAAAATTATAATTTTACAATCTAAAATAGAAAAACATATATAATTATAATTAGTTAAAATTTTATCTATAAAAGTATTTAGTTTATGCAAAAAAAAAAAGTGAATTGAGTTCATTGAATCATATAAAAATAATTTATGAATTATAAATATTTATTTTCCTTTACTTTCTCTTACAATATAAAAAAAGAAAGATAATTTCTACATTAGATATTGGTTTGGTTTGAGTTTTCCTAAATAAAATTAACTAATTGAAAATATTTAGATTTTATCTTAAAATATGTGTTGATAAATTTTAGGTTTATTTATTTTCTTACTTAAAAAAAAAGGTCTATTTATTTTCTCACATGTTTATCTACTTTATTCAATAATTTTTCTCCTTACTTTTTTTTTTTAATGATATTTAGGTGTATGGAATAACTATTCACTTGGAATTACAATGTCCCCTCCTTATGTTTGGTCAATTGAGCTAAAGATTATTGGCATTATTATTATTAGTAGTAGTATTATTATTATTATAACTATTATTGTTATTTTCTTCGATAGCTTTTCTGGATATTTTTGAATAAATTATATATAACTCAATAAATAATTATTTTTATTTTAATTAAAATAAATAATTTTATTTGTTTTGGTTATAAGATTCAAGTAATAAATATTAGTTCAAAATAAAATTAAAAAAAAAACACAAGAAAATCAAATTCATTAGATAATAAAATAAAAAACAATGATGTCCAATTCTTTCAAAATGATAAAGATAAAGAAAAATAAAATAAAAAATTACATGCTTGATATTTCATTTTTGGCTTTAGAAAGTATTAAATATGGTTTTATCATCTAAAATAGAAAAACATATATGATTAAGATTAATTAAAATATTTATATTTGAAAAGTATTGGTTATATGGAAAATAAGAAATTTGAGTTCAATGAATCATATAAAAATATTTATGAATATGGTTTATTTCAAAATATAAGGGTATATAATATTTATTTTCAAATATTTATAGGCCTTTTACCTAATTACAGAGCTAAGTTAAAGTAGAGGGGCAAACTTTAAGGGTATGTTTTTGTTACTGGTAAACTACTAAGGAAAAAAATAGAATGGAAAAAGTGAAAGGAAACAAATTAGAGAAAAATAAAAAATAAGTTTAAATTTATAATTAATAAATTAATCTATATGTTTACTAGAAGTCTCAAACCCATTGCATTTGTTTCTCTCTATTATATAAGGACTAAAAAAATTAAAAATAAATAAAATTTTGAAGAATTTTAATTATATTTATTTTCTTTTATGTTTTTCATTATAAAAAAAATTAAAAAATAATTTTCTTTGGTATTTTTTTCCTACCACTTTCTGAGGTTAAAACGGAGCCCTTGTTATGGAGGGAAAGAAAATAAAGAGAAAAATTGGGAAGAAATCAAATTTGGAATAAAAAAAAAAGTTTAAATTTAATAAATTAATTATATATGTTCATTCAAACTCATTTTATTTGTTTTTTTTATATTTTTCACGATGAAACCATACATTAAAAAATCTTCTTTTTTTCTTTCCTTATTTGGAACACAAAAGTACTAAGAGAATAAAAATACAGAGAAAAAATGGAAGGAAATAAAATTTGAAGAAAAATAAAAAATATGTTTAAACTTAATAAATTAATTTTATATGTTTATTTAAACTTATTTTATTTATTTATCTCTATTAAATAAGGACTAAAAATTTTAAAAATATGTAAAAAAAATTGAGGATTTTTTATTATATTTAGTTTTTTCTTTATATATATATTTTCCAAGGAAAAAATAAACATAAGAAAATCATTTTCCTTAGTTTTCTTCTTTCTTTCCCTACACTTTCCAGTTCTAAGCGAAGCCTTCGGGTTCCAAAATGAGCCTAAGTTAAAAAGTTTTGCAAAAATCAACATTCAAAAGCTTGAGAGGGCTTGGTATAGGGCTTGGTATAGGACTTGGTTTTGTTTGCAATAGGAAAATCTTTTTCAAAAAATTTCAGGAGGCATTTGCCCCCAACCTTTAAAGATAATCGCTAATTGGGTGTGGCCATCACTTGATGCAATCTGATATTGAAGAGATTGATGAACATAAAACCGCTTTGATGATTCTATTATTCTGTCATGGTAAGAAAACTATTGGTTGTGACTTGACAAATGATAGCGGGGCATATCCAACATCTACTATGTATTGTTTTAGGATTTGCATCTTTTCAAATGATGCAGTTTTTCACCTCATCTAGTTTTATCAAGGATAATAAGAAAAAAAGAAAGGAGAGGAAGATTTGATAATGATGATGAAGAAATAGAAAGGAAATCAACATAAAATAATTTCTTTTAACATTTAGATACAATTAATAGGATAACGTTTACATATAATTAATTAGGAAAGCAGACAATCAATAGAAAATAATTTTCTTTAACGTTTAGATACAATTATTATGGAAGATAGACAATGGAAGACAAATATAATTTCTTTTATCATTTAGATATAATTAATAAGGAAACGTTTACATATAGTTAATTAGGAAAGAAGACAATAGTTAATTAGGAAGGATAATTTTGGAAGTGGAAAGTGAAAAAACATTTCACACTTTCATAAGTAGTATAGATATAGATATAAATAATCCATCCATTTATCTTTTAACTAAATATTTCTTAAGATAAAATATGATTTAACAAATAAATCCAAATACTTACAATTTGAATGAATTCCGTGTATAGAAGTAGCCTAGTTGCACATACTTTTTCCGTCTTCCATTTGAACTCTATATATATATAAACCTAGAGTGGCCGAGTGGGGCATATACACTTATACAGTCACAATTTCACATCATACAGAAGAAAAGCAGTAGAATTTTTTTCTTTGTTTTTCATCTAATTAAATAGTGATAAAGGGGAGAAGATGAAGGGAGGAATGATTGGGATTGGGATTGGGATTGTTGGTATGATGATAGGGTTGGTAGCAGGAGGAGGAAGAGTAGTGTCGACATCATCATTTGGAAAGTGTTACAGCAGTTGTTTTGCACTGTGTCTTCTAGACTTAAACTCTCCAGTCACATGCTCCATGAAGTGCCTGGCCAAATGCGTCAACCCTTACTCACATCTCACCCCTAATTCCCTTCACTCTTGCAAACTTGGTTGCGCTCTCAAATTCTGCTCCAATTTCATCTCCAATCAAAATCCGGGTATCTCTCTCTCTCTCTCTCTCTCTCTTCTTAGTTTTACCTACTTTTGTATCACATCATTATAGCACTTTCTTTTTATAAAAACTTAAACCTATAATCAAGGCGAGGGCGAAGACAAAATTCAATATTAGTGGAAGTAAACTTAAGTGATATAAGAGGCTTTGATCTAATATAGTAGTTTAATATTTATAAATTTCGATGAGAGCGGTATTATAATCAAGTTGAATCAATCCATCCTATCTAGAACACCTCGTGAACCTGTCCCCTCCCCTCCCCTTTACGAGCAAAACCTCAAGGTCTCTCTCTCTCTCTATTTTTAATTTTACCCACTTTTGTATTACATCTTATAGTACTTTCCTTCTATAAAAACTTAAACCTAGAATCAAGGCGAGGGCCAAGACAAAATTCAATATTAATGGGGGTAAACTTAAGTGATATAAGAAGCCTTGGTCTAATATAAGAGTTTAGTATTTATAAATTTCGGTCAGAGCGGTATTGTAATCAAGTTGAATCAATCCGTCATGTCTAGAACCCCTCGTGAACCTGTCCCACCCCTCCTTTTTACGAGCAAAACCTCAAGGTCTTTTTCTCTTGTTGGGGAACCTAATATATTTGTTTTAAGTTTTAATCAAAATCACTTTTAACACTATTGTGATGTGTGTTTTTTTAAAACGTTCTTATTTTCTGAATTTAGTGCTTAAACTGTTGTTATTAATTTCAAATGATTCTACATAAGCGGGACGATATGGATACCAATTGATATTTCTTCATTTTTTTTTCTTTTTTTTCTGATTTGTTTTGTAATAGTATCATTATTTGTATTTTTCAGATGTGGTGAAGGTGGAGAGTTGTGTGAATTCATGCCCAGAGACATGCACCGGCAATTATTGATCGCATATAGATTATTAGGCTTCATATTTCCTTACAGATGTATGTAAGGATGGGTTAGTTATTGTTACAATTAGTAGGCACATTACCAACTTGGTGGATAATTTAATTTAAAGATATTGCTTCAACTTGGTTGTTGTGGTTGAGTTTTATTAAGTAAATAAAAATTAAATCGGATGCAAATATATGGGCAAATATTATTATACTATATTTAGAGATTGTTGGAGTGATTTTTAGAAAAAAAATTTAAAAAAAAAAAAACAGGTTGTATTATTTATTAAGTATCAATGTTTTAAAAATTAATTTGGAAAAGTTATTGTTTTAGAGATTTAATAAGCAACCCAGATCATGAATCGATGGTTTAATAAGTTGGATCAAGTTAATCACGTTTTTAAAACATTGATTTTGAATTTGGTAATTAGGAGAGGGCCATACCTGAAAATAAAAAATAGAAGACAGGGGATATGTTGAATTATATTTCTTGGAAGTAAAAAGAATTTGAAACGAGTAGGGATTGATGAGGAGAGAGGAATATGGAGGGCTACGTAAATTAATTAATTAATGAGTAGGACTAGGGAGTATGAATTATCAATAAATAAATATTAATATTAATATTAATATTAATAATAAATGTAGAAACAAGTGAAGAAGAAGTAAGAGAGTTTTGGAGATAAATAGATTATTTAAAAAAAATCATGAATATGGATTGAAAATCAAAATAACTTTTAAAATAGTGATTTCTAACCACATCAACATACTCATTAATAATGTTGTAGTCATTGTCCTATTGAAATTTTTTTAACTTAATATCTTAGTCATTATAATATCGGATTATAACATTGTTAATATATATGTCGATGTTTTATAGACACAATAATTTAGATATTTTTTTTATTTTTAATATATATATATATATTATAATAACCTATTTATATCGAAAACTAGAAGTAAAAGTAGAGGAGGGAGAGGGGGATGGGAGTGTAAAGAGTACCGTAAAATTTGATAATCACGAGCGCATGATTATGGGTTGAATTCGAGTATAATCATTTGTTAAGAATATTACCATATTGCTTGATTCTCACGATGCTAAATCATAGCGCATTGTGAGCATAGTAATTATAATCATATACATATAAAATGATAGCAATGGGAATGCCAATCCTCTGGCTTTATTTGTAAGTCTCCTATTATTGATAATGCAAAGTCTATGAACTATCCCATGACCTGCCAAGCAGACAAATGATACCATCTTTTAATCTCTTATAGATTTTTATTTGATAAGTATTTTGTATTTATGATGAAATTTATGTACAGCTTTCTATACAAAATAATCTTGACTAATTCACAATTTCGGAGGAAGCTATCGAACTTTTGTATTTTTAAAATGTTTCAAATGGGATCTCTGAAGTAGATGGGGATTGATAAGTATCTTTGATCGCGATTTAGGTATGATCTTTGCGTCATTGTAGAATTGTGGATTTAATTATTATATTAATTATTAAACTCTATTTAATATGTTATTTGTATTTAAATATGAATTATTAATTATAATTCGTATTATTTTAAATAATAAAATTAATAAACATATTAAATTTAATAAATTATTTGTGTTAAATATAGATGATTAATTATAATTCTTATTATTTTAAATAATCAAATTAAATAATCAACGAATATTAACATAATCAATAAATTGATAAGATATGAAGACAATCCATGGACATAAATTACCCTCATAGGAGTGGGGATAGGCACAAGTTACGGAGAGGGCACGGGAGTAGGGGGGAGGGATGATCACGTGACGTTGAGAACGTCGTGTTTGGCAGGCACGAGCAGCTCCCTCTCCCTGAACCTTAAGTCTGAAGAAAGTGAGAGCACCTCCTCTTATGATTTCAGAGGCCGTACCCACTACCGGTTTAACTAACACATCCTTCCCCCCTCCCCTTTTTATTCTATTATGAATTATGATACATTCTTCTTCTTTTTTTTCTTTTTTCTTTTTAACTTCTATTCCATTTGAAGAAATTCAATCTTGTCATTTTTTTTAATTAAAACACTTGGTACAACCCTATTCAATGACTTTTTAGTTGAGTTTTATTATGAAAAATTTAAACCTGAAATTTTTTTATAATAGTGGATATTAAAGTCAATTTATACATAACTAGACTAATCTCATAAGTCATATCTTGAAATTAATTATCGGTTCATTTTATTACCTCTTCCGAGTTTTTCCTTATATGATGTAGGCCTCATAAGTCATATCTTGAATTTTATCAAACACACACGTTATCTTTTTTTTTCTTTTTTTTCTTACTTTTGCTTATATTCACTACCATTCAAAGCAATGGAGTTAAAATAGGACGAAATTTCAAATCTACAAAGGCCCCATATACATATATTAAGCCACAACCTACCATTTTATTTATTGAATGGGCCTTGAATCCACGATTTCTTGTCAGGAGTCTGGACCCATTGTCCAAGGCTGATAAATGGGCTTCACCTTGCTTAGAGGCCCAATTCCTTCTTGGGCCAGCCCCTTGAAACATCAATTGTCTCCGCCTTGACGTGACAAAAATAATTATATGATTTGGTTCTGCGCGGCCTGACATTCGGAAATGATTCTTCTGATCCGACCTTTCTCACAATTAATTTAATTTATAGAATTGTTCAAAATCTATTTATAGGTTCTTGTATTTTTAAAACTCAGAATAGTTTTTGTAAATACAGAGATTATTTCGATGTTGTTTGCAAACTATTATTGTTTTTCTAAATTTAGCGAATTTCTAAATTTAGTGTCTTTCTTTTGTTTTTTAGAGAAAAAAAGGAATAAGAGGTGTTCACTATATTTTCCTATATCTTTTATTTTCTTGCTTTTAATTTTCATACCTTATTCATAATTTTTTTTATATATATTTGGTTATCTAATAGGAATCTCAAAGAAAAATAGTATATAAATAAAATTATTAAAAACTTATATATTCTTAAATTATCTCATTTTTATGTAAATGAGTTAAAATAAATAAATTTTGTTTAGTCTCCATTCTTCTTGACTTTTTCTCTCATAAGCCTGCTGTAAAGCAATGAGGGTTGGCTTTTTTGATAGTGCTTGGCGAAATTGAAGAAAAATACAAGATTGAAGAAGAAAGGTGTTTGATAACTACGATCAATAACCTGTTTCTACGATGGCGATCTTTCGTTGTAAGCTCCGAATGCTCGAGAGTATGGGCTGAGATGCTACAAGAAATTCCAGAAGATTGACAAAGACCTTGAAAACTGTGAATTAAATTCACCTACCATCACATTGAAACACTTTTATTTTCGATCTAATTGATTCTCCACAAGTTTGAAACTTCCTAAAAAGCAATCAAAAAATCTGCTTTCTTTCTCAATGAATATAGTAGTAATAAAGCCGAGAAATCGTGTGAATAGTATAATATCGAAAGATTGATTTGAAGCAATAGGTCTTGGACCCATAAATCACAATGTATTTTCTCAAAGGGAACATAAATTTTATTTGCTTTATTAAGGTATTTTATCTTACCATCGACAGCAACTAACCTGAATGCTAGGTTTTGAAACGAACACTAACATCAATCAAGTTTTATCCTTTAAGAAAGTCCTTTGCGTGAGGATGTGATCGTTGATGCCAAGCAAATGTTATGCTTGTCCTTTTGATAGCACTAAGAGCTTCATGAAACACACCATCTAAGGCATAGAGTTTGCCTTTTCTACTGCCGTGGGCGATGATCCTCTTGTTTTGATCATAATAACAAAACCAGATCCGATGGTCAAAAACACATTGATGATCAGATGCAAATTTACCAACAGAAAGTAAATTTTTCGTTAATTCGGGAACAACTAGAACATCATTCAGCTTTACTAGTCGGTATTTGTGGAAACACAAGCATTGCCAATATGAGAAATAGTGAGACCATTCCATCTCAACAAAATTTTTATCATGGCCAGATATATGGCATTTTTGGAAAGTAGTTTACCTTCATCGTTAATCATGTGAGTACATTGCACGGTGTCGACATAAGGGCATCATTGTTATTTAAAGTGAAGCGACAGAGCTTGAGAATATCTTGGTGATAAAAGAATGTAATCAAACCTATACCGGCGATCTAGAGCAACATGGTTAGCTTTCCTAAAATTTGACAAATAGATTTATCACCATTTATGATGATGTAGCATTGGATTTTTGATTGAGTATCCTCGTAAAGCTCTGGACCATTTGATGAAGATTAATTGCATAGACACCATGTGAGTAGTTGTTATTTGAGAATTCGCCTTGGCCAGGAATAAAACCTCGCCCTCTTGGGTTAAAATTTCTCGACCATTTCCTCCTCCCACGGCGCGTCCTCTTCCTGGCCTCTGTGTGAAAAAAACACGAGCTTGATCAAAGGAAATGCTTTTCTTCATTTATTTGTGTGAAAACGGGTTTGTTCATGACCTTGAAGTGCCATTCTGGCCCGATTGAAGGATGGATATGGAGGTTTTGTCGTATTCTTTGTTCTAAAGTGCATGTAATCCTTGAGACCATGAGCAAGTGGAAAACCTTGTCCGTATCGAGGCGGATTTCTTAATGGCGGCTAGATTGTCACATATTGATTTGAATTCTACGAGATAATCTTGACAATGACGAGATCCTTTCTTGATCCATCGGCGCCTTTTTAAATTCCTTCCTTTTTCCACGGTATGTGGTAAAAGTTGTTGATCAAGAGAGTGCCAAATCTGAGAAGCAGTGTAGTCTTCTTCGTAGGCCATGCTGATGATTTCTTCTTTCATTGTTCCCAGAAGCCAGGATGTGAGAAGGCCATCATTGACTATCCGAGGAGGATAGTTTGGATTGTCGATCAGTTACGATGCATCTTATTTTATAACCGGATTTAATCGGCTAGGTGAGACATGATGATAGATTCAAGGCTCGAGATCAAGGGAATAGTGTAGACGCCATAGAGATAATTGGTAAGACTTGTCGAATGGATACTAAGATTTGGAACATTGATGGAAACTATTGGATTGAGTTGAGTTCTTTTGTCATTGTGACGAGAATTGAGCAATGACAATTTAAAAGAAATATATAGCTGATGAAGAGTTGAAGCTACGTCTGTGAAGAAAAATACAAGAAGAAGAAGAAGGTGTTTGATGATGCTTCTGTTCGATAATATTTCGTGATATTCTTGCGATATTTATGCGTATTTTATCTGATTCATAGAGATAAAGCTACTAAGATATTTGTAGAGAGCGGCTAAAGCGATATTGCTCCTAAGCCCAAGCGATGTGCTCCTATCTTATGAAAGCAATAGCGATATTATCTTGGCGGTTGCCAACAACTTCTTGTGAATAAGTTGCCGGTCAGTTGCACTCCGAGTTATAACAATTCTTGCGTAAATCCTTTCATTCGCTTATTTTCATCATTTCCTTTATAATAAAATGGTATTCCATTATATCACCTTGGGTTTTTATTTATTTTTTTCGCGATTTAGTCGTTTGTAATCGTATGTGATTGTCATCGTGCAAGATAAGGACCGGTGGTTGTGTCATTGGTGAAACGTTTTTGGTTTTCATTGTTGTGATGCGGTTGTTGTGTTTAAGCGGTCAAACAAGGAAAATATATTCGATCAAAGACATTAAATTAAATCAATGACCGTCAATATATGTTATAAAACTTAAGTAATAGAAATTATGACCGTAATAGTAATATGTCGAATGTATAGACTACGACAAATCAAATATATAGGATTCAGAGTGATTAATTTATCTTGTGCTTTGAATATTGTTTAAATGCTTTTATGGTTTTTAGCGATTTTAATTATATATTTTTATCAATGTATTGTTAGTTTAAATCAATAAAATTATTTTTTTGTTCAAAAAAATAAATAGAATTTGTTTGAGATAGCAAATAAACATAATATGTCAAATTTAATTATAATTTAATTTTCTTTTTATTTTTCTTATTTTATTTCCTTTGCATTTTCTCTCAAAATTTTCAAAAATCAAACATGGTGTATATACTTTTTAAAAGCACACATTACATTTTCAGTAGCCATCATATGATAATAAATGAAGGAAAAGGAAAGAAAATATGAGATCTAAAAAAGTGTACATTCATCATAAAAATGCGTACATGCATGTACTCTCAAGAGGAAGGTAGCTTTCATTTAAGGGCAGAGATTTTAATGCTGCACCTTTCACTCTTTATCTTGTTGCTCTTGTAGATCAACATGTCAAGCCATTTAATGTCATTTATGCTTTCCTATTTGACATTTATAAATGTGAACAACGAGAGTTAAAGTCAAATAATTAGGACAATTTTCCACTTAATTTAATGACTTCTCTAGTGTTTTTTCTTCCTTAATTGATGTGCTTAAGAATAGGTGCTCAAGGCTCAAGATACTTGAACTAATTCAATTAAGTTTCTAATTTAGAACACATTCTTATGGTTGCAGGAAGAAAGGTTTGATTGTGTCGGCAAAAAATAAATAAATAAAATTTAAAAAAAAGGGTCAAAGTATTTAAATAGAGAGTGGGCCCACATTTAAGGGAAAAATGGGTAACCCAAAGAAAATCAACCCCAAATCTCTCTTACCCATGAATATTAACCATACAATTGGGCTCCAATGTTACCACTTAAGGAAAGACAACTTCACATTCTCCAATTTGAATCTCTCCACTAAATATCATAAGGCTAAGGCATCATATATTTCATTGACCCAAACACAAATACACACCCATTTCTATTCAACATCATCACCATTATCATTATTTCTTATCTTTTCAATATCCCTTTCAAATTAGGGTGTTTTTGGGGTTCCTATCTTTTCCTGTCCCTAATAAAATTAAATTTTTTTTGGGGTGAATGTACAAATCATGTATGAATGAATAGAGGAATATACTAAGTGGACGTGGACAAGTGGGTGTGAAGACAAGTGGAGGAATGGTATTGGATGTTGGGTGGGGGGGGGGGGGGAGCTGTTGGGGTAGCTTTTTGTAGGGTAAGGGGACAGTGGCTTTAAGTCAGCTGGCTGGTTGGCAGGTGGTGGTCACAAGGACACCTCCCATGTGTTGTCAAACGACTACTCTCCATAGTCCTTCCCTTATCATTTCCACCACACGCGCCTCCTCCTTTCACCCACCCTTTTCTTTTCTGCCTCTCACGCGCCTAATTAAAGTGGGGGATCTCCCCCCCCCCTCCCCCATCTTTTCACAACCTCGGCTTATGCAAAATTGGACACCCATACGCTCCTTTTGGCTTTAGTTTTCAACTAAAAATTATGAACCAATGATTTTTTTATTTTTATTTTCTTTAGAAATAGATATTATATATAAAAGGATAATAATTAAAGTTTAATTAACAAAATGGAAGTTGGATGAGGAGACAATATGAGCCGTTGATGTTAATGTTTTATGCTTTGCCGCGGTTGTACCCCACACCATTCCAACTCGGCACATGATGCTTATCCTCTGTGTTCCCCCCCTCCCAAAGGCCCAGAGGCCAGAGTTACATTTTACAACAAGGATGATGTCATAAAATTAAATTTAAGAAATCAAAATTAAATTAAAAAAAAAGGGGGTAGATGTATCATTTAAGGGATAATTATTTGTAACTTTTGTAACCACTCGAATTAAGTGAAAAAGGTCAAAACCTACGAATTGTAGGTACAAAGCTTTTCTTTTACTAGTAGGCCATGCATGCATCATCCCTTTTTACCCCCTTATTTACACCTACCCATTTAAATATTGTTAATAATAAACTATAATTTGGATGACCACCCTAACCTAACTTCGGTTTCTTGTTTAGTACTAGACTACTAGTAGATTATGAGAGTGATGTACCATAATAATTATTTTAAAATAAAAATAATATCTAAATTAGTGTCTTACCATTACCATATTATCAAAGCTGTAGTAAATGATTACAATTTAAAAAGTTTTAAAATAGTTAAAACTATAGATGTTGAAGATGCTACAATTTAAAAAATTTCTTGACTTAAAATTAAATCTATAATTAGTGACTATAATTTTGAAAAAATTTTAAATAATTAAAAAACTTTAACTTTAAGCATAAAATCATAGTTATTAACTATAATTTTAACTATGTTAAAAAATTTAAAACCGTAACTATCACCCATGATTTTACTAGCATGATAAAAATACATTGATTTGAGCATTATTTAGAAAGGTGCGTTACTTCGATTTTTTTTTTTTTATAAAAAAGAATTATTTTGGGACATAGCTCATATTATGATATATAATCAAGTACCTGTTAGGTTACCCCTCATATAATAGAATGAATCAATTCAGTAATGTCTACTACACCAATAAAGAACTAAAATCACCCACAGATTTTATTAATTTCTGTTATTGATTTTATCTCTTTACACCACCATATTAGTGTGTCATGTCCCATCATCACATTTATATATATATATATATATATATAATCAAATAATATTAGGAATGGTCTTTCTTTGTCTGAAAACGTATATATGATTTGGCTTCCATCATTCGTAGATATTTTTTTTAATAATAATTGTGGCCAAAATATATATATATATATATTTTATTTCTATACTAATTGTATTGAGGCAGTTGCAACAAAAAAGGGGGAATGAGGTGTTGTGATTAGGACTACCATCTCCAATATACATGTGTCCCCAGCCGTTCACAAAATCCGGCAATCAGTGACCCACCACGTGGCTCGCATCCAACGGCCACACACTACTCTCTCACTACATCTCTCTCTCTTAAAAGTATTCAAACGCCGTTGATTGCTGTTGTTGATGATATCGCCTCTTGATTGAGTTCGCGTGCTCTGGCCGAAACGACGGCGTTTTGTGTCGCCGAAGACCCGGGATCTCCGGCGGTGTAAGAGAACGTACGAGAGCGAAGTTGAGGGCTTTAAAGAAGGGGTGGGTCTTGACGTCAGCAGCGCCTCGTTTTGACCCGAGTCGACTCGCCGGATCTTTGACCAATAGCAGCGAGATGAGGTCACGCGCGTGCAACTCAGTCACACTCGCCGGCGTCTCGGTGGGGAACGTCAGAGGGTTTTTTACAATGTTACGCAGCGTAGCCTCGTTGGTTGGGCCAGCGAATGGGGTGGCGCCGTACACCATCTCGTAGATGAATATGCCCAGGGCCCACCAATCCACGCCGTTGCCGTGGGACCTCCCGGACGCCACCTCTGGTGACACGTATTCGTGGGTCCCAACAAAGGAGCAGGACTTGGCCGAGACCGGTTCGGCCACGAATAGCCGGTTTATGGAGAGGGTTTGCACCTTCCTGGACCGGAATAGGCAGGAAAACGGTGAGGGTGCACGAGATTTGGGTGGGGACGCGGGGGAGTGTGGATCTGGAGAAAAGTCAGGGGATTCGACGGCTGGGATCGCATCAGAGCAGAGGGAGAGGTCAAAATCGGAGAGCATGATGTGACCGTCGGATCTGACTAATACGTTCTCAGGCTTTAGGTCTCTGTAGATGATGCCTAACATGTGGAGGTACTCCAGTGCTACAAGAACCTCGGCTGCGTAAAACCTGAAAACCAAAAAACAAAAAATTCAAAATCTTGAGAGGAGGTGGATTGTAGAAGCGGAGTTGAATCGGCCACATTAAAAGCTTCAAATCATAAAAGAGATTTTTTTTTTTTATACTTGATTTGGTAAATTCGGTTCCAAAAATAAAACCATAAAAACATCATTCCACTAATGGAAATTTGCGGCTAAACCAAATGGATAATCCGAGAAAATCTTTGACGTGGGGGAGAATGGAAAGACAGTTTCCCGGAAAATTCCGAAAATGAGAAAATGAAAGCACTTTCCATTACTGCACAGCTCTGAAACAGGCACAACATTTCTGGATACAACAAAAACAACATCTGGGTTGGCTCCTTATAGGCTTATAGCAGAAGAAAAAAAACAAAAAAAGAACACCACAGAAACCTACATGCATGCAAAACAATGATAACAATAATAATTCGAATAAATATTTATATAAAACGCAATATTTTTGCAGCTTTTTTTTTTTGGTTTAAATTTTATGTAGTATCTGGGGATTAATATCTGTTTTAAAAGAAGAGAACAGAAGAAAATGTGTGAATATCCATGAATGTACCTTGCAGCGCTGAGAGAAAAACGTTTCTGAGGCTGTTTGTGTTTGAGAGAATGCAGGTCGCCGCCAGAACAGTACTCCATCACGATACCGGAGAAATGGGAAGCTTCGAATTCGGCGTAGAGCGTAGGCAAGAACGGATGGTCCAGCATCTTCAGGATTCGTTTCTCCATCTCCGCTCTCTGAATCTTCTTCTTCATGGCTAAGGTTTCTTTGTCCACCACTTTCATGGCGTAGAAGCAGCCGTCATCGTCCGACGAGTTTCGCAGCCGGCAGAGGTAAACGGTCCCGATGTCGCCGGAACCGATCCGGCGAACAAGCTTGAAGTCTCTGAAACCGAGCCCGGCCTTCCGGCGGAACGCGGCGGAGCGGATGGCTTCATAGGCGGAGTCCGACGAGCGGTGCGGCTTCAGCGTCAGATTCTCCGGCGAATGCTCGAACGAAAGGCGACTGAAACTGCTGCAACTCTCGCTGCTCATTGAACTGTGACTCGAATTCAAAACCTCCCCGTCGGAATCCCGCGGCAACTCCACCATATTCCAATCCTTCACTACCTTTATCTCCAACCTCCACTTGATCGATTCCCAACTGTAGCCAAAAACCCAAAATATATTCTCCGAATTCGTCCACAACGGCCAGAAACAATGGACTCCCCAACTTTTTCTAGAATTTCATCGAATCAGATACGAAGAAGGAAAAAAAGAAAAGAAAAGAAAAGAAAAACAGACGGAAGAGAGGGAAAGCAGCTTCAAAGTCAAACGTCGGAGGTCGTAGCTTTGAATTTTCCCACCGCCATTAAAGGAGCTCAAAAGGCAGAGTTGAAGAAGAAGATAAATGCATGAAAGAGGAGGCAGGCTTTTTGGGGTCGGACCAGAATATTAGGGTTTCAGAGTTAGAGAGCAGTCTCTCAAGTTCCGTACATATAAATCAGTTAGAGAGAGAAACAAAACCAATGAGCTTTTTCGGGTGTCATCTCTTCTCTCTGGTTCGAGTTTTTCGCTGGAGAGAGAGAGAGAGAGAGACAGAGGGACGGTGGTTGAGGGTATTTATGGTACAGAGTACGGAGATCATTTAGGGCGGAGGGCGGATGCGATCAGGGTTAAAATCTCACTTAACCCTGGTTAGCGTCGCACGTGCCAAACCAGGAAGGTTAGTTCGTGTGAAGGAGACTTTACTTGGAGCAAGAAATGGTGCTGACGTGGTGGGGTGGGGGATGCTGGCACGTGTGCCAATAGACTGTCACGTGTAAGTAGGGGTCCCTTTTATCTTCTACAGAGTCTCAGAGTCTGCAGCGCGTGTGGTTTGCAGGCCTACAAAGACGTTTGAGAAGGTGAAATGTCCAAAATACCCCCCTCTCCATTCTCAATAATGTCTTTCCTTTACCGTTAATAATAATAATAATCAATAATTTCAACACTCTTCCTTTTTTTCATTTTTTTTCTTTTAAAGATTAATTATGGGAATAATATCTCTATAACAAAATCCAGCACTTTTCCCTGTTTCCTTTTAAGGATCAATTTATAAGAACACAATCACTATCATTATATCATATTACCTCTTTTCTCAAAATTAAAAAACAATACATCTTTTTTTTTTTAGGAAAAAAATTAATATGTAAATTATGATGAAATAATTTAATTTGTTAGAAAATTAACTAATATAGAAATTAAAATCTAAAAACTTTCTAGAAGTTGAGTTGATCACGTAATTTCACAAAAGCGTGTGCCATAAAAAGTAAAAAATAAAAAATAAAATTACATATCTTATCAATATCCAAACGAATCCTTTGTCTTAGAAGATTTGGGAAGAATGACCAAAAAAAATCCCTCAAAATCTCATCAATATCTATAAAAACCTTCTCCAACTTCAATGTCTCGCGTAGAGCAAGGATCTTGCTAAAGGATTGTTTTCAAAAACACTTCTAGAATTTGAAATATTTGTATTTAATCATATTTTTCATAGATTTTATTTATTTGTTAAATAACATTTTATATTGGGTTACTTATATATATAGTTTCTCAACTTTTTTATTTCTTCTATTTGACTGTCTCAATTTTATTTTTATTCAATCAAATGTCTATATATATATATTTTTTTTTTATTTTTATTTTTTTTTTTTTGTATGTCTCAACTTTATTTTTATTTAATCAATTATTTAAACTTTTTGATTTTTTATATTTTGATGTCTCTACCATTCAATCAAGTATTTGAACTTTTAATTTATATTCAATTAAATACTTCTTAACCAATTAAAGCTTATTAGGATTTTTGTGTAAGCAAAAATTATATCCAACTAATATTCTTATAGTATAAAAATGATGAAAATAATTAAACGACTTTTAACGAGTTGAAAGAATAATATTATCCATTCCACATTAAAGTTTTTGCTATATATTTATTATTATACAGAAGAAGTTGATTAAATTAGTTGCTATAGGTAAAAATAATATTTTAATTATTTTATTCGCATACCTGACTCAATCGGTACAATGTTTAAAATTTAAAATTATAGGACTTCCAGGGAGAGGGTTTTACATTCGAATCTCAAGGGAACAGTTTACTATATTGTGTCAAAAAAATATTTTAAAAATATTTTAAAAATATTTTTAATATCTAATTTTATTTTAAATTATTCATATATAATTATTTTTGTATATAATACTTAGAAAATAAGTAAAAATAGTAGAAGATAATTAAATTTTGTTTTTTTTAAATTGTTATATTTTCTTTTAGAATAATGTTTTTAATTTTTATCTTAATTATATAGTATTCAATTTTATCAATTTATTTTTTATTATAACAAACAGATAGTAAAGACCCTAGCTAATATGAAAATGATAATATTTTCATTTCGTATCGTTCAAGGTAAGTAATTTGATTATTTTTATATGAGTGGAATGTAAGTTGAATTCAGTTTTTCCTAATTCAAATATACTAATTAGTATTTATTGGTCAAGAAACACTTGATAACAAAAATAAGGTTGATGTGAAAGCAGAAAAAATAAAAAAATTTAGACACTTAATTAAATAAAAATAAAGTTGAGACATTATAATATAAAAAATAAAAAATTTTAGATACTTAATAAAACAAAAATAAAGTTGATACACCAAAATATAAAAAATAAAAAAGTTTACATACTTAATTGAATAAAAATAAAATTAAGACACTCAAATAGAAAAAATTGAAAAGTTGAGATACTATTTATGTAATTAACCATTTTATATTAAAATATGGTTGTATAATGGTTTTAGATTTAAGTTACTATAAGAACGGATTTTTGCTTAATATAAAAGACTTTTGCCTAATGTAATATACTTACAAATGTTTATTGTATTAGGCAAAAGTCTATTATATTAGGCAACATAATGTTACGTTAGGTAAAAGTTTGTTACATTAATATAGTGAGCATATTACATTATTATTATAACTATATAAGCTCAACATATGAGGAACATTTTTGTCTTAACAAGGGGAGTTACTATTTCATGACATGTTTTTATTAATTTGGGGTCATCATATGTTTTAATGGTTTCAAAAAGTTGTCTTCTATTTTTATTCTTTTGGGCCCTTCCTAACATATTTACATAATTCACCCCAAAAAAAATCATTTTTTTATTCATATGATATAATAAATAAAATGAGTTTGAAATAATAAATAAAAATAATATGTTTGATTTAATTCTTTTTTTTTTCTACTGTGTTTGGTTTCTGGAAAGAGCCAAGGAAATAAAAAAATTGCTAAGAAATTTTATTTTATGATGTTTAGATGTCCAATGAGCAATCTTAAAGAAAATAAAATCTAAATAAGATTACTTAAAAACTTATATATTTTTAAATTATTCCGGTCATGTTTAGTTGAGCTGAT
This sequence comes from Tetrastigma voinierianum, assembly GCA_016808115.1. Classification (NCBI taxonomy): domain Eukaryota; kingdom Viridiplantae; phylum Streptophyta; class Magnoliopsida; order Vitales; family Vitaceae; genus Tetrastigma; species Tetrastigma voinierianum. Next base: position 338,279 of record JAEQBH010001526.1, read on the forward strand.
TAGGGGAGCTAATATCTTATTCACCCCAATCATTTTTGGGTGCTTGATAAAGACTCATAAGTTATTAGGAGTAAATAGCTCATAATGGAAAAAAAAACTTCAAATTGTAGATTTTTCTAATCCGTTATTATTAAAATATCAAATTTTCCCTTTTTATCATTTGCATATTTACGTAATTTTTAAAATTATAAATTATATGAAATAATATGAATTTTGATGGTTATAAATTTATTTCATATTATATTTTAAAAAAATAATAAGAAATTTTTTATGAAATAATATTATTATGGTTAATTTTTTATAATTTCATATTATTTTTTATTTATGAAGCAATATAATAAATTTCTTCATAAATTATAAATAATATGAAATATTATAAATTTTTGTATGGTTATAAATTTATAAAATCTATTTATGGTTTTATGAAATAATATAAAAAAATTACCACCATAAAAAAATAATATATGAAGTAAATAATATTTTTTATGGTTATAAATAATATTATTTTAATATTTATGGTTATAAGTTATAACCATCAATAAATTTGTTTATTTATCAAATTATAGATAATCATAAATAATTTATAAATAATATTGCAAAAAATAACCATAAAAATTTCATAAGTTTATAACAATCAATTTATTTATTTATGGTTAAATAAAAGTTTATGTCATATTTTTTTATTTATGGTTATAAATTTTTATAATTTCGTATTATTATTTTTAATTTATAGTCTCTTTTTCTTATATATATATATATATATATATATGCATTGTTTGTTTTTTTTTAATTTCTTTATCATATTTATATATGTAAATTAACCTTCAATCAGTTACTTATAATTAGCCATTTTATCCAATAATAATTTATAATCACATATTAACACTAATTAACAACTATTAGTACCAGCTATCAATTATCAGCTATGGCCATCAACTGAACCAAATCGGTCCTCAATCTTTATAATGATGATTTAAAATGAATAAAATGAGTTTGAAATGGCAAAGGAAAGTAATATATTGGATTTAATTATATTTTTATTTCATTCATTTTTTTTTTCTTATACTTTCATCTATATTTTCGTTCTATTGCATTTTCCCTCAAACTTTTCTAGGAATCAAACATATCCTTCATGTATATTTCCTTCAAATTTCTCACGTATTTTTTTACCTTATATTTATTTAAAAAAAAAATTCAAAACCATAGATAACCTACGTGATTAACATTTATATATTCTAAAGCCAATACTTATTAGCCCTTGAGGCTTGGCTCTGGCTCAGTAGCACAGGGGTGGAAAGGGGTTACACAAGAGATTTAGGTTCGAATTTTTATAAGAACATATACTATAATACAATATATAATATATATAAAATAAATAAATGCAAAAAAAGAAAAAAGAAAGTCAAATACTTATTAAGAAAAGGTAGCGACTACAATTGCCTTTCAAAAACACCATGAAAAAATGAAAATATTTTCATATTTTCTCTTTGAAGCAGTAGTGGCATTATGTGTATGGAAAATTATTTGTACATATTGATAGAAAAGGAAGCTTAGTCATTATTTCTGACCAAATATGCATGAGCTCTCCTTTTAACCACTGTATAAAAAGAGGGAGCGTTTTGATGAAGATTCAAATGCCTCCTAACTGAAAACATTTCAAAACAAACAATGCCCCCCCTCTGGTGTCCTTTCTAGCTGACTTTTTCCCATTTTAACCTCACCACCCCTGCCTGGGTTTCCAGGAGAGTTGATATTGGTGCTTGTGTTTGTCTTCAATATGGTTTAAAGTGTTAACTTTGTCTTGGGTAGCACACAAATGCATCTAAATCCAAACACAACTTATAAATTCTCCTTTTTTTTTTTCCTTCCCCCAATATAGATATAACCATATAGGTATGTATTGTATAAAGCTCAAGCACAGCCTTTTGCTTTTCCATTTAATTATTTTTGCATTGATTTGAATATATAAAAGGTCCAATGATTGGGTTTGCCATATGGGGGGCCATAGACATCTACCAAAAAAGTCATCATAAAAGCCATTAAAAATATATATGACCTTTCTATTTTTCTTTTTAACTTATATATATATATATATGCATTAAATAAACATTTTAAAAGTAATTTATCATATTTATTGTTCTATTAAAAATATCAAAATAATTTAAAATATAACTCAATTTAATTAAAAATTTATATATTTTTATGGTTATATATAGCTTTTTTTAATTTTTTTAATTTTATTTTTTTTGACAGCTAAATGATTTAGTTACAAAGTAGTAAACCATTTCCATTGAGATTCGAATTCACGAATCATCCCTTTTTTATGTCTTACCTTTTTGAAATATTGAATACTCAACTGCATGCACTAGGCATAATGAGTTTTGTTACTTTCCTTCTACAACGTTTTTCTTGATTTTTCATAATCAAACATCATTCTTAAGTAGCCCTTGAGGCCTGACTTCAGTAATGAGTATACGAGAGAACACAAGTTTGAATCCATAACAATATACTACAATGTAATATGCAAAGTGAATAAAAGTAAAAAAAACCTAATTCCAAAAGGATGTAATGTAAAGTAAATAGATGCCAAAAATAAAAATAAAAATAAAGCCCCATCAAGATTAATAAAAAGTGTGTTAACATGCATGTGGGGATGTAACATGATATGACATGAATGGTGAAGTCGGTCAGTATGAATTTCAGCAAGTGGTAACCAATGAGCTGTTGCTCAAAGGGCCTATCATGAAGAAGAAGTTGCAAGTGAGCTTACAGCTTAATGCTTAAGGAGGTTAACTTAAAAGGATAGAGATAGAGATAGAGACAGTGATATTGATATTGAAGAAGAGAATGTGGGGTGGGGTAAGCCCTTCCATTTGAAATATAGTGATGTTGCCCCCCCCATGCAACCCAACAGTTGATAACGGTATTATCTTAATACAAGTAACCCCCCATGTGCCTATGGGGTGCATTATGTTTTTTCTATTCATCCCATCATCTTCTTTTCAATCCATCTTTATCAAATATATATTCAAATTTAAATAAAATCAATAATAATAGTAATAAAACTCGTTTAGGGTTAGCTCATGCATGATAACTAATTCATCAATTTCATAGTAAAAAAAACTTATCCAAACTTCATTAATTCATGTAATAACTTTTTCTCTTGTGCATGGGATTATTTTGAAAGATTTGAGTAGGCTCTGTTTGTAATTGTGGAAAAAATTAGAAGGAAAGAATATTTGCAAGAAAATAAAAAAATAGGTTAAAACTTAATAAATTAATTATATATGTTTGTTCACACTTATTTTATTTATTTATTTTATTATTATATAAGGACTAAAATATCTAAAATTTTTTTATTATATTTGATTTTTATTTATATTTTTCACGACGAAACCAAACATTAAAAAAAAAAAATCATTTTCTTTATACTTTTTTTTTCTCTTCCTATGACTTTTTGGGTTTCAAACGGATTAATATTAGGTTTTATTTAAATTAATAAATTACATTTAAATTTTTTTTTTTAATGGTAATATCAAACATGAGTATTTTAAAAAAAATGTATATATATATATATTACTTTTTCCATACCCTAGTTTGTTTTTTTTTTTTGAAAACTTTCCATACCCTAGTTAAGTTGAAGAAATAGTAAACATCAATGATGAGAAGGAAGAATTTAGTGGGTGAAGCTATCAATTTAAAGGCAACGTAGGAAATCGCAAGTGATTTTTGATGTCTGAGGTTGGAAGAGGGCATAGACAAGTGTGGGGTTCGCCTTTGTTGCTTTGTTTCTTTCCAATGCACTGACGTTGCTCTCATGCAAGAAAACAATTATTTTATTTTTGTAAGTTCGTTATGCTTATTGCACCCTTTTATAAAATAAATATTAAAATAATAATAATAATAATAATTTTTTTTTTTTAGACATCTATTTACTTTTGTGACATTTGTTTTTTGGTTTTTTATTGAAAGTAATTTACTTTCAACATTCAGTCCCATTATAAGAAAATTGAGTATAATCGATCTGAATTTATTTTGAGAATGGAATTCAACTATTGCAAATTACCAATACACTTGTTTTGTTGTAAATTACAATTTTCATTGATTATGCAAAACCTTTTTCCAACTATAATTATAATAGTAAATATTCATCGATAAAAGTATTTTTACATACGCACTTGTTCCAATATTGCAAATTAATATCATGAAAATATTGATAAGAATTATATAAAAATTAATTAAAAAATTTAAGTTATTTAATGTTTAAAAAGTTGATATATGTATGATACAATTTTTATGATCAATAATAATATTTATAAGTAAATATAACAAAATTTATCTAATTTGAGTATAATTAATAAAATATAAATAATTATAATAGATGTATAAATATATTTTATTTTAAAAATGTTATAAATTTATATTTAATAATTACATAATATACATATATATATATATATATATATATATATATATATATATATATATTTAAATTTGACCAATTTATATGAATTTATTTTATTAATATTTGTACAATGTTCTTAATATCATTAAAAACTATGATAAATGCATAATATAATTTATTTTAAAATATTTATAAATTTATAATTATTTATATTTAATAATTACATAAAATGCATGATAATTAACATTAATCAATATAATATATACATATCACAAATATAGCCTAGTGTCAACATTGTTTCCTTCAATACATAATTAAGGTCATAGTTCAATTTCTTGAAACAACATTAATTTAATTTAATATTAAAAACTAAAAAAAAATTCAAAGGATCCTCAAAGTCTAATAAAACACAACACCCACAATATCTAAAATATAGAAAATCGAGAATTTTTTTTTAAATTATTAAAATTTTATTATTTATATTTTTTGACTAATAAAATATGTTGGTAATAATGATCATCTAAATCCATCGGATAGTTAGTCGCTAAGAGTTTTTTTGTAGTGACAAAAAATATCTATCAAAACACTTTTGTCAACACACATTTCCTCGACTACTATACATCAGAATTATCCATCGCTAAATGTTTATTCCAATAATATATATCAGAAAAAGTCAATTTTCTTGTAATGTCCGTTTGTTTTTAATTTTTTTACAATTTATTGTTGAATTTTTTTAGACATTTATTTACTTTCATATTGTAATATTCTGTTATTACAAGATTTTACGTTGAAACCTGTTATACCATGTTACCTCTTTAGCATTTGAGTTAGACGTTAAAGGTTATACTAAAAGTAGTAATAATTAAAGTACCCACACACCCTCAAATAAATATAAAGGACATTCTAACTTATTTTAATTTTTGTGCTTCACATATTTGGGTGCTCAATGTAGAACCTAAATTTTTATTTTTTATTTTAACTTTTCTAGAAAAAAAATATAAATTAATGTGCTTCGACAGAGAAGTGGACATTCATGGCCACGACAAACAATTGATAATAATGCTGCGATGATTGTTAGGAAAATAGAGGTATTCCATGTGACTTTTTCTGCACCATGTCTAGGAATCTTCTCCTTTAGCAAATTAAGTACGGTAAAGATTAAAAGAAAAATAAAGTACAGATTATAATGAAATTAATTAAGCTTAAAGAAATTAAGCTCAAAATAATTCATCTACATTCCATCTAATCAAACAGTAAATATGGATGGGAAAAGCATGACATTGCTATAGTGAATAAATAATGGATGTCTCTACTACCAACCTTTCAACTTTTCTTTTCATTTTGTTTTCATTTGCTTCCCTCTCTAGATTCATCACGAGGTCCAAACCCATAAAGAAGTAGACAAATAAACCGTAATTAATTGATTTTTCTTAAAATATAATATATCGCTTCTAGGAAATATCCTTGATCGATATTAAGAAATACTAATAATAAGTCATACTTTTTAAGTATTTGGATTAATAGTTATTTAAGAAAATCCAGAGGAAAAAACTTAAGGGTAATTTCTTAAGGTTAGGTCTTAATTACTTGATTTTATGAATGCTTTAATTTTAATAAACTTGAAGTAGAAATAATTAATTTAAGGTTGGATAAAATGGGGGGGTTTTTGGTGGATCATGAGTCATGAGTAACTAGTAACTAGAAAGCAATGGCCATTGCTTTATGATAAAGTTGGGAGGGACTCAATGTCAGAGGTTGGACAAGATGGGACACATGTGGGGCTAAGGCTTGTCGATTTGGTTTCATTTACAAACAATTGGAAAATGATAACGGAATTACATAATTGTTAGCACAATGTGGTCTATTCCCCTTTTAAGCAAAAGTAAAAGTTGGTACGTAATACATGGACCAAATTATATATATGTATATATATACGTACGTACGTACGTATGTATATATGTACCATTTTACTTGCTAATTAATTCGAAATTTTGTGACTTCATATTATTGAGAAAGTGTATGGCACATGTACTTGAATAATGTTAATGAAATTAATTAATTACTTCCATTAATAAATTGATATGGGTAGTGCTTCGTGATTTATAATTACATTGAAACTAGGGGCTGATAATCCTTCTCATTATTTCTAACACATTCTGTTAATGGTCCTATCATTATTTCAATTTTAGTATTATTATCCAAATTTGTTTCTTGTGTCATAAAATATGATGTCATTGCTTGAGACAATTTATTTAATACTGTTTTAATATCTTTAGGTGTATTCCCTAATTGTTCAATTTTTGTTTATCTTGGTTTATATTTAAGCATTTTGTATTGTTTTTCAAATATATTTGGGTGTTCTTCTTTTATTTAAAGGAAAAAGAAGAAAAGTGAGAAAAAAGCAATGGAAAGAAATACAAAAAAAAAAGTGAGAAGGAAAATAAAAATAGTATTAAAGTTAATAAATTATTTTAATTTACATCATCAACTCATCAATAAAGATTTAAAAGTTTAAAAATATATAAATCATTTTACTAATTTTAGTTATATATATGATTCTCTACAAAAAAATCATAAAACAATCGAACAAAAGAAAATCATTTCCTCTTTTTTTTTTTTTCTTTCCTTGATACTTTCGGAGAACCAAACTAAACATAGTGTTATAGAAAATAGTGATTTCAACAAGGACTAAGACATGTACAAATAGTTGGGAGTTGGGAAGTTATGTTGTATGTACATTCCTCCTCAAGTATAGATAGGAATAATGCATGAGGAATGGGATGGAGGCAAAGAGAAAGGGACAGAACTGATTGATGTGAAAATGAAGTGGGCCAAAGAAAAAAAGGCAGATGCATGAGATGTGAGGAAGATTAGAGGCAAAAAGGGAAGCTTCACAGTTGGAATAGAGGAGAAGAGGTCCCATAACAGTTTGATAGTGGAGGAGGGAGAGGGACCCATTTGAAAACACAAGTCTCCAAAAGACTTAAGATGATGATTTAATTTCCTCCTCGTTTTCACAGTTTATGAGGAGAGGAAATTGATGCATTGAAGAAGGGACCCATCAAAGTTTTGGATGGAAATTAAATGGGGGGGAAGTGTCTTGGAAGAAGAGCATCCAAGTGGGAAACTGAGAAGCCATGAAAGCAACTCATTTTTCTTCAAAAGGGGAAGCCAAACACCCATATTTATGTCCCTGCTTTGTTTGTTGCCTTACTCCATGACAATCTTTTACTATTTACTCACATGAACAAACCCACCAAAAACACTCACAACCCAACAACCCCCCTTTTCTTGTTCCTTCCCACTTGCACAAACCCTAGAACAACAATTCCCCTTCAAACCCTAATTTAGTGCAATGCATGCATGCAACTCCAGTTTTTTTCATTTGCTGGATCTTCATCATGGGTGACAAATCATGTCTCATTATCATCCAAAAACAGAAGTGAAGAAAATCCAACAGATTTTGTGCTAGATCTATCTTCCACTTGATAATTAATTAATTGGTTATAATAAATGTATAAGCATTTGTCTCTCTCATATCAGTTTCACAGTGATTTAGACAAACTAGATGAGAAACAGAAAAGGTCATTGTTAACCATTTGGTGAAATTATTCTTGTTTGGAATTGAAATGAGGAGAACGAGGAAGCTTAGCGTGACGTATTTGGTTTAGTTTTTCTAAAAAAATAGAACATAGAAAAGCAGCTGATTTGAATACTTGATAACTGGTTTTGAAAGAACCTTCAAAAATGATGTTTTTACATATTTTGGCTGATACCGAAAAGGAAGATAATTTACACAAAAATAAAACCAAAGCAAATCTATTAAAGATGTTGGTAAAACCGGAAAAGACTAAGAGATAGTCATGATCATCAATGGGATGATTCAAGTTTTCTAGCCAATATGTAAATAGTAACAATCAATAGTTCCAAACCCTAAATCCTAAATCATAAAAAGACATATAGGGGAGTATACATGATCCTATTATGGGTTATTGGTGATGATGTAGTAAATATAAAGAGCCAAAATGCTAATCCCACTTAGAAGATTTTGTGGGTCAAGTGTTTAATTCAATTGTTGTCCTTTGTTTCTTTTCATGTTTGTCATTTTCTCATGTATATTTCTGTTCTATGAGAATATTGTTTGGCAAGTTGTCTACAATAATACAAGACCTAAAACCTTTAGCCTTAAGCTTTACGCAAATCACTCAGAGATCACAGCTCATATAATGGAAGCATAGGTATTCAATATCAAAAGAAGCAGCCCCCCTGAATTTTCTGATCAATTAAGATCCTCATCAGAACTACTTTTGAGGCACTTGTTTGTACTATGATCCCCCTTTCTAATTTTTAATTTCTAGTGTTATACTTGTTTTTCTAATAATTTTTATATTCTTCTTTTGATTTCTCATAAATTAGGCAAAGATCCATCCTTTATAGTAATGTTTTGTTTTTTCTTGCAAATAAAAGAACATTGTCTTCAAGATTATAAGCAAACCTAGTTAGCAAGACTATATTTATATGCTTAAAATTTTTTCTTAATTATTATTCTTTTTCTAAGAGCTTAATTATCAATTGATTCAACATCCCAAATGGTATAAGGTCCCACCATTTATTGTATGGTGTGTTGAGACCCAATAAAAAGCTGATGGGTCAGAAACATTATTCTCAATTATTATCAGAATTGTTTTTATGATATATATGTTATCCATGAACAAGAAAACTATTTATATAATTAATTAATAGCTTATTCATCAAATCCCATATGTTTGTTGCATATATCATTGATTTTATTTTTAAATATTCGAATTTTTCTATATTTTCTTTGACGACAATATTAAAATATAAAATAATGTAACTAAATGCCTACATAATATCATCAGACTTGATTAATTATATCTCTTTATAATTAATAACTTCTTATTATCGAATATGAATATGAGATGGTTGGGGAATTTCCTAATTTAATTAATGGTTTCGAGTTCGATCCCTGAGAATGCATGTGTGTTATGTGGTGAAATTTACTGTCTTTGTGATACTTCTTCGCTCGTATGAAGATTAGTTTGAGTGTGGTATGACTTAAAGACGTATTTTGTGTTTGTACGAATCCGTTTAGGACATTTTATGATCTGGCAAAAAAAAATTTACTTCTTTCTTAAGCCCCTTATGCTTGTGTTTTACATATCACTCAATGATGGGAAAACTAGAGACAATAATCATCATATTGAAAGAAAAAAACAAAAAATATAGGCACTGTTTGGTTTTTATTTTTTAAAATTGATGTTGATAATAGTTTTTAAAAACATAAAGAACACAATTTTAGCATTTTTTGAAAATTATTCTTGTTTTTTGAATTTAGAATTTCATATGTTTTTCATGTTTTTGAGAATAAGAATCAGTTTTAAAAAGCTATAACCAAACATACATATAAAATCTTTTTCTTTAAAATTATAACCATTTGCTAATTAATAAACAAAATGGTAAATAAAAACAAAAGAAAAAGAAAAAGCTTTGATGATGTAAATTAAATTATTAATGGATTAAAAATGGGAGCCCATGCACGTGGTGGACATTTGAGATATAGAGACAGGGAAAACAAAAGTTGAACATATGTGTTGAAAAAGGAGAAGAAAGAGAGAATGAAAATAGTAGTACTTGAAAGAGGGAAGACGTATGATAATTAAAGTGAATATATAATAATAAAAAATAATAAGGTAGCAATTGGGATATAACATATAAGTAATTTAAGGAAGAATATTTGGAAGAAAAAGCAAAGGCAAAGCAAACACCCCACCAATATTCCCGCTGTTTTGATAGGGAGACAAACGGACAAAATATGTCACATCCCTACAATACTCTTCAGTCTTCTCTCTCTATGTATAATAATAATAATAATAATAATAATAATAATTATAAACTTTATAACGTAAAGAAAGCATGCAGGTTTGGTTGAAATTTTGATCACATCAAACTGAATAAAAAAATGTCACATAATCACTGTATCAACATCTGCCCAAAAATTTCAAAACCATAATAAAAAATATGTTACGGAATCCAACTTCCTCTTTCTTAGTGCCATTTACTATATTATAAAGCGTTCCGGCCCGAAGCTGTTCACTTTGCTTCTATGTCTCCTCATTTCCCCCTCTTTTCTTTTCTTATTTTTTATTTTTTATAAGTATAATAATGTGTGGTTGCTCATCTAATTGTTAGATTTTGTCCCCACCCATATCATATAATATTACTCTAGATTAGGCCCTAACAAATCAAATTAATGATTATTTTACTAATACCTATCGATTTCCTAATTTGCCCCTGTACATTATTGTTCCCGAACTTGGATTCAAATTATTCAAAATCAAATATATAAAATACTTTGTGTTTCAACTCATTAATTTGAAAATAATTATAAAAAAGACATAAAAAATATAAATTACATTGTTCAATATATTTAATAAATTCGTAGATATTATTTTAATAATTCTAGATACTACCATATTATATTATCAGACATGAAACATAATTATTTTTTATGAAACCGTATTAAATTATATATTTTGTATTTTTTATACATATATTTTTTAATTATTCCCAAATCAATATTTCGAAACACAAGTTTTCCCATATATAATATCAAAATGTCTGCTTATTTGGGGATGAATTAATAACAATCTTAAACCTTCACATTTCACATAAACGGTAAGAATGTTGATTTTTTTTTTTTTTTTAATTACCTTAAAGATTTAATTTTTTTTTAATATAATAAATGACAAGTTTATTTCTAGTGTATGTTTAACCTTATTACGATTGATTTTTATAGAAATTATAATTACAATCCAGAGGAGAGTGAGAACTTCGTGATTGTATTTTCTTTTTTTCTTTGATTAATGGGTTTTTTAAAAATTAATGTATTTGGTGGACGTAGATATCAAATTAATGGTGGAATCACGTTTAAAATATATTTTCTATACCTTTGTATTTTGAAAATTTTTTATTGGTGTGTGAGTGGACCATCTACGTTAATGCCTGTTTTAACTTACATATATAATAAACTAACCCTAGTTGCTTCAAGTATATATATAACTACGACCCGTAAGCTGTCTAACATTATATTATTATCCTCTTACAAATATCTTATTTTAATGTTGATGTTTGACATTTGGTAAATGATGACCAGGAAGTTTGAATAATTTTGGGCAGGTTGATTAAAAAAAGTGAGACCAAAACCTAGATATAGTGAATTAAGAAATAACCAAAAATCGAGATTCGGGAATGACTATCTACTTTGGAACTTGTAGCAGACTGGAAATTAAAACTAGAAGAAGACGTGCATGTGGATGGTCCATAAACTTCCATTATACCCTCACAAGATTTCCACATCCATTCTCTAATAATGTGGATATTAAGACCTTTGGGTTTATTTTATTTATTTATTTAATGAGATTAATGGTAGCAATGTGGTTTGATGACGTGTATGAAAAGGGTATAGCCAGGTGGCAAAAAAGGATGGCCCTTAGTGACATGTCAGCATATTGGAAACAAAAAAGGCGACATGCATTTAATATATCCATACAATTGAAACTATCAAAATTTAATATATCAATTTTCAAATATTATCATATTAGGACAGTTTTATATATATATATTGAAAACTTGATATGGGATCCTAATATGAGAATATTTGAAAAATGAGGCCCAAACAATTTTATCTAAGGCCCAATCCAACACTTTAAGGATTATTTGATAAAAAAAAGAAGTCTTCATCAATTGCGCACGTGACCCAGCCCTAATTGATTCCCAAAATATCATTTTGATTTCCTAATCTAAAAAGCTCTAAATCAAAATAAATAAATAAAAAGCGCAAAAAATAAAGCGTTCGTTGAAGTTTTGCTCCCGAAAGAAGGCTTCTTCATGAAAGACACGTGCCGATTAAGAGTTTGATCTTCATAGAGCTATTTCATCGAGAGCCATCTTTAAGGTTAGTTTGTTGAGGAAAACCACTCTCCATCTCTCTGTCTCTCTCTTTCTCATCTCTCTACCTCTTTGTCTCTCTCTTTCTCGTATCTCTACCTCTTTATCTCTCTTTCTCACTTTATTTTTTAATAAAAAAAAAAAAAAAATCTAAAAATCCTTCGTATGTTTGAACTTTCCCTCCATATGCTTCTTAGGAGAAAAGAACGACCATTTGAAGGTTAGTTTCCAAGATCTTTTTCAATATTTGAGGTTAACCTGTACATATATTCATCTTTCATTCTATTGAAATATTTGAATAAATGTGATTCATTTTCCAGTCTATTCGATTCATCAAAGGGGCTATTTGTTTTATGTGTGTTTTTTAATAAATGTTTATTTATGAATAACAAGCCACTGTACGCTTTAAGGATACAATGAACAAGACATAATAGTACTTCACCTAGGTACATGTTGTGTAATCCTTGGGTACATGATGTGTAATCCTTAGGTACAACTGAAATAGGTCGTGGGTATAATAGAGTGACACATTAGTTATAGAACAAGTAAGCACAAGAATAGCAAATGACTTAGCACAATATAGATACAAGGCATTGAAACATTGGGTACAACCAATATACAATCTGGGTACAACCCATTTAAACTTTAGTCACAACATACAATATTTTTGGTCAATTAAAAATGATGTATGTTTTACCTTAGTCGCATGTTTCAATGTAACAATCATTGGGTATTGCATTATGACTAATAGTGTATAATGCTTTTTGGAACAATGCAAAACACAGGCATCAAACATATAATAGACATTGACATGTTTTTCTGTATTCATGAGGGGGGAGAATTGGTTAATGGTGATAATGGAGTTGTCAAATACATTGGCGGTCAAATCATTTGTATTGAGATTGATAAGCATATGTCGTATGATGAATTCAGATCAAGAGTATGTGGTACATTGAATTTGCAATCATAATTAGTCAAACTTGAATTCATAGTGAAATTTGATCCATCTTTACTTATCCTATTATGTGACGATGCATCATTTGCGAGCATGCTTAAACGAAATGATATTTATTGTCAGGTTTATGTATCTTCAACAGAACGTCTTGCTTCTAACTACCCCGAACATTTGATTTAATTATCTCCTTACCCAAAAGCTATGTGATTATAAATAATTGTCATGTTATACACAGTTATCATGTTGTGCATTGAGTCATTAAATTTGTACATTTTGTTAAATTCTAGTGTCAATACCCCAATACTTGCATCAAATTTGGCATGTATCGTTTCCTCACGTGTCGCGAGGCCAAGTGAGATTCCACGGCTTAGTGACTCAGAGAATTGAGTCATTAAGTTCTATAGATGTGCGAGTCACATCTATTGATATCAATGTAGGTCAATCGAGGAATACAGTGCTCCGGTGAGTGGACAAACATATCGCAATGCTAATGAGTTTCGGGATGCTGTGTATAGATGTCATTAGTAGGGAGATTCCGGTATGGATTCAAGAAGAATAATCCGAAGCATATGAGTGTTGTTTGCACTATTGAAAAGTGTCCTTGGAGAATCACATGTCGTGCAATTGGTTCAACCAAAGTTGTTTAAGTTCATACATTTGATATTAGCCATAACTTTAGTTTAGATGATGTAGCCTTTTCCAAACCCTCAATCAGAGCCAAACATGTATCTAAGATGATTGATGATGTAATACATTCTACACCAGATTATCAACCTCGCCAAATATGTAAAGATTTTGTTAGACAACATTGTCGAAGTTGTCGTTAATCAAGCTTGACATTTGAAGGAGAAGGCAAAAGAATGAATATATGGGATTCCCAAAAAATACTATTTCTTTATATCTTCAGTTTATTGAGTGAAGTCAAGTAAGGCATAACACTAGAGCTTCCACCTCAAATGCAAATGATTCTAGCATGGTATTAGATTTTCCCCATCCTAGGTGTTTTTATCGTTTCCTATATTTCATCAATGTGTTTATAATTCGGATGGTGTTATGTAGGGTATTTCACAGATGTTGATTGCAAAGTCTGATCAACATAGTCACAAAAGTTAGCGAAGTGTGCATTTTAAAACCTGGAAAGGAGTTCAGCCAGGGTGCCACCTTACGGTGTTGCCACACCATCTCCACTGTGCTAGAGTTTCGGGTTGATGCAGCACCTCAGGTCGATTGCCACACCTCTTGCTATTGCCACACCTCATGCTATTGCCACACCTTCATATGATGTAATGTCCTAATCTTGGTTCTTTAGGGTTATAAAGAACCAAGATTAGGACATTACATTTGTGGTATCAGAGCAGGGATATGATTCACATGGGCATACATACATGCATAGCATTGCATAAATGCACATGACATGATATATTTTCATTTGTATAGGATAGAAGAGTCGGTGATCATGGTGCGGTAGTGATGCACCGAGAGAGGGAAAGGGAAGCCGGCCCAGGCATAATGTAGAAGCATGGTACTTCTCATGCACACAGTAAGGACAACCCGCTGACTCGGGTTGGATACATATTCATCATCAACATGTATTTCACCACGAAAATGTAAAAACGAGCGGGGACTTGAAAAGTAGACGAGGATAGAATCACGATAAATTGAGAAAGTATGGTTGACTTCTTAGAGTCTACGTGGATCCAGTGAAGAAATTTGAAGTGGCTAAAGAAGGCAGAAGGGTCTTAGATATGATCTGAGTACTCAGGATGAAAAAATTTGACTATCTTGTGTCTATTTACAAGGGAATGCTTATGATTGGTGGAGGAGTCCCGAATGTCCTTTGTTCAGCCTCGAATCCTCCAATGGGAAGTTTTCTTCAGAATTCAAAGATAATTACATCAGAAGGTCTATCAGATGAAAGCAGGAAAAGAATTTACAGACTTGAAGCAGGCAACATGTCAGTAGTGGACTATGAGGTGCGATTTAATCACATTTGTCTCGTTATGCCTCCTACATGAATTTGCTCTGGAAGGGATAAATGTCGAAAATTTGAAGAAGGCGACTGTCACGGTCAGTAAAATTTAAGTCTAGTGACATGGAAGCTTTGCAAAGTTGAGGGCCGCGACTATCAGGGTGAGAGATTAAGTAAGGAAGCAATGAAGAGTGCTAGTTTCTTAGGAAGAGGAAGGAACCTGAGCCTCTGCCAGAGCAAGATTTGTCGGGAAAGTCTAGGGAGGTTGTCGGGGACAGAGACAAGCATGGGTGGAACATTATCCATAGAGCGGAGGTTGAGGACGAAGCTCCTCGTCTAGGCTTTCACGTGTGTGAGCATTGTTAAAACGATGAGAGGCGAATGTCGAGAAGATTAGCGGTGGATGTTTTCAATGTGGGGCTGCAGACCATATATTCGAGATTGCCTTAAACGAAGTGGTGTAAGTGGGATTGGCACAAGATCTACGTTCGAGGGCGAGAGCAGTAATGTGAATGTGCCTTATGGTCGAGAGGTGAGCCAGGAAAACACAAATGTGACCTGACATATGGCTGGAGTAAAGGCTTCGAGCCGTAGGCCTCAAACTCGAAGCTGGGTATATGCTATTCCTCGTGACGGTTGTTGCACGGAGTAATGTGAATTAGAATTACTTGTTTCTCATGTTGTTGAAGCTTGTGTTTTAATTGATCACGGGCCACACATTCCTTCATAACCGCAAACCTTTCATCACGAATCCATAAATACATTAAACTAGCTAGATTATGATTTGCATGTTAGCACTCCTTTAAGGATAATTACTTAAAGTTAACGGTGTTTTGTCGAGATTGTATGAGTGAATTAGTGGGGTTGAATTATGTGGATTTATTGCTCATGACATTTTATGATTTTGATATCATTTGGGTATGGATTAGTTGACCCAGACATCATGCCATTGTGAAGCATTTTACTCAAAAGTTGAATTTGATGTACTGAATCAAGCAAGAGCAGTCTTTCGGGAGAGCATTAAAATTATGTCTACTTGTTTGATTTCCGCAATTAAAGCATGTAAGATGATTCGAGGAGAAGGTTCTGACCTCTCTAGCTCATGTGATTGATACTAGAGAAAGATGAAATTTAAACTTGCGGACATATCGGTTGCGAATGGTTCCAAGATGAATTTCGGTGGGAATTGCCGAGATTGCCACCGGATAGAGATGTTGAGTTTACCATTGAGTTCTTGCAGGAGGCTCTTATTTACATTACACCCCTCTGAGAATGAAATACAGCCGAGTTAAGAATTCGAAACTGATTGCAAGAGTATTAGAGAGGGATACATTCGGCCGAGCATATCACCATGGGAGGTCCGATGTGTTTGTGAAAAAGAAAGATGGCACATTGAAGTTATGTATTGATTATCGACCCATTGAATGAGATATTATCAAGAACAAGTATCCTCTCAGAGAGTCGATGATTTGTTGATCAATTACAAGGTGCAAGGGTTAGCAAGATTGATTTGAGATCTGGTATCATCGATTGAGGATAGCAAATGCAGTGTCTGAAGCGCTACGAACTTGTTATGGGCGCTATAGATTCCTTGTGATGCCTTTCGGGTTGGCTTGAATGCATCGGCGAGTTTTCATGGCCTTAATGAATAAGGTGTTCCAGCCTTATCTTGACAAGTTTTTCATTGTATTTATTGATGACATTACGGTGTATTCACGGGGCCAGAAGAAGAACACATTAATCATGGGGCGGGTGTTGCGAGCACTAAAGGGGAGAGAAAGCAGGTTGTATGCGAAGTTCAACAAATCATGAATTTGAAAGCGATGAGGTTGTGTTCCTTGGCCACATAGTATCAGGAGAAGGCATTAAAGTGGATCAGAAGAGGGTGATAGGTTGGATTAAGGAACCCCCGAAAGAATGTGCGAACCGTAGTTTCTTAGGTTTAATTTGGGTATTATCGGCTGTGGAAGGATTTTCCATTATAGCCGCTGCTGACTAAGCTCCCTCTGAAACATGTTGAATATAAAGTAATTTGGGGCATACCAAAATAGTTTTGAAGGAACTAAAAGCGAAGTTGACCACGACGGTGTTGCGAGTCCCGATTAGTGCGGTGGTTTGTTGTTTGATACTTCTTACCAAGGTTTGGGGTGTGTTTGATGCGGCATGGTAGAGTCATTGCTTATGCTTCTAGACCGATTAGGCCATATAAGGATTTCCTACTCCAGACTCATGATCTTGAACTTGCCGGTTGTATTTGCTTTGAAAGATATGGCGGCATTACCTATATCAGAGACTTTCGGATTTTCACAGATCACAAAATTTTGAAGTATTTCTTTGGTCGAAAGAATTAAATATGAAACCAGAGACGTTGGCTAGGATTCTTGAAAGATTATGGCGCATTGGTACCATCAGGAAAAGCAAATGTTGTGGCCCGATGCATGAAAAGTAAGTGGAAGAGTTCTGAGCTTGCTTGCATTGAGAGAGATGAATGTAGAGTTACAGAGTATCACGAGTGAGTCTTACTTGCACTCAAAATAGACTGTGCTACATGAGAGAGTCAGAAACCTGAATCGGGATGATTATATTATTGAGCTTAGAAAGAAGATGGATCAAGGAAAAGGTAAAGAATTTGTGATTCATGTTGATGGAGCTTTAATGCTCGGGAATCGGATATATGTACCAAAGGTTGATGACTTGAGAAGAGAGATCTTAGATGAAGCTCACAGTGCACCTTATTCCATGCACCCGGGAAGTTCTAAAATGTATCAAATGTTGAAAAGTCACTTTGGTGGCAGATGAAAAAGTATAAATATTTGAATTTGTCTCGAAATGTATGACTTGTCAACAAATAAAAAGTGAACACCAAGCTCCAGTAGGAAAGTTACATCCTTTACCGATACCAGAGTGGAAATGGGAAAAGATCACTATGGATTTGTAAACTAGTTACCTCGAACTTCGGAGGAAAAATGATCTTTATATGGGTTGTGTTGATAGATTAACAAAGTCGGCTCATTTCTTACCCATCGGATAGAGTTTGTACATTAGACCGGTTAAGCGAAGGTATGTAAGTAGAGTGAGACTACATGGTGTGCCACTATCTATCGTATCGGACGGAGATCCAAGATTTACTTGCAGATTTTGGGAGTAGTTTACAGCGAGCTTTGGGGACCCGAGCTCCATTTAGCCTTTGCTTTTCCATCCCCGAAGCGGATGGACAATCGGAGAGAGACTATCAAGACACTTGAAGATATGTACCGGGCTTGTGTACTTTCAGGGTTCAAGGATCTTGGGATGATTATATAAATTTGATAGAATTTGCATATAATAATCATTACCACAGCAGTATTGGCATAGCTCCTTATGAAGCTTTGTATGGTAGAAAGTGTTGATGTCCAGTGTATTGAGATGAAGAGGGAACACGAATCTTTGGAGGTCAGGTAATCTGAGAAAGCGGAGATAAAGTAAAAATGTCTGAAGCAAGTTGAAAGCAGCACAAGATCGGAAAAAGAGTTATGTGGACCGGCATAGGCGATGAATCTGATATGGTGATAAGGTTTTCCTTGAGTTTCACCTTGAAAGGGGTGTTCAAGTTTTAGCGAAAGGAAAGGATTAAGTCCTCGTTACATTAGTGCGTATAGAGTGTAGCTCGGGTGGTCCACTTTCTTATAGGTGGCTTTACCTCAAGCATTGTCGCAACTTCATGATGTTTTCATGTGAGTATGTTCTGACCAAAGCGGTCAGATCTAGCCACATCATGAAAATCTAAGCGTGAGATTGAAGTGTACGATCGCCTAAGCTATGTTGAAAGGCAGAATTTTAAATCCTTGACCGTAAGCAAAGAGCGGTTAAGGAATAGAAATGCAATGGTGAAGGTCTGTGGAAGAATAATTCCAATAGAAGAAGCAACATGGAAGCAAGAAGGAGTACATGCGGCTACCATCCCGAATTTGTTCCCAGGAATTCGGAGTAGGGCAGAAATTCTTTAAGGGAAATTGTAATAACCCATCGAGGCGCAACTATTCATGCATGCATTCATGCACAAAGACATACATGCATACAATAGATATGTATTTGTCATGATTAAGGGTTAAAGTGACAAATTGAAAGTTAGGGAGTTAAAGATATAAGTCAGAAACAATTGAGGACCATTTGAAATTTTGTCAAAAATATCTAGATAAAAGCTTTAGAGTTGTCGGAACCTTTAGCTTCTCTTTTCCTTTCTATTGTCCGATCAAGTGTGATAGAAGAGGAAAAAAAAAAAAAAAAGCGGTTTTGGCCAATCTACATCATTTTCGAATTCAGCGACTTTTAGGTAAACTACGATTTCGGTCTGTTTTGCACCTTTATTTTGGGTCTTTAAGCTCTGTTTTGGAACAAGTTGTAAATATTAAAGTTGTTGGGTTATGTCTCTTCTAGGTTTATGTAAAAGGGCTTGGTAATTGGTTGTGTTTATTTCTAGTTATGATCTGTTGACCACTAATTGCTCATGTTGTCACGGTCCCGGTAGTTTACTATGAAATTTAAAGCATGTTTCTCCTTGTGTATTTGGTATTTTGCCCCTAATTTTTCGAAGCTATATTCTACTTTTATATGTCTAGTTCTTGATTGAAAAATATTAGGGCTTGATCAAGTCTCCATCTTGAGTTATGGTGGTTTGTTTAAAGTACATTACGCAGCAGGGGACGATAACAGTTAAAGTTTGAAAATCTGGTATAAATTCTATATATGGAATATGAAGCTTATTTTTACATATGTTAAAGAGGCATGAGTCTAGTTTCTAAAAAAAAAAAGAATCATGTCTTTTGGATGTATATGTTGAGAGTTATAGCTAAAAAGAGTGACCAAGGTCTGGCGCAAAGCAGGGGTTAGGCCGACCTAGGTTATATGTTCTCATATGTTTCGAGTTTTGGAAGTTTATGCATGATATATGACTTATGTATGATTAATATATGTTTTAGACCATGAGGAGCAAGACGTACAAGATGTGGCGTGTTAAGGAGTGATACGAGACGTCATTTTTTTGTGAGTGCATATGAATGTTTGATACCATGTGTTCTTGTTTGTCATTTGATGTGAATGACTTGTTTTTTTTTGTAATGAAGTGATTTAATGTTCATGTACAAATTATAATTTATGGACTATGCCAGTTGTTGTAATGCGAGAATGTGTTGATGAACTATATAAGTTAAGTTGACAAGAGTATGCGATAAACTATGAATGTTATTAGCTAATACGAAATCATGTTATATGAAAGATCCATGATGCATGGAAGATAGAGGATAAGGTTATGACCGACGTGTCAAGTAATCATGAAATACAAGTTACAAGGACCCAATGGGTCAAATATAAGTATACAAGCTGACCGGCGACACAAGTTTACAAGTTACAAGTTATCAAGTTTATAAGTTTACAAAAAAAAGGAAGTTCGAGGGCGATACTTGATGTGTTTAGGTCATACTTAGATAAAACGGATACATGCAAGCATTGAGTATAAGAATACATATGAACTATGAATGTGCCTATGTTTGATGTTATAAATTATTAAGTGCTCTCATTTGATGATATGAATGTATATGAATATAGGAGTTATGTAAGTGCTTTGGTTTGATAAAGTGAATGGGCTTATGATGATGATGTGAATGTGTGTGGCGTGGTATCATGCTTTATATCCCTCATTGAGTAGCATCTCATTAAAGTGCAATAATTTTTAGGTTCCACGAAGTCAAGAAGAATAAGTTGTGTTTCTTTGCTGCTCACTGTACATCATGAGTGATAGGTCGGCTGGCGACTTTCCTCTCCTCTCTCTCATCATGACAAGTATGTATTTTGTGAGACTTTTGAATTGTATATGTCAATGTATATATAGATTTACTCTAAAATTTTTTTGGGGCATGTTATAGATAAGAAAAATGTGTATATACAAGTGTTTTGGATTTGAGTTTTGCCTTTAAAAAAAAAAAACTAAGTCATTCTAATTATAGAAAATTCAATTAACCACAAAAAACGTCACTTAGGGAAGTTCGACCTCATAATAGAAACATTAGGATTTTTAAAGGCGTTAAAACTGACTAAACACTTGTATGCACATTTTCTTGTTCATAAACATGCCCAAAAAGCCCACAGGGTAACCATATACATTGACATACTCTGGTAAAGTCTCCTAGAGCTCCCATATGCTTGTCATGATGAGGAAGAGAGGAGATAAACCTTGACTATCACTCGTGACGTGCGTGGCGGCAAAAAGCGCCAACAATGCTGCGGCACAAATGGCTAAAGTATTGCACTGTGAATGCTACTGGCGAGGGTATAAGCATGATGCTGCAGCACACACGACCACATCATGTCATAAAACATTCACTATCAAACTTAAGCGCTACTCATATTCATTTACGTCATATCATCAAACGAAACTGTATTCATAACATCAACACATTTAATATGAATTCATATGTATTCTTATATCACAATAACTACATCTGTATTTGCTTATCGATTGCGAAACCTAAACACATCAAGTAATAGCAACGTGAAAACTGCAAGCAATGGCAGCAACTTGTAAACTTGTGTTCGCGGCGATTTATATATGTATTTGACCCATTGAATCACTTGTAACACTAGCGACTGCGACAAACATGCCATCTTCCATGCATCGTAATTTTCTTATAACATGTACTTGTACATAGCATTCATAATTTGCCATGGAAGTGTCAGCAGCTATCAACACATTCTTATAACTGGCATAGTCTATAACATATATCATACATGAGCTATTGAATCTCACTTCTTTACAAAAAAAACGAGTCATTCGCATCAAATGAAAAGAACACATGGTATCAAGCAGCTATATCACTCTGAAAAGGAAGCAGATCTAATGCCTCACTCCTTAACTAGCCACGTCTTGTGCGTCTTGCTAAGAGCATATGATAATCATGCATAGAATAATAAATGCATGCGAAACACCAGCTCAATATGAAACGTATAACAGGTCGACACAACTACATTTTACGACGAGGACCACTGCTTGACTCTTTGCTTATAACTCTCAGCATATACATCAAGACATGAATTCTTTTTAAACTTGAATACATGCCTCTTTGTAACATATGTAAAAAATAAGCTTCATATTCATATATAGAATTTATACCAGATTTTCAAACTTTAGTATCAGTCACTGTACGAGAGCGACTAACTGCAAACACACCATAACGAGACGGTAGAAACCTATTTTTCGTCAGAAATACATATAAAGTGGAACGAAACGGAAGAGGCTTATCTTCATTTCACGTAAATAAACTGCGAGAAATCGAGATAACATGACGATAGGTGTCAGCGGTCATAACTTTCGAAGACAAACACTGACGATCTACACACAAGTAGAGGACATGGCAACAACCTTCGCTTTGTTCAAAACAACTAGAGCTGCAAAAATGAAGTGCGTCTGAGCCTCTGAGAAACTTGTGAGCAGCTAAAATGACAGAGATTTGTATCGCGCTTATTCAGGCAAGAAGAAGCACAGGGCCCTGAGCACCTTTAAAACTTTATACAAAATGACAGCAAAGAATTTCAAAAATACTATTTCTTTGGCACTGCCTTTTAACCACTAACTATTTTGTGGCTGCGCAATATGTACAATGCATATACATTGTAATACATGTATATCTTTGTCAAATGAATATGCCTTTGGGATGGGTTAATATATATGAAAATACCCTAATATTTTAACCATCCAAATGTAGATTATTTGCTTGATCAAAGCTCCCATTGGAGGGAAAGATAAGGGTGGGAAGAATTGAATAGCGAGAAGGATTGCATTATCAGAATTAAGTTCGCTAGCACAGTAATATTAAGCAATCCACCCATCTCGCAAAGCAGACGTCTTTATTTTGTTTCGCTTTTAAAAATAATAAAAAATAAGTAGGCATATTTATTTTAAAATGGTTTTTAAAATGGTTTTTCAGTAAAAAACAGTATCTTTTAGTAGACATGTAATAAAAATAGAACCAGCGTGTGATGATTTCATAAATTTGATTATTACATCAGATGATAAGATTCAGGTTGGTGGATAATGATTCGCAACTAATCATGATCTTTATACTTCTATGGGATGTGAAATGGGGATTGGTTTGAATCTTTCTTTCAAGGGATTTGTTCAAAGGAAATTTATTTGGAAACTGTGTTCACTCTAATTTTAAGGTGACTTTGACCCTAATCATTATCTTATATCTCCCTTCAGCCATTGGACTATACTCTATTAACACTCTCATTGTCTATTGGAACCAAGAGGCTGAATAATAATTACCCATCAGACTAAATATGAAAATGTTTCATATAATTTTTTTATTATTCATTTTATTATTATTTGTTAAGATATTTTAGGGACACCTCAAAATTTTAGCTCATTATGTTGGAGTGCTTGTTAAGTGCGATGAAGCCAAAACTCAAAGGCCCTATCCATTCCTTATCTTATCTATCTCTTGTGTTTGATAAAAAAATAGCATTGGTTCAATTCCTCAACTTAAACATTTATATCAAAAAAACATAACCCATTGTTTATTGATGCACAAAAATTTAGTTTAGTGTTGAAGATGACAGATATCTTCTAAGCATGGAAGAATCTAATCATGGTTTGACACAAATAAGTGCTAAAGTGGTCAGCCCATGCCGTAACTTGTTGGCCCAGCAAGCCTGGTTTCAATAATGTGGGCTTTAACATCTAAAAGACGGCCTCAATTGAAGTTGGGCCAATCCATTGGCGTACTTAGTCTTACCCTCTCTCTTGACTCTTTCTATGATACGTCCATCTTCTCACCTTAAGCCTTTCATCCCCCAACCATGCTCAACCTGTTTCATGCGCCGGCGTCAATTCCTCCATCTCCGGCGACTGTGGCTACGGACGTTTTCCTTAAAGAACCCGATTTTTCTCCATTCCCATTTCCTTTTTCCTTTGAGACTCTATTGATTCGGAGCCCCGGAATGCTCAGGTAGTTTCGGAGACGGTTGTTGCAGAAAATAGTAGAAGAACAGTTCGGAAAGCTTCAAAAGCCATGTTCAACATTTCCAATTATGCAAAACCTACCACGCTCTGCAATTTTATCAACCCTTGGGAGATTATCAGTTGTAAGTTTGCAATCAAAACCCATCTCCACCACCCCCGTCCCAACTCATCAGCACATTGCCCATCTAATTCTTGAACAGAAATCATCGTCGCAAGCCCTCCAAACCTTCAGATGGGCCTCAAAGCTCCCCAATTTCATCCACAATCAGTCAACCTACAGGGCTTTAATTCACAAGCTATGCTCCTTCCGTCGCTTTGAAACTGTAAAGGAAGTGCTCGACGAAATGCCCAGCTCAATTGGGTCTCCCCCAGATGAGAGCATTTTTGTCACAATCGTGCGAGGCCTAGGACGTGCTCGAATGGTCAGGCAAGTGATTAAAGTGCTTGATTTGGTTACTAAGTTTGGAATGAACCCGTCTGTGAAGCTTTTCAATTCCATACTCGATGTTCTTGTTAAGGAAGACATTGATTTAGCTAGGGAGTTTTACAGGAAGAAGATGATGATGAAAGGTGTTTCAGGTGATGATTATACTTTTGGGATTTTGATGAAGGGGCTGTGCTTGACGAATAGAATAGGTGATGCCTTTAAGCTTCTGCAAGTGATGAAATCACGGGGTAAAACACCAAACACTGTGATATATAATACAATCATCCATGCCCTTTGCAAGAATGGGAAGGTTGGGAGGGCTAGAAGCTTGATGAATGAGATGGTGGAGCCTAGTGATGTTACTTTCAATGTTCTGATATCTGCTTATTGTCAAGAAGATAATTTAGTTCAAGCTCTTGTGCTGTTGGAGAAGAGTTTCTCTATGGGGTTTGTTCCTGATGTTGTAACAGCAACTAAGGTGGTGGGAATTCTCTGCAAAGAAGGCAGAGTCACTGAGGCTGTAGAGGTTCTGGATAGAGTGGAGAGCAGGGGTGGTGTTGTCGATGTTGTTGCTCATAATACCCTGATCAAGGGCTTCTGTATGCTACGTAAAACAAAAGTCGGGCATCGTATATTGAAGGACATGGAGATGAAGGGTTGTCTTCCAAATTTGGACACATACAATATTCTGGTGTCTGGGTACTGTGATTCTGGGATGTTGGATTCAGCCATGGATCTGTTTCACGACATGAAAACAGATGGAATCAGCTGGAATTTCATGACATATGATACATTAATAAGAGGTCTGTGTTCAGGAGGAAGAATGGAAGATGGATTCAAGATTTTGGAACTAATGGAGGAAAGCAAAGGTGGAGCTGGGGGGCGTATTAGTCCTTATAATAGTATAATTTATGGACTATATAAGACAAACCAATTTGAGGAAGCGGTTGAATTTCTAACCAAGATGGAGAGATTATTTCCTAGAGCTGTTGACAGGAGCTTAAGGATTTTAGGTTTCTGCAATGAGGGCAATATCGGTGAAGCGAAGAGGGTTTATGACCAGATGATCGAGGAAGGAGGTGTTCCAAGTGTTCTTGTTTATGTCTGCCTAATTCAGGGATTTTGCCAAGAAGGGAATGTGAGAGAAGCATTTGAACTAATAAATGAAATGGTGGATCATGGTTATTTTCCCATAGCATCAACTTTTAATGCTCTGATTAGTGCATTTTGTAGGCAAGGCAAAGTTGGAAGTGCTCTAAAGCTTATGGAAGACATGGTTGGGAGAGGTTGCTTGCCTGATATGGGAAGTTATAGTCCTATTCTTGATGCCCTTTGCAACAAAGGGGGTTCCCAAAAGGCTGTTAAGCTTTTCCTGCAAATGGTAGAAAAAGGCATTCTTCCTGATTATTTGACATGGAACTCAATGCTTCTTGGTCTGACACAAGAAACAGTGTGGGTGGGAGGCAAGAATTTGGTTCATGTAAATAATTTATTGTATTCGATTTTGGAGAGTTAAATGGAGATCTCATTCTGTTGACAAAGGATATATGTATATGTTTACAATGAATTTTCTGATTTGCAGCAATGAGATGGTATATTGGTGTATTCAGGTAATCAGCCAAAACAATACAAATTCCAACAAAATAGAGAAGTGCAATAATAGGTAAGCTAAACTAAGCCATAAGATAGTTAATTCCAAGTTCCTTTAAACCCCGTTTCTTTTTGGTTCTTGGAAAATACTTAAAAAAGAAAAAATATATATATTTTGATAACTGGGGATGTTTGGCTTAGTTGCGCACACCTTGATTATTCTTATAGGGCCTTAACAACCGGGTAAATCTCCATTAGTCATGAGAGGACTAAAATTGATGATCATTAGGTTAAACCCCAAGACCTTAGAGTCTTAGACCATTTGAGTTACCTTTAGAATCTTAAAAATGAAACAAATATTAAGAAAAATGATTTTTCTTTTTATATTTGTTTGATTAATAAAAAATCTCAAAGAATATTAAATATAAATAAAGCATTTAGAAACTTTTACATATTCTTAACTTATTTTATCTTTATATGCACGAGTTAAAATAAATAAAATGAATTTGAAGCAATAAATGGAAAATATACTATATTTTACTATATTTTTTCATTTTTACTTTCCTTTTATTTTTCCTCTTTATTATCTTTCTCTTTCATTTTCCCACAAATTTCATAGGAGACAAACAAAACATTTATATTTGGCTAAGTGAGTGACAAGGCCTAAACCTAATGTGGGGTCTAACACTAGATTTGCTTCATGTTAATTAATAAATTAATTGAGAAATAGAGCAATAAATAATGAGGGCATGCATTAAAGTGGATAGAAAACATAATTGTATTACTCAAATAAAAATAAAAATAATATAATAAATATGAGCAATAGGATCCTTAATGGTCTCCTACAAGCCCAAGCTCCAAATTAAGAACCTTCAGCATCTAATATGAGACATTAGAATCCCAAATTGATCTACAATTCAAATCATGGATCTAACTAATGGCTCTTGTAGATTTATAAATGGTTTAAACAAAGGGGGTGGCTCAAACTCACGATTACATGATTAACAACTCTAATCAAGGATCTAATTGGTGGATTGGCGAACTTAGAATTCTAATCAAAGATGTACTTAATGGCTCTGGGTCTAATATAGCTTGAATACCTCTTTGAATTCTATTTAAGGATCTAATGATTGATGCTAGGTCAAGCATAGCTCGAAGTTCAGATCCCCAAGGCTCCCTAAGGCATAAAGAATACACTAGTAAAACCTAATAAAATAAAACTTGAATTAAGGAAAAAATAGCACAATACACTAGTATCATATTATAAGCATATTCCTGCTCATGTCGATATCATTTATTTGACTTATTCTAATCTTGTATATTAATTTCTTGAATGTTGAGGTTGTCAACGATTTTATGAATAAATATGCTAAATTATCACTTGAGGGTATTTGCTGGACATTAATTTCAACATTCTTCTAAAGTTCATGTGTATAAAAGAACTTTGGAGAAATGTGTTTAGTTCTATCTCCTTTAATATAACCTCATATGATATGTGCAATGCATGCATAATTATCTTCAAACAATGTCGTCAGGTTGCCTTTGATAAAGGAGAGGCTACATGATTCCCGAGTATAGTGGATCATTGACCTCAATCATATTCATTCATGACCTGCTTCATGAATTGCAAGAATCTCTAAATGATTAAATGATGTGACCGTCATTGTTTGCTTAATATATATGTAACCTATTTATGACCTAGTTTTTATGTGGGTTTGAAAGTTATCCTACATTAGCATATCCAAACAATTGTTACTTTGATTCCTTTAAGTAAAATAGACTTATATCAGTATGTTCACGAAGAGAGCGTAATATATGTTTGATACTATTTCAATATCTTTAGGTTGGAGCGAAGCTATATATTGCTAATAAATTGACAAGAAAAACATTAATATCTAGGTGAATACAATTGACAAGATACATAAGTGCATAAATAACATTGAGATATAATTCTTTAGGTATAAGTGATTCTTCACCCTTTTCGTCTTTTTTCATGTCAAGTGATCATATAACCATTGACAAACTTAAAAGATGTGCTTTATTCATATAAAAACATTTAAAGATTTTTTTAGCATATGCTGATGGTGAACCAAAAATCCAATTGAAAAATGCTTCATCTACGTACAAGTTAGATTTTTTTTTTTTGTTTTCCTAAGATCTTCTATTTCAAATTCATTTTTCAAATACTTTGTTGTTTTCATGATCTCTTCATGTGTTTCAACAAGATTTAAATCATTAACATACACTATAACAATTGCAAATCCAATTTCTAAGTTCATAATAAAAGTGAATGGGCATATAGGGTTGGTTGTTCACATATTTTCCTTGAGTAAATATTTATTAACGTGATTATATCACATGCATTCGGATTACTTCCATCATACATTGAGTACTAACTACAAAGCTTTGTACTATTTGCTTTTTCAAATTTAAAAAAAAAATGTATATATATATATATATATATATATATATATATATATTTCTCAAAAGTTTAGTATATATATTTATAGAACTTAACTATGATAAATAAAAACGATAATAATTATCTTTCTCTATAAATTATATAGTAATAGTTCCGCATATTCCGCTCTATTATGGCCATAAGTGGAAGAACTCTTTCATGAAAATGTCACATCCCATATGGATAGGGGAGAAAGTTCTTGGAACTATATAATTGTGAACTTCTTTTAACCTAATGGACAAATTTTTAAGCTGTAGGGACCCACCAAATTTAAGATGATATTGGGGTTGGGTAGGATCGTTACAAATAGTGTTGGGAGCTAATCACGACTGAGTGTGGTTCGTTCTGTTTGACCAGAGTATGGGTGTTTGTTCATTTGACCCAGCGGTCAGTAGGACGTAATGAAGATGTTGTGTGTGTGTGGTGGGGACTATATAACTATGAGTTTCTCTGAACTTAGTAGACGACTCATTGTAAAGTCATGAGGGCCCCTTGGACTTAAAACGTATAATATCTACGTGATTGGATCATATCGTTACAAAAAGATAAATAATAATCCTCTTCAAAATTATATAACAATATTGGTGTTTTATATTGATTGATTAATAAATATATTATTCACTTTTACGAGTGCTTTATTGGTATGTAGAACATGGAACCTACATTCCAATTCTGCATCCGTTATGTTTGATCAGTATGAGGCATTTGTTTGTTTTACCTCGTAATTTTATGGGATACAATGAGGACATTGTGTGTGTGTGTTGAGGAGGGGGGAACTATTTAAGTATGAGTTTCTTTCAACTTACATTATAAGAAATTTGACGTTTAGTGATAAAATATTTTATTAGTAAAACATTGAATTTTGTTAATATAAATGTAGTTGAAGCCAGAAAAATATTTGTTTATGATTTTAGTAACCTTTCGACCAGTAGCTAAGTCTTCTCACTTGAAAATCTCATTTTCATCGCAAAAGTTTTGGTGGTACAATATAAGTTTCCCTAACAAAATGTTTAATTAGCAAAAATGATATGTTTTGTCGATTATTTAAAGATATAAATGATTAATAATGTAAATTCATTTTTTGTTGGAAAATAATTTTTAATACTTGTATAATTTTCTCTCCATATTGTTAGGAAATGTATTTACAATTTTCAATTTTATACTAAAATGACATTCTCTTTTGGTATTTACAATTTACAATTTTCATATTAAAATTACATTTTTTTTTTCGTATTATATGAACCTGATTAGAATATTGTCACAAAAAAATGTATTCCAAAATATTATAAAATCCAAAATATTATAAAATAATATATATATATATATATATATATATATATATATCTCATATATATATATATATATATATATATCTGCAAAAAATAAAAATATGTATGCTGAAAATATATATGTAAAGTATAGATAAAAAATCAACCAAAATATATATAGACAAGATCCATCATATCACTATTATAAAGATCACTAAATCACTATCATAAAGATCACTAAAGACCCTTAGACCTCTTAATGATCCAAGATTTCTTCAAATTGTTGTTGATATTATTTGATCTTTTTAACATTGTTGATCTTTATAACCAAAGTACTTGACATGTCGTAGTCTTTTTAAAACTCCGGAAAAAAAAAATTCAATTTTTCTGAAAATGGTCAAAACGGTAATTTGCCGCTATAGTACAGGTGGAAAATCTGGAAATTCTCTAGACCTCAAGTGACGGAATGGACCTCACCAATAAATTCGTCTCACTGAGTTTAGTTACCTTGACGAATTGCGTCGAATTATGAGACGGTCAAAATTTCACGTAATTCAAGGTGAGATGGGTAAATGACATGACAACGTGTGGCACGGTGTCACATGACATCATGACTTAAAATAGGGACATGTGGAAAATTTCACATGGTGAGGCGAAGTATTGGTGCTTGAAAAGATCGAGTTGGGAGTAGACCAAGGATGGATGAAGATTGAGTGAGTGGTTTTAGAGGTGTAAGCTAGGTGAGCACTTGTCACCAAAAACAAAACAAAAGGGACGCATAGGGCCAATGTCCCTACTAAGAATCAAGTGGAGGATAAGGACGGATGAAGGAAAAGATAGAAAGAAAGGAAAAAGAAAGGAAAGAAAAAATGAGAAGGAAGTCCAGTTTTTTACTAGTTTTCCAGCGTTCGAACAACGAGAGTTCGATGGTTAAGAAGAGAGCTGGATTGCGCTCCAAGAGATAGGGGTTCTCTCCTACTCTGGTTAGTCTTTTAATAAAAATTGTCCCCGATGGCCATGAGGTTCGATGTTCGGTAGGGTATCACAAGGTTATGTATTTATAAGCCTAAACCTTATATTCTTGTAGCATAGCTCACTGATGTAGTCAGCTCTCTGGTCGAACACAGGGATGAGTTTTCTTTGCATAAATGATTAACAGTTGGCTCAAAATGGTGAAGTTAAATTTAGATTTGGGGTTTTGATAAAAACAGTGAGAGGTAATGTTCGAGCCCAGAAAACAAGGTGTGAAAAAATATAAGAACTCCGCGGCTTGATGGGCCCTTTGGGTTTGAAATCCTAAGGTAAACTGAGGGGTCCTAGGGTCCTTTTCCTCACGTTGGGGAGGATGACCTATAGTCATTTCCCGAATCGGATATTCATTTGACACTAAAAACTGAACCCTAATAATTTTCCTTTTGAGATATAGCATTTATTGGACATAAATGCTCTCAGACAGTTAAAATTCATCTCCTTGATCTGCTCTGTTAACGAATAAATGGCGATAATGAATCTCGATGGATCTAGCAATAAGTATCCACTGAACCCTTAAAGATTTCCAAGTACTGGTCAATCAAGGCACATCCAAGGGATTTAAAGCTAGAGTGAGAGATAGAAACATAAATGACAATAAATGCTTGCGTTGAAAACATGAAAACCAACCGTTTACCTAAGATTCAAAGCCCAGTAGCCCTCCTCTTCAAGGATGAAGGGAGTTTAGCCAACTA
Source organism: Tetrastigma voinierianum (assembly GCA_016808115.1). Taxonomy (NCBI): domain Eukaryota; kingdom Viridiplantae; phylum Streptophyta; class Magnoliopsida; order Vitales; family Vitaceae; genus Tetrastigma; species Tetrastigma voinierianum. Next base: position 370,041 of record JAEQBH010001526.1, read on the forward strand.
TCTCTTGAGTTGTCATTCGCAAGGGATGTTTGGCAGCTGAGAAAGTGAAAGAAAAGTAGAGAAAATGAGAGAAAAGAAAAGAAGCGGGAAAACTCCCGCTCAGGTTCTCTGTATTAATTGCGGAATGAGAAAAGTCTCCTTTACAGTAAGTACAAATGGGCTTATATAGCTCCCAAAACAAGCAAAATTACCAAATACATGAAATACCACTATTACAGGAAGGGTATTTTAGGAAAAGTTACAAAAAAGAATGGTCAAACAAGGACTGGGTTAAAAATCTGGAAAGCAGGTTGCGAAAATTCGCAACTACGAGAAGTCTGAGTTGCGTGCACAACCTATGAGAATTTTGTAGTGGTCCATTTCTTCTATTTTTACGCTCCTCTTTCCTCGGTTTCGATTTGCATCACGAGTTCAACTTCAGTTCTTTTGTGCTTGAGTTGACTCAATAAATTTGGCGAGTTTAGCTTGCAAAAACTACAAAAATAGCCACAAAATGCAATCAGTAGTATAGTTGGGACCTTGATGTGCAAATCAGGTTAATTAAGTTGATTAGTACACAAAAAGTGCTCAAAACCTCCAATAAACAGGGTTCAAAATAGCCTTATTTGGGCACTAATCTCCCAATGCAACTGCTGGTCCCTTGCTTAATGAAAAGAGCGAAACAAGCAATAACAAAATTATGTTCTCCGAATGGTATTTCAAAAGTATGTGGTGAAGTAATACCTAACCTCTATGAGAATCACCGAAACCCTGCCCAATATCCGTCTCGAGAGAGTGAATGCCATACAGAATTCAACATCAAAAGAGTTTCCTTCTCTAGAGAATCAACCTAGAACTTCCACAAAAATCAAGTGTTTATATGATTAGTTTTCCAGCGATAAACTGCAATGCTTTCTGACGAGCTATTGCCCTGACCTAGTACACTAACCGACCTAAATAGATTAGGACCTCTTATTCACAATTCATTTTGTGTTGCGAGTGCAATCTTTGAGAATCGACTTCACAAAGTCCATGTAACGGGGATCCACCGATGACTCCCAACCAATTAAGGCTTAAGGCATCAAGTCATAAGGATTTTTCAACCACTAACTCTTCAGGTTTCACCCCGGACTTCAAATGATTTCGAAACTCCAGCACCTACAATTTGCTAAACTTCACCTATTCACCCGTGTAGTGAGCACTAAGTCGATGACTCCCAACCAGTTGGCTTAGGGCACCAGGCTTTAAAGACTTTCACCATATACCCCCTCGGTATCTTTGGGGTTTCAAAGAAAGTGACGTTCTGGTACCTTTTCTTTTTCTTTTTCTTTTTCTTTTTGTTTTTCTTTTTCACTTCTTTTTATTTTGGAAGACTCATTGCACTTCTTTTCATGGGGGTCCTTAACCTATTAAAGGTGGTCAACAATACTAGGTCAAGCTTTTGCAAAATTTAGGAGGCTAGGCAGGTTTTTAAACTATTTGAGCTTGATGTGCATAGTGTGTGGTTAGCTAGAGGTGGAAGAAAAAGGTCGAAAGCAACAAGAATTCAACTAATCATCCACTCAATTAGGCATGGAACTAATTTAACATCAACATAATTGGACAATGTTTCAACTTTTCAAACTGCAAGTTAGGCAAAAAAAAAAAAAAGAAAAAAAAAGGGTGTTATTTTTGAAACTACAAGTGTAAGCTGTATGATATGTATAAAAAGAGATATGACTATATTTTCGGCTTTACAAAAAGAAACTAACAGCTTCACAACCAAAACAAACATCAAGCTACTGAACAAAACAAAATGGACTTGCTCAAAATAGTAGTAACAACATAAATGTAAAAGCCACTTCCTTCGCTAACTCTCCCCTCAACCAAATGTCACATTGTCCTCAATGGGGCTCGGATTGGAAAGTTAGAGAAGGAAGTACTACCTCCTCAGTGGTGAGCAGCTGGTGGGATGTCATCCTCTACCTGGGCAAATGAGGAGTTGCCGGGATGCGAGCCGGAGGAGAATTTTCTCAAGATCAAGCCGCTAGCATGTCAAATGAAGCCATAGAGGGTGTCAGGGGTGGCCGCCACAGTCAGCTGAGGATGATCCAAGAGGCTCTAAAAGTACCGGCGGAGATAGGAGATAGGCCCGTGTGACTCCCGAATCCGCATTTATATCATGTGGTTTTGTGCAATGGCGGTCTTCGCGGCGCGGTCATCCTTAGTTAAAAGCCTTCGTAGTACCGCAAAAAAGATCCCGACGTGGTCGAAGGTGCGAATCGTGATCCATAATAGTGAGAAATCCCGAGGATATGAGATAAGGCTGCGGGTGGTGGCGCTGGATGTACTAGGTTTAATCGACGTAGGAGCCGGAGGTACCGAGGTGCAGAGAATGCCGACGATGTAGGTAATGGAGTAGTTGATCGGCCGGAGCCGCGATGGTGCAATATAGGCTCCTCTATATCCTTGCAGATGGTCAATCGCTATGTCCTCATCTATGTCCCGAGGCGGGAGGTAGGCGAGTAACAAAGTAAGCCGCCACTTAGTCAATGGAAGAAGATTGGCTCGACAATATTGGCAAAGACTCCACCTGGCTCAAAGAGAAACCCATATGCTCTAAATTAATTCTAATATAGTAAATTTTCTGAACAGAGGGGTACGGATTTAATGTCGTTTCTATAGTGGACCTTGTCCTCAAAGTGGAACAAGGAGGTCATGAAAAGCTCAGTAGGGCTGAACCAAAAACCCTTGGATATGCGATATAGAGCCTCCAGAATAGCTCATCTTCGCTGTACGATATGTTGGAGTGGGAAGAGGTTAGACCGCAGTATATGGTCGATAAGGAGCATACTTGGGGGGAGCTGTCTCAGGAAAAGGATAGATCCTGCTGTTGTGTCTCTGGATAACAGGCAAACCATCTCCCGAGGCGAGGGGTGGGGCCACAGTCTATAGTCAGCTGAGCTAGCTAGGATAATTGGGAAGTTGAATGTAGCTGCAATGTTGGTAGCCCGAAGTGTCCCCTCACGACCATCAATGGAGAAGTGGATGGCAGTAGGATGGGGGACTCGCCTGGATGTCATAGTATGGTAGAATTCAATGACCACCTAGGGTTAGAAAAACCGGCGCGGGGTCATAAAAGGCTTTAAGGAGTACCCCTGCACAAGCCTCATGGAATCTTTAAGCTCGGGATCGGCAGCAAAAGTTGGAAAATCATAATATGTGTGCACTTCCTTGGTACTACAATCTGAATTACCTGTAATGGGGCCGTAATGGAAGATGGGACGCCGGATAATAGAAGTAGGAGACAGATCCGGGGAGAAGTCATCACCGTCCCCGAATATGTGGAATGGGCTCCCGTGGCCTGACTGACGCCGACTACCAAGCTCAAGTCCGGGCCCTCGAGGTGGGACCCGGATGGCCGCGTGAGAAGGCGATGGAGAAGTAGCCTAACCCGTATCATAATTTAAGTGGGGCGTGGAGCAGTAAGAATAGGCATGAGAAGCAGCCAGCTGCAGGAGGGGTGCTTCGACCGCTAGGGCGCCGGCACGTGCAGGGGCGGCAAATGATAACTCGTAGGGAGGCGGAGGAAGAAGGTCGCACTCGAGGCTCGGGTGCCGTGCCCACCGTATTCGCCATGCCTCGATGTCTCGGAGAAGGAAGGGAATGGAGGATGCCGGGAGGATTTTTCTTTAGAAAGGAAATGAAATGAGAAGGAAAGCAAAAGGGGTCAGTTTATAGAGGATTGGGGGAAGGTGAAAGGGTTAGCACTAGCGTCCATAAATGGGCACTAAAAACTGAAGTTAAAAATATGGGGAAATTTAAGGTAGGTGCAAGAAACGAAGAGATGTGTGGAGACGAGGAAGGAATCAAAGAGATTAAGATTCGGGATAGCTTGTAATTTTAATGTGTTGCGAATTTCGCAGATGCGAATTGCACTCTTCGAACAATTTCCAACTCCTTCGAAATTTCAACCTCAGCCATAAACATTCATACTTCAAAACACACGTACCATGAACGTGCATATGGGAAATGAGAAAAATTACAAAGAAACAAGCTAAGATTGAGGAAATTATAAAATTACAAATAAACTGGAAAATAGGAGAAACAAAATTCAACAAAATTTGGAGTGGTTTCGAGTCTCGTTAAACCACGCCCACTGTGCAGCCTTTAGGTTCAAGCGAGGGGATCTCCTCCTGTCTCACATGAGCTGTAACAAGATAGTGGCTTTAGCCTTCGCCATTGACCTTGAACACCGCTATCCTTGAATCGAAAGGTGTCCACCGATCCATTAGGGATGAACTTTGATGGATGGTGAATGGACCACCATCTCGACTTTGAGCTTGCTTCGGGAAAAGGTGGAGCTTCGAATCATACAAAGAATACTTCGTCCCTCATGCTTTAAAGTTTCATGGGCCATTATTTGATCATGCCATTTCTTCAATTTGTTTCGCAATTTTGGAGTTCAAGTAGGCATCGTTTAATTCTTCCAATTCATTGATATCGAGGACCTTTTAGGCCAAATTCTTCCCAAACTGTGTTCACACATGGCCCACCCGCCTTATATTCAATCTCCACAAAGTGTGTGGCATGCTCATAAACTAGCGATACTTCTGCTGACATTCCAAGAATGGTCTCAAGGTCGTTTCAGATGCTCACAAAGGAGTCTAATACTAAGAGACCACCTTCGGGGCTGAGTTCACCACTTTCCAATAATATGGTCTTGATTTCCTATCAAGTAGCTCAACTTGATCACTAGTCTCGCAGGATGGTGGGGTGGGTGGCTACTGCGTTTTACACCATATTTATCTAGGAGGTTCTCAAAAGGTTTGTTGCAAAAGTGTGAACCTCTATCACTAATTATGGCCTTGGGGGCTCCAAATCTTGAAAATATGTTTTCCTTCAAGAATTTTAATACCACCTTGTGGTCCGTCATTTGCCATGAACCGCTTTCAACCCACTTAGACACATAGTCAACCCCCTCCAATATGTATATGTATCCAAAGGAAACCGGAAATGGCCCTATAAAGTCGATGCCCCAAACATCGAATAAATCAACTACTAAATTGGGTTTAGGGGCATCATGTGACGGTGAGAGATCTTCCCTAGTCTTTGGCATTTGTCGCATGTACGACATACGTTGCGGGCATCCTTGAAGAGAGAAGGCCAATAGGAACCTGCATTGAGCACCTTCACGGTACTGGGAAGCAAAATGACCTCTACATGTATTCTACGGCAAAGGATCGAGTATTCGTCAGTTTCTTCCTCGTGCACAAATCTTCTAATTATCCGATCCATAATATTCAACAAGAATGACTTTTCCCAATAGTAGAATGAATCTCAAAAGAAGAACTCTCGTCAGGCCTTCTAAATAACCTGAGACCTCTCAAAGAAACAAGAAAGATGACACCAGGTACTTCACGCAAAGAGACTCAAGATGGTACTCATTCTACATCGGAGGTCAGTGGTGCCAGTTATGGTTGGGCTCCCAAGAAGAGAATCCAACAATGTCCCTTCCACCTTTATCCTGATTCATGGTTGAAATTCTCGCAGAGAACCGTTACACATGGTTTCCGTAAACGCCCCTGAGATTTCATTGGTGAATGGCACTTCAGCAGTCACTGGTCCGAAACAAGATCTCGCCCGGCATGTGTACAATTAATCCGTATACGACCAACGCCACGCTTTTCTCCGTGGTAAATTTCCATTTGTCCTAATTTTTCTCGTCGTATGTACCACATAAGGTTTCCCATTTTCTCTCTGCCCGAGAACCGCTCCGATGGTAAGATCACTTGCATCACACATAACCTCAAAAGGTAACTACCACAATTCCTACCATCGTGCAAAGTCAAGTAGGTTTTGAGCTCCTCAAAGCTCCTAAGCGCCTTTCATCCTTATGTACCGATCATCTTTCCGTAAGATTGTAAAAGAGGTTTAGCAATTTCGAGAAGTCCTTGATGAATTTGTCTCATAGTTTTCTGCGATTCTGGGAAGGAAGTTTGGAAATTAACTCAATTTTTGCCTTGTCAACCTCAATTCCCCTGGTGGATATGATATGTCCTAGCACAATCCCTTGGTTGACCATAAAATGGCACTTTTCCCAGTTCAGCACCAAAATTTTCTCAATGCACCTGTGTAGGACAGTTTCAAGGTTGATCAAACATGCTTCAAAACTACCCCCATATATTGAGATGTCGTCCATATAGACCTTCATAATGCGCTCCACCATATCACTGAAAATACTGAGCATGCATCTTTGAATGTAAGTGTGGGCATTGCATAGACCGAAGGCATCCTATCAGAAGTACAAGTCCCAAATGGACAGGTGAAGGTAGTCTTTTCTTACCTTCACGATCTCGATTCGAAGTAGCCCGACAGCCATCCAAAAGCAAAGAGAAGGGGTGCCCCAAAATTCTCTCAAGGAGCTGATCCATAAAAGGTAATGGGAAGTGATATTTTATTGTCACTTCATTCAGCCTCCTATAATCAATGCATACCCTCCAACCTGTAGTGCGGGTGGGCACCTCTTCCTTTCTCATCGCAAGCATGCTGGTCACTCCCGATTTTGGCATAACTCGAGTCGACTCCACCCAAAGCATCAGGATACAGGTAAATGATACCAAATATAAAGTAACTTCAAACTTCAGACGCACTACTTCCTGCATGTGAGGATTCAATCTTCGGTGTGGCTACCTGACTGATCTTGCTTCTTCTTCTAAATAGATGTGATGTGTGCAAACCAAAGGGCTAATTCCCTTCAAATTAGATATTTTCCACCCTATACCGCTGTTTTCCCGAGGATGTGTCCACAGACTATTTTCCTGTGAAGCATTGAGCAGGAGGATATAATTACTGGACATTGCTCATTTTCTTCTAAGTATGCATACTTTAATTCCATAGGTAGGGGTTTGAGATCCAACTTTTGAGGCTCATTAGTTCCTTCCTCAATCAGTAAAGGTAGAATTTCTTCATTTTTTCTCCATGGCCCATGTACAATACATAAGTCTTAGGTTCCCTACAGCTCTTCTAAACAATAAGATAATTCCTCAATCAGCACATCCTGCAATTGCTGCTGCTCAGCTTGTTCCTCCATAATAGTGTCAATTATGCAAACCTCCTCTGGACCCTCTTCCACTAGTTGCATATGCTTTTTGCTCAAGTGGAAGATATTGAGTTCCAAAGTCATGTCTCGGTGCGTAAGCTGCATAACTCCATTTCGCACTACGCCTCTGCATTGGAGGTGGCTAAGAATGGTTTTCCGAGGATGATGGGTACATAGTTAGCTCCCATTGCGACTGGTTCCGTATCAAGCACCACAAAATCTATAGATAAGAGAATTTGGTCCACCGTATCAAAACATCCTCCACAAAGGTCTCTCGGGATTTTCACAGATCTATCTGCTAGGGACAAAGTGATGGAAGTGGGTTTCAATTCTCCCAAACCTAGCTGATTGTACATTGAATAAGGCAGTAGGTTGACACTAGCTCCCAAGTTTAGCAATGCCTTCTCTACACAAGTTCCCCTAATATTTACCGAGATGGTAGGGACAAATTCTAGTCTCAGACTTCACTGGAGTCTTGCATTGGATGATGGCACTAACTTATTCGGTCAGGAAGGCCTTCTTATCAACATTTAACCTTCTCTTCACTGTGCATAGGTCCTTTAAAAATTTTTACAAGCTCAACCCGTTTGATCATGTCTCCATGTGGGATGTCGACTCCTCACCGCCTTAGCACTGAATCTCACCGCTGATGGGCCTCTTCTCTTTGCTTTTCAAAGGCTTCTGAGAAAATGCGTGCTCTTCTTCACTACATCTTCTTAATCACAATATTCTCTCTAGTTCAAATTTCCTTTCCTTGTCTCATAAATTTTCCTTTCCTCCTCGCGCCTTCTTTGGCCGGCTCGGGACTAGCCGCTTAACTCCTATCACCCTCGAGGATTATTGCTTGACTTCATCCATCTTAGGAGGTGGTTCTCACTGAAGAGCTTCACCCGTGCACTCCTCAGGATTGGGCCGTGTTTGAGGGGGAACTTTCCTTTTTCGCACCGGCCGCCGGGTTAGTCAACCTAAATTGAATACCGCAGTTGTCAAATTTTGGGCACATCTCGACAAGCAGGTTCTCAATCTTCTTATTCAAGCAGCTTTCAACGTATCAATCGATTAGCTTTTGAGCATCAACGCTTTTTTTCCTTTACAAAATTGCCCACCACTTCGCTCAAATTCATTATAACTTGCTCAACTGGAGATGAGGACGGTGGTGACTGATGTTGAGATGAGGAATCATATTGTTGCCGCGGCAACTGTGGTACATATGCCGGAGACTTTGTTTCGTGAGAGGTTAGATTGCCCCTCCACTGGGATTATATGTGCTGTCAGAGGAGTGATTTATCGGGTGGGTTTGTATTAGCCCACAATATCGGGCTTGTTCAACCATCAGTATCCCCAATCACAGGAACAAATAAGTAGTGCTCTCTTTCGTGCTCAAGACCGCAAATGAAGCATGGTCGGTCAGCGCTGGTGTTTCAGCTAACGCCGCACTCATGCCGATTTCATTTCTAGCTCTTCCAACCTTTCTAATAAGGTCTATAGCTTTGCTTACATTTCCATGTCCCTCCGAGAGTGAGTACATGCCTCCCCTGAGTCAAGCTGCAGGTCTCATCTCCCTCTCCGCTCCTCGGGTCGGGCTTGTCCTTAAGCTTTAGATGTTTCCTACCACATAGTTCGTGAAGTCCATGGCTTCTTCGATTTTGCTCAAGAAGTCCCCTCCACAATACGCCCCGCTAATGGTTTACATAGCAGGAACATTCCATTTACAAAAATGGTCAATTAGCAACCATGTGTCAGCCACAAGAGGGCAGCACCAATGGTTTCCAAGTACCTTTCCCAGCACCAGTAGAATTTCTCATTTTCATGGGCTACAAAGGTGTAAATCTGCCTCTTCAGACTATTGGTTTTGTGTCTGGAGAAAAATTTCTTCAAGAACTCAGCCTGCATTTCTGTCCAATTCCGGATGGTCCTCAGCCTCAGAGAGTTGAACCAAAATTCGCCTCGTCCCTCAGTCGAGAAAATTTTAGCCTCATCAGATCCGCATTGGTAGCATCCTCTCAAGGTATTGTAGACTTCCTCAAAACTCCGGATATGTGTATGGGTTCTCACTCTCTATACCATGGAAGGTGGAAGTATGCGTAATGTAGGCCGCCCTCCTCTACACACCATGTCTCGGCCGGGTGGCAATACATGAGGGTGCACTCACCCTTAGGGGATGTATGTGGTCCCTCATGGATCTATATGCATTGGGATTCCCCAGATCCCCTCGCTGGCTCTAACTGCTCCTCGTGGAGGTCGATCCGATCACCGGCTCACAATCTCACTTCACAACCCCGTCTTCGGGGGCACCGATCTTTCTAACCTGCCTGTTGTGTTCCTATCCCACTAGTACATAAACTCCTATATGACAAAACAGAACACCAACAAGAAGCAAAAACAAGGCTACCAAAAAGGTTACTGTTAGCTAAGATAATAAAAAAAAGAAATTGTATATGGACAGTATAAAATTGAATCAACCTAACAATGAACTGCTAGGAGAAATAAAAGTAAAGACAAAAAGGGTTGAAAGTTCACCAATACTTGTGATGTGGATCACAAGTTCAACAACTCATCACTTGCACTAAGGCACTATTCCTGACAACGACGCCATTTGATTCGTGTTCTCAGTAGGGTATACCGGAATCAACAATATTTATAAACCTAAACCTTTCTAACGTCAGAAATAGCTACCGCAAAGATGCTGACTTGTGGCTTTTCGAACACGTGGATGGGTTTTCTTCGCACAAATGATTACCGCTGGCTCAAAATGGTGAAGTTAAATTCTGATTTGGGGTTTGATAAAAAATGTGAGAGGTAATGTTCGAAACTCGAAAACAAGGTGAAGAAAATATAAAAGAACTCCTTAAAGCACGGCCATCGGGGTTTGAAATCCTAAGGTAATCGAGGGGTCCTCTGTCCTTTCTCATTCAGGAGGATGACCTTATATTACTGAACCTGGATTCTTCATTTGACACTAAAAACTGAACCCTAATAATTTTCCTTTTGAGATATAGCATTTATTGGACATAAATGCTCTCAGACAGTTAAAATTCATCTCCTTGATCTACCCTATAGTAACAAATAAATGGCACCTAATGAATCTCAGTGGATCTAGTAATAAGCATCCACTGAACCCTAAAAGATTGCTAAATACTGGTCAATCAAGGCACATCCAAGGGATTTAAAGCTAGAGTGAGAGATAGAAACATAAATGACAATAAATGCTTGTGTTGAAAACATGAAAACCAACAGTTTACCTCAGATTCAAAGCCCAGTAGCCCTCCTCTTCAAGGATGAAGGGGGTTTAGCCAACCATCCCTTGAGTTGTCATCCGCAAGCGGTGTTTGGCAGTCGAGAAAGTGAAAGAAAAGGAGAGAAAAATGAGAGAAAAGAAAAGAAGCGGGAAAACTCCCGCCTAGGTTCTCTGTATTAATTGCGGAATTAGAAAAGTCTCATTTACAGTAAGTACAAATGGGCTTATATAGCCCCCAAAACAAGCAAAATTACCAAAATACATGGAATACCACTATTATAGAAAGGGTATTTTAGGAAAAGTTACAAAAAAGAATGGTCAAACGGGATCGTTAAAATCTGTAGTGTTGTCATAAAATTTGCAACTGTGAAATTCCTCATGTGGGTCAAAATCTTACGCATCCTACAGTAGTTCCGCAGTTGCAAAATTTTTTTACAACACTCTGAAATCTTGCAAAGGGCCCATTCTTCTTTTTGCTCCTCTTCTCTGGTTTCTCGATCTATTAACACCGAAGTTCAACTCGAATTCTTCGTGCTTGAGTTGACTCAATAAATTTGGCGAGTTTAGCTTGCAAAAACTACAAAAATAGCCACAAAATGCGATCAGTAGTATAGCCAAAACCTTGATGTGCAATCGTTTGTTGATTAGTACACAAAAAAGTGCTCAAAACCTCCAATAAACAAATATTCAAAATAGCACCTATTCAGCACTAATCGCAGGTGTAGCTCTCAATTAGCTAGTCAGTGCAAGAATTGTAAAACTCGGGAAAAATACAATTTTTTTAAAAAAGGGCAAAACGGTAATTGCCGCAATAGTATAGGTTGAAAACCTGTAATTTTTCTAGATCTCGGATGACGAAACAAATTTCACCATTGAATCGGCCCCATGAAATCTATTGTCAAGCTTCGACTTCATCGAATTCCAAGCACTCAAATTTTACATTTTTCAGGTGATTGATGGGGTCGGGTGACATGGGATTGGTGCCAAGATAGCATAATCCATAGATGCCACATGGCAGCTTGTGAAGGGTGCACATGGCATGAGAGCCATGTGGTGTGGAAATTTCCGCTTAATGCATGTGTCCGTGTGACACATGACACATGAATAGTAAAAAGGAAAAGATCCATGACTCACATTTAGACATGTGTCATGTGGAGAGGTAAGTCAAAGCAAGAGGGGAAGTCTAAGAAGTGACCCATGGAGGCCATGTGTCACACCCTTAGAGGAAGGAAATCTAAGTTTTGGATAAGATAAAGAGAGAAAGCAAATGAGAAAGGGACAAGAGACAAGGAGAAGGTGGGAAGAAATTTCCCATTTGAATCAAGTGGATCAATTCGGTGGGGAGAAGGGAAAAATGAAGGAAAGAAAAAGAGAGAAAAGAAAATAAAGAAGAAGAAAAGAGGAGTGAGAAGCTCCACCTTCTCTCTAGGATCCACAGAGATCGGGCCGCCAGTTTTTGTCGGAGTAAGAGGCAAAGTTCATTTACGCGACCAGAGCTTCTCATAAGTATAAGAATATGGGTTTTCGCCAAACTCCAAGAGGTAGGGGTTTTCTTCCTACTTTGGTTATTCTGCCCAAGAGCCATTTAACGGTGCGTGTTTCGGGGCCAAGAAAGAGATGTCACCCAAAATGTTGGATCAACACTGAATTTTCCGACTATTTTCGCAATCCAGCAGATCGATTTTCTGACTGTGTAGGTCGCTTTTTTATGTGTTATTGCAAAAAAAATGAATAACTTATTGGTTGTGTGAAAATCATGTTAATATATCCTTATATGATGTATTGACGTGAGATACTTGATGAATGTGAATCATATGTAGAAAATGTAATTATCCATGATTTATTAATGTTGCATGTAGTACTCATCATGCATGTAACATGAATTGACATGAAATGGCATTCCGCATTTCATATGCACGAGGACATCGCGTGAAACGGGTGTGAGTGCATGACATGAGTTTTGAATGAATTTGATATCGGAGGGTTGTCTAATAAACATATTATATCGGAGTATGTCCATTAAATTTTATCGGAGAATGTCTAATAAATTATATCGAAGGGTTGTCCAACAAATTTTATCGAAGTATGTTCAATAAATTATATCGAGGGTCAGTCTAATAAATTATATCTGAGATTTGATTAAGGAGTTTTCAAAACAAAAATCTTTTGTTTTGAAAATGCTTTTTCACATGGCAAATGGATGTGAGGGAGTCACTTGCGGACCTTTGCGACATAGGCATGGCATGTAGACATTCGAGTAGGAATGCGTACTTACTCAATGTGTGTGTTTTCCATCGACGGCACTTAGGTGGGAGCAGCCTGTAGGAGAATTCCTCACGCCTGGCCGTGGGAAAAAAAAAAAAAAAAAAAAAAAAAAAAATATTTTCAAGTACTAGAGGTACAATGGGAGATGAAACACATCCAAGACCTTAGTTGTGAAAAAGGCCAAATTATGGCTTATTCATGTATTTTGTAAAATTCTAGACAGTTATCCAATTTTTGTTAAATTTTGGATAGTTTATCCAGTTTTGTATATGTGTAAACGAGAAGTTTTGTAATAAAAACTTATTTAGACTTGTTCAACAATGTGTTGGAAAGTTTTCCCAGATTTTATACTGCCTGTATAACATGTATAGAAGCAAGAAGAGGAAATTTATCATAATTACGAGATGGAGGTGCGTAAAGGCCGGGAGGCTAGCCACCATTACTCATGGGGTCGCGATAGAGGTTTTCTCTATCACGGCAGAGGTTTTCTCTGTCGCGACAGAGCCTTCTGGTGTTGTGTCGCGACATGGTTCTCTCAGACAGCACATGTCTTCGTGTCAGAGGCATTGTTGCTCTTCTTACCAGCGTGGCTGTGGGTTCCCACTAACCCTAAAGTGTTTTGTTTTCTTAGTGACAATAAAACGCTGACAGAGGTTCCCTTGTCGCTACCGAGGAGGCTGCTTGCGAGGTCGTATAAGGAGATTGGTCAAGGCCAAGGGATTTCGTGTCACGACAAAGAATTGATATTAGCTCGACAGATTTCGCCAGTAGTTTTGTCGCGACTAGATTCTATGTCGCGACACAACATTTCCTGTGGGTCATACTGCAGTCGCCTCGCCGCAGTTTATGTTGCGACATAATGTTTTTATGTCGCGATAGAGTGGGCAATGTTGGAGAGGCTTTATGTCGCGACATAATATTTTATGTCACGATAGAGTGTTGCCAAGGTTAAGGGATTTTGTGTTGCGATAGGAAAATTAGGTCGTGACATGGTTAGCTAGGCAAGGAAGATTTCTATCGTGATCGAATATTTTCTATCGCGATAGAGTGTAGCCAAATGGGGAGGTTTTGTGTTGCGACAGAGAAATTCTATGTCGCGACATAGTTGGCCAGGCTAGGTAGGTTTTCTATCACGACAAAGTTGACCAAGGCAAGGAGAAATCATGTCTGCACAGAGCGACTGGGAGAAATTTATTGCGACAGAGTCACATCGATAGAGGAGCTCTATTGCTTACTTATTAGAGCCATACGCAAGACGACATGCAGCGCGCGCGCGATTGATGCTACGCACGATATGGACGTATGAAAGATAAGTCCGTCAGCGACAGAGATTCTTTGTCACGACATACTGACAAATACGAAAAAAAAAAATCGACCCTGATCCGGGGACGTCACACGGTATTAGAGGATAGGCATAATGTAAAATGGTTGAAGGGTTTGATGGGATTATGTATCACACCCGATACCAGCTTACTTGGTATCGTGCAGCATAGGTATATGAATACCTAGGGCTTGTTGGGCACGGGTTTAGATCATGCATTCATTGTGCTTTCTGATGAAATTATTACGCGCCATATATTGCATGATGCGTGTTACATACTGTGTGATGATTTGTGTGAACATTATACATGGTAGATTGTATATGGAACACTAGGGTTAGAAAACATAACCTTAGGTTCGAAACAAATCAACATGATAGTCTGAAATTGAATTGAATAGGTATTAGTGTTTCGCATTTCAAAAACCACTAAGAAAAAAAGGGTAGATGAAAATGGTGTAGTTCATGATGATAAAGCTCTAATAGTGGTAAGCATATACCTACTAATTGAATAAAGAGGAAGAAATCTCAATTTTCCATTTGACATGTGTAGATGGCAAGTCGAGGACGAGGACGTAGAGGTTTGCCCACTCAAGATAGCCAACCATCACCCGCTTTGACCGCCAGCCTTATAGAGGCTATGAGGCCGTGGTTTACCAAGATTGCAATGTGCTAGTTCAACTGGGGGTCAAGGAGGGTCAAATAACCTCTAGAGGTTTAAGGCACATCATCCTTCGACATTCACGGGAGGAGGGGATTCGATGGTGGCTGACCATTGGTTTCGGCTGCACTGAGAAGATATTGGGAGGCCAGGAATCGCTCCGTGATAAAGATTAGACTAGCCAAGATTCCAACAGAGGTGAACCCAAGCATGTACTGGGTCAAGACCTCGAGGGACTTAGAGGCAATGACTTGGGAAGAAAGTTCCATGAGCTTCAGAGCAACATTTTCTGTTAGTCCCGCCAGAGGCAGCTCTGGAGTCTTAGCTGGTGAATAAGAACAATGACAAAGATGGAATACGTGGATAAATCATAGAGTTAGCCCATTTTGTGGTTGACGATTACAGCAGGCTGGCACATGGCTAGAGGAAGTTTAAGGATGGCTCAAGTTCTGTCCATCCGGGCATGATCAGAGATCTCTATAAGATATGGACTTTGATGACAGACTACTCATGGCCAAAGAGAGAGATAGACACAATGCCATCCAGACACTCCAGTATCGTTGACAAATGGAAGGAGGGCCAACCTTCCTCTAGTTCTAGAAAGAAGCAGAAGACTTCTATTCCACGAGGATTTCAAGGACAAGGCCGTGGCTATCAGGGCTAAGGCCATATCAGTGTTCCTACTTGCACAAGACTGATGACATGTTTCCCATTGCCATCACCGACATATAGCGGGGATTGCCTCAAAGGCAAGTGATCCTGTGGTTTCGGGGATGGCACAACCCAATCAATATCAAAGGGACATGCATAGACGCAGTATGTTCCTTTTCACCCCAGTGTAGGCCAAAGGAACCGGTATCAGCCTCAGAGTGCGACACATGCACCTACCATGTCATAGGCAGGCCAAAGAGGCCAGAGTATGGGTCGAGTAAGGGACAGGGCCCACGCATCGAGATCAGGACCTGGTGGCGTGATGCATACAATTGTACCAATCGACGAGCCAATGGATTAGCCGGGCTATATATAGGGTATGTTTCGCTATTCTTATGGGCAGGATATCGCTTTGATTATGGTGCATTGCATTCAATTATTGCTGCATCATATGTGAGAGAATTGGGCTTAGAGGTTAAGAACTTGGAAAAGTCATTGTATGTAAGCTCTCCCCTAGGAACTAGGGTGAGTGTGGATGTGATATGTCGGAGTTGGCGAAAGCTGTAGAGATCTCCGAGATCTCTACTCACTCAGGACTTGAGGTCATGACACGTCGTAGTTTGATGTCATCCTTGGGATGGATCTAGCTGGATCTTCGCACACCGAGTCGTCATTGATTGTGAATGTAGGAGAGTTACCGCCTACACACAAGACTCAGATAATGCGGTTATGTTTCAAGGATAAGACTATGTTTTACCCCGACCGTACAACTCCGTGTGGCAATTTATTAATGAGGGGTAAGCTGGTCAGCGCCCATCAGGAGGACGAGGTGAGACAGACTTGATATGCTCTGTATTGGTATATGAGGATGTTTTTCGATGAGCTACCGGATTACTCCTGCATAGGATGTAGACTTCAGAGTCTGAGTTATTCCCCGGTACGCCGCCTATTTCGTGACTAGATGGCGCCGCTGAGTCACAGGAACTAAGGTTTAGATACGGTAATTGGTTGGACAAGCGGTTCATTGTAATCGAGCACTTCACCATGGGGCCTCGTTCTTTTGCAAAGAAGAAGGACAAGACCCTTTGACTGCGGCATTGACTACCGATGCCTGAATAGGGTTATGATCAAGAATCGAGCATTCATTACCGAGGATCGATGATTCGCTTGATCAATTTAAAAAGGGCGTAAGTCTACCCAAGATAGACCTTCGATCGTTATCATCATTCAGTTAGAGTGCAATATCCTACATGTCATGACGCGGTATGGGCATTTTTCGAAGTTCATAAAGCGATGCCTTGATTGACTAATGCACCAGCAGCATTCATGGATCTCATGCATAGGGTATTCCAACCTATTTGGATCAGTTTGTATTGGTCTTCGTTGATGACATTTTGATATACTCCAAGTCTGAGGAGGAACATGAGGATCATTTAAGGGTCGTCCTACAGGTTTTAAGAGACCATCACTGTATGCTGTTCCAACAAATGAATTTCGGCTTATCGAGAAATTCTCGGGACATGTCGTGCCTGGCCTGTGTGTCAAGAGACTCGAGAAGACGGAGGCCGCAGGAGTTGGGAGAGGCCAAGTCGGCCGAGATACGCGGTTTCTTGGGATTGACGGGGTACTATAGGAGGTTCATTGAGGATTTCTCTCAGCTAGCAACACCTATGACAAGATTGACTCGGAAGGAGGTCAAGTTTGAGTGGAATGACCTGTGTGAGAAAGCATTCCAGGAATTGAAAAGGAGGCTTACTTCAGCTCCTATTTTGATAGTCCCGGAACAGGGACAAAGGTACATGGTGTACTGTGATGCCTCTAAGGACGGACTGGGATGTGTTTTGATGCAGTCTCGGAGTGTAGTAGCTTATGTTCTCGCATAGCTAAAGAATTATGAGTTTAATTAGCCCCACACATGATTATGGAGTCATGCTCATTGTCTTTGCCTTAAAGATATGGCACCAATTATTTGTATATGATGCTGAGGCACTGCATCACAAAAGTCCAATTATCATAGGAATCATATGTGCAATGATGGAGTTTCAGAGGATTGCTCATGATCGCTTGCATTACCATCCTGGTAAGGAAAATATATCTAGAAAGAACACTTTTGAAATTATTATAAAGGTGTAATTTTCAAAATGCTCCAACTGGTCATTTTTTTCCTCTCTTTTCTTCTCCTAACTTGTTCATTTGAAGCCCAAATGGAGTGAATAAGGTGTCATGAAAGCTTGTTAAGTCTCCTATCTAACAACGGGTACATTCCCATCAGAGGTATCACTTTCCTAGCTTTCAATCCGAGCCCCATCGGTGACAATGTGACACGGTTAGGGGAGAGTTAGCTGATGAAGTGGCTTTACATTTATGCTCTTATTATTACTTTTGAGCAAGCCCATTTGTGTTGTTCAAAGGGCTTGCCGTTTGTCTTGTTTACAGGAAGTCATAGTTGTTTTGAAAAGTCAAAATATAGCCATTTATATTTTTATATATAGCCATATGTACCACACTTACAGCTAAAATACACCCATTTTTGTGTTTCGCCGCTTACGCTAGGAAATTGAAACTTCGTCCAATGCTATTGATGTTAGATCGTTTCATGCTTAATTGGCCGGATGATCAATTGAATTCTGGGCTGCTTTCAACCTTCTTCTTCCACCTCTAGCTAATCACACACTGTGCACATAAGGTTTCAACAGTAAGTTGAAAAACCACCTAGCCTCCTAAACTTAGCAAAACCTATCCTAGTTTCGTTGACTACCTTTAATAGGTTGCTGCCCCATGAAAAGAAGGTCAATGAGTCTTCCAAAAATAAAAAAGAAGAGAAAACAAAACAAAAAGAAAAAGAAAAAGAAAGAAGAAAATCGCAACGCTGCCTCAAACCCGAGCACCTGGGCCCCAGTGGCTATATGGCTTAAAGCCCTAAAGCCCGTGCCCTTAAGTTAATCATTCGGGAGCCATCGACTTGGGAGCTCGCCATACGCGGGACGGGTGAGGTCGAGCGAAGTCAGGTGTTGAAGTCTCAAATCGTTCAAAGTCCGGGTGAAACCTGAAGAGTTTGTGGTCGAAAGATCCTTATGGCTTGATGCCCTAAGCCTTAATTGGTTGGGGGAGTCACTGGATCCCCGCATGGACTTTGGTGAGGTTTATTCCTCAAAGATTGCGACTTCGCAACACAACAAGAATTTGCGGAATAAGGGACACAATTTGGACTCAGCATAAATGATTAGGCTCAGTATGTTTGGTAGTTTAGGCATACGCCTTCCTCATCGAGTAAGGCATTGAGTCCTGCAGTGGGGCAGGATTTAAAGATATCAGCCCATCGTGATCTGCACAAGCCAAGGCTGAGCGACATGTCAGTCATCCACACAGATGGTAGTCTTCGGTATAGGGGATGGGTTGTGGTTCCCTAGTTGATAGCTTTGAGAGAGGAGATCCTTAGGGAGTTCCATTGCTCTCGATTTTCTATGCATCCAAAGCAAGACTAAGATGCACCGTGATCTTCGCCGCTGCGATTATCGAGCCGGGATGAAGAGACATGTCGAGGAATTTCAGACAATGATGTCTTACATGCCACAGTGCCACGAACACTAGAGGGGCCAGCTGGCTACTCCATCCATCGAAGTAGCCGAGGGAAGTGGAGCACATCACGATGGACTTTTGCGGACCCACCGCCGCCGACACCGCGCAGGTATGTCATGAGCACGGGCGACGGACTGCCTCACTAAGTCGATACACATTTTCTATGCGCATTCACCGACCTTCACATTGGAGGAATTTTGCCGACTATATATTCGAGAGATTGTTCTACGCACAGAGTACCGTTGTTCATAGTATCTGATGTGTGATCCTGTGTTTACGACACACTTTGTAAGGAGTTTTAAGGCCACGGGACATAAATACTCGATGAGCACCGCTTTTCATCCACAGACATATGGTTTGTTGGAGGGGACCATACAGGTTTTAGAGGACATGCTACGAGCATGTGTCCTAGATCATAAGGGTAGCTGGGAGGAACACTTACCCTTAGTGGAATTTGCCTATAAAAACAATCATCAGGCGAGCATGCAGATGGCACCTTATGAGGCTTTGTATGGGAGGCCATGTCGACCTATGATTTGTTGGATAGAGGTGGGAGAGAGGTCCATCACTAGTCCGGATTTGATTAGAGACACCTCGGAGAATAAGGCTCGATATGAAGCCGCCTTCATCGCTCTCGTAGCTCGATGCGTAAGAGCCACGCCGACAGATCGCCAACCCTGTAGTTCGAGTACGGTGATCATATCTTCTTGAAGGTGATGCCTAAGAGAGGAGTGGTCAGATTCGGCAAGTGGGGGAAGCTAACACCGAGATATATCGAGCCTTTCGAGATACTCGAGAGGGTGGGCACAGTTGTGTATCGTTTGGCATTATCGCCGAGCTTATCAAAACATGAGGGTGTTCCACGTTTCCAAGTCTAAGCATACTTTGGGATCCAAATTTCATGTAAGGTATCGAGGAGGGGTTGTTATCGATACGTACGGGACCTTCGAGGAGGGATCGATGTGCATCATGGATAGCCGGATCGTGTTCACGCAAGACTACGAAGCAGCGAAAGTGTCATGAAACACCGAGGAGCCGGAGATAACATATGGGAATGCGATATTAAGACGAGTGCAACCTATCATTTCCTATTTAAGGATGAAGGTATGTGGTTTAGTCGTTTGGTGATTAAATGACTAGTTTGTATGCATGTGATTGTGTACGGTTGCATATGCATGTGATTTGATGTGTATGTGTGTGAAATTTCGAGACAAAATTCTTTTGAGGGGGGAAGAATGTAAAACTTGGGAAAAATACAATTTTTATGAAAAAGGGCAAAATAGTAATTGTCGCAATAGTATAGGTTGAAAACCTGAAATTTTTCTAGATCTTAGATGACGAAATAGATTTCACTGTTGGAATCGTCTTGTGAAATCTAGTTGCCTAGTCGAATTTTGTCGAATTCTGAGACAGTTGGAATTTCAAATTTTTCGAGGTATCGAGTGTCGAGTGACACAAGGAGTGGTGTCACATAGCATGACCATGTAGATGCCACATGGTAGCTTGTGAAGGGTGCACATGGCTTGAGATCCATGTGGTGTGGAAATTGCCACTTGATGCATGTGTCCATGTGACACATGTCACATGAATAGTAAAAAGGAAAAGATCCATGGCTCACATTTAGACATGTGTCATGTGGAGATGTAAGTCAAAACAAGAGGGGAAGTCTAAGGGGTGACCATGGAGGCCATGTGTCACACCCTAGAAGGAAGGAAATCCAAGTTTTGGATAAGATAAAGAGAGAAAGCAAATGAGAAAGGGACATGTGGCAAGGAGAAGGTGGAAATAAATTTCCCACTTGAATCAAGTGGATCAATTCGGTGGGGAGAAGGGAAAAAGAAGGGAAAGAAAAAGAGAGAAAAGAAAATAAAGAAGAAGAAAACAGGACTGAGAAGCTCCACCTTATCTCTAGGATCCATGGAGATCAGGTTGTCGATTTTCGTCGGAGCTAGAGGCAAAGTTCATCTATGCGACGAGAGCTTCGCATAAGTACAAGAATCTGGGGTTTTCGCCAAACTCCAAGAGGTAGGGGTTTTCCTCCTACTTTGGTTATTCTTGGTCTAAGAGCAATTTAATGACATGGGTTTCGGGCCGTTGCGTTGTGACTTGCCTGCCCTAAAACGCTAGGATCAACACCGAATTTTTAGACTGCTTTCTGGGCAATGACCGATTTTTGGATCAGAAGCGCTGCTTTTTTACGCTAAGTATCGCAAAAATGAATAACTTGTTGGTTGTGTGAAAATCATGTTAATGTATCCTTATATGATGTATTGACGTGAGATACTTGATGGATGTGAATTATATGTAGAAAATGTAATTATGCATGGATTATTAATGTTGCATGTAGTACTCATCATGCATGTAATGATGTGAATCGCATGAAAATGACATTCGCATTTCATATGCATGAGGACATCGCATGAAACAAAAGGAGCGCATGACACGGGTTTCAATGAATTTTATATCTGAGGGTCATTTTAATAAACATATTATAATTCCGAGTATGTCCATTTAAATCTTATCTGGGAGAATGTCTAATAAATTATATCGAAGGGTCATTCCAACAAATTTTATCGGGCATGCTTTAATAAATTATATCGAGGGTCATTCAATAAATTATATCTGAGATTTGACAATGAGTTTTCAAAAACAAAAAATAAAATCTTTTGTTTTGAAAACAGCTTTTCATACATGGCAATGCATGTGTGAGGGAGCGACGAGACTCGAGACATGTGGCATATGTAGACATTCGAGTAGGAATGTGCGCATTTTTACTGAATGTGTGTGTTTGCATCGCATGCACTTAGTGGGGAGTAGTCTTTGGTAGAGTATTCCCACCGCCTGTCAGGAAAATATTTTCTCAGTACTGTAGGTACAATGGGAGATGAACACATCCAAGACCTTAGTCAGTGAAAAGGCCAAATTATGACTTTATTCATGTATTTTGTAAAATTCTAGATAAATATCCATTATTAAATTCTCAGATAGTTTATCCAGCCAGGAGGTTGTAAACGAAGTTTTGTAATAAAACTTATTTAGACTTTGTTCAACAATGTGTTGGAAAGCTTTTCAGATTTTATAGACGCTGTATAACATGTATAGAAGCAGTAGTATGAAATTTATCGCAATTGGGTGAGAGCTAGAGGGGCGAAAGGCAGCGTGGAGGCTAAATACCCATCGCGTGCTCTTCGGTCGCGACAGAGGTTTCTATCTCGATAGGTTTTCTTCGTCACATGCAGCCTTCGTGTAGTGTCGCCGGCATGGTTCCTGTGTCGCAGCGCTTCGGTCGATCGAAGCTCGTTTTTTCTATTGCTGCGATGTGGGTTCCCCACATCACGCGGATAATGTTTTATTTTTGTTGCGGATAATGTCGCGCGGCCGCAGGTTCCCTTGTCGCGACTGATGCGGCCGAGGCAAGAGGACAAGGTTGCCATAAGGAGATTGGTCAAGGCCAAGGGATTTTGTGTCGTAATAAAGAATTGTAGTGTCGCGCATTGTGATTTCATGGAGTCAGGTCGCGATGGCATTCTATGCGTCTGTCGAAGTGTGGCCAAGACCGTATGGCCTTTGCGGTCGCCACACAACATTTTCAGGTTGTGATGAGTCGCCGTGCCAGGAGTTTTTATGTCGCAACAGAGTGGGCAACGTTGGAGAGGTTTTATGTCTCGATAGAATATTTTATGTCACGACAGAGCGCTGCTGGGTCAAGGATTTTGTGTCATGACAGAAAATTAGGTCCCGACATGCATAGCGTGAGAAGATTTATGTCGATCAATATTTTCTCAATACAATGCAGTGTGGCCATAAATGGGGAGGTTTTGAAGTTATGATAGAGAAAATTCTATGTCGCGACATACTGGGCTAGGCCGGGTAGGTTTTCTATCGCTAATGGGTATTTTTAGTCGTGACAAAGTCACTACAGTGCGGAGAAATCACGTAGATGCTACCCGGCGTCAAGACAGAGAAGCATGTAGTGAGGGAGAAATTTTGTCGCAACAGAGGGTTTCGGGTCGCGATAGAGTCGCATGATGTGCATGCGGCGCAATCAGGAAATGCGCACGACTGGGACGGCGCTGCACAGAGAAGTCTCCGGCTTCGCTTCTTTATCGCGACATACTTGGATAAATGAATTAAAAAAAAAAAAAAGCCAATCAATTCATCGATCTAGGTATCACAAGAACTGCGGATCAAACCGCTGGTGAATTACGTAATTGCTCGGTCCTTTCGCTCTAAGAACCGTAGTTCGGGCAAAGTACATACTGGAAAATACAGGCTTGAGTTGGGATTCATTAATTTCGTTATTACTCCTACTCGGACCAACAAGCATAGCTAGATCCACTCTAGGATGCGTTTGGGTGATTTTAGAAACTAATTCATCATTTCCCAAAACACTCCCACTCGAAGATAATGGATCCAATTCTTATGCAGAGGAAACAATTTGGTCATTAGTTTCATACAATAATAGATCTTCACCTATTTTGCCCTGCTTAGTGGAAAGTATCAAAAGAATGTGACACTTCGTGGATTCACCATTATGTTACCACCTTCCTTACTCACCTATGAAAAAATACATCCTTTAGATTGCTTATCAGATCTTATGTAAAGATACTTTCTTTCCTCTCGCACTCGACTCTCTCCATATTTATGAGAGGAATTATGTACATAGGTAGCATGATGAGCTTAAAAGTCATCTATTTTTAATCCATTTTTCTGTTTGATTTTCATCCTAAAAGACAATTAATATGCGTAAATAAGGAAGAAACTCACCAATTTGTTATTAGCAAGGAGGAAAGAGTTAAGAAAAGCAAAGAGAAAAATGCAAAGAATTTGCGGAGTAAAAATGCAGAAATGGCAGGCGTAAATGAAAGGCCAGGGAATTAATGTGTTGCGCTTTGGGTTTGCACAAATTATTTATGTGTCGCGATATCGTGAAAATTTGAAGGAAATTTTTAATGTGTCGCGAAGGCATCATGCCAAAGTAACCGAGACTAACCAGAGATTTAGGAATGATGTCGCGAAGGTCGATCTTCGGATGTGGCGACGGCGTCGATGTCGCCATGCGGATGAGGTCGTGACAAGAGAAGCACCCTGACGCTATGACAGGTTTGAAAAGATGAACTGCTAGATTGCCGTTGTCGCGACGTAGACCGACGCCGCGACAAAAAGCAACTAGTTGAAGCCTGTGAGACTAAAAAGTTGATGTCGCGGATAAGAGATTAATGTCGCGCATAAGACGTGATCGGGGCCGGGTTGCGTATCCCGTTGATGTCGCGACAAGAGATCGATGTCGCGACATAAGAAGACATCTGTTCCAAGATGCAGAGACTTAGTTGATGTCGCGACAAGAGATCGATGTCGCTACACTAGGAACGACAAGCCAGCGCCGCAGGTGCCATAAAGTGATGTCGCTATTAAGATATTGATGCTACACCAGAACTTACCGCTGAACGCCAGCGACATGAGCTTCAAGGTCGCCAGAAGGAATCATGTCGCTGAAGATCGTGAACGGTCAGCTTCGAAACCCTGTGGAGCTACAGAGTGATGTCGCTGACAAGAGATTGATGTCATGGCATCGTGGACTACTACCAAGTTTAGTTTAAGCCGATGTCGCGACAAGAGATTGCCGCCGCGTAATTCGAAACCATCAGTTCAAAGTCGCAGACCAGTTGATGTCGCCGGCCAAAGAACGGCGTCGCGACACGGGCTAATGTCGCGACATTGATTCCTCGTCGCTGACATAAGATGCTTCAAGAAAACAAAGGAATGTCAGTGACTTATTGATAAATGCGTCGCAACGCGCCAAACTAACCGATGTCGATAAGGGATTTGAGGTCGCGACCGAACAACAAATACGGGCTACCCACTTGGAAATCCACAAAAGAATGCATTGGAATTAGGGCCCAACTCGTAACCCTTATAAACACGGCCGCTATCAATGTGGTGCTAAAACTTCGCGAACACTAAGAGAGATCCGACAAATAAGGCCCTCGTATTTTTATTTTCTTTTATTTTCTTTTTCTTTTCTTTGTTTTTTTCGCGCTTTTTCTTCCATTTTAGTTTAGATTGTAAAGAGGTTGTATTCCGCCTTTAATTTGATTCAACGTTAGCCGTAGAAGGATTTACCGAATGCGCATTTATATTTTTTTGTGGCTCATCGTCTCCGTTGTTCAATTCCAAACAAATTTTGGATTTAACACCCAGTTTCCGATTTGATAAAGTGGTTTCATTTGATCGCTGAAGCCAATGTGTATGGTATAATTCCGTGAATTTGGCTCAACTCCATCAATCGAATGCTATCGGCCGTAAATAATCTTCCGTATTTTTATCTAATATAGCCGAACTCTCTCGTATGTTAAATCGACTACCGGGTTTTGTTTCAGATCTTGGAATTGATCCTAATTTCAAATTCTTATACCCATAACGAGGCCACATGTACCTGTTTCGTGAGTTCTCTGGGTGACACAGAGAAGGCATTCCTGAGAGTAAGAAACAATTTCGGGAAGGTATTCAACCCGATATTGTCGATTCAATGCCTGTGATATTTAAATCAATACATCCTCTTCTCACTTGTAACCGAGAATGAGTCGAATGAGTTAATAATTTAAGTATACGTGAGAGTTCAATTCCTCAATTCGACACAGTGAATTCGATCCCGTGTTAGCAAAGATCTAATCAAGGAAAGAGTAAGCTATTCTAATTTTGAGGGTGATAACCAAGATAGTGCAAACCCTAAGAATGACTAAATATGAGCTCAGTCTCCGCAGCTCCAGGCTGGGTGGGGTATGAAGTATCGAGAAAGAAAATACCCAACAAGGCTACTAGATTTGGGAAGTAGTTATCTCACCCTCTCGTGTTCGAGAGAAACAGCTTAAGGTGAGAGATGATGAACTGCGGTGGTTCGAGAGGTCCACCACACTATATTAACTCGACTAGTTTTAAGATCCATCAGAGTTCAGAAACAAAAGTTACAAAGACATCGTAGGGAATTGATTCTTCACAGCTGATTATTCAATGTTTCCTTTAGAGATAATCTAAATCTAAATTTGTTATTTTGATATTTCAATCTTCAATTCATTTGTTATTCAATCATTTTTCTTTTTGGCATCATTATTTTCAAGCTTTCAAAGCAAAATCTCATTATCGTATTATCGCCCAAATTTATGGAGCTTAAGTAGTCAGTAGTTGATTGAAAATTCCTTGAGATCTCTGGTGATCGGGAGCATTGACTTAAATCCATTTTATTACTTGTCGACCTGTGCACTTGCAGTATACTGGATCAAAACCACACGAAAATGGTTTTCTTCTATAAATATCTTTAATCAACGTGATAGTTAAAGAAACTCACACTCAAGTCGAATATTTATTTATATCGAGATTAGACAATAAATTCGGATAATAAGTCTTTAAATTTGAATAGGTGTTTTGATCCATAACAATTCTATTGATGTAGTCTCAATTAGTTTTATGGCATTATTGCCGGGGATTAGTTAATAGTCTTTGGCAACAAGTATATAAATTTGTACATGTCTTTTGGTCCTAATAATACAAGACAACCCTAAGAATCTTAAAGAAATTTAGATAAGGTTTTCTATCGGGTCCATAACCTTGTACGGATGTGGTAACAGACTGAGAGGGCACACTCAAGCAGATAAATGTAAAGACCCCTCTCGGGATGCTCGTTTAATTCTTTTTATTTACTTTTTGTTTATTTGTTTTTTTTTTTAAAAGTATCGCGACCCGAATCCCCTGGCCGACCCCCGCTGGCTGATCTGAACTGATTCTGATGATTCGACTCCATTTTCATTTATCTTATCAAAACATATGTCATTTCTTTTTTTTGAGTTTTTAATTACGTGGAAGCTGTTTCAAATGGTAGGCTCATAAAAATTTACTTTTATACAATACGTTTACAAAATGGTGTATCTTGCCTTTACAAAATGATATACAAATCACTATTTCAGAGATTAACTTTTTTGTTCACAAAATATCACATGTTCAAAAGAAATGATATGCATATGACATATATACTATACGCAACTTTCTATGACTCAGGTTTCTTGGATCTTGCCTTCTTTCATGTTTACTCGAAACCTGCGCATAGATAAAAACTACACGCTAAGCATTTTCATACTTAGTGGTTCTATACGGTTCTATTCTCAAATTCAGTTTAATATGACATACATTTGTCATAAAATCATGCCTCTTATATCAAACTATACTCATGCTTATTCATTTTCACATGTTTCTACTTTATAACAGACCATATCAAATGTATACATTTTCACATGCTTTCACTTTACAGATCACTAATCATATCAAAATGTGCATTTTCACATGCTTTCACTTTACAAATCACTGATCATATCAAAATGTGCATTTTCACATGCAACCAATTTATTTAACTTAAATCATGAGATTCAAACATAAACTCCCAAGGATGTATTTAGTTTACAAATCCCATTTACACTCATCAAGTTTGTTATTTCACTTTGTCTATACACTACATTCACGACTTCGATTTCGCTCGGGGTTGAATCCCCGTCCTTTTGTCATTCGGTAATGTGCTTATACATTTAACAATTTCGGTCTCCCATCATGACGGATGCCGATTGGTGCATCCCGCCAAGTGGTCATTTAAAAATTCCATACACCATCATCATGGATGCCGATTGGTGAATTCCACAAAGTGAGACATTTTAACAATTCCATACACCATCATGATAGATGCCGATTGGTGCATCCCCCCAGCGCGACATCAATTTCATTTAGCCTTCGCGATTGTGATGCCACCGTGCATCCCTCCATGTTAGTCGTTCGGTATATCAATTCAATTCAAGATGCCAAGAATTGACCAATTCGTTTATACTTCAATTAATCACTCACATGCAATTAATTGTCAAACATTTCGAATATCACATTTTCAAATCCATATGCACTTTCGTAATATCATTTCAAAGGTATACTCATTCCATATAATCATTTCAGATTTATTTGGTAAACTACCAAAACACTTGAAATCCGAATATAATTACGGTGAACAAAGAACTAACAATACTTGAATCATAATAGAGGTCCGAAGAACTAATCGGGTCGTTTACCAAGCTTTCTTTCTTCGATCTCAATCTTAGGTTAGGTGATCCTCACCTGTCCCTAGTCAATAACAATCATGCCACTTTTAGTGGATAAACAATTATTATACATTTTTAGTGAATAACAATTAATCTTCGTTAACGGTTTAGGGTTAAGACACTAAAGACGAACTCGCTTCATCGAGGTGGCGAGGCATGCTATGCTTTTCTACTTAGTTTTATTCTTATTCAACTCATTATTTCCTTTATTGTGGTTCCTTGGGCAATCTGGGTAAGGAACACGGACTTAATAGTGCAAAGTATGCAAAAATAGGGTTTCTAGGAGCATCATACCGATACCAGTCCTTCACTGTCAATGGGTACCGGTACCCAAATTTTTGGTACCGATACCACATCCCCTTTGCACAATGGGTACCCTGTGACTTTTATGGTTCGTCAGAAAATGGCATATTTTGACATTTCTCATCCATTTTTTTTCAATAAACCTCCTCAAATCCATCATATATCAAAATCCACCATAGAATCCACCCAAAACAACTCCAAAAGTGGTTTAGCACCAATAAAAAACCCCTTTTCTTAAGTTAGGGCTTTTCTCCAAAATCAAAATCACAAAAGATGAAGTTAGGGTTTTGTTTTCTTACCTTAGCCTCTTCCAATCTCCACTTCTAAGTTGCTTAATCACAATGGACCAATAAAATGGGAAGAAACCCAACCAAAACTTGATCCTTCTCTTGACCTAACTCTCTTCTCCCTTTTCTCCTCTCTCCTTCTCCAAAAAGGGGATTTGCTCAAGAATGAGCTCCCTTAGACCACTTTTATTCTTTAAACTTATTTAAGTGTAAGGGGCCATGTTCGCCTTCCACACTTAATCTCATTTTCTCATTTTTCTCATTTTAGCACTTCAATTTACTTTCCTTTCATTTAATTATCTTTTGCATTTAAGCCATTTTCATTAGACCTTAGGTCCTTATTTTACAAATTCCAATTTCACTCCTTTACACTGGTTTATTTCTGTGTTTAATCAATTTCTCATTTTAAAATATAACATTTAATTATATGCTCACATATTCATTTCACATTTCACCATTTATCAATTTTCCCGGAAAAACCCAAGTTTGGCTCAATTCATACCTGGAATATATAATAAAATTATTATAAAAATTCCAGGGTATTTTTGGGGCGTTACAACAATTGTGGTTGTTAATAATGCATTACCCTAATAGGTGATAGGCAAATGAGCTTGAGCCATTATTGACCTAACCATTTCAAGAAGAGTCCTATTATGTCTTTTTGTAACTCTATTTTGTTGTGGAGTGTATAGGATAGTCAACTGATGTACCATTCACTTTTCATCACATAATCGTTTGAATTGATCATATCAATATTCTTGACTTTGATCAGTTCTTAATGCTTTGATATTCTTATTTTACTGATTCTCAACTAAGTTCATAAACTTGATAAAACAATCTAATGCTTGAGATTTATGAGAAATCAAATAGACATAATCATATCAAGTGAATCTATAAATGTGATGAAATAAACTGCCCCCCGTCTAGCTTTGACATTCATTGGACCACAGATGTCTGAATGGATTAATTGCAATAGAGTTATAGTTCTGGTTTATTTTCCAAATGGTTTTCTCTATGTTTTTCCATGTAGACAATGTTCACATGTTGATATCTCAACTTTGTCCAAACTTCCCAATAAGCATTCTTTGGCTAATCAATTCATACGGTTTTGGCTAATATGACAAAGTCTAGCATGCCAAACATTCACATTATTTTCATAATTAACAACTGATGTTATATAAGAAAAACATTCATTGTTTTCGACATGTTCAACATCAAGAACTATAAAATCATCAAAGAAATAACCAGAACTATAATATTGTTGTCCTAAAAACAAATCAACACCTTGTCCATGAAAACACAATTCAAAATCAAGTTTAATCAAAACCAACGCAGAAACTAAATTCTAATGGATGTCAAGAGCAAATAACACGCGTGTAAGAATAAAGTTTGGCCACTTCGCATGACTAATTTACATGTGTTAATTCCCTTCACTTCAACCTTAGAGTTGTTTCCTACATATATCCATTTTGTTCCTTGCGAGATTCGTCAAAATTCTACTAAGGCACTTTTGTTCTTCGCTACATGGTCCGTGGCTTCTGAGTTTACAGTCCATAAAGGATAGGATTTAGTAAAAAAGACATGACTAGAAACATAAATTGTACTAACAATTGCAAAAAAGGTCATTTACCTTCTTGGGATCCTTGTAGTCACGTGAAAAATGCCCTTTCTTACCATAATTATAACACTTGAGCTTGGACACATGCTTCTTTTTCTTGAAGAAGCCTTTCTTCTTTCCATTTTCGAGTTAATTGAACTTTTGTTTTTTCTTTGCCCGAGCATCTGTTTGACTATCTTGTTGGTTCCCACCATAAAATTTACGCTTGCGCTATTTTCCACCATGTGAGCTAGAGCTAGCCATGTAGACATCAACACTTGTCTTGCTAGCCATGAGGTGATCTTCCTCAAGCTCCAAGTGGCGCATAACATCTTCCAAGGTCTTAATGTTTTCATTATGGGTCAAATGAATTTTCATATGTTCCTAACTTTGGGGTAGTGAACGAATCACGACTTGCACTTGTTGTTCATTAGTAAGAGTATGACCTGCATCCTCAAGTTCACTTATCATATTTGACATTTGCCTCAAATGTTTTTTCATGTTATGTTCAGGGCATTTTTTGTAAGTGTCAAATTTAATGGTAAGTGGTCTTAGTTTGGTTATGGACGTACCATCAAACCTTTCAAAGAGTGCAGACCACAGGTCTTTTGTTATCTCATATTTTTTGAACTTCCTCATGATGTCATCATCCATGCTGCTCAGCAACGTGATGTGAGGTGTGGAGTTATTCTTTTTCCAAGTCTCATAGGCTTCATGATCCCTTCTATATTGGGTCGTGTTTCCTTGCTCAGGTTCTAACATGAACATTTTTAAAACCTCAAGAGCTTCTTACTATTCTAGAACTATTGGTTTTTCATACTCCAGATCTCATAATTATTGTCATTTAATTTTTCACCCTTATTGAGTTCAACCACGATGTTCTTAGCAATAGTTGCCATTTGTTATACTAGAGGCAATCAATTAGGCACTATAAATAATTCCCAAGTCATACATGAATGTTAAATTAATTGTAAAGTGTTAGTTGAGCATAGGACGAGATTCGAAAGTTCACTATGTTCCCAATCATCGTCTAAGATTCCTAAGTTCAATTAACTACTTTGCAATTAATTGTTGTCTTTCTAAAGTCACTAAACTTTAGCTAACTTGTACTAAAAAAAATTTAAACAATAACTAGCAATAAATTCATTGCATTGTGGGGTAATTTATACAAAGATAGAAATTATAAATGCATCAAACTAGAGACACAAAGTTAACTATCACTGTCAAACATTTCGTGTAATTAATAAACATAAAATTAAGACAATTGCATGGAATGAATAGGGAATTGAATCATCCAATATGTTCTTCAGTTTCGAAAGAAGTTCATATTTGACTTTTGGTAACTTGGGGATCCCGAGCTTTAGGTTTCTTCCTTTCCGGATGGACACACCATACATAAGTCTACTAGTCTTCCTTACAACCCAATTCACATACTCAGGGATAAAATCCTAACAAGTTTTGTATAAGTTCTTTCGTGATCATAAGGGTAACTATTCCATAAGGAATCAAGAATTCCCTATTCATTTGGTGATCTGAGGCATGACCTCAGAGCCTTATATTTTTCAATACTTCTAAACAGGTCTCCTTCCCAAACAAAATTTTGAATGTGACCATTGATTTATATTTTATACATTAGGTTGTCAAAATCATCATCCTTGACATATGCTTCTAAATTCATTCTGTCAAGATCCTTTATCATATTCAACGAGATTCGAACTAGGGTCTTTTAAAAGAAATAGGAAGGGGTCTTAGCTAAAAAACCTAATTGTCTTCTATAATCATACTAATATGAAAATTGGACCATATCCATTTTAAATGTTATTATTATAATAATAATAATTATCTAAAATGTATTATACCAAGAGACTATATAGGCTCATTCTTACTTTGTCACTTCATATTGTTCAAAGGGGAGGGGGAGGGGGGTTTAATCCACCGAGAATGGATTATTAGATTCGTATCTCTAACTAACACCCTTTTTGTTTTTATTTTATTTGACAAAAAAAAACTCATATATATATATATATATATATATATTCGTTTAAAATCATAATCCAAGATATCCGTTATATATTTATTTAACTCATAAATATATATCTCCTGTTTTTAAGATTCCCCTCAAAAAAAAAGGTGCTCAATAACACACGATCATGCAAATTTGTATATGCATATTAATATAAAAAAACTCTATAATCTCTCTCTGGTTGTTACATCCAATAGATGCAGAGAACAAGATCTCGGATAAGAGAAGAAAAAAAAGAAAAGGAACATGGGGTCTCCATAATCCGATATGGGAACGTGGGTCCATATTTAGGTAAGTTCCTCTTCCTCTTTCATCATAAAAGCAATATTTATTTATTTGTCTGTTTAATGATATGAGAAAAAAAAAACTTTTTTTTAATTTCTATAATTTTAAAAAAAATCCAACTTTCTAAGACTTTCTACATATCCATAACCATATTAATAATAATAATAATTTAAATATTATTCGTGGAGTGTCATGGATTCAAACCTGCACTCCATTACTCCAAAGACCCGTGTCGCCTCGTCGCTCTAGCCCACATTATGCAACTACTGCCGCCACAGATTAAAAACCATGTGGGAGCTAACCAGATGAGAGAGTTTTAAACCCCGTCTGGGATCCCGAGTCTCAACCAGCCCATCCTATCGTGATATGGAAAGCTCATATAACAATACAAAAAATATATTTATCCACTCGGGATTTCTTGGGCCCCACCCTTTACGTCTCAAAAACATAAACCCATTGTGAGAATTTAGTCATTGATAAGGAAATAGAGATTTTATCACCAAAATCACAAGATTATCTTCCCTATAATCAAGGAGAAATTCGAGTATAAAACATAAAGACTCCCCACGAGGGAAAGGCATGCAACTCCAATTGCACTAACTCATTTCTTTCTCTTCTCCACCCTCGGACTTTAATCATCTGGAGAGGCTACGACACACCGTCGAACTCCTTGTAGGTTTATATCGTTTACCGATGCTCGAAGGTCAGACGATCCAAGTTACGACAATTGGCGCCGTCTATGGGAATCAAACAAAAAGTCTCATCAACGACGTGCAAGAGCTTGGCTCTAACGACTATCCAGTAGCCCGTCGCCTCTAGTAACTCGGACGTTTCCCCTTTCCACATCTACTTCGTCTGACACAGTTGTAATGACCAGCAACTTGGTGATCCAGTCGCCCAAAGCTCAATTTCTTCATCGCGTCACATTACGAGAAGAAACAGGAGGAGCAAGGCGCGTATGAGGGAATTCATGTGGATTGTTTAAATACTCAGTATGAAAATGATCGCTTGTAGGCCTCAGTGGTGAAAAAGGCACGATCTTGGCAAAAGAGACATGCAAGACAAAGATTAAGTAAGGCACTCGACTGCTCACGATAAAGAAAAGGAGCCCATCATTCCTGACGATGTAGATACCCCAGCAAACGACGAGTTGTCCTCGGGCAGCTCGCCAAGCCTCTCCCCAACAAAAGTAGCAAGGCCAGGTCACGCCAGAGACACTACATCGCCCTACATTCAGCAATGCCGATAATGGAAAGTTCCTCCAGGCAAGAAGAGAAATAGACCGATGGCAGAACCAGCCAAACGAAGTGCCTAGGAATGTGTGTGCATTACCCAAGGGTGTAATGCCGCCCATGCCGCAAGTATACCCCGCCTCTCTAACAGACCTACGCCTACACACCGCTTGCAAAGAACGTATCCGGAGTCCCGATGACATGCTCTCCCAAATTCTTGGGGTTCACACATTCCTCGATCACGAGTCATTCCAACTGGGCTCATTATATCACCTTTCATCATTATGTTTCATGCCCATCGACCCTTTACTTGATCACATGCTCCATTACTAATCGTACAAATGACTTTGAATGCCGACAATGACCTTCTACTATGGTAAGCTCCTGGCTTAGCTTCATTAGCCCTCGTGACTAGCCTGGTTTCACAAGCTCCCGTGAAGCTCAATAATACGTTTAACACCTATGCTCAGTGCGTCAGAAAAGGAATATTAGTTCCTTATAAACTATTTTGAAACATGAAGAAGAGTCCGTACAGGACTTCACAATGAGGTTCGGGCAAGCCGTCCAACAAATAGAATTTTACAGCATGGATGCAGTCCTTCGTAACTTTGTAGAGAAGCTCACAGTCATTCACTCCCTTCTTCCACTCCCTATCTCTAGACCCGCCAACAACAATGGAAGAGTTATACAAGCGGGCAGACATATACTCAATGTTGGAGGACAATATCCAAAAGCAACCCAGACAGTCATAATCACAAACTAAATGGTTGAGAAAGATAGGTCATGGAAAGAACCTTAAGGATTCGTGGTATGCGTAAAATCAAGCCTGAAGCAGAAGACGTCAGCCCACAGAGCTCCATACCCATACATTATCACAACCATGCACGTTGCATGTACGCTATGCCAAGAAGTGTGACCGTTGCTAGCGACAAGCCCTTGTTTCAAAGGTGCCGGCCCAAGACCTAACGACCATAACGAGCCCCTGGCCCTTCGCTCAATGGGGAATGGACATCGTAGGGCCACTTCCTACTGCCCCGACCCAGAAGAAGTTATTACTGGTTGCCACCGACTATTTCAGAAAATGGATAAAATTGAAGCCTTTGCATCCATCAAAGATAAAGAGGTTGTTTAGTTTGTATGGAAGAACATTATGTGTAGGTTCGGAATACCCCAATCGATCAGAATCGAAACGGGCCATAATTCGGCTAGCTCTGGGTATATAGGAATTTTTACAGTTAATTGAAAATCAAAAACTTGTATCAATCTCACTCGCGCTCACAAAGTAACGACTATGCATAAGCATCTAATGGCATTTATCCTGACACCAAAACGCCTACATTCAACCAAAGGAAAGTGGGTAGATGAATTACTAGGGGTTTTACGCCTACACAGAGCAACTACAATGGAAGCTAACTCGGCATATCATTCACTCCATGTATGGGATGGAAGCTGATCATCCCTATAGAAATTCCGATGCCCACCGTGACGAAAGAGCATAATTCTCGCTGAGAAAGCAACACTAAGCCATACTAAAGACCTGCATACATCGGGCCGACGAGTTTCAGAAGTGGCAGCCAGGCGTGATGGGCCACATACCAACAGAGACTGTAAACTTCAGACAACCGACGTGTAAAAGCCGTACATTACATTAGTCTATAATTAGTCTTAAAAAGGGTTTTTGAAAACATGACCAACCTAGTAGACAGGAAGTTTCAGCCCAATTGGGAAGGGCCATACAAGGTAGTTCGAGTAGGGACAGTCGGGTCTTATGCGTTAAGTAAGCCAGACAGGACTGTTGTGCCCAGGATGTGGAACGCCATGCACCTTAAGTAGTCTTATCAGTAATGTTTTCTTTGAGGATACTGTCATTGATAAAGATTATCTTTTAGACATTTTCTCTAAAAGCCTATAGTTGCTTCTCTTCAAAAGCCCACATAAGGTTGTTGTTCTATTGGAATTTTTAAAAGCCCAGATATGGTCAAGGTCCCGCCGCATTTTTAAAAGCCTGTGACGTGGTTGTTGGCCCCACCGCCATTTCTTAAAAGATCGATATGGTCAAGGGGCTCTACCGCATTTTTAAAAATCCAAATTATCGTTGTTACCCCGCTGCATTTTTTGAAAAAAAAAAAAACCCAGATATGTTGTCAGTCCTTCCGCATTTTAAAAGTCCGTGTACGATCAAGCACTCCCGCGACACTCACAAAAGTTCAGATAAGGTTGATATCATCCTGGCACTTATAAAAGCCTGTGTACGGTCAAGCACTGGCCTGACTCACAAAAGTCCGTGATAAGGTTAATATCCCGCTTAGCACTTATAAAAGCCTCGTATGGCTTGCTACCCCACCCAAGACTTCAAAAAGACCGTGATGTGCTTCCACTGGTTGGCACTTTCAGTCCAAATGAGGCCCCATCTCTAGCTGGAACTTTCAGCACCGTGATTGGGTGACTCTAAGTCACGGGCACTTCTTCAAAAGTCCAACCTTGTGGCTCCTAGCCCGCTGATGCATGTTCAAACACAACAATGGCTCTTAGCTTGTGGACTAGAGTATAGGTCCAAAATAGTGCCTTGCCTTCTGGCCCATGTGCAAACCCTTGCTATGATGCACCTCGACGGTCATTACTTTAATGGCTGTTGGGGGGCACCTAGGGTTCGCAAAGAACACTGAAGGAAGTAGTGAAGTCAACACCAACCTGTTGGTTACCGTTTAGCCTGCGGGAGCACCCATGTGGAAAATCTAGCAGCAAGGTTAAACATATCATCCTCTCTCTCCTTGGCCGGCTCACTAGAGATTAGGTCCACCCAATCCACGAAGACCTACTAGTCCCCGTCCCAAAGAGGGGCCTGGACCGGGTCTAACCTTCTTGCCTCTTCTCTCATCACAAAGCAGGCCGTGAGCCTTAGTTTCTCCGTAAAGGTGATAGTCAGCCGAACGAAAGCAACTAAGGCTCCCTTCGATCTCACGAGGCTCTCGAGCTGAACCCGCTTGGAAAGAGCTACTCGGGATTGACTTCAAAAGATCAAAAATAACAAAATGTTCTACCTGACGCCTCTCGGGCAAAAGGGACCGGGATGACTGGGGCTATGTAAGGAAAAGGGTCGAGCCTAACTCTAGTTTTTCATCGATAAGAGGAGCTCTGCTTCGCCCCTCTTAGTGATATTGAGCAACCGACTGATGTTGAGAAACATTTCACACACGCTTTGTATCTAAACACACGTTCAATGCACATATTAATTCTCTCATTCCCTTCAACTTTCTCCACTCAAGGTTTAAAAGCACCGTATTTTTCCCGATTGAAGAAGCATCAACCTTCAACCGGGAAAAAGGGGGGAATTGTGAGTACCGTGACCTTTAGACCTAGACCTACGACTCATCAGCCCAACGCCCACGTTGTCGTCGCGCTGGCCGTGATCATGCAAAGAAATTTCAAGCCGATTGTCAGATAAACCATGTGGAAGAATCCAACTAATAGTTTTAAACCCCGTCTAGATCCTGAGTCCCCACCTACCATCCTATCGCATATGGGAAGTTCCTTATGGATAATACAAAAAAGATAATTCACAGATTTCCTAGTTTGAAAATCCCTTACATCTCAAAAACATAAATCCTTAATAAGGGAGAATTAGTCTTTGATAAGGAAAGAGATATTTTATCACTAAAATTATGAGATTATCTTCCTTATAATCAAAGAGAAATTCGATTATAAAACAAAAAGACTCACCACGAGGGAAAAGTATGCAACTCCAATTGCGCTAACTCCAATTGCGCTAACTCCCTTTTTTCTCTTCTCTACCCTTTTGCTGACTTAATCATCGGAGAAGTGGCCAGCACATCACTGTCGGACCCATTTTTTACAGGTTTATATCGCGCTACTTATGCCCCAAAGGTCAAACGATCCAGGTAACGACACTATTATTATTATTAATCCATAGATAAATTTTTTACTAAAGAAATAAATCGGACCATAATATCTAGAGATATTATCTCAATGCTGCAGATCTATCCAGAGATATTATGATATTAGAAAGATATTCTTTTAAGTCCGTGTATTCAAACTTGTGCACATCCAGAACCGAACGAATATAATAGATTCAGAAAAAAAATTCTTAAATTCCAGACTGAAACCATTAAGCAAAAAAGAAACAATTTAAATTGGATCGATGTTATTTGTTTATATATATATATATATATATATATATATATATATATATATATATATATATATATATATATATATATAAGATTCAAACTATAATCAAGATCGATATTTATACAGAATCGAAATTTTAATCATATTACCAAATAATGAATTAGAATTGAATTTCACAACTTAAAAGTTATACCTTATTTACAGAGATCCACAGAGGAATGAAGTCGTGGAGGAATGAAGTCGGGACCTACATAGTATTTTCGGAGAAAATAGCAGAGAAAGTTGCATCGTTTCTAAGCCATTTCGTTTTTACTTTGGAATAATTTTTGTCTTTTGATTATATTGTTATTATCAATCAACTGTTATCCAGTCACGACGATTCAATTTCTCTCTCCATGTTTCAAAATTTTTTTAGTTCAATTAATAATAAATTAATTAAAAGTTCATGATCCAACCCACATCATGTGTGCCAGATCCCAGGAAAAACTGATATAAAGTCATCAATATGCCATCAATATATTTTAAATTGCCCACAACATCCTTTGTATATAACCTCATTTTCTCTTAGGGTTTCTCTAGACTTGGATTTGTGAGTGGGTTTTCAAAGACACTGTTGGACTTGGGGCTGGGTCACCCACATGGGCTAGACTGACCATTGGCTTTAAGAAGTTGAGGCGAGTTGTCTTGGGACAAGCGCTCTCAGCTGCCATGTACATTAAACGTGCAGCGAGATGATGGTTCGACAATGGATTTGAAAGAAATAGAAAAACGAACACTACTGAAAGAAAAAGGGTGTTGATTGTGGAAGATTTTCGAGTTCTAGTAATTGGAATAACACTTTGAAACGTGAAGACCTTAAGCCGATCGAGCAACGGTAAGTTTTTAATTGTTGTTTATGAATCAGTTGATGGTATCGGGCGAGTTTCGTATGCTTTCATGTTTGAATGTGGTAATTTTTTTTTTTTGTGAAATGATAAGACGTACAATTCTGATCGGAACACCGTGATTATTAAAACCCCGGAGCGAAATTTTAAGGAAAATTCACAGTGAAAAGGCCGAGCGTAGGTAGAAAATTGCAAATCGAAATGTTCTGGGAAACTTCTTGTTCTTGACTACTTTCAGCCCAAAACTTGATGTTCCAGATTGAATGTGTTTAAAATTTTCCGGGAATATCAGGATGCTTGCCGAATTCTTACAGTTTAATAACTAATTAATATGGGTTCCTAATGTAAGAATGTAGCGGTAGTTGAACACTCCAAACCGATTAAGTCGCCGATGCAATAGTCACCATCCACCGTCATCCCTCGGACTATGTGGTGAGGATCTGGGTTATCGTGTTGAGATCATCGGTTATGGTGCGCCGTTGTGTGTGATTTGAAAGCGGGAATGGAATTGGCAGAAAACATTTAGTGTTAATAGCCTGTAACTCACGTACCATTTCATCGAAATTCAAATAAATAATGGTGAAAGTGGGATAATGATACCAGTGATCTGTATTTCTGATAAGAAATCGGACCCGTCTGTTTTATCTCACGGGATAAACAATTGGTATATTTCGATGGCCCAGTTAAGCAAATAGGCTGTTGGTAAATGGAATATAGCGAATATTATATATACCAAGGGGCCCATGCATATATGTGATATTCATTTAATTCGCGAGATCCATGAAGTTTGCTCGGACCGGGTGTTCTAATGGAACGAGTGGTTTAGGTTCCTACACATTTAATAAAGGCCGCCTCTTTTTACTCCCGGTGAAGCCCGTGCAAGGGGTCCATGTATATATACTGACTCAACACATATTTTCATTACCCCATGTGATTCTAGTTTTTAATCACATGTGAATCTATAGTATAATCAGAATATTATAATTTTTTAATTTTATAATTAGTTATTAATTTTCTGATTATCTATGATTTTAAAAAATTGAAGAATTAAATTGTATATTATAATTAACTAATTAAAATGTTAATTGATATATTGTGATTATTTGTGTGTAGTGATGGACACAAGAGTACAATCAGTTCATTTATTATATAAGAAGAGCGCATTTCATATTGTCGCTGAACATATAGATTATATGTATTATTGGATTGCAAATCTTATTGGCATCAGTGATGTTCGTGAGTTCTTCATCGACTGACAAATCCAGTTGTGTGATGCTCTACGGGCGAGATAGAGTCGAGTTCGTCGGGCTGAAACAAGGTTGAGCTCTTTAGACTTTAATATACTCTCATTGAGGACATCTTGTGAGAGGACGATCCGGCTAGAGGCTATGGGTATTCGTCGGATTTGGATGAAGCGCGAGGTGTTTGGAACTGTGCTGGATTCGATTCAGGTGGTATGAGGTATGGTGGGTGGACATAGTGATGATACTTTTATAAGATGACATTGTTGATGATCCTGATTATGTACCTGGCATGTGATCTATAATTTTGAAGATCATATTGTACATATTTCCTGAGTACTTTTCTTTGTAATAGCCACATATTGAATGTTTTCATTAAAGACATGTTAATTGTGTATTTTTTTTAAAATAATTACATTTGATGAGCATGAATGGAAATATTCTGATAGTGGGAGGTTTTTAGGCTGGTAGATTTATGCAATATATATCTCACCTAATAACCAAAATGTTGCGCATGTTTAAATTAAATAATAATAATTGGACTATGCTGACAGAAATTGATTGAATGTGTAACATTACTTTCGTTACTGTTGCATGTGTTAAATTATTATTAATTAATTTAATTACATTAATAACAAAACATTTGTGTTAATTGAATTGAATTGTACAATATCCTATTAAGTAATTGTCTCTATATAGTTGAAATGCATTTTTAGCAAAGAGCATTTATCATTTGACTTGAACCATGGAGACAAGGTACCAGATGAAAAATTCTGATGTTTGGTATCGTAAGATTGATAACTCTCACGGAGGAGCAAGACATCTTGAAACTATTACATTAATGCATTGAACTGAGCAAAGGCACTATTGCTTTCGACATAAGCGAGACTTGAAAGCCTATCAAGCCTACAAAGCGCAAAGATGGGTGTTGCTTTCGCATTTGATCTTTGAGTAGCATGAAAAATGATTTGATCTTTGCGATTTGAGAGGCACCGTTCGGCCTGAAACGGAGTTTGGGATCTTGTTAAGGAGTTCAATATGGTGGAACCTCGGCAGCAAGACCGTCGATTAACCCTCAGTTTGATGGTATAGAAGCGCCGGGAATGACACCATGAGCGACATCTTACGATCATGTCTAACATGATCGGTGAATTGAGTGAGGCATGACATGGCGATGAAGCGTAAGTCCCAATGCATTATTAAGCTCTTTCTTGAGCAATTGGGAACACATCACGTGTTAACCTTACCCATAATAGAGAACATCAAAACTTTTGATGATGTTGCACAAATCATGTTGACTTGAGGAAGATCGTCTTCTCTCACGAGAAGCGCTAATGAAGCTTTCATGGCGGAATCCAAATCGCGAGGGCAAAAGGCTCTAGACGAAAACATTGGAAAGGTAAGGGTTTCCAAAGGGCAAAAGAGGAAATGAAAGCGAGTTCTAGTGGACAAAAGCGCAAAGGCGTGGGAAGCGACATGAAAAGCGAGCAAACTGTTTTAAGCTGTGGCAAACTGGTCACTTTGCTGAGTGATTGCTTGAGCCAAAGGTATTGTTTGCACAAACTCGTTCCTCAACATATGTTGGTAATTAAGCAATGCTTGCTGAGTATTTCCTTTTTGAACATAGACTCATTGTATTGTTTTCACGTAACAGGGACCGAACAACTTATGTGGAATTTCGTCGAATTCAGAGCGTGAAATATATCACATGGGGAATGTGTGCTTCAGGCGTGCGAGGATGGTGCACATAGCAGACTAAGAGTTCTTGGGGTGGTCGCACGCTTTATCTTCATGATGCTATATGCTCACGAAGTTCGATGAAATCTTTGTTTTGTTCTTGTTCTACTAGAACTAGGTTTCAAAACTTATATTTGATAAGGGTTGTGTAAAGTATTTGGACAACGTTTATATGGTTACGGCTATGTGTTAGATGGATTTATGGTGTTGGACACCACTAATATTGTACTAAATGACAATTCGTCTATCTATGTTGTTGGTAATTCCAGTTCTGGTTTGTAATACTGAGAGTATTTTATGGCATGCTAGATTGACATTGGGCAAGACCGATTAAATAGATTGGCTCGAGTAGGTCTCTTGGAATCACTCGCCAAAGTAGAATTGCCTACATGTGAGCTACTGTTGGAAAAACACTTCAGATTACCATTTTGGCGAAGCCCGAGAGGCAATTAGTCCATTACGGCTTATTCATTCGGACGCTCTTGTGGACAGAATGTTAGGGCTAGGCATGGTGCCGACTACTTCATCACTTTTATAGATGATTTCTACGTTTTGGTCATGTTTATTTGATTTTCTCACAAGTGAGAAGCATTGGGTGCTTCAAGCAATATACAGAGGTGTTGGTAGAGAATCAATTAAGCGTGAAGATCAAACACTAAGGACGATCGGAGTCGTGAATATCTATCAGAGCCAATTCAAAAATTTTGTGATGAAAGGGTATGGCTCGACGGTACTATTCCTTACCTCCGCAACAAAATGGAGTTGCAGAAAGGAGGAATAGAACCCTCTTAGACATGGTTAGGTCGATGATGGCTCAAGCTAATTTACCTATCTCATACGGGAGATGTTATTAAGCTAACCTACGTATGTCGTGTGCCCTCTAATCTGTCCCCTCCACCCCATATGAATTATGGAATAGCAATAAACTGACTTAGAAATTTATCCTTGGGGTGTGCGACTTACATTCACAATAATACTCATCAATATGGGAAACTTGGTCTAAGGGAAAAGAAGTGTATTTTCATTAGATACTCTGAAACCTCTAAAGGATTTGTTTTCATTGGTGAAAAAGCTGATGGGAGCGTGTGAGCCCAGAGTCCGTGATGTCGTTTTCTTAGAAGAGGACTTTCCTGTGAGAGGTAAGGTTAATAAAGATTTTCAATTTTATGAAAACCTAGAAAATGGCGACCCTACCACAATAGATGGATTAGAGGACACTTTTAATCCTCCTGAGGAAAGTGGGAGCGACATAATGCATGATCCGACTCCTATGGAGCAAGATCATGAGCAATCTCAACCTCGTCGAAGCATCCGTGAACGTATTCCCCGTCGTCGATTTGAGATTGAGGGGGAAGCATTCATGATTGCTCCACGAGGATGACGAGAGCCAAAATCAATTCACAGGCTCTATACGGATGCTGAAGCTAAGGAATGGAGTAAAGCTATGGAAGAAGAAATGGAGTCGATGAGAACTAATCCAAGTGCAGGATTTGGTTGATTTACACGCCCGGGCCAATCCATTGATAAATGGATTCTCAAAATTAAGCGTAAGGCGGATGGATCCATAGAAAGATATAAGGCTCGTAGTAGCAAAGGCTACACACGAAGAGAATTGACTATGAAGATGCATTCTCACTTTATTTGTGAGAATTACTTCGGTTCGCCTCGTTCTAGCTATAGTAAGCACATATGGACTTAGGGTATACCAAATGGACGTAAGCGCATTTCTCAATGGAGGGAACTAGATGAAGAAATCTATATGGATCAACCTTTAAGTTTTGAATCTAAAGGACAAGGCGCAAAGTTTGCAAGCTCAAGATCCATATATGGTCAAGCAAGCATCTAGGCAATGGAACATCCAAGTTTCATCAAGCGATCAAAGGATAGCTTTACGATGATGGAAGAAGACCATTGCGTGTATTTAAAGCGTTCGAGTGATGATTTTGTAATTTTGTCCTTGTATGTCGATGACATTTTAATATTGGAAATAGCAAAAGAGATGATTGACTTTGCTAAGTGGTTATCATCAAACTTTGAGAAATGAAAGATATGGGTGAAGCTAATATTCTTGGTGTAGAAGATCATAAGAGATCGCGGCTAAAAGGCTTTTAGGTTTACTCAATAGACTTATCAAAAAGATGTTAAGAGCTATCACATGCAAGATAGCAAGCCGATGGATACCCGAAAAAAGTTTGAGCCTAAGTCTTGATATGAGTCCTACTAAGACTCGAAGAGAAAGAAAATGTCAGTACCTTATCTTGGGGTCTTGTCGGTAGTCGATGTATGCAATGATGCACACGTCGGAGCATATGCTATCTTTTGGATTGTTTGATTAAGTAGGTTTCAATCAAACCTGGTCAACGGATGGCGATCAAGAGGATTTTCTTGGTATACGAAGAAAGACGAGGACTACATCTTTGTGTTATCAAGGGAAGAAGGATTTGCGTCTGATTGGTTACTCTGATGCTGACTGGGGAGGTGATGTTGATCAGAGCAAATCGACTTCGGGATATGCTTTCTTGCTAAATGATAGCGCTATATTATGGAGTAGCAAAAAGCAATCCTGTGTAGCCTTGTCCACTATGGAGGCTGAATACGTAGCTTGTTTCGCAGCAACTCAAGATGCAGTTTGGTTAAGGAGTTTCCCTCTGACATTTAGAAATTGTCAAATCGGCATTAGAGCACATGTGATTTTTGTGAATAATATGTGCAGGCGCATTCTTAAGGATCCTAAACCTCATGGAAGACAACATATCAGAAAGATATTATATATGAGATGAAATTAAACAAGGGCGATATAGTATTCTACAAACAATATGGTGGCTGATACTCACCAAACCAATAGCTAGGATGTATTCATTAGACATGTTAAATCCACGGGCTTATGCGAGAATGTCAGTGATTAGGATGCTTACGGTTGTTGAATAATTTGCTTGTTTTGCATATTCAAGCGTTTATTTTATGGTGATCTTGTAAGAG
Organism: Tetrastigma voinierianum; assembly: GCA_016808115.1. NCBI lineage: Eukaryota > Viridiplantae > Streptophyta > Magnoliopsida > Vitales > Vitaceae > Tetrastigma > Tetrastigma voinierianum. The sequence continues at coordinate 414,658 of JAEQBH010001526.1, forward strand.
TAAGAGGTTGTACAATTCAATAAAGTATGTCGATAGACTAAGATTAGCTCACTCACACGAGCAATCGCCTCTTAGCGCTGTAAGGTGAGTAGAGATGGGAACTATTTGAATTATAGCGCTCGATTAAGCGACTTGAGCGCAATGGGAGTAATTTAATTCCAAAGACATAAATTTGAAATTATCTTGCTAGTTAGAACCAAGATGAGGTTCTTAAATAGAAGAGCGACATAATGTATCCCCACCATTCATGTACATGTGATAAGTAGAAGTGTGAGGTGGTCGTCTAGCCTTTATTAGCGGTGAGAAGATGAGAATTTCGGGTTTGAGCTGCCCACATTGATTGGTGACAAAGCTAAGACTCGTGTGGTAAATTACACTCTAACGAGGAGAGCAATGACATACATTCTTTTATCTTAGGATAAGAAAAAGAAAAGCTCTGCCCGTAACATGCATTTCATCTTTGCATGTCTTGTCATTCTATCAAGTGAAGAAGAATGGATCCTAACCTTTCACTTTGTGAGTCATAAGAGATTTTGATATAGATCTCAACAATTTACCCTTTACAACTTTTGATATATCATGATGTGATGTATTAATGTTTGCTACCTTAAGGTGTATCCTATGGTCATGGAAAGATTCGACATAAGATGCATTCCTAGGAAGCGAGTTAATTCGAGATCTAATTGATATGAGGCGAAAGAAGAACATTTTGGTTTTACACTTTTTGCTTACCATTCACCAGAGCCGGAATCATCTCACTCGAAGGAGTTTGATATGATTTAGAATACTTGTTATCGTTGTGATGAATTGAGTATAGAATTCTTGAGGGATTGAATAATACTCAATTATGTGTAATTCAAAATGTTTGGGGTATATAAGTACACTTTTGGGATTAATTATATTTTGAGGTTGATGTCTCCAATATGGCCTGTATGGGGTTTCTATATTGGAGCTCCAATTATCGGTGTGCTTCAGGTCGCACGGTCCTTTCACCTGTATGAATGATTTCTAGTGCAAATATAAAATTCTATCACATTGATTGATATGAGTCCAGCCCATTATGGGCGAGTGGGAGATGTTGGACTTGGGGCTGGGTCACCCACATGGGCTGAACTTCGACCCGACCCAGCTTCAGAAGTTGAGGCGATTGTCTTGGAGACAAGCGCTCTCAACTACCATAATACATTCGCATTACATGAGATGATGGTTCAACAATGGATTTCTGAAAGAAATAGAAAAGACAGACTTTTTGCACAGAAAAGAAAAAGGGTGTTCGGACTGTGGAAGATTTTCAAGTTCTAGTAATTGGAATAACACTTTGAAGCATTGAAGACATACATCGATCAGGAACAACGAGTAAGTTTTTTTTTAATTGTTGTTTATGAATCAACAGACACCACGGTGACTTTGCAATGTAATGGCGGATACAAAAAATGAAAGTATTATTGATAATATTGCAATTGAATACATATTACAACAATCATTGACAAGGTTTTCATATTTTGAAAGTGTTGCATAATAATTTTATTATCAATACTATCAAATATATCTTAGTCTACATACACAAGAAAGTGATTGTTTATCCATTGATCTCCCATCCGATTTTGTAGTTGATTTTTTCACAATATTTATAGTAGAAAATTTTCCATCCATGGTTGCAGTTGCAAGAGGTAAGATCAAAGTCAATGTAACCAGCAAATAAATACATGGATACTGATGATGCTTTTTCAACCAAAAGCGAGGTGGAGCTTGGCCCGGAATTCTTGGGCTGTCTTGTTGTCTGCGGATGTCGGGCTCCTCTTGCCAAAAATAAAACAAAAGTTGGCGGGGATTTCCGTTGCCTCTCACGATACTGAAGTCAACTCTTTCTGGTGGAAGAAAGATCCAAATTTGGCAGGGCATAAATTGAATGTGTACCTTTCATCGATGGGGTGGCCTGGTATTTATAGTGGGTGATCATGATAACTTTCATAGTTGGATGATGATGCCATATTTCTCTCATTGGGTGAGGATTTTCTTTCCTTATCGTTTACCGATTAATAAGGGATAATTGATGAGCAATTATTAGAAATATCTACTTCATGGTGGTAGAGATTTAATTAAATTAGGTACTTTCCTTTATCCTACGATTTCTTCAGTGTCGGATAGAGGGGTGAGTTGGGCTCTCGTTTTGGGCTTGTGTTTGGGGGATACCATTAGGCCGAGCAATTGTTTTGGGCCTGCTTCCTAATATCTTTTTAAGCCTGACATTTGGACTCGTGTTCTGGGCTGCGTGCCTATTCTTTTAAACCCAATTAGTTGCCCCCTTAGCCCTTAGCTAAAGCGGGCATAGGCAAGGGCTGTATCGTTTCATGGATCGGGTGTAAATTCCACGTGGCTACTCGGGGATGGTTTGATTGAGGCTATGTCGCTGTCAAAACGTCTTGTAATTATGATGACTTTTCGATTTTCGTGCCCAATTCGGCTATCACCTCTATTGCCTTTAGGGACATCCTCTGGCAGTTACTTCGTATTCCTCTATTCTTGAGTCCTCTTCCTCTGCGGGTTTGGATTTTCCCCCTTTTGAAACATCTTTGTCTGTTGCTTAGAATCGCTTTTGTCGTCTTGCCCTCTACGAGGATTATTTGTTTTCTTTCTCAGCTCTGCACGCTTTCTCTCTTTTTTCTTCTTAGCTTTCCCCTCGGTCTTTGGGGCCTTTAGCTATTCGATATGTTTAAAGCCTTTACATTCCTTGGCCTTTCTTTATCTTTGTGTTCGACCATGGCTTTTCTAGTTCCCCGCCCCGCCAGCTTGCACATAAGAGGCTCGTTGAGAGGGGTCCGACTTGAACAGTAGGTGGTGGGCCTGGTCTCCTTCTTTCACTGCAAATGTTAGGGGCTCCATTGGTGGGTCATCTCCCTCTGCCTGGCAAGGGTAAAGAGATGATTAGCAAGATTAGGTACCCTATCGGATTAGAATATCTTAGGGCTACCGTGGAGTTGCCTCTAGCTGTCGTGGCCCTAGTTTGGTCAGCCTTCCTACGCGGAAATTTGTTATCACTTCACACCTCCTGGCTATATCTGTGTTCGCGTCCGTACTTTCTCTCACCTCTTATCGCTCTATATGTTCCTTTAAGATGGTTTGCTTTTTCGAGTACACGCTTTGAAAAATGGTCTCTACTTCCCTTTACACCATTTCTTCAAGTGCGTCCCTTCTCAAAGACTTCAACGTATGCTCAAATGGCAACTCTTTCCCCAACTGGTGGGCGTTTGGTCAGCCTCCTTGTTGTTTTCAAGGATAAAGGTCAGGGTTCCCAAAATTAGCTCTATTGCTAGACCTTTTCAGTGTAAAAGAGTCCGCGGAAGGTTTATTATACATTTCTAAGCGGTCTAGCTCTAGGCTTATTATTTCTGACATGCCATCCTCCCATAAATTCTGGAAGGAACACTATTTTTTTGTTAGTGGCCGCAATTGGGAATATAATCCTGCTGATCGGGAAGACATGCTTGGTGTTCCGACCTCTTGGACCACCCCTGAGAACATACGTGAGTTCTCCCTTGCTCCAATCAAGTCTAATTTTCGAAAGTCCTTGGGTGTCTCTAACTCCCTCGGCCTGGGTTTCTGCGGTGGTTTTTAGGTGCACGACCTGGTCTTAGCCTTCAGGATGAAGAGGTGAAGCGGAGGTTGGTTAGGTGCCACCCACGGGGGTACTCTGAGCTCACTAGGTCGGATATTCCCGGGCCGTCTGGTGCGAAGCCTGCACGACTTCTTGTTCTGAGGCCTTCTTCTCCTTCCGTGATGAAGCCTTCTCTACCCCCTGTCTCAAAATCTTCTTTGTCTTTTTCTTTAGAGCCTCTTATAGGCTTACTCGGGAGGCTTGAGCCCGCTTGGAAGTGCTGAGAGAGAAGGGCAATAAAGCGAAAAACTCGGAGGCTTCCCGAGGGTTGCCCCAGGGGTAGATCTTAAAGGTGGGAGTCTCATGCCGCTGTCTCTTGTCGGAGTTGGATTCTTCGGGAAGAAATAATTTGAGCCCCCATGGAGGTTAACTTCCCTGTCCCGGTTTGGAGTCCTACGTCGCAAGGTGCCGAGCCCCCTCTTCCAATGCCAGATGATGTGGGAAGGGGTGCCAGACAGTGTGGGGATAGGGACTCTGCCTTTCACATATGGAGATGCGCCCTTTGGAAACTGTTTCTTCCATCCTTGCGATTCTGACCTCGAGAGGTGAACATGTAAAATAGCCCTAGAATTTTTATAATAAAAATTATTATATTTTTTGGGTATAATTGGGCCAACTTGGGTATTTTTCTGGGAATTGTTGGGTGAATATTGATTAAATGATTATTGAATCCAAAAATAAACCCAAGTGAAAAAGAGAAAATATGGAAATTGTAAAATGGGGACCTAAGGGTCAATTGTAGTAAGTTTATATGTCTAAGTGAAATTAGGAGAAATAAATGAGTAAGGGGAAAATAATAGGAGACTTAAATGAAGAATAATAGGGAAATGGAGGTACCTAAATACAAAAGAAATAAAAAAAAAAATCAAGGAGAAGGGCATGTGGCATGTAGGAAAGAGGGAGGAAGTTTCCTCATTTTTAAAGTACGATTAAGGGTGATCCATAAGAAAGAAAGCAGGAAAAGGAGATGTTTGGTGATAAGCTCTCACTTCTCTCTAGATTTCCCAGCGATCGGACCTACGGTTTTAGGCGGAGCAAGAGGAGAGTCCTTCCTCGTGACAAGAGAAGTTTTGTAAAGTAGGAGCCGAGAATGGGAGTTTGACAAACTCGAAATTAGGTTTTCTCCTACTTTGGTTATTTTCTACCCTAAGGGTTGTGTGGTGGTTATCTTGTCTTAGGGGAATGTTTGGTTGTATTTTTAAACCATGGAAGAATTTGCCACATTATTGGTAGTGCGCGCTAATAGGACCTTAGATTTGATTTTTAGGTATGAAGTGAAGGGAATTTGGTAGTGAGTCCTTCTAGTAAATTATAGCACATCATTATGTTCTTGATGTTGGTTTTATGAATTTCTCGATTCAGGACCTATGTAGACAGTTGTGGTCCTTTGCGAGGTCGTGCATGAAGTCAGTGGACCTCTAATCACGAAGAAGGTCGACATGCCTGGGTTACGTAGAGGTCGGTGGACCTCGTACGGTGGAGGTCAACGGACCCCATGCGGTGGAGGTGTGGGGACCTCGTGCAGTAGGGTCGGCCGGACCTCATGCGGTGGAGATCAGCGGACCTCATCCTGCGGAGTCGGCCAGGACCTTATCTGTGGGGTCAGCAAACCTCATTCAGCGGAGGTCGACGGACCTCCTTCCGGCCCAGTCGACATACCTCATTACATTGGGGTGACGGACGGCCGGGTCGATCGTGCGGAGTTGACTAAATATGACCTCCAACCGGAAGGGTCCTGCTCCTTCGATGCGGACCCGATTCGGTGTTTCTTGGACTCTATGGAAGCCCATTGAGTCAAGGAATTCATCCATATGACTGAGGACCAAAATGCCTCAGACCAAGGTGTCAGACTGAGTTTACCGAGGTCAGGTTAGGCTGATTAGGTCAACGGCTGGGTGTATTTACGTATGACCTCCAACCCCGAGGAAGGTCATAGCTGTGATCAGACTCCGTTTTGGGTGTTCTTGGACTCTATGGAAGCCATTAAGTCAAGAATACATTCTGCGTGCTGAGGAGGATAGAATAGGTCAGACCGAGGTGTCAGACTGGGTTTACCGAGGTCAGGTCATCTCGATCCGGTCGGCTCGGCTGGTGTGACTCACGTATGACCTCCAGCCCGAAGGTCATAACTAGCCGTCCGAACTCCGTTTCGGGTGTTCTTGGACTCTATGGAAATCCCATTGAGTCAAGAATACATTCATATGCCTGAGGAGGATAGAATATGTCGGACTGAGGTGTCAAACCGAGTTTACCGAGACCAGGTCATTTCGGTCCAGGAGTCGGCTCAAATTTGGGTGTGACTCACGATATGACCTCAACCGGGAGGTTATAACTCCTTCGTCCGAACTCCGTTTCAGGTGTTCTTGGACTCTATGGAAATCCCATTGGGTCAAGAATCAATCTATATATAGTTTGTTGAAATTGGAACTCATATTAAACTCTGAAAATCAATCCTAACCAAAACTACTAGTACACACGAATAATATTGTTCTTTAATGGTTTGGAATAGGGGTGACGGGAGGAAGCCAAGGCGGGATTGAGATTCCAAGGATTGGAATCAAAGTGCAAGATTTTAGGGTTTATTCTGTATTCTATTATAATTTTAAGTTTTGCATGTTTGTTCTACCGACTCCTATTCCTTGTTTCAAGTTTTTGCATGTTTGTTCCTATATTTCCTATTCTCATTTCAATATTTGGAAATGCTTGTTCATCATAAGAAAAGCATATTGAATTATTTTAAATGATTTGAAGAAACTGATTGTAAAATGTTTGCATATAGAAATTACTGACTATGAAAGTGAACTATTTATACAAATGTCTTTGTACTTTGCTATAAAAGGAATTTAGGCATATAATAGAATGTTAACTGTTTAGTTCGTATTAAGGATAGATTGGTATACCAATAGGGGTCAAATAACCCAATCTGCGAACTATTGTATTGATATCACTCCAGATCAGCGGCCAGTAGGCCAGTATCAGTAGTGTTCACTATTTGATTGTTATAACCGGTCGGCCCATTGTGGAACCGTCTTGTGTTATAAAACCATTCCCAATCTGAAGCACGACCCGGGGGACCGTGCGGTGAGCTCACGATATCCACAGTATATCGAGACACTTAGGTTAAATTCATTAAGGAGCATACTTTAGATTGATTTCAAAGTGCTGCCAAGATTGAATTGCAGAACTAGGAGCAGATTGTAGGCATAATTGAATTGATTTGAGATTGCGAAATGTGAATGAAAGTGTATTTTTAGGATGATTAATGAACCCATAACGTTGCATATAAATAAATATATGTATTTATATTGATCATCATAATGGTTTAAAGTTTTGAATTGTTAAATTGCATGATTTAAACTGAAACTGAAGAATGGATTTGTATAGAACCACTAAGCATGAAAATGCTTAGCGTATTGTTTTACCAATGCGCAGGTACCGAGTGATAGATAGTGATCGAAAGCGGACCCAAGATCGAGAAGCGTCGAGTCATAAAGAAGGAAATTTCGAAGTATGCTCCGACATGTGCATTAATTCCATGTTTTCTTTTGGATATTGATATTTTGTAAAAACAATTTGAACTCTGAACATCATTTTGAAAGGGCTTGAATGCCTTCACTATAAATATATTTTGTTAAATGTTTATGGGCTTGCCAATTTTATGTCGCTTCCATAGGAATATGATTTTGAGTGAGGATTCAGTTATTTTGGTGGCATCCGGACTCGGTTGGATTTGCCAAACAGGTCGAGTAGGAAAGGGTCCCACATCTTTATTGGTATCGGAAGTTTGGGTTTAGGCGGTTCTCTGAAAGCGATTTTGAAATTGTTTGTAAATGATTTTGAAATTTTTTGGATAACATGCATTTCATTTGCATAAAGGATGACATGACTCGGCGCGGATCTTCTTAGCGTATATGGGATAAGCATATGGATGGTTCTAGGCTTCGCCAGAATTCGAGGATGACCCGAGGACTGCTTTGACAGTCTGCTAATGTGGAAGGTGGGCAAGCATCCCATGCCCCACTAATAAATGAACCAGAACAAGGGGCAGGAGGTACTATGGGTATCCTTCAACAGCTAACTCAGGCATTGCAAAGAGCTGGGCAACCAACTGAAATTGCTCCAAAGCGATCAGCCATTGAGAGAATGGCAAGGTACCGACTTATAGATTTTATGGGAAAGAAAGAGGATGAGCCTTCTATGGCAGAAAATTGGCTTGAGAGAACCGAGCGAATGCTAGTGCAAATGCACTCACAGCTGAAGAGAAGTTGGAATGTGCGAGCCTCATTTACTACGGGATAGGGCTTATCGGTGGTGGGTTTCTATGACAGATTGAGTACCCTTTAGAGAATATTACATGGAAGTTCTTCTTGGATGAATTCAGAAGCATTATGTGGGAATGCATCTATTTGGCTAACATGAGAGAGAGAGGGTTTGCAATCTTGAGACAAAGATAGATGGAGTGTGGGATATCAAGGAATTCACGGTTGAGCAAGTATGCTCAGAGATACTTGTGGTGAGGAAGAAAAAATGCAGTAGGTTTGAAGGCGGCCCTTATGTGTCATATTCGAGCCCATGTCACAACATTTTCCCGCGAGGATTTCTCAGGGAATTGTGACATGTGCATTGAATGTGGAAAGAGTAAAGAGGAAAGAGAGAGAAAGGATAAAGGCAGGGGAAAGAAAAATCTCGAAATTCGGTCAATTCGCAACAACGTGAGAAGAAATTCGGGGGGACCACGGGGTTCCAATCGGCCTACTCTTCAGACTCACAGGGTAGGGAATACTACTCTACCGGCACCATCGGTTAGTACACCGGAGGTCCTTCTAGAGGAGCGGTTGCTCCCATTGCTCCCATTGTGGGAGAAATCATAAGGAGAATGTTGGAGACTACAGGTGCTTGTTTGATTCCAGCCAGATCCAAAGAAGAATAGAGCAAGAGGTGTTAAGCTCATTCATTCTGACACGGGTAGAGTGCAGCGTAGTGGTACAAGACAACGAGTGTTGCATCAGAGGTGTTCAGGGACAAGGGACCTGAGCTTTGGGTGCGAGATGGTGTGCTCAATTTAGAGCATATGCATTAGAAAGCGATGGAAGATACCGCTCCGGATGTGATAGCCGTGTTTCAAATCTTGTCTCATTTGTGTGATTGACCGGGTCAACCATCATATATTTGCATGACCTTAACTTGGGTAAATTACCAAAAGTGAAACCGAGTATGACATCTCTTGTTTGACAGACCCGTACAAAGCCATAGTGTTATTGTGAACAGAGTGTATAGAGATTGTCCCATCAAAATACGAGAGTATGAATTGTTAGGAGATTTGATTGAGTTATCATTCAGGGAGTTTGATGTGATATTGGGGATGGATTGGTTGTCATGACATCGCCCGATAGTGGGTGTAGAATGAAAAGAGTAACCTTAAGAACAGAATGAAGATGAGTAACTTTCATCGGTGGAAGGTCCAATCACCTATCTAATGTGATATCGACATCCTTTACTTCTAGAACAATGGTGCGGAAAGGATGTAAAGCCTACTTGGCTTATGTGATTGATCACAGTGAGGCAAGGCCTAGTGGCCATCCGATATCCTGCATTAAGCGACTTTCGAGGATGTGTTCCGGGAAGAGTTACGGGATTGCCCCACACTTAGGAGATTGAGTTTGCTATTGATGTTGTACCGGGTGCCACAGGCATCCATTCTGCAGGCACAGATAGGCTCCACACTGAGAGATAAAGATTGAAATTGCAATTGCAAGAATTACTAGAAAAGGGTTTATTGACCAGAGTGTATCCACCACATGGGGAGCTCCGTGCTTTTTGTTAAAAGAAAGATGGTACACTTAAACTGTCTTATTGATTCGAGACAATTGAGACAAGTTAACGTTAAGAATAAGTATCCGTTACCTAGAATTGATGATTTATTTGATCAATTAAAAGTTCTGAAGTATCTTTTCGAAGATTGACTTGCGATGCGGGTACCATCGATTGAGAATTACAAAGATCTTGATGTGCATAAGGCGGCGTTTAGGGCGGCGATATGGACATTATGAGTTTCTTGTAATGCCGTTTGGATTGACGTCTCCAGTATTTCATGGACTTAATGAATGCGTGTTTTCCGACCGTATGTGGATCGAGTTTGCCGTAGTGTTCATAGGCGACATTCTTGTGTATTGATCGGGAAAGTCATGACACGCACCTTAGTAGTATTAGAGACTTTGAGAAAAAAGCCGGTTGTATCGCGGCCCGAAGCGAAGTGAGTTTGGATGAATGAAGTGTCGCTCTTAGAGCACATTGTATCGAAAGAAGGGGTGAGTAGATCCAAAGAAAATAGAAATTAGTTGTTGAATGGAAGCCACGAAATGTTACGAAGTGCGTAGTTTCACGGGGTGGCGGATACTACGAAGATTCGTTAAGTGGTTTTCTATGGCTAGCATTGATAGCCAGGATTGCTCGAGAAAAATGTAAAGTATGAATGGAGTGAAAAATGTCAAAAGTTTTGATAAGTTGAAGCATTCTTAGCCGAGGCCTCGGTTCTTACTCAATAGGCACAACGGTAGAAGATATGTGATTTTAGTGATGCGTCGCTAAATGGACTTGGATATATCCTAATGCAAGAGGGTAAGGTGGTAGCTTATGCTTCAAGGCCGGTTGAAGTCACATGAAAAAGAACTACCCACATACGATTTGGAATTAGCCCCAGTGTATTTCTTATTTGAAAATTTGGAACATTATTTGTATGGAAAAGTGTTTCATGCAAATCATAAGAGTCTTAAGTATTTGCCCTCACAGCGAGGAAGCAGGAACAAACGGAGATGGATGGGCCGATAAAGATTATGGCTAACGTGATTGATTATCACTCGGGAAAGGCCAATGTAGTGACCGACGCTTTGAGTAGAAAGTCAATAAGAATGCTTGGCGTTGAATTTGAATGCCCATTTGTCATTATGTGATGGTGCGCAGTGGCGAGTTGATAAGCGAGACGAGTTTTTGAATCGAGTGCTAGAGCCGCAGAAAGATGAAAATTGCTGCCGATGATAGTTGAAATGGTAAAGCGGTTCCTGATGAGCGAAAATGGGTTTGTATTATAAGGATCGGGTTTTGTGTAGGTGTAACGTTTGAAATCCATACTTGAAGAGGCACACATGGTGGTTTTGCTATCATCGGCTGACAAAGATGTATAAATTTAAAAATGTCATTCGGGTGATGCGGAATGAAAAGAGTAATGTCGAAATTTGTAACCAAGTGTTTCCAGGTGTGTCAAAGTAAAGGCGAGCATCGAGTTCCGACCGGGATTATTGCAACCTATCGAGTGGGTGGAAATGGGCCAAGAATCACCATGGATTTTGTGGTTGGGTTACCATTGACAGGGAGAAGGCATGATTCAATTTGGGTCGTAGTAGACCGATTAACCAAGTCAACTCACTTCCTACCAGTGAGAACCGACTATTCACTTGACAAGCTAGCAGAGTTGTATATCAAGGAAATAGTTCGGTTACATGGGATTCCTGTATCCATTATTTGATGAATCAGGGGTTCTTGAATTTTGGGGGAGAAAAAATTGCAAGAGGCCTTGGGCACTCTACTGAATTTTAGTAGAGCGTTCCACCCACAAATGGATGGACAATCTGAGAGAGTGATCCAGATTATGGAAGATATGTTAAGGAGTTGTGTGATCGACCTTGAGGGTAGTTGGGACCGACACATTGCTTTAGTTGAATTTGTGTACAAAAACAGTTTCCAATCAAGTATTGGAATGGCGCCTTATGAGGCTTTATATAGGAGAAATGTAGAACACCGTTGTGTTGGAGCGGGTGGAGTGAAAAGAAAGTGGTGGCCCAGGCTTGATCTGAGGGGCGAAGAAAAAGTGAAAATGATTAGAAAGATTGAAGGTGGCCAGCGATGAAACGAAATCATATGCGAGCATGAAAGAAAAAGATATTCGATATGAGATCGAAAAAGTGTTTGAAAGTGTCGCAGCGGGATGGAAGGTGATGAGATTTGGGAAAAAGGGCCAAGTTGAGCCCTAGATTTATGGCCCTATGGAAGTGATTGGCGGGTCGATGGCATATAGATTAGCATTACCTCCGGACTTGGAAAAGATCCATAATGTATTTCATGTGTCCATGCTACGGAGGTACCGATCAGACCCGTCACATGTAGTCTCTTCGGAGACAATTGAGCTGAGGCTAGATTTGACGTATGTAGAAGAGCCAGTAGAGATTTTGGCTCGTGAAGTGAAAGAATTACGGAATAAGAAGATTCCGCTAGTCAAAATGCTGTGGAGAAACCACAAGATTGAAGAAGCCACTTGGGAAAGTGAAGCGTGCGCGGCGATATCATAGCTTGTTTGACTAGGTAATTTCGAGGATGAAATTTTTATTAAATTAGGGGAAAGTTATACTTGTAAAAAATATCCTAGAATTTTTATAATAAAAATTATTATATATTAAGTATAATTGGGCCAACTTGGGTATTTTAAGAATTGTTAGATGAATATTGATTAAATGATTATTGAATCCAAAAATAAACCCAAGTGAAAAAGAGAAAATATGGAAATTGTAAAATAGGGACCTAAGGGTCAATTGTAAGTAAGTTTATATGTCTAAGTGAAATTAGGAGAAATAAATGAGTGAGGGAAAATAGGAGACTTAGACGAATAATAGAGAAATGGGACCTAAATAAAAAAGAAATAAAGAAAAAAAAAAATCGAGGAAAGGGCATGTGGCATGTAGGAAAGAGGAGATGATTTCCTCCTTTTAGAAATGCGGATTAAGGGTGATCCATGAAAAGAAGAACGAGGAAAGGGGAGATATTTTAGAGTGAAGCTCCACTTCTCTCTAGATATTCCCAACGATCGGACTATAGGTTTCCGTGACAAGGAAGATCCTTCCTCGTGACCAGAAGTATGATGGGGCGGAATCGGGGTTCGACCGAGCTCCCGAGAGTGGGTTTTCCTCTAACTTTGGTTATTTTCTACCCTAAGGGTTGTGTGGTGGTTATCTTGTCTTAGGGGAATGTTTGGTTGTATTTTAAACCATGGGAAGCTGCCACATTGTGGTAGTGCGTCTTGAATATAGAAGTGTTTGGGTATGGAAGTGAAGGGAATTTGGTAGTATAGGTCTTCTAAATTAAATTTTAGCCATCATTAGACTTGATGTTAGGCTTTGAGATTTCTCAATTCAGGACCTCTGTGAACCAAGTTATGGTCCTTTTCTTGAGGTCATTCTGTAGAAAGGAATCAGCAGACCTCATCTAGAAGGTCGGCGGACCTGGATTACGTAGGAGTCGGCGGACCTTATGCGGTGGAGGTCAGCGAGACCTCGTGCAGCAGAGGTCGGCCCGGACCTCATGCGGTGGAGGTCGGCCAGGACCTCATGCGGTGGAGATCATGAGCCTCATCTGTAGAGGTTAGTAGACCTCATCCTGTGGGAGTCAGCGGACCTCATTCGGAAAGGATCGGCGGACCTCTCGGTAGAAGTCGGTGGGCCTCCTTCGGTGAAGTCGGCGGACCTCGTACATGGGGTCACCCGGACCGAGCCAGGTCAGCTCGTCGGAGTTGACTACGTATGACCTCCCGACTTCGGAGTCATAGCTCCTTTGTCCCGAGACTCCCGATTTGGGGTGTTCTTGTGGACTCTATGGAAAGCTCATTAGTCGAGGAATTCATCCATATGCCTGAGAGGATAAATATGTCAAACGAGTTACCAAGGTCCAGGTCAGCCCGGTCGGTCCAGCTCGGCTAGGTGTGGCTTCGTATGACCTCAACTTCGGAAGGTCGCTTCTTCGTCGAGACTTTCAGTTTAGATTGTTCTTGGACTCTATGGACCATTGGTCGAGATATATTAATAATGCGAGGAGGATAGAATAGGTAGGCGAAGTGTCGGCCAGGGTTCTGGTCGGTCATTTCAGGTTAATTCGGCTCGACGGGTGTGACTACGTATGACCTCCAACTTCGGAAGGTCATAACTTTTTCGTCCGAACTCCGTTTCGAGTGTTCTTGGACTCTATGGAAAGCTGATTCGTGCCACAATAGGGTGATCCGGAATCAACAAAATTTGTATCCTAAGTTCCTTCTCTTTGCGTAGTCATTCTTTGCGGTATGGTGAATCTAGAGGTCGACAGCGGGGGATGGGTTTTCTTCGTGAAATGAGAAGTGCGAGTAGAGTTGAAATGGTATTTCTCTTTGGATTTTGGAACTTTGTTCAAAAGCAGGTGGGTTGGATGGTTGTAGAGATTTGCATATAAATTGAGGAAAATTTAGAAAAAGAAGACTCCTTGAAGTCTTGGGTCCTTTGGATTGGATTTTTAAGGTGTATTAAATGCCCTCGGGTTTGTTTCCTCGCGTTGGGGATAATGACCTATAGTCGTTTCCCAGCCGGATATGATTGGCACTAAAAGAGCACAGACCACTAAATTACTCCTCCGAGAGATGTAGCGTGGTAAGCATTCAAGTCCTTTGTGTATATATGGCCTCGAGGCAGCCTACGACAACTAATAGAGACAGCTAAGTGGATGTGGGTGGATCCCCAGATTAAGCATCCACGTAACCCTGGCTTGCAAATTCACATTGGCTAAATTTGCTTGGATCTAGGAGGTTTCAACCTAGAGTGAGATGCGGGGGGAGCTTAAATGCTCATAATGCAGTGTGATAAATGAGAGGGCATGGCACACCTCCAAGCCTCCGCACGGTGACCCTCCTCTTCAAGGAAGGGGCTTAGCCAAACATCCTTTGAGTTGTCATCCTCGAAGGGGTGTTTGGAAATAGAAAATGAGAGAGAAAGAAGAGAGAAAGAGAAAAGCTGGCAGCTTTAAAATGAAAGCTGCGTGATTTACAGTGAATGAAAAGAAGTTGCTTAGGGTTACAAGAGGTGGGGGTTTATATGGTGACAGTGTGAAAATACAAAAATACCTCGAAATATGAGATTCTGTAAAATTGAAATGGTAATACATCAAAGCGTGGTCGTTTGGGATCAGTATACCAAAAACACGGGGGCGAGATTTATTTATGCGAGGAAATTTTGCTAGCATAAAGCGAAAAGGTCGCTAGCCCTAGCGAAATTCTACGAATAAGCGAGTGGGAAATTTAAGCTATGACGGTCAATTTCGGTAGCTAAGCGAAATTTCGCTAACTACTTGAAATTTTTTGTGAGATAACGAGGTGGAGAGAGATTTTGCTGGGCAGTGTTGGCTAGCTAGCGAAATTTAAGTAGCCTAGCGAAAATTTCAATTTATTTAGGATTCTTGAAATTTTAAGCTATGATTGCGAAATTTTCGCTATAGGTACCAATTTTAAGCTGTGATTGCGAAATTTTGTAATCCAGTGAGCCACCGCAATCATAGAAAAATCACGGGATTATCACTGCTTGTTTTGCTCTTGCATCCTCTACTGTACTTCTTATTCATCCACCTTGCCTTGATTTTCACTGAATCTTGATGTTCATACGCCTTCGGCTGGTGAAATCATCGATTCTCGCATTCAACACCAATAAGAAGCTAAACTGGCGATTGGAAGTTCTCAAAACACATGAAACTATCCAAAACAATCTCGAAATGGAATTAGTGAAACTAAGTGGACACGCACACATCAATTGGCTTGAGTGATATGATTAGTGTAAAAGCACTCCAAAACCTATCTTGAATAGGGCTCGAAATAGCACTTTTTGGTCACTAATCACCTCCCCCAACCGACCGTTGCTGGTCACTTAGCAATGTTAAAACAAAAATGGGATGCATCTTTGTGCTTTTCTGAAAAAAGTGTATTTGGGTCAAAAGTGTTTTATGCAAATTAAGCTTTACCTTTAGCATGAATAATTTACACCGTATGGCTTAGGTCATGAAAGAACAAAAGCCGTAAATGAGTTTTAGGGCAACATGGTTTCGGAAATCGCACAATTTCCACCAAAATCTAATTGTTCCTAATGTAACCCGGCAGACGATAAAATTCAAAGCTATTCCCTCCCCCGACCTAGCTCTTTGCCGTGGCCTTAAGCTGTGACCAACCTAAATAGGACTAGTTACATCTTATTTCTTCCTTGATTGCGATGTAGGAGCGCAATGCTAAAACTCGACTTCACCAAAATTACGTGCGGGGGTCCAGGCTCGACGATTGGGTTTGAGGCATCGGCTTGAGGATCCACTTGACCACAAACTCTGTGGGCTTCACCCAGGACTCAGAATGACCGAGGTGCGCACCTACAACATGCTAAACTCTACCCATCCACCCGTGTGTTACAAGTCGATGACTCTGACCAATAAGGTTTAGGGCATCGGGCTTTAAAGGCTTTCACCATATACCCCTCGGACCGTGTTCAGGTTTCAATGCAAAGCGTCATGACTTTTATTCTTATTTTTCTTCTTTTCTTTTTCTTTTTGCTTTTTCTTTTCCTTTTCATTTGGAAGACTACATTTAATTAACTTCCTTACATAGATAACAAAACCACAGCTGAATTCGTCAACAAGTCTAAATGACTGCAAAGTAGAAAGAGGTATATGGCTTCTCGACTATTGGTACAATAAAGGTGTGCGATTATTGGATTAGCTAAGGGAATGTTCAAGGTTGGAATATGCTGAAACTTCAATTGACTGAACTAAATCATCATTAGATTGTTAATAGGTAACATACGGGGCTTGATTTTCCAACTAAAGGCAGAGTAAGAAACGCAATATAGGCCTGAAAAATGATTTGCGAAAAAGTGTATTTGTATGGTATATTTCTATGTCGGTATATTTCATGAGAATTATCGGCTTTTGAAAAAGAAGTTATGTGGCCTCAGAAGATGCAAACGAGCAGTTTAAACCCGGGAGAATGGCATGGTTGTTTGACAATTTTGCACTTCCTTTGCAATGCGGTGGAAAATGAGATTCTCACGACCTTTTGCAACTCCTGCAACATTTCAAAACCAAAGTGTGATAAGATAAGCTTTGTAAATGCGAAATATTTGAAAAAGAAAATGATGAAAGTAGTGGCATCACTAAAAACCCAAATTAAGACTTAAATAATATAAAGTAAAAATTTCAACAAAATTTGGAGTGGTCTTAGGTTCTGCGGGAACCAGCTTCATTGTGTATCATTGGTCTAGGGAGGGTCGAGGGAGACTCCTCAAATGCACGAGTTAATGTGTCTTGCGGGTGCCTAATACTTTCAGCTCCTTTGTTTGAAGCGATACGGTCTCACGGTAGGTGGAAATTTGCTTTATTCAAGGGAGGAATGGTGGGTTCTTCGTGGCACTTCATTGTTCTCCATTGTAATTCTTCTTCTTCGTTTGGTAGTATCATGCCTTTACCCATGTGCCACTCGACGAAACTTCGCCAGTTGCTCCCTCATCCTCGGTTTTGCTTGTTGCTCAAGTGGAAAATGTTGAGCTCCGGTGTCATGTTGCGAATGTGAAAATTGCATGACCCCATTCGACTTACAATTAATAATGGCATTTGATGTGGCCAGAAATGGCCTTCCCAATATAATGGGCACTTGACTAATGCCCCCTGCCACCGGTTCTATGTTGAGAACCACGAAATCTGGGATAGTAGAATATCTGCACACCAACACATCCTCCACTATCCTTTTGGTATTTTCGAGCGATCTGGCTAAGGATAGGGTGATGTTAGTTAGTTCGACTCTCGAGCCTAGGCGCCTATGCAGCGAGTAGTATGGTGGTAGGTTGACATGCCCAGCACTTGAGTCTAACGAGTGCTTTGTCAGTCTGATTCCTCAGTGTTGGCGGGATAGTTGTCCACGGATCATATGCTTTCACCATTGTCTTGCATTGGATGATGGAAATTTAACTTGTTCGATTAAGAATGCCTTTTGTCGATACTGACCCCTTTTTGATTGTACGAGATCTTTAAAAAACTTTGCATGAGGCGGGGACTTGTTTGATGATGTCGAAAGGGTATGTTTGACCTTCACTTGCCTTAGGACTTCTAAGATGCACACTGGCTAAGGATGCCTTCTTCTTGCTTCTTAATGCTTGGGGAAATGGAGGTGGCATGCGGTGCTTCAGTGAGTCCTCCTTGAAAAAATGTGTTTTGGCTCCCAGATTTCTTCCCCCCTTTTAAGTTTCCTCAAGCAGGAGCTTGGGCATTGGGCGATCAACTTTCTTTCCCTTTCTTAAGGTAATGACAACTTTGACTTCATCCATTTTGGGAGGTTATTTGGAATAGCTCGATTCATGGAATCCCCTTGGTTGGCGATTGGCTGAAGGGAACCTCCACACCTCTTTCTTTGCTAGTTTGCCATTTTTATTGTGGATGCTGCGAGCTGTCAATTCTTAGTTAAGGTTACTTTCAGTACATCTATCCTCTTGTTCAGGAGCTTTCTACATTTTAATTTTTGTTCAATTGAGCATTGATGCCTTTTTGCTCCTCCACCATGCGATTCAAAATGGCTTTCAGCGGGAGAGAAGTGGGTGCTTCTTGTGCACGGGGGGTACATATACGAGGAGGTTGAGTTTCCGGGAAAGGTTAGGGTGGCTCCTCAGTTAAGGGTTGTAAGTGTTGCCATATGGAGCATTTGTTTGCAGCTTGTTTTGGCCCACCACATATGCATCTTGAATGGGGGTTTTGGACATGGTTCTCACAGGTGGTCGATGGATGCGGTTGAAGCGGTTACGACACATTGCATGGCTTTCGATCCTTTGCACGCACCTCATGGACCCTTTTTCTTCTAATTCCTCCAATCTTCTAGCCAGGTAGATACCTTAGCTTTCAGCTATATCTTAGGAGAGGGCATACATGCCTCCTCTTTGGTTCAGCAGACATGTACGCAGGCTTGGCTGTCAAATATGGAGGTCTCGGCCATAATTGAGGAAGTCCATTGCCTCATCGGGATTTTACTCAAGAAATCTCGCACATAGTTTCCAATATTGTTTCATGGAAGGGGACATTCCATCATAAAAATGGTTCACCGGCATCCATCTTCAGCCCGGTGTGGGCATGCAGCGATAGCTCCATAAATCTCTCCAAACCTTTGGTAGAACCTCTTACCATCATGAAATTTGCAAATGTGTAAATTTGCCTGCTTCAAGTTGTTTGTCTTGTGAGCGAAGAATTTTTAGAAACTCACACTGACTCTCCCCAATTCCTTGGCCTTAATGCATTTGCGAATTTTTGCCTTGTCCTTTAGATTGAGTGGAAAGGCTTTTAGCTTTAGTAGCTCCGTATCGTTAACCCTCTTTGAAAGTGGTGCATACTTCCTCAAAATCCCTAATATGATTATAAGGGTTTTCATTTTTCCATGCCATGGAATGTTGTTGAGTAGAGAGCACCCAGTAAGGCTTCCCACTTGCCACCTCTGTGCGAACAAATTTATGACGTTATTACGAGGGTATTATCCCAATCCCGTAGTGTATTAAAACTTGTTGGGACCCAAAACACATAACAAATTTATGACACTATTACCAAAGGACTATTGTCTAATCCTGAAACAGCAGTGGCTGTTAAGACGAGAACATATAAATTTATGACGTTATTACGAGTTATTATCCCAATCCGACGACGGCGCGAAAACTTGTTAAGTGACCAAAAAAGACATATACAAATTTATGACACACTGTGCAAAGGACTATTGTCTAATCGACAACGGCGCAAAAAACTTAATAAAGGGCAAATGATGTATATGTGAAAATATGGCCAAATTGAATGGTAAATACTCAGCGATTTGAAACAAAAGTAAGTATATAGCGAAATGAAAAGTATTACCAACACTCAACCCCTTTCCGCAAGTGCACGGGTCATACAAGTAATGAAGTGGACTCTAGGAGTCTAGGATATCGATACCAACTGGAACATTGGAGAACCTCTCATGGGGTTTCTTTCTCTAGGCACCCGTTTCCCGTTTTTCTCACAGTTTTGATTCTTTTAGATCACGAGTTATTTTTATTAGATTTATTTCTATTGAAGATATTTTCGGTCTTTGTACATCGGAGGGTCGAATTCACTAATATTCGGACAGATTGGGGAAGCTAAAAATGCGGATTTCTCTCATGGTTTTTCTCTCTAAGCGCCCATTTCTTAGTTTTGCTGCAGATTTTTTTTTAATATATCTTAGAAGTGAGCTTGATTTTTATTTCTATTGAAGAGATTTCGGTCTTGTACTTTCGAGATATTCAATTTCTTTCTTGTTGAGGAAGATTAGGCTCAAATCTGGATTTTCTCTTCTTTCTGTGATTTCTTTCTTCATTTTCTTACTTTTGTTTGATTAGTGATGATTGAAATCAGTAATGGAACATTAAACACCCTCCCAGGTTGGGGGTTTAATTGTTGAACATTAAGTTTGTAGTTTCGGTTATTTTGTGGGTTTGAATACTGAATTTATATGGTGGTCTTTGTTCATATAATGGTGTTGAATATTAGTAGCTTATACCCAAAAAAAGAGGCGTATCTTTCACTTCCCCATTTCGGGAGGCCCTCCCAGGTGACCACGAGAGATGGAAATTCACGAGTAAAGAGCGGTAACTTAGGGGTATGTTAGACTAATATCTTGGAACTAATGAACTTTGAAAAATTACTTTGATAGATCACTAATTTACTCATGGTGTGAGGATTAATTAGATGATGTATCAATTTAGTTGATCAGAGGTTTCTCCTTAGTCTGATAAAAGGATCTTGATCAGAGTAGCAAAGATCTAATCAGGAGATAAAAATTTTATTAGATTTGAAGGGCGAGATACCAATTACATTGGAGAAACATTTTCACGTCTATGGGAACGAAATTCTTCCAGTCTGAGAAAATGGTTGTAGTATTGAAAAAGAAAAACAATCAAATCTTAAAGAGCCAAATTTTACAAGTAGCTATTTAGACCCATTTGTCACGAAAAGGAATATAGTGTTAGATAGTGAAATGTATGGTGTATGGAAATCCGAGCTATACTACATTGCTCTTGGAAAAATCAGCATTCAACTCCGCAGATGTTGCACTTTCGAGGAAATCGCGAACTGTTTTTGTAAATAGTATCCCGTCACAGTGACTCTCTTCCTTACCTTTTAGAATTAAGTAGTTGTTTAGGATTAGTTTTAAATCAATTTTTGTTTCAATTAAATTGATTTTATTCGAACATCCTACTTAATTAAGCCTAAATAGTGAAGAGCCCTTGTAATCGGGGTGATCGAATTCAGTGGAAAGACCTCAGTCTGACGGAGTGATATCAGGACTCCACAGGTCAATATGCCCGTATGACGGTGCCAGGGAAAAGGTTGAGTGGTAGTAATACTTTTCATTTAGTTTTAGTATACTTACTTTTGTTTCATCAGTTTGCAGTATTTACCACATTCACTCCTTGGCCCATATTTTCACATATCATCATTTGGTCTCCTTTACAAGTTTTAGTGCAGATTCTTGAGAGTTAGACAATAGTCCTTTGGTAATAGTGTCATAAATTTGTATATGTCTTTTGGTCACTTAACAAGTTTTTGATGCCAAAAGATTGGAAATATCAGCAGCAGAAATGAAATGCCCCTAAGAGGTATAATGGTGGTGCAAATCTTTCATGTATGGGGAATAGATTTTATGGGACCATTCCCACCATCATTTGGGAACCTGTACATACTGCTAGCAGTTGATTATGTTTCAAAATGGAAATATATTCAACCCATAAGAAGATGTATCACACAATTTAACCTGTCAGCCTGATCTACGAAGATAGTGGGCGATAAAATCAGTTGGAGTATCTTATGAGCTGTTCTTTCTCCTGAAAAATGCCCCCCCATATGGTGATGCATGACATTCATTCAGAATTTTGCCTTGTTCATTTTATGGCACACATCTTCTTATTATCATGTCAGCACCTCTTTTAAATAATAATGAATCATCCCAAATATAATACAACATGGGTTAAAGTTTCCACTCTTCTGTTGGTAATTTGAATTACGAAAGGAACTACTCATGAAGCTAAATAGTTCTGTCTCGACGCCTGCATGGAAGTTGGAAGGGAAACTTTAAACGATTCTTTCATCACAGGAAGTTCTCTGTTAATATTACTTTCTCTTCTTGGCCAGTGCTTCTTTCTACTATTATTGAGTGATCAACTATCACATTGTCACACCTTTTTATCCTTGATCTCCAAGTCAAACTCTTGCAATAGCAGCACCCACCTTATCAATCTTGGCTTAGCTTCCTTCTTTGACATCAGGTACTTGATTGCTGCATGATCAGTATGAATAATAACATGGGATCCCAAAATGTATTGCCTGAATTTTTCACAAGCAAATACTATGGCTAGCATCTCCTTTTCGGTTGTTGAGTAATTTTCTTGTGCTTCATTGAAGGTTCTACTAGCATAGTATATGGTCCTGAATATTTTCTCCTTTCTTTGCCACTAGGAGCGGCTCCATTGCAAATCACTAGCATCACGTATTATTTCCGTCTTTGATCCCATTATGGTCGAGCTAAACTTATAGGTGCTTGAACCAATTTGATCTTGATTTCTTCAGCCTGCGGGAGGTCATCAAAGAATTAAACCTTGTATCCTTCTCAGTGTCACTGGTAGTGCGGCTATTTTTGAGAAGTCTTTAATGAATCTCTATAAAATCCGGTATGCCCCGAGAAGCTTCTTACTCCTTTTCTTTGTGGTAGGTGGTGCAAAGGTTTTGATAATGGATGCAACTTGGATTGGTCTACTTCCAGTCGATGCTTGAAATTTTATGCCCAAGAACAATACCTTACCATTACCATAAAATGGCATTTCCCAATTCGGTGCTAGGTTGTTTGTCTTGGCATCTTTGAAGCCTTTGTTTCGGGTTATTGAGCACTTGATCAAGCGGATCATATACAGTGGAAGTCATCCATAAAAATTTCCATAACCTCTTCAACGAGTAAGAACGACATCATACACCTTTGGAATGTGAGAGCATTACACAACCCGAATGGCATGCATCTGAAGGAAAAGGTACCATAAGGGCATGTGAATGTAGTCTTCTCTTAGTCCTCCGCGGTTGCAATAGCAATCTGATTGTATCTGAATACCCATCCAAGAAACAAAAATGAGGGTGTCCTGCTAATCTGTCCAACATCTGATCAATGAAGGGCAAAGGGAAATGATCTTTTCTGGTGGCTGTGTTCAGCTTCCTGTAATCAATGCATACCCTCCATCCTGTCACTGTTCTTGTTGGAATCAATTCATTTTTCTCATTGCGGATCACAGTAAACCCACCCTTCTTTGGAACCACATGGACTGGGCTCACCCAAGGACTATCTGAAATTACATAGATAAAACCGACATTCGTAATTTAATTACCTCCTTCTGACTACTTCCTTCATCAGTTTAGTCTCCTTTGATGTTCTCTGAATGGCTTTGAATTTTCTTCTATGAATTTTGTGCATGCAAATTGATGGAGCGATACCCTTATCTTCAATAGACCCAAACTATGAACTCTTTGCCTTCTTTAAGATTTTATTAACCTACATTCCTCGGCATCACCAAGTCTAGCGAGAGATAATCCTTTGGTTTCTCTTTGGTGATTCTAAGTAAGCATACTTCAAATGACTTGGCAACTCTTCCCGACACTAGCCCCTCTTCAGCGGTTTCTTGATGAATTTCCCCTTGCATTATTTTCCCTTTGTCATTTTTGTTTTGCTTCGGGCTCAACAGTTTCTATAGAATATTGTTGTATGGATAATGATGGTCATCTTCAATATCTTGAGAATTTATCTCTTTTTCATTGATAAAAATTTGGAGCATTACAATCATTGTGAACATCGGGGTTGTAGAATTTATAGACATCATCAACTACATTGCAATTTTCTCACGTCTATGTCTACGTACGCATGCTTGATTAAGTTGAGAAAGCGCGGCTTCCTCTCGACCCTCAGTGAGAACTCCTTTTTGCATGTCGATTAGAGGCGGCTCCGGTAGCTAGAATGGTCTCCCCGATAGCGGGGGTACTTGTGAATCTTCTTCCCGTAATCCCGGAATGATGAAGTCTTTGGAAAACAAATTTCCCAACGTGGCCCGGTACATCTGCGTATGGGTTTTACCATCGATCATCACGCCGTTTGAGTAATAGTGGTGGGAATAACCTCTGAGCTTAATTGTAGCGCGAAAGGCATCAAGTTTATACTGGCTCTGAGTCACGAGAGCTTTTAAAATTCAACTCCTCCCGATGATGCCAGGAATTATGTGAAACTCTGGATCCTTCATCTTTTCGGCAATTCTTTCTTTATCACGAAGCCTTTGCAAGTAGCGGTGAGATTCCGCAATCCCTTAACTTCTACTATCTTTCTTTTTCTTGCTCGACATGTGCCCAGGAATTTTGCATAAGTGGCATCTGAGTCACCACTTACTGTAAAGGGCAGCGATCTCCCCAGCTTGAAAGGTTTTCAAAGCCTGGCCTCCCTCTGTCTTTGGGGTTCTGCTTGGGTCTGCGTGGAAATGGGACTGCGAGTCTAGAGCCTTGGATGTCCTTCTGTCCACTCCTTCTTTCTTTTCTCAGTGCTTCTTCCTTTTTGGGCTTTCTTAACTTCTTTCTTTACATTGTCATTTTTCTTTCATCTTTTCTAACTCCTTCCCACTCTAAAATTTTGCCTGACCATGCGATCTTTGGATTCTTTGTGTCACTTGGGAAGGCATCTTTCCTACGGCTGCGAGGTTGGGCCGAGGCTGCCTACTGTCTCTCAGGTTCTTGAAGTGCATTGGTGGTGCGAAAATTTGAAATTGGTAGCGGTTGCCAGTGCAAACTTTGTTCATAGAGGTTCAACGACTTCTTATTATCCCACTGATGCGACATCATTCTTGAAAAGATTGGGCCCTCCTCGTACGATATTCATTTTTGTGTTCATTTCCTTCTTTAACAATATGAGACCTTGGTGTTTGTTGATAACCACATTGAGGGTTACACGTCGTCTGGGGGCCTTGTGACGCCCCTCCACCATATGAGAAATTCTCCATGGTTCCTCTCAGTCTTTGGGTGATAATGTCTTTGCAGCGAGTTAGTATTGGGTTTGAAATGGTAGTTTGCGTACCCGGATACTTAATCTTGACATCATAGAATTGTTCTTGACTCTCGGCCACTTCCTTGATAACTCTCTTTCCACTGCTCCTATCTCATGGGCAGTGTGTGTCTTCCTTTCTTGCTTGTCCATCCTGTGCATAATGGAATCAACTTGGCCTCCGTGAACAGTCTTACTCAGCTCCATGATCCGCTTTCCTCTGTTGTTTCCTCTTGGCTTCGGAAGGAGTTTTCATATTGCATTAGCAGTCTTCAATCGACTCTTTTTGCCTCTTCGTACTTTTTCGTTTGAATGCTCCACAGCATGAAGCATCAATGATCCTTTGATATATCAATTGAGGCATGATATACAATGTCCATACGAGTCTTGAGATCTATCCGATGCATTGGACATCTTCTCGACCGTTTGAATCTTTCCCGAGCTACATCTGAGGCTTTCATCTTCTCCTCTTTGAAACACAATGATTTCCCTCCTTCTCTACGGAGGTGAGAATTTGGGGAAAAGAATCTACCTAAATGGGCCCTCTGCCCCAACTCCTCCCAGTATCAACGAGAACCATATGGTAAAGATTCATACCATGTAATTTGCTTGTATCTCTTAGAGAGAATGGGAATAGATGCGAGTTTGATGACACGGTCTCACTTACATTCAACTTCCTTTGTATTAGCCATCTGAGAAATCTTCCAGGTGCTGGTTGGGTCCTCGAGTGAGATGACCGATCAAAGCGATCTTCTTTGGACCATTGTAATTAGTCTTTGGTTTAAGTTCAAAATTATTTGCATCAATAGCTGGCTGCCTGATTGCAGAATACTCATCTTGAATAATAGGCTTCCAAAAGTCCTCCATAGTATCAGTAATTGGAGGCCTTCTAGCTGCTTCTCTATGTACTTCATTCTGATCTTGTCTTTCATCTGCCATGGTTGAGTTTTCTGCCTTCTTTATCTTTCTCAAGCTTCTGAGTGTTCTCTCCCAATTACGTAATACTGCTTTGGAATCGGATCGATTTAACATTTCTATGCATTAAGTTTTGTCACAAATCAAAACACACTTGCATTAATAGGATTAGTGCGGTCGTAAATATTTTCAACATGGTTTGTTAAAGGTTAGTGGCTAAAAATAACCACTGCTTGAAAAGATATTTTGTTCTTTTTCTTCAAAATGTCCAAATTAGCATTTCCTTCTTTCGTGCAGATATTGATTTTACTAAATTCTTCCGATCCCGGCGGCTCAAAACTTGTTAAGACAGAACATATACAAATTTATGACGTTATTACAGGGTATTATCTAATCCCCGACAGCGGCCGCAAAACTTGTTGGGACCAAAACACATGTACAAATTTATGACCTTATTACGAGGACTGTTATGCAATCCACACGGCAATGGCGCCGTAAAACTTGTTGACTTTCTATTATATAAACCACAAATCTCCTAGAAGTATATCATTTTCCAATTTTGGTTTTGGCCTAATATCTGCAAATTACCGCAGTCGGATAAGTAATAAAATGGATATAAGTCAGTCTCCGATCCCACGAAGTCTCAGAATTCTAGATCAACTACCTGACTACCCGAGAGCTCTATACTATTTGGTATAACATGACATTGTGATTCGACTTAAGAAGGTACAGGAAAATATACAAGTATTAGGAAAAATGAACTGATCAAATAAGCCCAGGAATCTAAAGAATAAAGAATAATGAATAGTGAGGAAAATAAATTGAAGCGAATAGTTATCTTTTAGAGGACACATCAAGATCAACGCTGTGTGAAGTATCAATTCCTGTAGTTAACAGCGATAAAATTGCTTGTGTATTTCGAGGTTTAAAATCGTCGAGGCTTTTAGCGATGCAATTTGGATCTCTCCACACTCCACAGTTCATGATCTAACTTTCCTGATTCTTTCGAAGACAGGGAATTAGATGACTACTTTTAATAGGGATTTCCTTAATGTGGGTATTTTTCTTTTGCAATACTTCATACCATTTATGGGCATAAAACGCCAAGCTCCCAAGTTATCGGTCAAACAAGGATATACATCTTCACGGTTACTCTTCCTCTAATTAGAATATATCACCCTCTCCCTTGATTAGATCTCAGCTAACAGGTTAGCTTCACTAGTCGAATTGAGGTGAACTCTACGCCTTTAGGAAATTAGTAACTCATTCAACTCATTCTCGATTTCATGTGAGAAGAGGATTTATCTAAGTAAACTTGCAAAGCTCATTAGATCTCTAATAGCAGGTTAATATACCTTCAAAGAAATGTTCATAACTCTCAGGAATGCCTTCTCTGTGTCACTCGGAGGACCTCCTTGAAATCAGAGCGATGAAACAAATCTTAAACGGGTATAAGAGCGATATTCGGATCAAAACATTAAACCCATAACAGTAAATTCGTAAGCCCAGAGTACAACTGTTTAGGCTTGACTACGGGAAGATTAATTCGAGCTACGCATTCACTTAATGGAAGGCAGGGTTTCTGTTCTTGAATTACACACTACAACATTCCTCGATCATAGGAACAAGCGCAATTTAGGCGGAAGAGTCAAATTTCGGAATTTAATACGAACTTGAGCATTCGGGTAGTAATTTGAAAAGAATGGAGTCTGCATTCGGCTTACGCTCAGCTTGATAACATCGGAAAATAAATAAAATAAAAGAAAAGATGAAAAAAAATCTAATCTATAACGCGGAAGCGGAAAAAAGAAAAAATAAAAAAGAAAGAAAAAAAATAAAATGAAGCCTTGGTACCCAGATCTTCAGTGCAGCTACCACTACTTGCCTTATTTTCCTTTCTTCTTCTGAGTAGGCTGCTTGTTGCCAGGGTTTCTCAGTTGGGCCCTAATTCCAATGCATTCTTTTGTGGATTTCCAAATTGGGTGGCCCGATATTCTTGTTCGGTCGCGACCTCAATCCCTTGTCGCGACATTAGTTAGTTTGGCACTTGTTGCAGCATTTATCAATAAGTCATGACATTCCTTTGTTTCCTGAAGGCATCTTATGTCGCGACATCAATCTCTTGTCGCGACATCAGCTCATGTCTCTGCAGCTTTGAACTGTTCGTTCCGGATGTCGCGACATCAATACCTTGTCGCGACATGAAGCTCGTATCTTCGCGACTTTCAAGCGGTGGTTCTGATGTCGCGACATCGATCGCTGTCGTGACATCAACTTAAGAGGCGCAGCTTTGGCGATGTCTTCTTATCATGCGACATCAATCCCTTGTCGCGACCACTAACTATCTCACGGTTTCAATTGATGGTTCCTGATGTCGCGACATCGATCTCTTGTCGCGACATCAACTTAAGGAACTGCAGCTTTCAACTGATGTCTTCTTATGTCGTGACATCAATCCTTTGTCGCGACATCACTTCATGCCTTTGCAGGTTTCAACTGTTCGTTCCTGATGTCGCGACATCGATCTCTTGTCGCGACATCAACTTAAGGAATTCACGGCTTTCGTTGATGTCTTCTTGTAACCAGCGACATCAATCGCTGTCGCGACATCACTTCATGCCTGCCGAGGTTTCAAGCGACCGTTCGATGTCGCGACATCGATCTCTTGTAGCGACATCGGCTCCATATCGCTGCGACTTCAAGCGATGGTTCACGATGTAGCGACATCAATCGCTGTCAGCGACATCACTTCGTAGCTCGCGGGGTTTCAATGCGATGGTTTCGATGTCGCGACATCAATCATAATCAGCGACATCGGCTTAAGAGCCAACCTTCAACTGAGCACGTCATATGTCTCTGGAGGCTTCAACTGGTTGCTTTTGGTGTCGCGACATCAGTCTCTTGTCGAGACATCAACTTAAGTCACAACAGTTTCATCTTTTCAAATCTGTCATAGCTTCGAGGCGCTCTGTCGCGATTCATCCTTTGTCGCTATTATCAATGGCGTTGTCGCGACATCTTTCCTAAGTCTCCTCGGGTTAATCCTCGCCTACCGAACTTGTGATCCCCGTCGCGACCAGACAAATTTCTTTCAATTTTTTCTGATGTCGCGACTCCGCATAACCCGGACTGGGTGCTTCCAAAAATGCAACATTAGTTAACCGCTTGCTTTCATTCCGCCCTCGCCATTTTCTCGCATTTTTACTCCACCACAATTGTCAGATTTTCTACCGCTTTTTCTTCTTCTTCACACTCCTCGCTAATAAATAAATTGGTGAGTTTCTTCATATTTCTCAAGATATTAATTATTCTTTTCGCATGAAAATCAAACAGAAAAAATGGATTAAAAAATAGATGACTTTAAGCTCATCACCCCTCGTATGGGGAATTATGCATGAGGGTGCACTCACCCCGTGGTGTATGTGATCCCTCATGGATCGATATGCATTGGGCTCCTAGGCACCCGTCGCTTTGTTGTTCCTCCGGAGGATCCATTTGAGCAATCGTGAGGATCAATCTCGGGCCTGCTCCCGTGCGTGCCAGCCTCACCCTCTCAAGCCTACCTGCAGTGTTCCTATCCCACTGCATAAACTGCTCCTGCACACTTCACAATCAACAGGAAAACAACCAAAACAAAACTAACAAAAGGGTTAAGGTTAGCTAAAATTAAAGCAAAGAAAAAAAAATGAATGTAATGGAAAGAATTAAAATCCCCTGCAGTGAACTGCAAGTGTGAAAAAAAAATGATAAAATCAAAAGGGAATGAGATTTTACCAAAACTTGTGATATGAATCACAAGTTCAACAGCTTCTTATCTCAATTAGGCACTATCCCTATAACGGCGCCATTTGATTCGTACTACAGAGGTGATCCCGAATCAACAAAATTTGTATCCTAAGCTCTTCCTATCGCAGAGTCAAGCTACCGCGCAGATAGTGGTCAGGGCCGAACACGGGATGGGTTTTCTTCTCGTGAAATGAGAAGTGCACGGAGTTGAAAATGGTATTTCTTTGGATTTTGGGTTTTGTTCAAAAACAGTGGGTTTGATGGTTGTAAACTGAATATAAATTAAAGGAAAATTTAGAAAAGAAGACTCCTTGAAATCTTGGGTTACTGGATTGGATTTTTAAGGTGTATTCATGCCCTCGGGTTTGTTTCAAGTGTTGGGGATAATGACCTATAACCGTTTCCCAAACCGGGCCTTGATTTGGCACTCAAAACCTCGAACCCTAATTACCCTCAAGAGTATATGGCATTCAAGAAGCATTCAAGTCCCAGTGTATATATGGCCTCAAAGAGGCAACCTACGACAACTAATAAGAGACAATTCAAGTGGATGACAAGGGGATCTAAGATTACATCCATCAGAATCACAAAAGCTTGCCAAATACACATTGGTTAGCTGGATCTGTGGAGGTTTCAACCTGTGAGTGAGATGCGGAGCTTAAATGCTCATAAATGCAAGTAGATAATGAGAGGGCATGAAACTTACCTCCAAACCTCCACTAAAGGACTTCATGAAAGGGGGCTTAGCAACATCCTTTGAGTTGTCATCCTCAAAGGGGGTGTTTGGAAGCCGAGAAAATGAGAGAAAGAAGAGAGAGAAGAGAGAAAACTGTAACCTAAAATGAAAAGCTGCGTGGATTTACAGTGAATGAAAAGTTGCTTAGGGTTACAAAGAGGTAGGGGTTTATATAGTCCAACCCAAAGTGTGAAAATACAAAAATACCTCAAATATGAGATTACATAAGGGTCAAAATGGTAATACATCAAAACGTGGTCGTTCAGGATCAAGTATACCAAAAACATAGGGTCAGATTCCTCGTTATGCAAGAAATTCGCTTAGCATAGCGAAAAATTCATTATGCTAGCCAAATTTGGCTAGCCTAGAGAAATTCTACAGATATGAAGTGGGAAATTTCGCTTAGCAACAAAGGATACAATAGTTAAATTTCGCTAGCCTAGCGAAATTTTTGTGAGATAGCGAAATTGGAAAATTTCGCTAGGCACAGTAAATTTCGCTAGCTAGCGAAATTTCGCTAGCCTAGCGAAAATTTCCAATTTCGCTAGGATTGCGAAATTTTCGCTATGATTGTGAAATTTTCGCAATCCCAGCGAAATTTTCGCAATCATAGCGAAAAATCCTGGGATTGCTCCTGCTTCCTGTTTTGCTCACTGCATCCTCTCTGCACTTCTTATTCATCACTTTGCCTTCAATTTTTTCATCAATCTTGATATTTCATCGCCCTCGGCTCCTGAATCATCGAGGATTTCAGATTCAACACCAATAAGAAGCTAAGCTTGCTGATTGAAGTTCTCAAAAACCTGCGAAACTATCCAAAACAATCTCGAAATGGAATTAGTGAAACTAAGTGGACCTGCACACATAAATTGGCTTAATTGATATGATTAGTGCGCAAAAAGCACTCAAAACCTATCTTGAATAGGGCTCAAAATAGCACTTTTTGGGTACTAATCAAAAGCCCATTGAGTCAAGAATACATTCATATGCTTGAGTAGGATAGAATATGTCGGACCAAGGTGTCAAACTGAAGCCATCAAGTCGTCACTCGCCTCGCTACCGGTCATGTGACTACGTATGACCTCCAACTTCGGGAGGTCATAACTCCTTCGTCTGAACTCCGTTTCGGGTGTTCTTAGACTCTATGGAAATCCCATTGAGTCAAGAATCCATATATATATATATAGCTTGTAGAAATTGGAACTCATATTAAACTCCGAAAATCAATCCTAACCAAAACTACTAGTACACACAAATAATATTGTTCTTTAATGGTTTTGGAATAAAATGACTCGAGGAAAAAGACAAGCGAGATTGAGATTCCAAGGATTGGAATCAAAGTGCAAAGATTTTTGGGTTTGTTCTACCGACTCCTATTCCTCGTTTCAAGTTTTTGCATGTTTGTTCTACCGACTCCTATTCCTCGTTTCAAGTTTTTGCATGTTTGTTCTATATTTCTATTCTCGTTTCAATATTTGAAATGCTTGTTCTAAATGCATAAAAAAGCATATTGAATTGTTTAAATGATTTGAAGAAACTGATTGTAAAATGTTTGCATATGAAAATTGCATGACTATTGAAAAGTGAACTATTTATACAAATGTACTGCACTTTGCCATAAAGGACGGAACTTCACAGAATGTTAACCGTTTAGTCTGGTATTAAGGATGATGCTGGCATACCAATAGGTCAAATACAGCATCAGAACTATCAGATTAAGTGTCACCCGACCAGCGTACCCACTGGACCGTATCGGTAGTGTTCACTATTTGATTGCTTATAACTACCGCAGCCCCGGACCGCATCGCGGTTATAAAACCATTTGATACCGCTGTTCTTGTGGGACCGTGTTTGACTCTGACATCCTATATATCGAAGACATAGTTAAATTCATTATGCATAACTGAATTGATTGGCATAATCGAATTGATTTCGTAATTGAATTGAATTGCGTAACTGAAT
This sequence comes from Tetrastigma voinierianum, assembly GCA_016808115.1. NCBI lineage: Eukaryota > Viridiplantae > Streptophyta > Magnoliopsida > Vitales > Vitaceae > Tetrastigma > Tetrastigma voinierianum. The sequence continues at coordinate 446,632 of JAEQBH010001526.1, forward strand.
CGAATTTGTGAGCACAATTGAATCGATTTGAGGTTGCTAAATATTGAATATGAAAGTGTATTTTTGGATTTATCAATGAACCATAATCGATTGTATATAAAACAAGTATATGTATCGTATTATATTGACTGGTCCATAATGGTTTGAAAGTTTTGAATTGTTAAATTGCATTGATTTGATTTAAACTGAAACCGAGGAAATGGATTTGTATAGAACCACTAAGCATGCAAAATGCTTAGTATATTGTTTACCAATGCGCAGGTACCGAAAAGTGATAGATAGCGACGAAAGCCGACCCAAGATCGAGGAGCCATTGAGTCACAAAGAAGGAAATTTCGGAGTATGCTCCGATTACGTGCATTAATTCCATGTTTTCTTTTGGATATTGATATTTTGTAAAAACAATTTGAACTCTGAACATCATTTTGAAAGGGCTTGAATGCCTTCACTATAAATGTATTTTGTTAAATGTTTATGGGCTTGCCCAATTTTGTAATCGCTTCTGCAAATATATGATTTTGAGTGATTAAGTGATTTTAGTGGCATCCCGGACTCGGTTCGGATTTGCCAAAACGGGTCGGGCCGGGAAAGGGGTCCCACATGGACGCCCTGTCCGTTGAGGAGGCTCTGGCTCTTACGCTTCAGGGAACTGCTTTTGTACGTCCAAGCACCTTCATTTGTCCATTTCCTTATTGTTTCAGATTGTTAATTACCTCTTTCTTGTTCTTTGGTAGGTGGCTACTTACGTGAAGGGCCTGGAAAGGAGGGTTAGCCTTGACCCAGGGCTCCGCTGCATACGGTCTTATAAGGCTAAGGTTGCCTCCCGACCCGAGAAGGCCTGGCCAGCCCGATAAGGGACCTGACTGAGGAGCTTATGAAGCACAGGTCTAACTTGAAGCATGCTTCGACGGTGAGGGCACGAGTAGAGGATAAAGAAAAGAAGGCCCGAAAGGACTTGAGGGTCGCCGAGGACGAGCCACGGTTGGCCATAGAGGAGTTACAGGTTGTCAAGGGTGACCTGCGCGTCTAAGTGACGAGTTGGACCGAGTTCGCCAAGTGGCTTTGAAGGTTGGAAGCTCCGTGGAGCGCTTGACGGAGGAGCTTGGCAAGCTTCGGATAGACCTTGAGAGGTAGGAGGCTTTGACTAGCCAGAGGGGCGAAGTGATAGCAAAGCTCAGAGACGAGGCCTGCACCCAATGGGCCACTGGGTGGCTTGCCTTCTAGCGTAGGGCTTCCAGAGCTTTCCTAGACTTAGAGTTCAACATCCAGCTTTCTGATAAGGAGGTAGAAGAATATGTTTATGAGGCTGAGGCTGACATGAGCGTCGAGGTGCTTTTTGGGGCCCCTGATCGTGCTCCCTTGCTTGATGATCTTCGGTTTCTCCGGGAGGCGCCCCGCTCGGCCCGCCGGGGCCTCCGCCTTGACCCCGCTTCTATGAATCGAGGCCCGACCTCAGGCGCCTAGACTTTTTATTTTAACCTCGCTATTTCTGGGCGTTGAGCTTGGGATTTTTGTATTGCTTCTGACATTGACTTTTCGTTGATATGCAAAGATTCATTGATTAATTTTATCCGTTCTTATTATAGTTTTTCCAAATTAAGCTACTTGCCTTCTGTTAGCCCCGAAACTGAGCTATCTGGGTCCTAGGCTGTTCTGCCTTTTTGGGAAGCTAAGCTCTCCAAATTGAGCTACTGGGCTCCTAAGCTATTGTGCCTTCTGAGCTGTTTGAGCTCTTCAAAATGGGCTACTTCGGCTTTTTGGGCTATTGTGCCTTTTTAAGAAGTTATGCTCTGCAAACTAAGCTACTAGGCTCTTAGGCTATTGTGCCTTTTGGGCTATTGTGCCTTTCAAAACTGAGCTTTTTGGCTCCTGGGCTACAAGGCCTTCCTTGAGCGGTTAAGCTCTGAAAAACTGAGCTACTAGGGCTCCTAGGCTATTCTGCCTTCTCTAAACTGAGCTAAAATGGCTCCTAGGCTACAAGGCCTTCCTTGGGCAGTTAAGCTTTGTATAATTGAGCTCCTGGGGCTCTTAGGCTATTCTGCCTTTTCTGAATTGAGCTAAAATGGCTCCTGGGCTACAAGGCCTTCCTTGAGCGGTTAAGCTCTGAAAACCGAGCTATCAAGCCCCCGGGCTATTCTCGCCTCTCCGAATCGGGAAGCAAATGGCTCCTAGGCCAAGACCTTCCTACAGCTAAGCTCGTACAATTGAGCTACTAGGGCTCCTGGGCTATTCTACCTTCTTTGAACTGAGCTAAAATGGCTCTTGGGCTACAAGGCCTTTCTTGAGCGGTTAAGCTTTGAAAAACTGAGTTACTGGGGCTCTTGGGCTATTCTCGCTTTCTCTCGACCGAGCTGCAAACGGCTCCCGGGCTAAAGGCCTCTCGAGCCGCTGCTCCCCAAAACCGAGCCATCAGCTCCCGGGCCATTCCGCCTCTCCGAATTGAGCCTAAAATGGCCCTAGGCTATAAGGTCTTCCCGAGCAGCTTAAGCTGCATAATTGAGCTATTGGGGGCTCTGAGCTGTGCCTTCTCTAAACTAAGCTAAAATGGGTCCTAGGCTACAAGGCCTTCCTTGAGCAGTTAAACTCTAAAAAACTAAGCTACTAGGGCTCCTGGGCTATCCTGCCTTCTTTGAACTGAGCTAAAATGAAATAAAGACTCCTGAGGCCTTCCTTGAGCGATTAAGCTGCATAATTATCTTGGGGCTCTTGAGCCCCATTACGCAGCTACGAACCGAGCTAAAATGGCTCCTAGGCTACAAGGCCTTCCTTGAGAGGTTAAGCTCTGAAAATCTAAGCTACTAGGGCTCCTAGGCTATTCTTCCTTCTCTAAACTGAGCTAAAATGGCTCCTAGGCTACAAGGCCTTCCTTGAGCAGTTAAGCTCTGAAAAAATGAGCTACTAAGGCTCCTGGGATATTCTGCTTTCTCTGAACTGAGCTAAAATGGCTCCTGGGCTGCAAGGCCTTCCTTGAAGCACCCAAGCTGAAGCTGACTATTGGGGCTCTTGGGGCTGTGCGCAGCTACGAGGCGAGCTAAAATGGCTCCCCAGGCTCTGAGGCCTTCCTTGAGTAGTTAAACTCTGCATAATTGAGCTACTGGGGCTCTTGGGCTATTTTGCCTTCTTTGAATTGAGCTAAAATGAAATACGGGCTCTGAGCCTTCCTTGGGGTGGTTAAGCTCGAAGGCGAGCTCTCTTTGGGGGAAACCTGGGCTATTATGCCTTCTACGAGAGCGAGCTAAAATGGCTGTGGGCTGAGGCCTCTCTTGAGCGGTTAAGCTTTGAAAGCGAGCTCTTGGGGCTCCTTGGCTGTGCATTCTCGGATTGGTAAAATGGCTCCTGGGCTACAAGGCCTTCCTTAAGCATTTAAGCTCTGAAAAACTGAACTACCAGGGCTCCTAGGCTATTCTACCTTCTCTGAACTGAGCTAAAATGGCTCCTGGGCTACAAGGCCTTCCTTGAGTGGTTAAGCTCTGAAAAACTGAGCTACTAGGGCTCTGGGCTATTCTGCCTTCTCTGAACTGAGCTAAAATGGCTCTTGGGCTACAAGGCCTTCCTTGAGCGGTTAAGCTCGAGCTATTGGGGCTCCTGGTCTATTTTGCCTTCTTTGAACTGAGCTAAAATGGCTCATGGGCTACAAGGCCTTCCTTAAGCAGTTAAGCTCTGCATAATTGAGCTATTGGGGCTCTTGGGCTATTCTGCCTTCTTTGAGGCCGAGGCTAAAATGGTTGGGCTCTGAGGCCTTCCTTGGCGGTTAAGTTACGAAAAGCGAGCTATTAGGGCTCTGCAGGCTGTACCTTCTGACGAGCTAAAATGGCTCATGGGCTGAGCACTCCTTGAGCGGTTAAGCTCACAGCTTCAAACTATTAAGGGGCTCTGGGCTGCCTTCTTTGAATTGAGCTAAAATGGCTTCTAGGCTACAAGGCCTTCTTTGGCGGTTAAGCTCTCTTGCATAGGTGAGCTACTTTGGGGCTCTCTGGGCTAATGCCTTCTCACGAGATTGAGCTAAAATGGCTCATGGAGCTCTGAGCCTTCCTTGGCAGTTAAGCTGAAAAGCGAGCCTCTTAGGGTTCTGGGCTGTGCGCTACGACGGCCCAAAAAATGGCTCTGGGCTACAAGGCCTTCCTTGAACGGTTAAGCTTTGAAAATCTGAGCTACTGGGGCTCCTGGGCTATTCCGCCTTCTCTAAATTGAGTTAAAATGGCTCCTTTGAAATTGTGCCACATGGCTCTTTAATATCCCTTCCCTTGGGAAAGCGCATGCAGCTTTAATTCAGGTTTATGGGGAATCGGTGCAGATCGCGTGAATTTCCTAAGCGTCCGGGCTTCTTTATAAATAACTGCCTTCCTTTGGCGGGGTGTGTTATACTCTGCTCTCATTTTTCTTCCTGCCTTCGATAGTGCTTGGGTTCGTAAGTGATGGGGCTTCAGGGTTTGATCGTTATTCTTTGTGGCGTGCGTTTGGCGGCCATGGGGTGCGCTTGGTTTCTACCTTTCTGGCTATTTTGTGGGGTTGTGTTTCTCCTAGTTTCCCCACAGTGGGGGGTTTGTGTTGTTCCCTAGTCACGCCCGTTGAGCTGAATTTGGGAGCATATTCGAGAGGGGCGGTGGCGCGGAGGCTTTTAAGTCCCACTTTCTCCATTATTCCTGTCCTCCCCTTTTTTCTCCCTATCCCCCCTTTTCTCTTTCTCTTTCTCCTTCCTTTTCTCTTTCTCCTTTTCTTTCTCTTTCTCCGTCTCTTTCTCTTTCTCTTTCCCTTTGTTATGGTTTTTGCCTTGACTGGGTGTTGGCCGATGTGAAGAACGAGTTTGCTGATTGTAATTTTTTGAGTTGTGGAGAACGACTTTGCTGATTGTAATTTTCTGAGATGTAAAGAAAGATTTTGTAATCCTCTGAGGTGATTGTAACTTCCCAGAGAGAATGAGAATTTTGTATTTGTGTTATGTGGCTTTTGAGCTTCTACGATCGAGCTCACTTGCTTTCTCTTTTCTCTTTTTTTTTCTTATGGGTTTTTCTTTACAGGAGTGAAAATTGTTTGTATATTTGTCTACGAGGTGCGAGGAGCAGCTCAGTTGACTATAATTCTCTGTGTGCTTGTAACTTCTTTGAAATAAAGCACAATCTTTTGTGAAACACGAGCTTTTTGTACCCAGACCTTTCCTAGCCGAACTCTTTGCTTTATCATTGTACCTTATTTTTTGACCCACCATAATATTAAGCAGCCTAAAAATGTGTAAGACCCGAGAAAATCCAATTTTTAAAAAAAGGGTAAAATCGTAATTTCGGTCAAAAATCCGAAATTTATTATCTAGATCTCGGATGACAAAACGGATTTCACCGTTGGAATCGTCTCGTGAAATCTAGCTACCACATCGAATTTCGTCGAATTCCGAGACAGTCGGGATTCTCACGTTTTTCAAGGCATTGCGTATCGGGTGCCTTAAAACAACATGTGATGTGACGAAAGTCACTTATAACATGTATTAATGTTACTTATGTTGCATGAGTAAGAAATGATGGAAATGGACGGTCGAGATAGTGCCAAGTGTCAAAACTGGGGAAAGAAGGGACATAGATGTCATTATTTGAAAGTTTAAAAGGAAAAAGACAAAAGAGGAATAGTGTCATCCTCTTAAAAGAGCAAAAACGTGATGGAACCAGGGGGAAGATGTAAACTGGAAATTGATGTTTTAGAGAGAGAATATCTAACTTCTCTCTAAAAAAATATCGGAGATTGACAGTGAAATCCTTGGGCCGAAGAGCTATTCTACACGGAGAGGACAACGCGTGGGCATCGGTTTTGAGGAGTTTCGAAAAACTTCGTGAGGTAGGGGTTTCATCCTACTTGAGTTTTACACTTTGTTTAAGTGTATTTATGATGCTTGAGTTGATTGAGGTCGTGAGTGGCCGTTTGATCGGTTCCAAATGCCCAGGCAGGGTCAGAGGCCACAGAAACCCATGTGGACGGTCAGTATTTGTCCACGGAGCTATTAAGGTTGTTCATGTGATGCGATCTAATACTATAAATGATGCTTTGATGTGTATCTGTAGGAATAGCCATGAAATTCGGGTTTTGAGTGAGCAGATGATTGGGTGTTATTGGATGTGAGCAAGTAACCCAAGGGTTTCTTTGTTCACATGAATGTGTTTCTGTCAATTTTGTGTGAAATTGTGTTTGGTCGAGTAATTCAAGTTGAATTGCTCGTGTTTGATAATTAGCCCACGTGAGCTAATTTTTGATGCAATGGATTGTGAAATTACATGACATGTTTGTGTGATTTAATTATGTGAATATATGCATGATTATATATTTACATGTGTTATTGAATTGTATTGTAATTGGCATCATGCATTCAATATGCACTGGGGCACCCTAGAACAATAGGAGTGAGTGCATGAGGTGATTCTTGAGAGAATGGTTTCGGAGGGTTGACTAAAAATAATAAATATCGGAGGGTAGTCCATATATAAAATATCAATCGTCGGGTCGACCCCGATTGATATATCTGGAGGGTAGTCACTAAATATAACATCGAGTCGGTCCACTGCTTATATCGGGTAGTCCCTGATAATAACAAATATCTTTGTTAAAAATAATGTTTCTCATACGTGGCTTAGGCAAGTGTGAGGGAGTTGGTGAGGACTCGGGGTATGAGTTGTTCAGGTAGAAATTCAAGTAGGATCATGCATTTACTTGAATGTGTGTTTTCTTTGGAGCAGTGCATATGTACTTGGGTGGAGTAGCCCATTCCAGGTGGATTCCACTGCAGGCATTAGCTCTCATACATTAGAACATATTTTTTTAAGTGCGAGACGCATGAGAGGCGACTCATCATAGAATAGAGTCACGAGAAGAAAGCGGGTTGTGGCTTTGTTATCGTATGTATACATGTATTAGAATTTTTAGACTTTTAATATGTGTTGTATAAAGAGTAAACTTTTGACTCTTGGCTTTGGATATAGTTGGTTTTACATTGATGATGAGTATTGTAGTATGGGCGAGGGCGTTTACTCATATATGTATCATGTGTGATGTTGGGGCCAGTGTTGTATTTGGGTGAGCTCCCAGTACAAAGGGGCCTACGCAGATTTCCTCGAGAGATGTTTGGTCACCCGACATTCACGAGTATTTCGCGAGTTGACGGGTAGTCAACGGACCCCCGGGATCAGGGCGTCACAAAATGAACATAGAGACTGTTATTTAAAATCAAAACGTTGGATACTTTATTAAAGACTACATTCCGAGGTCTTATTGGTAGAACTGTTTGAAGTGTTCAACGTTCGTAGTGAGGTAGGGTTTTCTTTTATATTTGGAGTTCGTAGTTGCCATGTCGGTTTGTCACGGGATCTGATATAAGGTCCTTCGATTGGGTCGACTTCCCATGTGTGGGTTCTTTCCCTTCTTGCGAGGATTTTTTAGAACCAGGTCGCCAGGCTTGTAACTCTTGGGTTTGACCCTTCGGTCATAGTATCTTGTTGTCTTTCTGTGATAGTCCTCAGCACGCTTCAGGACCTGCTCGCGCTTTTCTTCCAAGAGGTCTAGGTTTAGGCGAAGAACCTCTTCGTTGTGTTCGGCGCTTGTGAGATTAATCATAGCGACTTGTCGACCTCGACGGGAGCAAGCGCGGTGCCAAAGGCCCGGAAGCAAATGGGAATGCTCTTGGAGTTGCTGACTTCTTAGCGTGAAGTTGCAGTGTGCCCATAACACCTCGGGGAGGTATTCTACCCATTTTCCCTTTAGATCTTCTAATTTAGTCTTCAGCGTTGCCTTGAGAGTCCTTATAGTGACTTCTACTTGCTTATTAGACTGTGGATGAGCTGGGGATGAGTAGTAGTTCTTGATTCCGAGTTCGGCGCATAAATCCCTGAACTTAGGATTGTGACTGATGTTTACCATTATCGGGACACGAGGGACACTTGGGATCCCGAACGTATATTATAGAAACTGGCCAAAGACAAAGTTACGTACTATACATTATGTGATTGTTGCTAAGGGTTCGGCCTCGACCCACTTTGTAAAGTAGTCCACTGTCACAATGATAAACTTGCATTAGCCCTTCCCAATGGGTAGGGGTCCCAATATGTCTAGCCCTCATTGCTGAAAAGGCTAGGGGCTTGTGATTGACGTTAGTGGCTCAGATGGGAGATGAGAGATCTTGGCATGCTCTGTGAGCTTGCATTTTTGACCCGGAGTTCACATTTAAATCTTTGAGCATTGTGGAGCGATGGCTACCCGCCTGGGGTTTTTCTGCTAAGGTCGGAGCTTTGATGTGGTTGCCACAAACGCCTTCGTGTGCCTCCCTGAGTATGTAATTGGTGTCTTCCTTCCCTACGCACTTAAGAATGGGCGTAGAGAAGCATCGTTTATAAAGGGTCCCCCAATGAATGGTGAATCGTGCCGACCTTGCTATGAGTTTGGATGCCTCCTTTGGGTTGCTTAGCAATGTTTCTTCTACTAAGTAATCCCAGATGGGGTCCATCCAGCTCGGTTCGGACATCACAGGGGAGACTTCTCACATTTATTGATGCTCACTTGAGGTTTTGGGAGGTGCTTAATTGAATACGCGGGTCTTCCTGTGAGGTTGTTGCCGAGTTTTACTTGAGGCATGTTTCGAGGAATTCTCTGCTCTTGGTATATGTTTGACTTGAACTCGTATGAACTTTTTAAGCAATTCTCGCACCTTCTTGAAGTGCAGAGGATCGTGCTCGCCTCGGCTTTGTAGGAGTCTTCTATTTATTTTACTACCAATTGGGAGTCACTGCTCACTTCAGGTTGGTCGACCTTACATGGAGTAGGTGAGGTTAAAGCGACTATGTGACCTCATATTCGGCCTCGTTATTGAAGGCTTGGAAGCCGAATCTAAGGGTGTATTCCACATCTATCCCGTCTGGAGAGGTCAGGATTAGACCCGCATCGCTTCCTTGGGCATTGGTGGCCTCGTCCACGAACAACCTCCAGATGGGGAGGTCGGGCGTCACTTGGGTAGCTTGGCGGGCTCTGTAGGGTGGTCATGATGAGGCTCTTAGTCTGCACTTTTCGCTGTCACTTGTTTTTGTATCGTGTTGAACTCACTCAGCTCTATAGCCCACTTTATCAATCTTCTAGAGGTTTATGGTTTATGTAGTATTTGCTTCATCGGATATTCAGTTGGTACTTCGATGGTATGAGCTTGGAAGTAAGGTCAGAGCTTTCTAGATGTAGTTACCAACGTTAGGATTAGCTTCTCCAACCTTGGATATCTTCCTATAAAACTCTCTCAAACCGATTTCATGATAATTATCTTGGTGGTTGCACCTTATCCGGCTCTACGACGGCGAGCCTGGTTGAGAGATGCAGTGACCCGGTGAGAGTGAGGAGTTCTCCCTCGAAGGGCTTACTAAGAATGGAGGCTGGAAGTGGGTTTTGGCGCCGTGAATGCCTGCTGCGGTGTGCATCCCGTTGGAAGGCATTTTAGAACACGAAAGAAGGTGACATTTATTATTGTGGACCTGACTGACTCAGTATGACTATTCTTCAGTCGAGCGTTGGATTTCCTTAATGTTTGAAGGTGTGACATGTCGAGCCTGACCTTTATCTTATGCGGGTTTGCTTATATTCTCAATTTGTGTATAAAACCGAAACTTCCGTGAGGAGACTCAGCGCTTAATTTGGGTTTAACTTCATATTATAGCTCTTTAGGACCTTGAACGCCTCGGTTAGGTGGGTTATGTGGAGCTCAGCCTTAATTGATTTTACCAACATGTCGTCTATACATACCTCCATAGATGCTCCAATTTGCTTCTAGAACATCTTGTTTACCAACCTTTGGTAGGTGGCTCCCGCATTCTTTAGTCCGAAGGGCATTGCAGAATGCGATGGGTTCCTTGCCCGATGGCAGTGGGGTCTTCTCTTGGTCGTTAGGATCCATCACGATCCCAGTTATAGCCCGGAGAAGGCGTCCACATGGCGAGGAGTTCATGGCCGGTTGTGGTCACTTATGAGGTCGTCAGAGTACTCGGGAAACTATCTTTTAAAGTCACTGTTGATATACGTGAAATTGATGCGAAGTCGCCATTTCTTTATTTGCTTTTTGGCTTCTCAGCTGCGTTTGCCAACCACTCGGGATGTTCTGCACTCCACGATTGCATGCAGCAGAGGAGCTTTACTGACCTCTTCGTGTCGCCCTCTTGCGCTGCAGTGACTCCTTCTTTTGCTTAACCGGCTTGAAGGACGGATGGCGTTTCACGTGGTGTTGCGTAAATTCGATTCCGCCCATGTCTTCTAACCAGCGAACACCTCATGTTACGCTTTAAAAAGTGGATGAGGAAACTACGATGTCTTTAGCCCGGCTGATCCTATTAGATGATGTTTTGGTACGGTCATGCATTTGTACATGCTCTAGTTCTTACGAGGGCGCAATTCGGGTGCTACCGTCTCGCGTGCTCGAGGAGCTCGTCCATGTGGATGTTGTCGACTGTTTTTTGTTTCATTGATGCTGAGTAACACTCCTTGGCTACTCGTTGGTTTCCTCGAACCATTCCTACTCCATTTGCAGTTGGGAATTTGATAACCATGTGATAGGCGGAGGATGGCCCTTATGGTATTGAGAGGGCACGCCCGATGGTAACATGTTAGTAAGGCGATGGGAGCATCTCACCCATAAAGAAATCTTACTATTGTTGTAGCACGGCATGGGGTCTCGTGAGCACCTAGTTGTGCTCGACCACAGAGGTAGCACTCTTTCTCCAGAGAATCCCACATAGGTGGCGTTGGTAGTTACCAACTTCTCTTTTTCGTGCCCATTTTGTGAAAGCTATTGAAAATGAAGTGTCGATTGACTTCCATTGTCGACAAGGACCTTGTGGATTGTTTTATTGGCTACGACGGCCCTTATCACTAGTGGATCGTTATGGGGATGTTGGCAGCCTTCCATGTCGGAGTTCGAAAAGGTTATGGTAGTATTCAGCCGAGGGAGTTTGGATACGGCTTGTATTTCTAATGTTTCCCCTGATCGTCTTTGTGCGAGATGGGCCTTCTTGGTTGGTGGACTCCACGCCGCTAAATCCTCAGAATCCACGTGGATCTCGAGGCGGAGTTGGTCTTTGGCTGGGGTTGGCGACCCAATTGGTGGTGGTTGCTTTGGTTGACCTTGAGCACGTAACGGTGAAGATGCCCACGTTGGACCAGGTACTCAATTTCTTTCCTTAGCTGGATGTAGTCATCGGTTCGGTGTCAGTCCCCAGGTGGAACTTCATGGTATTTGGTATACGTCTCTTTTCTTGGGTGACCTAAATACGAGATGATCATCTCGAAATTTTCATGTTGCACTTCGGCGTGGGACTTGTGACAGAGAATTTGTCGGGGGGTGAATTCTTAGGGGTGGATCTGCTGGCTCTTTGCTCGGAAATTTGAGGTGGTCCTAGGCGGTCTCTGACGTTCCCTCGCCTCTTTAGGGATCGTTCTCTGTTTTCTCTGTCCCTCAGAGTAGTGATGTCCTTGTATCCACCTCACGAAGCCGTTCAGTTTCTTGTCGCCCCACTCTTCTCCTTTTTGAGTAGGCGGGCTCCTTGCTTAGATAAAGGCTTCTTCCTTTGGATTGATATACTTCTGTTTTGGTGAGCACGCAATGCGTACTTGCTGAGGTTCTTTGAGACAGAGAACATAAATCTTCGTACTAATACCATGATGAAAGCGGTGATAGCGAACTCGTCACGGAATATCTACCTTTAATGGCTGGCACAAATCTCAGACATATGACCTCGAACTCTCTGCGAGTTGCACTTTATGGAGCGAAGGTGATAACTTGGCTTCCTATACGTCCTAGCTCAGATGAAGTGGGAGACGAATGCGATGGAGAGCTCTGTGAATGATGAGATTGAAGATGGCGGAAGTCTGTTAAACCAGGCCAATGTTGGGCCCTTTAGCGTGATAGCGAAGGCTCTGCATCGTATGGGGTCTTGATATCCGTGTAGCTACATCTGGTTTTTATATGTATTGAGGTGATTTATGGGGTCTTTCGTTCCGTCGAACGTTTCGATCTGCAGCATTATGAACTTTGCTAGAAGAGGGAAGTGCAGCACCCCGGCTGTGAACGGGGATTCAATTTGTTGCACCAGAGCGTCCATAGAGACTGGAGCTCGGCCTTTTACCGCTTCCTTCATATGGCTGAGCTCTTCAAGCGATAATCACACCGAACCTTTGCTCCATGTTTGCTCCACAATTTCCTATTGATAAAGGATGGGTCCATCGCCTCATTGTTCACCATGCCTACTCCTCATTCTTATTCTCTTGAGGGGGGTTTGTAAGGTCATGCTCCTGGTTTGGCTAGTTCTCCTTTGCCATCTGCTTCGAGGGCGGTCGAGGGGGTGTTCTTTGTTCTTCTTGGGTAATGGTGTTTTGGCCTTCTTTGGCCTGTCGCGTCTCCTGGGGGCGTTGTATTTGCCTGGCAAACGTTAGTTAGTGAGACGGAGCGCCTCCATCTCGTCGGTATTGGCCTGTAGAGTTTCTAGTGTGCCTCCGGAAGGTCGACTATCTACGTTGCCTTGTTGGTCTTGCATCCTTGGGGGATTGGCGTGGCTCCTGCTTGTGTTCCGAGTTGATACCATCAGTTATTGAGAGATCAACTTTATTTGTAAAGGAACTGTCGTTCCCATGAGCGGTATGACGATGCTTTCAGCGAAATTGGGGCCAGGCTTGGCGGAATTCTTTGACCCCATTCATTTGTCTCGGGATGTCGGGCTCCTCTGCAAAAATAAGAAACAAAAGGATTGTGGGGATGCATGGTTGCCTAGATGCCTAAAGTTAGCTCTTTCACGGTGGAAGAGAAAAAAGATCAGCTAGCAGGGGCGTAAGAGGTGAATGCGTACCTTTCAGATAGAGTGGCAGGTATTTATAGTGGGTGATCATGATAACTTTCCTAGTTGAATGATGATACCATATTTCTCTCATTGGGTGAGGGATTTTCTTTCCTTATCGTTCACCAGATTAATAAGGATATTGATGATATTATTGGAAATATCCTACTTCAGCCAATTGGTAGAGATTTAATTAGAATTGGGTACTTTTCGCTAATACGAGGTTCTTTGGTGATCAAATGAAAGGGTAGTTGGGTTCGTTTTGGGCTTTGTGTTTGGGGATATCATTGAAATTTGGCAAATTGTTTGGGCACTTCCCCAATCTCTTTTTAAACGCTTATTTGAGTTTTGTGTTAAAATACAGTATATTATTTTTAAACCCAAATCGAGATACAAAAGATCATAAATTTTTTCAAGTCAAAAAACTCATTACTAGAATGCATATCGATAATATAAATCTCAAGTTGATAGTTAAGTACAATAAACTGTATTAGAGAATATTTTTGTGGATAAAGTTGAGTTAAAACTTTATCCACAAAAATTTAGACAAGCACACAAAGAAGCAATTTATCACTTACCTCAGTGGAACGATTAATAAACTCTTGAAATTGTAATTTTATAACATAAAATAACTCTAAATCGTGCAAATTTGTAATTTCATGAGTTTTACGTCATGATCTCCCTCGTTAAAGATGTGTTATCCATGCTTGGAATATCAATAATATGTTTTTCACAAAAATAAAAAAACTCCAACTTCTTTCTCTTGTTATTAGTTGTTATTTGCATACTTTAACAAAAGTCATAACATTAACAATGTTTTGATTCTTCATTGCTATGCTTGTAATAATTCATTTGTGATTCCCAAATAAATCTCTCTTCTAGTATGGTTTAACATTGTTGCCCACTTGAAAACTTGCAAAAAAAATATTTGTGCACTCATGAACAAGATTCTTTTTTTTTTTTAATTGTTTATTTTACTTTGAAATTCAACCAACACCTTTATCTAAAATAAAATAACTATTCTTTCAAAATTAAAGATGAAAAAATCTTTTTTTTTTCCTATTAAATCGTTAGTAAAGAAGAAAATTAATTAAAAAATAAAATGTCCAAACTATAACGAAAATCTTCTTTATTTTTTAAAATTTCGATTCTGCATATAAAAACAGTTTAATCTCTTTTCAGACAACGACTTTACAACTTTTTTTTAAATTTAAATTGATATAAAAATAATTAATTAATAAATTATGTTTATATTTATTATTAAACATTTTTTTAAAGAATTATTAAACATAATTTAACTTTGTATTAAAAACATTTTATCAATAGTTAATAGTAAATAACGCTGAATTATTTTAATTTTCCGGTTCACTATATTTTAAAGAGAACTATTTATGGTATGTTGGGATCAATGATGAAAATTTCTGATATTTCGACTGAAATATCGGATATCGGTGACAACCGAAGCGAAATTAGTGATGGAAATTCGTTTGAAGGAAAAATCGTTAAAAAATCGGAAATTTTACCGAAATTTCGGCGAAACTTCGTTTGTGGAACACACGCACGCGTGAGTGATTTTTTGCTTCAAAATATCGAAGATATATCGAAAATATCAGTAAAATATCATAGATATATAGGAAATTTCGGTAAAAATATCAGCGCTATATCGAGATATATCGGAATATATTATAAATATATCAAAATGGTCATATTTGAAATCCTAACTTGATTCAATGGTTATGGATTGATCCCAATGGTTTAAAGAAGATTTAACGGTCATATTTGCACCAAAATTAAATCCAACGGTTATAATTAAATTACAAATATTTTTTGACCATTCAACGGTTATTTTGATAAAAAAATATATATATAAATAGCTCTAAAATCATTCAATTTGATCACAAATTCTCTCTACTAATATCCAATCTTCATTTCACTCCAAAAAATTTTCTTTGTGATATCTCTTAAATAACTATATATTAGTTTAATTTGATAGTTTATATGATTATTTCATATTTTAAATTAGTTAATTTAGTAATAATATATTAATAAATTAACATTTCATGTTGTTAATTTTTAAATCAAAGTTATATATTAGTTAATATTGTATATGCATATTATAAATTTATTGTATTATATGAAGTTTTCGTATTTTAAATTAGTTTAATTTAGTACTAATATATTAATAAATTAATTTTTCATGTTAGTTAATATTTGAAACGAGTATATGAATGAACCCCGAATTTGCTATCCATGGAGAAATTTGTAGATCTGAGTCGAGACATTTATCGCTGACATGTTGATCTTTATAATCCAAATATTATCGAATCACAGTAATGCTTTGGTATGGGTATTAATGTTTCTGCCGATATTGGATCCATCAATCGAATATTGCAATTGAGTCACATCAATCTTCATTTTGATTTTAGAAATTCAATAAAAATGTATATATTTGATTTATTAATGTCATTTACACTTTTAGAAATGTTATATAATTTCAAAAGTTTTTTGTTAATTTACGATATATTGATATTCATAAAAAATATCCATCGATATATCTCCGATATATCCGATATATCCATAAAATACAAGTACCGATATACTCATCGAAACCAATATTTCCAACCTTGGTTGGTATACGAAAAAACTAGTCAAAAACAAAAGAAAATGACGGAAATAAGGGAATGTTTGGTATCTATTTTTGAAAATTATTCTTGAAAATAGATATTATTATTAGAATTTTTTTTTTTATCTTTTAAAAAAAAAAAACTGGGAACTAAATGTTTTGTCAATAATTTTTTTTGTTTTTTTTTTCAGAAAAAAAAAAGTTTTCAAAAATATTAAACAAAGAGACCTTAAAGCTTTTAGATTACATATGAGATGCCATGGATTCTCTCTGGATTATTTTATTATTATTTTTTTCTTGAAGTCGGTGAATAAAACCACAAATAGTAAATACAGTAACCACTTATTTTACTGTCAGAATACAAGAATCTCGATCTTCCATTTAATAATGGAAAAAAATGAAAAATAAATAAATTTTGTTCACCTTAGCCTTTATTATTATTATTATTAAAATTTTAAACTTGGTTTTAGGTTAAATTATTCATTAAATTTTTTAAAAGGTAAAACCAATACTGTAAAAAAAAGACAAAAATAATGGGTGATTTGATTAAATGATCTTTTGAAAAATGAATTTAAGAATGTAAAAGCTTGTTTGATTCATATTTTTTAAAACTGTTCTTAAGAACGGTTTTTGAAAACATAAAAAAAAGAAAAAATATAGGATATGTTCGGTTCTTATTTAGTGTTTTTTGAAAACTCTTATTATTTTTTTAATTTAGTGTTTTATGTGTTCAAGGTATTTTTGAGAATGAAGAAAATGGGAACCAAAGGTATTATTTGTTTTTCCTTGTTTTTCTTAATTTTCAGAACAAAAAATAGTTTTCAAAAATTGTAATTAATTAAGCTTAATTCTCCATCAATTTTTTATCTCATTTTCACAAAAATGCCCTTATTATTTTCTTGTAAAATAACAATTTCTTTTATAAGATACATATGTAGGATACGAATTTCTAACAACCTAGATCACCATGGAAGAACACAAACATCATTTAATGGAGAAAAACACTGTAAATTACATACCTTTGGAATCCATGTGTCTGCTCTTTGTTGATGCAGGCCCGATGAAGAGGCTGCGGTGAGGAACCGATCTCAAGATCTCAAGATCTTCTCCCAAACGACCCTTTGAAACTGGCTTTATGAGATTGCCGATCACTTTTCTCGAGCTTAGTATGAGAGAAATAACGTATGTGATAGAAAATGTATCTGGGGTTTGGGAGGACAGGCTTTCCTTAAATAGGTTCGACCCACGGGCTCTCTCATAACGGGCGGGCGAACTTCGACCCACACACCAATAGCCCTTATGATTTATTAAAACTGATAACCTCGGCAATTAAATGCGTCTTAATTAGTTTTAATTCCAATTAATGAAGCCCACTTAATGAAAACCTTACATTCTCCCACTTGGGCGATATTAGTGAAACAAAAGCTGTGTCTTGCCTGCTATATTGGTCTAGAGATTTATTCTTAATAGTCAATCCGATCCCATAAAGTCTCGAACAGATATGCGGTATTGCATGTACTCATAACCCTTCCGTGGTCACGAGTGCTTTCAACTTTGCGATATGGATTGATATGGTAGTGTGTTTAAATGAATAATACCTCATAATAGTGATACTTCAT
This sequence comes from Tetrastigma voinierianum, assembly GCA_016808115.1. Lineage (NCBI taxonomy): Eukaryota > Viridiplantae > Streptophyta > Magnoliopsida > Vitales > Vitaceae > Tetrastigma > Tetrastigma voinierianum. Next base: position 463,704 of record JAEQBH010001526.1, read on the forward strand.
GTGTTATCATTTTGTTAGTCCATATTCTCTCTCCTTAAGTGTCACAAACCTAGTGTGTCACGAGAGAATAGCCATTATGGTTCCAACGAACACGTATATGTTACCTTGATAGGTAACTTTGCAATAATGTAACAAAATATATTGAGGCTAATGCCAAGAATGCCCCATAGCCTTTATTCAAGGTTTACACAATGCCTTGATATTTTCCATGAGTTATATGTACTCAACTCGATAAACCTACATTCACAAATACCTTATTGAATGTAAAAGAGTTGATACATATTCAAATATTACAAAAAATGTAATGAAATTGAATTCAACTGTGGAGCAACTTAAAACTTAATAGCTCCCACTAATTCACAGTATCCCATGATACTCCTAAGCCCATGTTAATGACATGTCGTTCAAATACACAAGGGCGAAGGCCTTTAGTTAGCGGATCTGCAATCATATCATCCGTTGATATGTGTTCCACTGCAACGTCACCGTTTTGAACTTTTTCCTTTATGGTCGGAATTATTTGACGCCTCCATGTGTTTTAGACCCCTTGAGACCTACATTTGTTGTTGGCAAACAACAACTGCCGAGTTCTTGTCTGCTCTAGCTTTGTATGGGCCTATCCACAAAATCAAACACGGTTAAACTCCTTAATTAGGTTTGGGCAATTGCTTGAGTAGTTCTTCGAAAGCGTACTTTCTGACTCAGCTTGCATGGTAGAGGATACGGTGTTGTTTCTCACTTTTCATGATCACGCACCTCCACGCTTTAACTTAAAGATATAACCAGTTGTTGACTTCTTTTCATCCTGACAGCCAGCAAAGTCTGAATCTGAATACCCAACTAGCTGTAGGTCCTTAGCATGTTTGTAAATCAACATATAGTCTTTTGTCCTCTTTAAGTACCTCATAACCTTCTTGCTGACAACCCGATGATCATGTCTGGGTTTATTGATATCTGCCCTAGAATCTGTTGCAAAAGGCAATATCGAGGCCTAGTGCATACTTGAGCATACATAGCTACTCCCAAGTGCACTAGCATAAGGTATATTCTTCATTTGGGTTTTCTACATGTACGGGCCAGGGTTGTGATAGACTCGACTTATCGCAGCTGCAGGAGCCGGGAAGCGATTCGGCTTACATAGTTGCATGTTGAATCTTTCACAAAACACGATCAACATATGCCCTCGAGATAAACTGATAGTGCAGAACGATCCCTATGGATCTCAATGCCTAGAACAGAAAGGCGCCCTCACGAGGTCCTTCCTTATCGGATTGTTTGACAACATCGAACTGTCTCATGAGTAGACCCGAGGTCAACGCTGACGAATATCATCCACACATAGAGTATTAGGAAAATGGTGTACCTCCCACTTGACCTTGCAGTATATACATTGATCTACTTTGTTCTCAACAAAACCATATGAAGCAACAACACTATGAGCTTAGTACCATTGTCTAGAAACGCGAGATCATAAAATAGACTTTTCGATCTACATACAAGTTTACGAATCATTTGCCCTGAAAACCTTGGGTTGCATCATATAGACTTCTTCTGTTAAGGTCTCCGTTTGAGAAATGCGGTTTAACATCCATCTGGTGTAACTCCATATGAAATGAGCAATAATGCCATGATCACTTTCTGAAGAATCTTTAGAAGAGGCGGAGAAAAAGTTGCTTCATAGTCTACTCCTTCTTCTTGAGTGAAACACTGGCTACCGGTCGGCAAACTTCAATCTTTCCTTTAGAGTCCCTTTTAGTCTTATACACCATTTGCGGCCAATGGGTCACCTTGACCCTCGGGTAATTCAATAGGGTTCCACCATTATGCCTCGTAGATTGAATTTCATCTCTCGTGCAGCCAACCACGGTTCGGCGGGACCAACTTGACTTCCTCATAAGTTATTGGATCAGTCCACCCGAGCAGGCCTAAGTAGTCTTGCTCTCCCTATATAGACTAAACCAGAGAGAGAGAGAGGGGAAGGGGAGAGGAGGAGAGAGAGAGAGAGAGAGGAAGGAGAGAGAAGAGAGAGAGAGAGAGAGAGAGAGAGAGAGAGAGAGAGAGAGAAGAGAGAGAAGAGAGAGAGAGAGAGAGAGAGAGAAGAGAGAGAGAGAGAGAGAGAGAGAGAGAGAGAAGAGAGAAGAGAGAAAGAGAGAAGAGAGAGGAAGAGGAAGAGAGAAGAGAAGAGAAGAAGAGAGAGAGAGAGAGAGAGAGAGAGAGAGAGGAGGAAAGGAGAGAGAAGAGAGAAGAGAGAGGAGAGAGAGAGAGAGAGAGAGAGAGAGAGAGAGAGAGAAGAGAGAGAGAGAGGAAGAGAGAGAGAGAGAAGAGGGAGAGAGAGAGAGAGAGAGAAAGAGAGAGAGAGAGAGAGAGAGAAGAGAGAGAGAGAGAGAGAGAGAGAGAGAGAGGAGGAGAGAAGAGAGAGAGAGAGAGAGAGAAGAAGAAGAGAGAGAGGGGTCGGTTGGCGGGCGTCGTCTCTCCTGGTGGATCTCCCTTGGAATTAGTAATAGCCACGTGCACGCACGAGAGCTTTGAGTGAACTTCATTGAAATTTGTCACCGACAACGGGATCCTAGTCTCAACCGGGTTCAATATGGTGTGTGGGAGTTTCCACAATTATTTGTATGGGAGGAATGCAGATACCACATTACTCACGTACTATCATCCTCAATAGTGTGACGGCTACTTTCTTCGGCCACATCAAACTCCAACTTGGCGTGTGATTCCTGATTCTTGTGCACTCCGTTGGGATTATAGAGCGGAATATCCCTTTGAATGTTCAGGGTAAGATCACAATAACACCTAGTGGTTGCAGGTCCAACTTTACTTAATGTTGGTATATAACTTTATAACGGGGATCCCCAAACCTTAAGATGGTTTAAGCCAGGCTTTGCTGATCCATAACTTCAAAGGAGTCGATGGAGCGACTTTCGTAGGTACGATTCAAAATGTACAAGTTTTCAAAAGCTTCACCCCATAAGCTAGGGTAAATTTGTCCTATAATCATACTCATGACTCCATAAGAGTGCGATTGCGCCTTTTCGGCTATACCATTTTTGCTTTCAGGACTCCCGGGTAAAGCGTGCCACTATCCCGAGAGTCCTCTAAGTATTTGGCGAATGGCCCTTTAGGCACATCGACATCGCCATGTTTTGCCATAATACTCTCCACCTCGGTCAGATCTAACAACCTTTATGACTTTCCCAATTGTTTCTGAGCGATTGAAATCCTTGAGGCTTGTCAAAGAGACTGGTTTTTCTTTAATCAAGTACAAATAACCATATATCGAGAATAGTCATCGATAAATGTGATGAAATAAAAATTTCTACACAAGGTTGCCCACGTAAGGTCCCTTATATCAGTGTGAATGACTTCCAACAAGTCGAGTCTGATTTGCGATTTTCTTTCTTATCTTGGTCATTTTACCCTATGACAGTCTACATATCTCTAAGTCATTTTAAGAAGCGGGTAGGATATTGAAGTGCTATTAGCCTTTCTCCATCCTTGAGATATGTGAGTACGTTATGCCATAATGCATAAGACTCATCCTTAGGTAGTGGTCTTTTGAAACAACCTTTTAATTTGCCTTAAGCCAAGTATATATGTGGAGATAAACTTAATCTATATAATCAGTTGGACATATGGCGGTACCGGCCTGTTAATTAAAAATATTGAAATAATATTGCTCTTCATTTCAAAAGAATAATCATATGAATCGAACATGATGCGAAACTAAATTCCTTACAGGAAGGTACATAAAATGTGTCTTTCAACATCAATTTAAAACCGAATCTAAAATGAATTACATCTCCCACGGTATGACTTGACCTTCGTTATTTCCCACGGTGAGCTTTGATTAAATCATGTTTGTGACCTATAGGTTTATGGGTGTCTGTATGGTAAATGCAACATGATTAAGTTGCTCGCTACAATACGAAGCTGGATGGTGCTGAATCAGTTGATTCACAACAAAGTATTAAAAAAGTCATTACACACCAAGCACGCTTGGACATCAAGCTTTAATTTTTGTCTGATCCTTCTTCAGTGTGACCTTTATTGCCACAAAAGAAGCCGGCGATCACCATCCTTTTCAAGAATGTCTTCTTTGGACCTATATTGTCGGTCGACCGGTAGTTTCTTGAGCACCTTTTGAGTTCGACTTTTGAACTTCTTGACTAACTCTCTTACTGGGAACTAAGCGGCATAACAGACCATGCTCTTTGTCCTTGGCTTCTCTTCCTCTGCCCACCACCCTTGCTATGAGTCATTTACTGACCATGTTTCCATCTTAGAATTGTAGTTTGTCTTGCCAATCCCAAAATCGGGTGGAAGGGTGTTCGAGGAAACGATGCCTGATGCAAGCATCGGGAATGGTAACATTAAGAGCTTGAACCCTTCTTTAGGTAGGTCTACCATCTGAGGACATAATCTACAACCCAGTGTGCCATCATACTTCATGTTGAGGCTTTTGAAAGTGTTCCAACCTCGGCATTGGATGAAACTTCGATTTCTAGCCTCCCACATGGCTGCCATCATCTCCTTAGCGATGCAGTCTCTTGGCAAACCCTTTCCAGTGTTCTTGTATATGGATTTCTTCATTGTCGACAAGCAAATCCTATTGCTCCTTTCCCGAGCGGCATAATTCAGTTTCTCAGAATTCGATCTTAGAGGTTGTGATATCCTGTGGCTTATCCATTGTAGCGCCATGTGAACATCCTTGACTCCATTCCAGATAGAAATCCTCTTTTCATTTCTTGAGGTCAATCAGGTAAGGATCTCCGAATTGAGAAATGGAATTACAGCTCTGAAAAATTATTTGAAAAATAAAACATAACAATACAATACGAGCATCATGTGAATACTCATAGAATTTTACATCATCGCATAATCACCTTTGGCGAAATATGATATCTGGGTTGTGCATTCTCCACATGACCAATGACCATAAGAACATATTCTAATCCTTATTAGAAATCACCACCTTTGGGTATATGAACCACTAAGATGAGTCATTTCTCATTGGCGCATCATGTATCCCTCCACGAACTAACAGATCACCTCCTTTGGGGAGTATGACCATGCATTAAAAGCGGGGGCAATAAAACACAATATGGAGGGTTGAATGTTATCAGACCAATCAAGTGTGCCACTTTGCAGTCCACTGACCAAATTGAATTCTTAAAAATCACTCATACCAGGATATAAACTTTATGTGTCATTGATATATCACATGTGATTATATTGTTCTAGTTATTAATAGTCGATTAATTTTAGAACATAGCCCTTATGCAGTGGTATTCATGTTAGTTACCATAATATTCAGAAACCATAGAGAAATACAAGAATGCGTGAAAATATACAATAACTAGGCATACATAGGTTCTATACGCATTTTTCATATCTGTAGAAGCGAATATGCTAAGTGATATACGAATTGTAGAGAATTTCGATCACGAATGTAGGTATCAAAATTGCCCCACGAATTCCTCCACGCGCCCTCAGCGCCACCCGGAAAGGTTCGGCGTGTGGAAGCTAACGATGGCGCAGCATCTTGAGGTCAAGAATTTGTGTTGGCCGAGACCGGGTTTGTGGATTGACCCGGTTGACCGTTGGCCGGTCGGGTTTGACCGTTGGCCAAGATTGAATTCGATTGGCCGGTTCGGGTTTGTCGGTGGCCGGTCGGTCGATATCCGGTCGGAGTCCGCGGGTTGGGCCCAGGCCGGCGTCATCGGTGCGTCGTGACCACGTCGGCGACCCGCGTCGGCGCCCCTTGGCGAGCGAGATTGACAAGCCCGGATCGGGTAGATCGGTTTAATGGTCGGTTCTTGGCCCAGGTCATCTTGGCGTCATCAATGGCGTCGGCGACCGATTGGTTCCGATCTGGCGCATGTCTTTGCATGGCCGTCGTCTTCAACGCACGTGGTGGCGCGTGGCGGCGCGTGAGAGCGCGTGCGGCGGTTTAAGGCTGACGTCGCAGCCTGGATTTGTGATCGTCGTCGTGAAGATTCCAAATATGTAAAAATATTTAATTTTGGATGTATAGAAAAATCGAAATTGGACGGAATGTCGATTTTCATAAACAAAAAAATTTCCTCCCAATCGTATGTTTGGTTAATCCATGGTTGGCTCACGATACCATTGTAGGATGCAATTCCCAACAACTGTAGATCACCATGGAAGAACACAAACATCATTTAATGGAGAAAAACAACGTAAATTACATACCTTTGGAATCCATGTGTCTCTTTCTTTGTTGATCACGGGCTGATGAAGAGCTGCGGTGAAGCCCAGATCTCAGATCTCAGATCTTCTCAACGACCCTTTGAAGCGGCTTTATGAGATTAGATCACTTTTCTCGAGAGAAGCAGTATGAGAGAAATAGCATTATGTGATAGAAAATGTATCCTAAGGGTTTTGGGAGGGACTTGAGCTTTCCTTAAATAGAGTTCTGACCACGGGCCCTCTCATAGCAGTAGGGTGAACTCGGCCCACACACCGGCCGACCCGTATGGTTATTAAGAAGCCCCGATAACCTCACTTAATTAGACCAATCTTAATTCAGTTTTAATTCCAATTAATGAAGCCCACTTAATGAAAACCTTACAACATATAAATACATAAAATTTTAAAGGGTATTTTCGTTTAAATAAGTTAAATTTCCAAAAAAAAAAAAGCATTGGGAAATTTAGATCAATAAATTTGAGTTTTGGACGTGAATAGTGTTTTTAGAATAAAAAATCCAAATTTTATTATAAGTTTCAAAAATATGACCAAACTAGTGTGTTGTGGAGCCGAGGTAGCGATAGTCGTTGTGAGCAGCGACCTTTGCGCAAAGTTCAAAGTAGCGTTTTCACAATGCTGGCTATTTAATATAAAAAATTCCCAATAGCTGGCGTTGTGAATGACGGCCATTGAACTCATCCAAGACCCATAGTCCTAGCGACTGACCATTGAAAAACAGCTTACGGGCTCTGCATTTGATCTAGCAGTCGTTGGCATGCGTGGCGACGTGTGACGACCGAGAGGGAGCGATGAGCTCTAAACCCTTGGATTCTCTCAGGCCAACGGAAACCCTAGAGATAGAAAATGGGCTCACACTTTCGTGCGGCGATGAAGTTAAGCCTCACCATCTTCCCATACAGAGCATCCTGCATAAAAGCCCATAGATTGGGCTGTGACGCCCTACGGACTTCCTCAAAACCTCTTTTCATGTCCCCATCACCGTCCCCAGAAAGGACTCAGTATCGAGGCAGCTTCAAGACCTCGACAAAAGCGGCGTCGATCCGATTGTGAGCAGCGGCACTATCTTCATCATGACACAGGTTCCTCGGCAAAAAATGAAGACGACTTGGTGGTTCTCGAAAAGAATTTCTTAGATTGGAGGAGCTCACTTGTTGAGAAAATGGATGGGATTCAGTTGAATCTTGAAGGGTTTAAGTTTCGGCTAGGTGTTGCAATTCCGGTGACAGATGATTTTCAAGGAATGAGGAAGGATTGGGAAGCTTTCTATGCTTTTGGAAATCGCGGTTTGTGGCTTGAGTGAATTTGCGGAGTGTTTTGTCGCTTTTTCGCTTTTTTTTTTTCTCATTCTACTTGGTTTGATGTAGTTTTCAGCAGGGTATTCAAGGGGCGGGAGTGGGATGCAACAGCATGATACAATTGTTCTGAGAGGGGTTCCGTCGCGGTGGTTCGTAGAGCCTCGGAAGCTGCCTTTCAATGGCCGTCGTTGTGGACGACGGCCTTTGGATGAGTTCAATGGCCGTCATTCACAACGCCGGCCATTGAGAATTTTTTATATTGAATAGCCGACATTGTGAACGTCGGCCTTTGGTTTGTTAAAAGTAGTGGTTCCACATAGCAGCGACTCATTACCACCTCGTCCACAACCTTCTTAGTTTGGTCATATTTTTTAAACTTATAATAAAATTTGGATTTTTTATTCCAAAAACACTATTCACGTCCAAAACTCCATAAATTTTGGGTTATTTAGGTTTTGTTTGGAAAGTATAAAGTACCAGGGAAAGAAAAAATAAAAAGAAAATGATTTTCTCATTTTGGTTTGACAGTAGAAAATATAATTGAAAATCAAATAAAATCAAAATTTATCAAAATTTTATATATTTTAAATTCAGTTTTTATATAATAGAAACAAATAAAATAAGATTGAATAAACATATACAATTAATTTATTAAGTTTAAACGTTTTTTTATTATCCCTCAAATTTCCTTTCCTTCCATTTTCTTCTCTATTTTCCTCTCTTTCTACTTTCTAGCTTACAACCGAAGGCTTAATATTTTTTAACCAAATCTGTCAAAACCAATTGATGGTTAAGCTTTTTTTGGTGTCTAACAATGTCCTTAATGTTTTTATCATGACACACTTATGTCATTACTATTAACGGAATCTACAAATAGACAAACAAGTGGTTAACGACGTTAATGTGACACTCATCACATGCATTTTTAGCTGATGTGGCGTATTTGCACGTGATTATTTTAATCTCAAATGTTGTTTTGTCAAAAATACCCTTTATAGACCTTGATACCCCCTCTCCCCTCAATTTGGCTCTCTAAGTCACCCCACTTTCTCCTTGTTAAACCCTAAAACTACGAATGGAAAAATTGGGGAAAAAACCCTAACAAACTTCTTAGAAAACAATGCGCTTTTGTTACAGTATAAATGGTTGTATGAGGACAGTAGAGGCTTCACAAGAGGCTTCTAGTCGATGTGCTCAAGTATGGGAGAGAGAAGGTTTGGTTGGATCCCAATAAAGTCAATGAGATCTCGAGCCCGATTCGAATGAAACATTAAGCGGTTAAGTATGTTTTTGTTACAAGGAAGCCAACTAAAATTCATTCACGATCTCATGCACGTTCGATGAAGGAGGCAAAGCGAAAGGATCATCACTATGGCTATATCAAGCGAAAGGGTACGACGAAGGTTACGCTACCAAACAAAATTTTGTGGATGAGGAGGATAGTGTGCTTAGAAGCTTCCTTTGTAAGTACAAGGAATCAAAGAAGATTGTGAAGAGCAATTGGGAGTCATACGATTTTTTTTTTCTATCACTTAAACCTTGGGGACAGTTTAACTTTTAGGGGGTAATGATGAGAGTTAGCAAGTTGCCATTGTGAACTTAGTCAAAGAAGACAACATGAAGTTGTGGACTTCAAGTGGAAGATTTTTTAATTTTATATTATCTTTAATTGTTGCATTTTATCTTTTATTTTTAGTTAATTAGTGGAGCAAATTTAGGAATCCACTAAAGCAACTAGCATGCACGTTTCTTTATTATTTTTGTATTTAAAGCCTCATAATTATAGAAATGAAAGGAAGAAAAATTTCTAATTATCTATTTGTCAAACAAACAACCCCTGAGGGTTTTATCATTATAATTATGAAGCTTTAAATACAAAACTGATAACCAAAATGTGCGTACTAGTGGATATAGTGGATTCCTAAATCTACTCCACTAATTATCTCCACTAATTATCTAAAACTAAAAGATAAAATGCAATAATTAACTGAAATAATTGTTATGGCACAAGGCTTTTAATGAGACCCGGGTGCCATAATTGCATAGAGTGAGAATGTTTGTCACTCTATAGAGAGATAGTAAAAATTAAAAAATGCAACAATTAAAGATAAATATAAAATTAAAAAATCTTCCACGTTTGAAGTCCATAACTCCATAACTCCATGTTGTCTCCTTGACCAAGTCTTGTCAATGGTGACGTGGCTAACTCTCATCATTTCTATAATTATGGGGCTTTAAATACAAAAAAAAAAAAAAAAAACGTGCATGCTAGTTGCTTTAGTGGATTCCTAAATTTGAGTAGCCTCATAATTGTTGCCATTGAGTGGTGTGAACATTTTTAAGTCCTCATATTAATAATTTATTGACTATCCACGTTCACCGCACCAAATGATAAGAGTTAACCACGTCACCATTGGCTCTTCTATAGCTGCATAGGTCATGTTTGGAAGCCTCATAATTGTTGCCATTGAGTGGTGTGCACATTTTTAAGTCCTCATATTAGTAATTCATTGACTATCAACGTTCACCGCACCAAATGATAAGAGTTAACCACGTCACCATTGGCAAGACTTGGTCAAGGAAGAAAATGGAATTGGGGACTCAGATGTGGAAGAGTTTTTAATTTTATATATCGGTTAATTGTTTCATTTTATATTTTATTTTTAGATAATTAGTGGAGAAAATCAGTGGAGTAGATTTAGGAATCCACTATATCCACTAGCATGCACATTTCGATTATTAGTTTTGTATTTAAAGCTTCATAATTATATAAATGAAAGGAAGAAAATTTTCTAATTATCTCTTTGTCAAACTAAACACTTTGAGGTTTTATCATTTTGGTATCAAGCCTCATCCTAAATGACAACCACGGAGAGACAAAACTTGGATATTCATGTTAGTAACATCAAGAAGACATGGCTAAGATGTTTCTTGAGTTGCGGAAAATTTGTCAAAATCCACGAATTCAAGGGGAGAGTCTTGCGAGGAGCTGACCAAACAAGATAAACAGCAAAAAAGAGCCTTGCTTAACCCGTGTCTTTCGAGTGTGGGGAGAGGGAAAGTTTGAAGCAAGTCCTAATAGTGTCTGATGAGATCTCCATGACCAATTCTAGGCAAAACATTAGAAAACCGGTCAAGGATGGTTTTGTTATATGGAAGCCAACTAAAATTCATACACGATTTCATGCACGTCGGATGAAGGAGGCCAAGTGAAATGGACATCATCATTATGGCTATATTAAGCGAAAGGGTATGACAAAGGCTAGTCTACCAACCAAAACCCCATGGATGAGGAGGATGCGTGTGTTTAGGCTTCTTCTATGCAAGTACAAGGTATACATGAAAGTAATGCATTCAAAAAAACAAAAAGCGTGTGATGATAGGAGTCGTGTAGTTTCCACCTTAAACCTTGTGGACAAGGTTTAACTTTTAGGGAGAGGTAATGATAAGAGTTAACCACGTCACCATTGGCAAGACTTGGTCAAGGAAGAAAATGGAGTTGTGGACTCATATGTGGAAGAATTTTTAATTTTATATTTTGGTTAATTGTTGCATTTTATCTTTTATATTTAGATAATTAGTGGAGTAGATTTAGGAATCCACTATATCCACTAGCATGCACATTTCGGTTATTAGTTTTGTATTTAAAGCTTCATAATTATAGAAATGAAAAAATAAAAAGAAATTTGCTAATTATCTCTTTGTCAAACAAACAACCCTCGAGGGTTTTATCATTTGGTATCAAAGCCTCATCTTAAATGGCAACCCACAAGGAGAGACTCGAAACTTTGGAGATCCATGTTAGCAACATCCGAGTCATGGCTAAAGATGTTTCTTGGGAATCTGAAAAATGTTAGGATTCTTGAACAACCACTCATAAGTATTGAAGTTTCAACTAGGAGAGAAAAGAGGGGAGAGGAGAGGAGCAAAAGAGATGGTATTGATGAAGCTACAGAAGAGGCTTCCAATCGATGTGCTCAAGTATGGGAGAGATAACGTTTGGTTGGATCCCAATAAAGTCAATGAGATCTCTAAGGCCAATTCCAGGCAAAACATTAGAAAACTGGTCAAGTATGTTTTTGTTACAAGGAAGCCAACTAAAATTCATTCACGATCTCATGCACGTCCGATGAAGGGGGCAAAGAGAAAGGATCATCACTATGGCTATATCAAGCGAACGGGTACGACGAAGGTTACGCTGCTAAACAAAATCTTGTGGATGAGGAGGATGCGTGTGCTTAAAAGCTTCCTTCGTAAGTACAAGGAATCAAAGAAGATTGACAAGAACAAGGTGGGAGTAATACAGTTTCCATCTTGAACCTTAGAGACAAGGTTCAACTTTTAGGGAGGGGTAATGATGAGAGTTAGCCAAGTCACCATTGGTAAGACTTGGTCAAGAAGACAACATGGAATTGTGGAGTTGTGGACTTCAAATGTGGAAGATTTTTTAATCTTATATTATCTTTAGTTGTTACATTTTATCTTTTATTTTTAGATAATTAGTGGAGCAAATTTAAGAATCCATTAAAGCAACTAGCATGCACGTTTCTTTATTATTTTTGTATTTAAATCTCATAATTATAGAAATGAAAGGAAGAAAATTTGTTAATTATCTCTTTGTCAAACAAACAACCCCCGAGGGTTTTATCATGGGGTTAGTTTCTTTCTATTTGGGTTATCTGGTGAAGAGACTTTGATAAGTCAAACAACCCAAAGCACACCAACACCAAATAGGACTGCACGACCTACAAAACCAAATCCAAAATATTTTGACACCATAGAATTTAATCCGTTCATCAACAAGCCAACTTTGTCAAAAGGGTTTAAGGGTAAGTTTGAGCTTTTCGAGGAAGTGGCGCATGTGATGAACTCGGATTTGGTCAAGGAAAAGGAAGATGAATCAACTGGCTTAAGATGAGAGACATGGAAGACCCGGTTTTTCTTATCCTTTATTTTATTTCCCTTTTTTCCTTAAGTTTTATCCAAGTTGTTGAAACATATTGCACATTCTCAATTATGATGCATACATTTGTTATTTTCAGTTGTATATAAAACCTTTGGGTTGTAGGAATAAAGCATAGAGAGATTTATGTGTTTATTTTTCCACTAAGTTCTGTCTTTTCCCCAAGCTAAAACTCCTTCGTTAGCCTGGGTTTATCACCTGGTATCAGAGCCTAGTCCTAAATGGCAACCCATAAAAAGAGACTCAAAATACTAGAAGCAGTGTATGATGAAGCGCTTATAAGAGCATTCATGGGCGAATTGAAGCTGGAGATAGTTGAGGCAGTAAGGATGTTCAGGCCTCAATCATTGAAGGATGCAATTAGTTTGTTGATTCGTGCCACGGTAGGGTGATCCGGAATCAACAAAATTTGTTTCTCTATTCTCTGCTGGTAGTCAAGCTGCTGCGGGTGCTCCAGCGAGTCTAGGGTCGAACACGGGAATGGGTTTTCTTCGTACAAATGATTTAAGTGAAGTCGAAAATGGTGAATTTGGTTTGGATTTTAAGGTGGTGATAAAAACAGTGGGTTGGTGGTTTGCAAACTGAAAATAAATAAAATAAAATGTAAAATAGAACTCCTTGAAGCATTAGGTCACTGGGGTTGGATTCCTATGGTAACTGAGGGTTCTAGGGTCTATTTCCTCGCGTTGGGGAGGATGACATATAGTCATCTCCCGGACCGGATCTTCATTTAACTTTTAAAAGCAAATAATAATTTCCTTTTGATAGAAAGCATTTATTTAGCATTTATGGTTCCCTACAGTGAAAATCTATCTTGACTCATCTATGATGATTCGTAAAGGGGTAACTAATGTGGGTCTCGATGGATCTAAAAATAAGAATCCACTGAACCTAAAAGATTGCAAGTATTGATCCAAGTGGATGCACTTACGGTGAAAATCGGCTTGTAACCTACCTCGGTGGCTCAAATGGCAACTAATAACTAGGATATTGGAGTGCTATCTAAAGCTAGAATCGCAAACACCAAAAACTTGCCAAGTATTGACGCCAAAAGAAAGTACATCAAAAAGCTTTAAACCTAGAGTTGAAAATTAGGGAACCAGAATGTCAAAACCTGCTGCATGAAAACGGGGAACCACAGTGACCTTGAGATCCACTTGACAACCTTCCACTTTAAGGAGGAAAGGATTTTAGCCGCTCATCCTCCAAGTTGTCATCCTTGGAGGGTGTTTGACACCCAAGAAAGTGAGAGAAAGAGGAGAGAGAAGAGAGAAAACTGGAACAAAAGCTGTTGTGTACTGAAAGATTGAAAGTTAGGGTTACAAAAAGCTATAAGTTGGCTTATATAGCCATACAAGAGGTGTGAAATACCAAAAATGCCTAAATATGTAGTCTGATAGGGACCAAAATGTTAATTAGCCAAAACGAGATCGTTTGGAATCCAAAACGTAAAGCTGAGGCGGCATTTCGCTATGCGAGAATTTAGCTAGCATACGCGAAAATACAGGCATAGCGAAATTCAAAATTTTCGTATGCACGATGTTCGCTAGCTTAGAAAATTTGTGCATGAGAAAATTTTAAATTTTTCGTATGCACGGTAGCTTTCGCTGTGCTGGCGAAAAGCGCATAAGCGAAATTCAGCTGTTCCGTTTTGCGGCTCTTTGTTCCTCTTGCATCCACGCAGCTTGCTTCAGCATCTCTTCTTTTCTTATTTCTTCTATTTTCTACTCTTCTTTTCTCCTGGTCTCTGATCTATGATGTTGAGTTTGACTCAAGTTCTTCGTGTTTGGATCGACTCAACAATGTTGGCATGATGGCTCATGGCCCCCGCAAAATTTGCCACAAAATACGTCGAGTAGTACTTAAAGGGACACAGACTGTCATCCAATTGGGTTAATTACAACAATTAGTACACAAAATGTGCTCAAAACCTATTAAAAATAGAGTTCAAAATAGCACTTTTTGGGCACTAATCACACCCCCCAACTGACACATTGCTAGTCCCTTAGCAATGCTAGAAGAAAATGAAGAGGAAGCATACAAAATGATAACAAAATAATGTTCACAAAAGGTTGTGAATGAGTAATGCACAACCTAAGTAAGAATAATCAATCAAAGGTGTCCAATAACTATCATGAGAGAATGAATGCCATACAAAATTGAGTATCAAAAGAGCCTCACTGTGGTGAATCAACGAGAAACTGCAAAATCTAAGTGTTTATTTGATTGGCTCGACAATAAAGCGTATTTGCGCACCACGACGCTCTGCCACGACCTAGCATGCACTAACCAACCTAAATAGATAAGGACGCACCTCTTATTTCACAATTCTTTTGTGTTGGCCCAGGGTGCAATGCTGAAGAATCGAGCCTCACCAAAAGTCCATGTAGCAGGGGATCTACAGGTGACTCCCGACCAATTAAGGCTTAGGGCACTAGGGTCATGGGATGTTCGATCCTGAGAGCTCTTCGAGGGTTTCACCGGACTTCGAGGACAGTTTGAGACTCCAGCACCTACAACGCCGACTCCACCTATCCACCCATGTAGCGAGCCTTAAGTCGGTGGCTCCCAACCTGATTGAGGTTTAGGGCCTTAGGGCTTTAAAACTTCGCCATATACCACATCGGGCCGTGCTCGGGTTTTCAAGTAACATTGCAATTTTTATTCTTTTTTTTTTTTTTTTTCTAGAAGACACATTGGCCTTCTTTCCACATGGGTCCTTAACCTATTAAGGGCGGTCAATGAAACTAGAATTGAGTTATGCAAAGTAAAGGAGGTTCTTGTGATTTTGACCTATCATTGAAACCTAATGTGCTCGGTGTGTGGATTGCATTAAAGATTGGAAGAAAAATGGTCAAAACAACAAGAATTCAACTAATCATCCACTCGATTAGGCATGGAACCAATCTAACATCAATAAATTGGACAAAATTTAAATTTTCAACTTGCGAGTTAGAGCCGAAACCCACAAAAAAAATTAGATTGCAAAATGGGTCGATTTTGAAAAAATAGGATTGTATGGTATAACGGCTTTATAGAAAGGGAACCCGGTAGCCCGTGAACATCACAAAATGGGCTTGCACAAAATGAGTACAAAGAATAAATAAAAATCCACTTCTTTGCTAACT
This sequence comes from Tetrastigma voinierianum, assembly GCA_016808115.1. Lineage (NCBI taxonomy): Eukaryota > Viridiplantae > Streptophyta > Magnoliopsida > Vitales > Vitaceae > Tetrastigma > Tetrastigma voinierianum. The sequence goes on from JAEQBH010001526.1 coordinate 479,327, forward strand.
CTCCCCCGACCCCAGACATCTGATTGTCAGAAATGGGGCGACTCGGATTGGAAAATTAGAGGAAGGAAGTGTTACTCCTTGATGAGATGTGATCAATTGCTGGATAGGAAGCTTCGCAAGCTTTCCATCAACACCTTATTCACTCAGGTTTGGGCTTCAAATAAACAAGTTAGGAGGAGAAGAAAAGAGAGGAAAAAAAGTGACCGAGTTGGAGCATTTTAAAATTACACTTTTATAATAATCTCAAAATGTTCTTTCTGGCCATATTTGGATTCTACACTCTCTAAGCTTTCCAAACGGTACTAGACGCCCTAAAGCGGGTTCGGACAAAGTTATGGCGAAACAAATTGGAGATCAAAGTGGGACTATAGCGAAAATTTTTGGCTAAGCTAAGCGAGGAGTAGAAATTTCGCTAGCTTAAGCGAAGAATTGACTGTGCGAAAAGAATTTAGCTATGTTTGCGAGAATTTTGTATGTCTGAGAATTTTGAATTTTTGATTTTTTTTTGAAAAATCAAATAAAATAAATAATAATAAAATAAATTTTTTTTTTATAAAATAAAAACGATTTTTTTTAAGAGACAATTTTTTAAAAAAAAAAACGATTTTTTTTTATATATAAAATTTTAAAAATAAAGAAATAAATTTTTTAAATAATTTTTTTTTTTGAAAGAAATTAAAATATAAAATAAATAAAGATAAAAATAAAATAATAAAAATAATAGCATTTGCGCATACCTTCTTGTTAATTTTGTTTTTGTCGTTTTCTTTCATTTAAGCTAAGCTAGCGAGAATTTCGTAACAAGCGAATTTCACAAATTTTCATTTGTGTGAGGATTTTAAGCATTTATTTAGGATGAAATTTAGGCTAAGCTTTGCGAAAATTCCCTCTTTGCTTTCTGAATTGCCACGATTTTGATCTGACTTGAAATTTCACGAAAAGCGCAAGAATTAATGCAAGAAAAATTAGGAAAAATTGCAGAAAAGTAAAAATTAATCTAAAAACAAGGATTAACTAAAAATTAGTGAAAACCTAAGAAGAAAAATTAATGAAATCAACATAAAATATGATAAAATAAAACAAGCTAAGAAAAAATGAAAACAAAAAGTGGGGAAATTGTGCTCCCCCAAACCAATTCTAGGCCTTTGGAGGCTCTTTGGAGCGCGGGCTCAATCTGCAGGGGTTCGGGTGCTCCAATCAGAGCCAGGCACGAGCTCTGCACCTATGCCATGCGGTATGTGCAGCTGCCATCTTCTTTGAGGTAGTAGCAAAATTATGTATAGTGGCCACTAACTTTCTAAAGTTTTGCGGCGAGACGGTGATGGGGTGGCCTTTATGAATTCTGGAGTGTTTAAATGGTTTTGAAGTTTAATCTTCATGATATCAGACAGGGTTTGAAGATTAGTCGAGAGTCTTCTTGTGATGGGTTGTTGGTGGCTTTGGTAGTGAGCGATGGGGCTCTTGGAAACAACTGTTTCCATTCCCTCCTCGGTCGACATTGGGGTTCAGCCATCCATTTCATGGCCCATATTATGGTGTGGGGCACCGTAGTTTCCTCGGGAGGATCTTCTGTTGGTTCTTCTTTCAATTCCTCCTGAAGAGTACCAATGAGCTTGTTCGCCTGATAGTGTCGGTCGAAGCACTCTTCCTCGATTCTCCTCTCTTGATGTTTCAATGATTGGTGAGCTTTGAGATGGATTCCTGCGGGATGTCGATTTTGATCAATTTATTTGGAACCCATCCAATTCCTTGTTCGAGGGCTCTCCCTTGTCTCAATTTCCCTAATGCTTTGAACATTGATGCCTATTATCCTCTATGAAATTGTCCACTTGTTTGCTCAGTCGGGGATGGCTTGTTCAAGCTGAGGATAAAAAGGGTGGTGGTTGTTCTTTGAGAAGTTGAGGTAAAATGTGGGGGCTTGGGAGAGTATATAAGTTGAGAACATTATAAACAGGGTGCACTCATCCATTGGTCTCTATATTCCCTCATAGACATGAGTTTGGATTTCTCTCTATGATTCTTTGCCCGCGCCATGGAAGGTTCACTGTAATCCCTCTCTTAGATATATATGCACTAGAGGCTGCCACTATGCGACCATACGTCACTGTTCCATTGGGTCCAAATTCAATCTTGATTTACAATCTCTAACCCACTAGAATACGAACCACCTTGTAAAACGAGGGCAACCCGAAACCAAACACGAAATAATCCTGCATCCTTTGTTTTTTTTTTTTTTTTTTCGAAATGAAAATAAAATAGAAAAAATGACAATGAAATATAAAAGAAATTCACCAAAGCTTGTGATGAGGATCACAAATGTTTCACAGCTTCTCACTTGCACTAAGGCACCATCCCCGGCAACGACGCCATTTGATTTGTGCCAAGGTAGGGTGATCCGGAATCAACAAAATTTGTTTCCTATATTCCTCCTGCTGCTTGGTAATTGACTACTTTGCGATATAAGCGATCAGATGAACACGGGGATGAGTTTTCTTTGTACAAATGATTTAAATGAAGTAAAAAATGGTGAATTTAGTTTGGATTTTGGGTGGTGATAAAAGCAGAGGGTTTGTGGTTTCAGTAGAAACATCATCAAATAAAATGTAAAATAGAACTCCTTGGCAATTGGGTCAGCAGGGTTGGATTCCTATGTGCTTGGGGTTCCAGGGTCTATTTCCTCGCGTTGGGGAGGATGACATATAGTCATTTCCCCGACCGGATCTTCATTTAACTTTTAAAAACTAAACCCTAATAATTTCCCTTTTGATAGAAAGCATTTATTTAGCATTTATGGTTCCTACAGTGAAAATCTATCTTGACTCATCCTACAATGATTTGTAAAGGGGTAACTAATGAGTCTCAATGGATCTAAAAATAAGAATCCATTGAACCCTAAAAGATTACCAAGTATTGATCAAAGTGGATGCACTTACAGTGAAAATCTAACCCCTTAACCTACCTTAGTGGCTCGTAAATGGCAACTAATGGATATTAGTGTATCTAAAGCTAAGAATACACTAAACCCTAAAGCTTGCCAAGTATTGTCAAAAGAAAGTACATCAGCTTTAAACCTAGAGTTGAAAATTAGAACGAATGTCAAAAAACCTGGCACGTGAAAAGCAGAACCACGTGACCTTGGATCCTACCGGCAACCTTCACTTCAAGGAGGAAAGGGTTTTAAGCAGCTCATCCTCCAAGTTGTCATCCTTGGAGGTGTTTGGCACGAAAGTGAGAGAGAAAGAGGAGAAGAGAAAAGCTGGAACAAAAGGCTCTTAGTGTCTTTGAAAGATTGAAAGTTAGGGTTACAAAAAGCTATAAGTTGGCTTATATAGCCATCTGAGAGGTGTGAGAAATACCAAAAATGCCTAAAATATGTAAAATTTATTAGGAATGAAAATGGTAATTAATCAAAAAACGAGGTCGTTGGAATCAAAAACATCAAAAACACGAGGACGACATAATTTCGTATCTTGGGAATTTAGCTATAGCGAAAAATACAAGGCATAAGCGAAATTCAAAAATTCGCTATCTTGCGACAATTAAGCTAAAGTACAGCGAGGAATTTCGCTAACAAACGAATTGTGCATAGAAAATTTTGAATTTCGTATGCACGAGTAACTTCGCTATGCTAGCGGCGTACATAGAAAATTCAACATTCCTGCATCCGACTCTTTGTTCCCTCTGCATCTGCAACACCGCTTCCAACATCCTCTTAACTTTCTTATTTCTTATTTTACGCTCTTCTTTTCTCTGGTCTCACGATTTATATGATGTTGGTTGGCTCGAGAGTTCTTACGTGTTTGGATCGACTTCGACAATGTTGGCATGATTAGCTTCATAGCTATGAATTTGCCTACGTCCGGTGGTACCATAGGGACCCGAACATGTCAATTGGGTTAATTACAACAATTAGTACACAAAATGTGCTCAAAACCTATTAAAAATAGAGTTCAAAATAGCACTTTTTGGACACTAATCATTTGTGCCGAATGAAAGATGAACAGTTACAGAGGATGCGAAGATTACCTCGACAATTATAGAGGATGAGAAGATCATCTCGGCTCACTACAAACACTTGCCCGAGTAGGGTGGGTCCCTAGCTATCTCTAAAGGCACCACTTAAGCGATTTTCATGGGATGAAATGCAAAATTGGAGATCCTAAGGCCTTTGCTTCAATTATACTTATCAGTTTACACCTGGCCATCGACAACCTCAATTGCTATTGCCAGAAAGCAAAGAAGGAGAAACATAGATGAAATTACAAGGGAGAAGAGAACACGCTTGAAGAAGTTCCAGAGATTTCATTGCTTGCCCTCACCGGATGGACAGTACATAAGACCATGCATATAAAAGCACATATCCTTGGCCGAGAGTTGATCATCTTGGTTGATAGTGGGTCCATCCACAATTTCATAAGGAGAAAAGTAGCTAAATTGCTATAACTTCCATACACTCCTATGAATGCCTTCAATGTCAAGGTAGAAAATGGGAAGCCCTTGAAATGTGAAGGGAGATTTGATGATGTGGTAGTGAATGTTCAAGATGCTAAATTTAAAGTCACATTCTTTTCACTATCTTTGGTTGACATTGATGTTGTATTAGGTGTACAATGGCTTGAGGAATTGGGCATCGTTGTTTGTGATTGGAAGAAGTTAGCCATGATGTTCTTATGGGAAGGGCAAATCCATCAACTTAAAGGAATACAAGGCTAGAATTTGCAGGCATGTCTCTAAAAATGATGCCACAAAGTATTAAGGATGTAAGTCTTTCTTTTGGGTTATTTCGGATTACTAAAGATGAAAAGTGCTATGGTGGTACTTAAATAGCTCCAACAATGTGGAAGCTCATGGAAGCATTTGCAGATTTATTTAAGGAATCATATCAACTACCTCCACGCAAAGACATTGAGTATCATCAGATAAACTACCTCCACGCAAAGACATTGATCATCAAATTCATTTAAAGGAAGGAGCGAGACCCCTAAATGTTCACCCTTATAGGAATGGCCATTTTCAGAAACAGGAAATTGAGCGTCAAGTCCAAGACATGCTACGGGTGTAACTAATTCATCCCCGTACCAGCCCCTATTTATCGCCCGTATTACTCGTAAAAAAAAAGGATGACTCATGCCGTTTTTGCACTACCTATCAGCTCTTAATGCTGTCACTATTAAGGATCGATTCCCAATACCCACAATCCAAGACACCTTGGATGAACTTCTTGGGACGACCTTCTTCATTAGATTGGATCTTCGTTCTGGGTACCATCAGGTTCGAATGAACAACAAATATGTACACAAGATTGCATTCCGCATTCACAATGGGCACTATGAATACTTGGTGATGCCTTTCGATCTTTGTAATGCACCCTCCACATTCCAGGCACTCATGAACAACATTTTCGGGCCTCATCTTCGTAAGTCCATTTTGGTTTTTTTTGATGATATAGTAATTTATAATTCTACCTAGGAAACTCATCTTCAACATGTAGAACATGCATTCCAAATCTTGAGGAAGCACAAGTTGTATTTAAAATTCAAGAAATGTGCCTTTGGTCTCTGAGAGCTACTCTATCTAGGACACATCATTTATGTTGAAGGAGTGAAGGTAGATCCAAACATATTCAAGCCATGCTTGAGTGACCCATTTCCACTACCATGTTTGAATTGCAAGGCTTCCTTGGACTCATAGGTTACTATCACAAATTTGTCTAAAACTATGGTCATATAGTTAGACCTCTTACTAACTCGCTCAAAAATAGGAGATACTTATGGTCCGTAGAGGCAAACAATGCATTCAACCAATTAAAAGTGGCAATGACTACCACGCCCACCTTAGCCATGCCAAATTTCCATCAACCATTCATAATTGAAGCTGATGTATCAAGCGAAGGCATTGGAGCTGTTTAACTCAAAATAATAAGTCGATCGCATTTATGAGCAAAGCCCTCAATCAAGCCAAGCTAACATGGTCTATCTATGTTAAGGAGATGTTGGCCATTATCTAAGCCATATGAATTTGATGGCGACCATACCTAGTGGAGCATAAATTCTTCATCCAAACATATCAGAAAATCCTAAAATATTTAGTGGAAGCAGCAAAATTGGGTGGGTAGATTACTTGGATATGATTATGAAATTATTTATCGGCCCGGGAAATCAAATACTGTAGCTGATGCATTATCTTGGAGGGCTCATGCCATCCAAGCAAAAGAAAAGCAAATTGCTAAGCCTTCCATTCATATTTTAACTTCAGCCTAAGCCCAAGTATGGGAAGGAATTGCTAAGGAGGCCCAATCTAATCCTTACATGCAGAAATTGGAGGAACAAGCCACCGCTAACCTGGGAAATCTGTTCCTAAGGCCTCATAGGTTAATTTTGTTTAAGAATCGAGTGGTAGTTCCACCCTCATCTCCACTAATCTCCCAATCACTCCACAAATTCCATAACACACCTAGTGGTGGACACTCGAGTGTCCTTCGCACCTTCAAGAGACTTTCACAAGTGTTTTATTGGCCATCAATGTTGAAAATTATGGAGTCATTCGTAGCATTCTGTGATATTTTTCAAAGAGCTAAGGCCTCATCCTTGTTACCTATAGGGGTTTTACATCCTCTTCATGTACCAAAAAATGTGTGGGATGATATGACAATGGACTTTATTGACGGTGTACCAACTTTTCATGGTAAAAATTATATTCCAGTAGTGGTTGATAGGTTAAGCAAATATGCTCACTTCATGGCCCTTACTCATCTTTATATAGCCAAAAAAGTGGCGATATTGTTTATCGAAAGTGGGGTCAAGCTGCATAGGTTGCCCAAGTCTATAATATCTAATAGAGATCCGATTTTTACTAGCCAGTTTGGCAGGAGCTACATCAAGTACTAATCTCAAAACGTCAACGGCTAATCATCCCTAAACTGACAATAATTTAAAGTGGTGAACCGATGTCTTGAGCAATATCTTCGTTGTTTTGTGCATCAACAGCCCCACAAATGGTTTCAGTTTCTTCCATGGGCAGAATTTTGGTATAATACTGTTAGACTTTTGGGCTGGGCTTTGGCCCAATCCATATCCACCCATTATGGGCAAGAGGTTAATTCCTATTTGAATACCCGTTGGATGGGATAGGGATAAGTCCCTTATTCAAATAGGACTATAATCCTTTATCAGTTTTGTTTTGATGGGATGAGTACCACTTATATTAAAAAGTCCCTTATCATATAGGGTATTATCCAACACAACAGAACAGAACCTACGATTCTTCCTCCGATCACCCTCTCTCACTAGAACTCTCTCTTGGGAAATCACCATCTGTAACACCCCGAAATATACCCTAGTCGTTTTCGATATGTTTAGGGTATTTTGTAAGCATAATTTGACTGTTTCGTGAGTTAAATGTGAAGCTTGGGAGCAGAGACAGGAAATTTACAAGACTTAAGGACAGACAATTGGTCCAAAAAGGGAGCTTAAAAGTCCTAATGTGAAAAGATTTGAGGCCAAGAAGAAATAATAGGAATGGTTGTATAATTCCTAGAAGATGAGAAGGCAATACTGATAAAAAGTGAAATACAAATGGCCAATAGTTGGGGGACAAAATGATTATGATAAGAGCAAAATGGGTTTTGAGGGCCAAACAAGGCCTTAACAAAATCTGGATTTAAAGACCAAATTGGTCTCATTTGGGGAGAGGAACAAAACGTGAAGGGGAAGAAGAAGAAGAGAAAGAAAGAAAGAAGAAAGAGAAGAAAGAGGAAGGGGATCGAAGCCAAAAGGTATGGAAATCACGCGATTATAAGATTTTATGTGATTATGTATGAATTTCAGCGCTTGGTTGGTTAGTAGTTGTCCCCAAACATGGGGTTTTGCTAGGGTTTTATCTTAACCCAAAAATGATGGCAAGTAAGGTGGGTAAACCCCCATATGACACAAGAAGCTCATGAAATCCTCTCTTTGAGGATGAATCCATGGTTAATTGAGAGTAATTGAGTTAGGGTTTAGAATAAACCCTAACTAATCCTTATGTTTGCTATTGTGTATGGGTTATAACCCATATTAAGAGGTTTTGGAAGAAATCCATGATGGATTTTGAAGAAATATATGAAATTGAAGAGGAATTGAGTGAAAAAGAGATTCCAAGGTGAATTTGGAATTGTTTTGATGTGTTTGAAGTGTAGAAGTGATTGGGGATCAAAAGTAGGAAAAATGTGAAAACACATTAGGCATTCCAGGTAGCTTGTACCGGTACAATTTGAAGCTTGTGCGGTACAACTTGATTCTGGTCATTTTGGCCAACTTGTACCGTCTGAAGTTAGACTTGTACGTGATGCCAGCTAATACAGTTTCTGTTTACCATTTTTTCGTAAATTGTATAACTTCCTCATTTCTTATCCGATTTGAGTGATTCAAGTGGCCATAAAATAGACTTCAAGGCGAACAAACCATATTTAATAAGTATCTCCAAATTCTGACTCTATATAGCCAAAATTCACTTCCAAAGTAGGTATGTGCAAGCTACATTTCTGCGCTTGATTGAACGTAAGAAGTAGGGTTGTTGAGGACGTAACCAGGTCCAGGTGCCCGGGTAAGGTGATTCAATTGGAATAGAACCCTTAGCACCCAACTAAAGGAGCACAAGAACCAGTGTCAAATATGGAATAAGTACTGTAAAAATTAATATTTCAAACTATCCCTCGGTAAAATCGGTGGCAGAGCTAGTTGGCGTAAAATGCCATAACTTGAGTTTGGATGATCAGGTGGATTTCCAATTCCTAAGAAAAATAGATTCATTGAGGAATAAGAATCCCCTGAATAAGGTGTGATTACTTACATCATACCTTACCAAGATATGAATGACTATCCGCTATGAACACCTATGAGGGTAAGAATGCCCTATTATATGAGATAGTAAGTTACTCGACCTCATGTAAAAACCACCTACACTGGCGATAAATGACACACTACCGGCTCCGGCTAGTAATTGGGTACTCATAGTGCTTTCGCACTGCCCCGATTAGTACTTCGCAGACTCGTTAAGTGCTTCTCGCACCCTATCCCGATTAGTACTTCTAAGATTCCGATTAGTGCTCCCAAGACTCCTCGACAGTACTTTGGCTTCCCGACATTAGTGCTCCCAAGACTCGATTAGTACTGCATCTCGACAGTGCTCCGAAGACTCTCGATTAGCAATTTCTAAGATTCGACAAGGTTCCAAGACTCGACAGTACTAAGATTTCCGACAAGGCTACTAAGACTTCGCTCGACATTGGGCTAATGACACTCCCGTCTCCGCGGCGCTAAGGCAGACTCCCGACCGACTAATGCCACACTTCCGCATCAGATGATCTTCTAGTACTTATTGTGCTGTGTCTTACTCATCCCGTATTACTGGTCTAGGAAGTCAAACAGTTATATGATAAATCTCTGAATAAGTCCTGATCTGATAAGTTTCGTAGTACCTACGGGTACTCCTGTATTTTATAAGTCCTATATTTGAATAAGTCCCTGTGAGTACCTACTCTGCAATTTTCAGATCCGATAAGTCCTCGTGATCCGGTCAAGTCCCTGTGAGTACCCACGTACTCCCTCGCATCCGATAAGTCCCAGATCTCGAATAAGTCCCGTAGTACCTACGTGCTCCTCAGATTCGAAAATGTTCCTCAGAGTACCTACCCGTACTCCTCGTTCCCGAATAGTTCAGAAGTACCTACTGGTACCCTCTCGAACCGATAAGTCCAGATCCTCAATAAGTTCGTAGTAACGCACGTACTTCTCAGATCCAATGTCTCTGCTTCTAATCACTACTCCGTCTCTCAGATAAGTCCTCAGAGTGCACCTACCTGCAATTCCCGCATCTAACAAGTCCCGCTTTCTAAATAAGTCCCGGTCTCGATCGGTTCTCAGGAAGGCACTACTCTGCACCTTCAGATTTGATAAGTCATGTAATTAATAAGTTCCGTCTCAGATAAGTCCCGTAGTACCCACGCGTACTCCCGTGATCTGATAAGGCCCAGATCTCAATAAGTTTTGTCCTCAGACTGAGTATGTTCAAGCATCACGGCCAGATCCGATAAGTCCTCAGATTCGATAAATCCCCAGATTCGGAGGCGTCTGTCCGAATAAGTTCTGTCCCAGATTCGACTTGCTCGGGCAGCACCTACGGTACCCCAGATCTGATAAGTTCTCGCTTCTCAGATAAGTCCTCGTGAGTACCTACGTACTCAGATTCGATAAGGCCGCATCTAAATAAGTTCGTCCCGATCCGACTGCTCGGCAGCGACCCACGTACCCCAGATCCGATGGTCTTATCCGAGCAACTCGTATCCGATAAGGCCCGTATCCGAATAAGTTCTGGTCTCAGATCTGATCCGTTTCCTACAAGACCTACTTACTCAGATCCGATGTTCTTGTCTCTCAGATAAGTCCCTGTGAGTACCTACTTCTGCATTCTTGTATCCGATAAGGCCGCATCTCAATAAGTTCTCGTCCCAGATTCCATTCATGAAGATCTACGGTACTCCCAGACCGAGGTTCAGAGTACCTACGTACTCTTGTATTTGATTAAGTTCTCGTAGTACCCGCGTACTTTGTATCTCGATAAGTTCTCAGAGTACCGCGTACTTTTGTATCAAATCGTTCTCGTAGTACCCCACGTACTCCCGTGATCGGGTAAAATAAGTATAAGTCCAAGAATCTAAGGGTAATTCTCAGATCCGTAGCACCGCATAAGTTCCGTAAGACCAAGATATGTTCCGTGAAGACTCATGATATACTTTTAGTACAAATAAGATACGAAGTACCAGTATAAGTTTTGTAGTACTTACAAGTACTTCAAAAGATCGACAAGTTCTCGCAATACCGCATACACGCTCCGCATCTCGTGGATACCTACGGGTACCTCCGAACCAGTGTAAACTCCGTAGTATAAGTATAAGTTCTGCAACCCCTACGGGAGTCCTGGATAAACATAAGTCCGGTATATAAGTTCTCAGAATTCCTACGATCCGGTCAAGCCGTAAGCCTCATATAAGAAGAAGTATCAGAGGTTCATAATATAAATGCATGCAATTTATATTATCTGTTATTGTTTATGCGTTAAATGTGTATATGCATAAGAAATGTTTCCCACTAAGCGTAAAGCTTAGCACGGTTTTTAATCCGTGTAGGTACAGGAGAAGACGTCAGCAAACATCCGCATACAACTGGGCCAACACACTTGTAAGGGTTCACTACATATAGGTTCCGCGGCTCGATTCAGAATAAAAGTAAGGTTTTGTATTTGTAAACGGACTCGCTTATATGTATATAATATTTGATTCTAAGATAGATGGCCATACCCACAAAAATTCGGCTCGCTTTAAAAAAAAAAAAAAATCAGGTAAAGGGTCCTCAGCCTCGAGTCTCGCCCCGAAAACGGTGTGACATCATCGCGCCTCGACGGGGTTCGTGGATTGATCGGGGATAGCACACCGTGGCTATCTCTACACCGCAGGAGAATCAAGGAGCGCGGCACACGAGACTCGTGAACAAGAGGACGTTAGCATCCGGCGGCTGGGTTTATTCCGCATTAAGGTTAGTGACTTTTAACCCATATATATACCGAATGCATGTCTTATATGTTATGTGGCGAGTACTGCGTAATAATATCGTACGCTGGGTATCGCAGCCGCGGTGAGGCTTGTTTCGTTCGCCTTATTAATTGAAAGTCTTCACGTTTTTTCTCTTAGGGTCCAACTTTTGTCCGAAAAAGAGTGTATTTTTTTCAAAAAATACGACACGGATGTGTTCTATATGTATGAGGATCTTCCACCGCCAAATTTGAACCAATTTGGACATACTGATTGAGAGAAAACGTGAAACCCTTAGTTGCATTCCTAAGGCATTTTTCGCCTTCTTTATGCCATTTTTTGGACGAATAAACTAAGATAATAAAATGTGTAATTTATATATTATGAAACTACGTCGCAAAAGCTTCGCAACGGTACCTCAAAGGCATCAAACAGACGTTTGTAGCTCCTGATATAGCCTCATAAAGCTCGCCTCTCGCATGGGTAAGCTGAAGCAAAAAATGATCGTTTGAGAACGATGAACCAGACGTTGATGTCATTATGTGACATGGCATGATGACGTGGAACTTTGCTGACATGGAGATGATGTGGCGCTTACGTAGCGTTGACCAGTCAAAAGTTTGATCGTTGTACGCCCACTCTCAGCTCTTGGCATGTGGGGGAGCGTGAGGGCTTATCTGGACTCCAATTTGGTCCCCGTTTTTCTAGTATGCTCAAAATTTAATTTCCTATTTTTTGGGTATTTTTTAAACTTTTTTTACAAATTATTTATTTTAATTTTTTGATTAAAATAGTAATTAGGAAAAAACTATTTTGAACAAATGGGACCTATTGGTTCATCCAAAAATTCTGAAATTTATTGTGGATGTTTATGGGATTATTTGGGATTGTTCTAAGCTAGAGGTGTCGAAATGTGGTTTTTCTAGGTATTTTTCATAATTAATACCTTTTAATATGAGCTTTAAAAGGTAAAATGAAAATTATGTTTTTATTTATTTTAATTCTAAAAAATTCCAGAACCCTTTTATTTCATTTTTATGTATTTTTTGGAGTATGTGTGACCATTGGGAGACTTGTGCAATGTAATTTCTATAGAAAATGTCTCTAAAATCAACTTAATTAAATATTTGGCTTTATTTATGTGGAAATATTGGGCAATTATGTTGCCACCAATATTTAATTCATCTCACCATAGTTTGTGAGACCTTTTTCTACACTCCTACATGAGTTAAGTGTATATTCTATCCATCAAAGACCATCTTGTATGTTTATGTGTTAGCATATTAGTTTAGTAGCATATTAGTTTAGGAGGTGGATAGAATTTTGTATTGGATTACTCCTTTTATGAGCTTATGTTTGTTTGATTTTGTTTGATAAAACAAGTTCTCTTACATAGTTCGTGGCGCGGAATCCTTATGGGATGTAGACCATTTATAATACGTTTTCTTATGGGATGTAGTTTTAGGAATTTGTAATTTATATTATGGATAGTCTTGTAAAAGGATGTGTTTGTCGCGCCTCATTGGTGAAACTGTAAACTTGTTTTAGCATAAGCTCACGAGATATTCATATGGCACCCCTAGTGTCCCATGTTAATTTCTATATCTTCGATGTGGATGTGATTAATTCATGAGAAATTTTGTTCAAAAGATAATTTAAGTATATTCTCAACCTACTCAATGAGATGATTGTGAGCTATGCGATTTGATCTTGATGAGTGTGAGGATAATAATTCAAATTAAATTATGAACAAGATAAAAGAATATGCGATTAATATTAATGTCAACTCTGCGCATTATCAATGTAGCTATGACAACTAGAATCATGTCAGCCGAACTTAACCAAGCTGATAAGCTAATTGGCACAAACTACGACATGTGGTGTAAAAAGATGGAATTCCTTCTGATTGAACATGACCTTTCCACTTATTTGACCACTGCAATGGTGACACCTATTGAGGGTGCGGGCACTCAAGCCCAATACCGTCGTGACCTTGAGACTTTTGAAGCTTGGACCTAGAAGGATCGCCGTACTCGCTATATTATGCTGAATAGCATGCACAATGACCACATAGGGGAGTTTGAGAATTTTCCTACTACTATGGCCATGTGGGAACAATTGAAGTTCACTTTCGGCAGCACCTCAATCACTAGGCTTAGGAGCTTGGTTATGAAATTTGAGACGCATCATAAGGACCCCAAGGTTTCGATGACTAAGCATCTTAGGGGGATGTCCAGTATGATTCGAGATCTACATGCTAGGATATCCTTACCGATGAATAGCGGTGTGTCCAGTCGTTATCGTCACCTTAGATTCATGGCTGTACATGAAGCAGATCCTCACCCACAATGAGAACATAAAATTTTTTAAAGATATATCTTGTCATGTGGAACTTGAGGTGGATCGCATTGTGGCTAACTGTATCAAGCCGTGCTCTCTCGCCGAATCCAGCAATCCACAAGAAGACCAGTGGGTTGCTGCCAATAAAGGAGATAAATGATGCACCTAAACAGGAAAAGAATAGCGGAGGAGGCAGTAAGAGTGCGCTTAAAAAGAATGCTAAGCACCGTAGAGGCAAAAAGCATGGAACAAACAAAGTCAAATGCTTTAATTGCCAGAAGAAGGGGCACTTTGCTCGTGAGTGCACTGAGCTGAAGAAGGTAACAAACTCACTCACCTTTAGTAACATACGTGTATGGTCACATGTTTTAGTTGCTCATTCTCTCCCTTATTGGATTGTAGACACAGGAGTAACCAAACATGTAGCCCAAGATCGAGTGGGGTGCGTAGATTATTGCCGTGTTCCTAGAGGCACCCACAAAGTGTTCGTGGGAAATGGAACTAGTGAATATGTTGTTAGAGTTGGTTCATACCAACTTCACTTGTGCTCTGGTCACACTCTACTTCTTCCGCGCGACGATCTATGTCCCGAGAATCCAAAGATAATTTGTTAATATCAATTAACGCTTGATTATTATCTCTTTCAGAATACAGTTATTATATTTTGCATATGGAATTTTATATGGACATGGATCATTTATGATGGTTTTATTAAATTAGATTTCTAAATTTTCTTCTCACTATATGTTAATTATGCTTCTTCATCATATGTGATGGGTAGTAATAACATTGATTTGTAATCTCAGGCCAGTTAGGGTCGGGTCACATGTGGAGGATAGGATAACTCTGGTCATAGAGTACCTTTGTGCTCACTTACCAAACACTCCATAATTATGTGAACTCATGCCTGCAGGCAAAGCTATAGAAAACCTTGGAACGACAAAAGAGTCAAGCCACCCTATTGAGCTTGTCCATTCAGACATTTGTGAACCAATGAATAAAAAGGCACGTCATGGGGCCTCTTATTTTCTTACACCGATCGATGACTATTCGTGATACGGTTATGTCTATTTGCTATCTCATCGCCATGAAGCATTGAATTACTTCAAGCGTTTTGTGGCAGAGGGTGAGAACAAGCATGAAAAAGGCTTAAAAACCTTTAGGACTGATCATGGACGTGAGTATTTGTTCGATCAATCTAAGGAATTTCAGGAGAAAGGGATCCCAAGACATCTCACTATCTCGCACTCGCAGAACAAAATGGTGTTGCGTATGAGAAATAAAACTCTCTAGATATAACTGATCGACATGATGGAGCAAAAGCCAATCCTCCTCATATCTTTTGAGGGGATGCTCTTTTGACTGCCGCCTACATCTTGAATAGAGTGCCTTCACAACTGCTTCAACTCCCTATGAGAGTCAGGGCACAGTAAAAAGCCCACCTGGGAGCATTTGCGCCTGGGGATAAGTAGGTATGTTCACAATGCCAACCATATGGAGGCCGGGCCCTGTGAGTCAGAAAGCATACTTTCATAAGGCATCCTAAAGACTCAAAGGGCTATGTAATGTTTGGTGAACACCCTGATGGGGAAAAGACTCAAGTGGACTCGATGTCGATTTCATCGAATGATTTCCTAAAGATAGCTTATGTCAATGAGAGTTTAGAACTCTATGAGTTGGAGGAACTGAGTGGCATACTACTATCTTCAAGCGAGGTGGAATTAGTTCCTAAGATCTGTAGGATAGTGGAGTCATTCTTAGTCCAGCGGGAGTGTTCCATTGTAGTTATCCGAGCCTCTGAAATGCACCAGAGCAATGAGGTAACATTCCTCGTCAGCACTTTTGAGATCGAGAGGGATGCTTTACTTTTGTACCGCTAATGATTTTTATGTAGGAGAAGCCTCAATTCCTAAGTAAGAGAATGATGATTTAACAACACATGGATTGAGTTCCATGGACAAGAACTCTGTGTGGGAGTTGCTGGATCTTCTGCCTGGTCGCATAGCTATCGGAAACAAATGGGTTTTGAAAGTTAAGCGCAAGGCAGATAGGTCAATTGACAAGTATAAAGCACGTTTTGTGGTGAAGGGGTTTACCCAAAAAGAGGGTATAGATTATGATGAGACATTTTCCCTTGTTGTTAGGGTTGCCTCTATTTGCCTTATCCTTGCTATTGTCACACAACTGGATTTAGAGCTATATCAAATGGATGTTAAGACTGCATTCCTCAATGGAGAGCTAGATGAAGGAGATTCACATGAGTCAACCTATGGCTTTGAAGCCAGGGACAAGAGCACAAATCAGAAGCTCAACGCCCATTTACAGACCAAACAATCATCTAGATAATGGTACTCAGATTTCATGACTCCGATTATCTCACGCTTTTGAGACACTTAAGAGGACCATCAGGTGTATTTGAAGCTTCAAAGAAGAGTGTGCTCATCCTATCTTTGTATGTCTGGGCGACATCCTTATAGTAAGAAATGATATAGACTCTATTGTCAGCATTAAGAAGTGGTCAGTCCTCTACTTTTGAGACAATACATGGGTGAAGTGGCATTTTCAGGCTCGAGATCGAGATTGTTGGGAGACCGCTCTAAGAAGCTTTCGTCTGTCTCAAGACTTTACATAAAGAAGACTCGAACGATTTCAAGATGGAGAAAGAATTCCAAAACCCACTGACACCCTCGTTGAGGTGGGAGGCGAGCTCGACTATGTCC
Organism: Tetrastigma voinierianum; assembly: GCA_016808115.1. Lineage (NCBI taxonomy): Eukaryota > Viridiplantae > Streptophyta > Magnoliopsida > Vitales > Vitaceae > Tetrastigma > Tetrastigma voinierianum. Next base: position 495,953 of record JAEQBH010001526.1, read on the forward strand.
TAAAAACGACGATGAAAAGAAACGCATGTCCACGCACATGATGAGGTGGATTTGGGAACTTATGTATGCCATGTTATGCACAAGGCCGTATATGTAAGCCATACGATATGGTGAGCCGTTATCGGGACAACCTGTGACTCCGCGCATTTAAGTGAAGTGAGTGGAAGAGTGATATTTCGATACCTCCGAGGGACAACAAACTTTGCCTTATGTTTCAATAGTGACTCTGAGGTCGGGCGGATACAAAGGATGCTGATCGGGCCTTGATAGAGATGAGCGCAAACTACCCAAGTTATGCTCATTTCCTGAGGTGGCACCAGATCTCGTGTAGCAAGAAGTGTACTCCATGTCGTTTATCTACGATGGAGTCTGAGTATGTGGCATGTGCAGCAACTGTGCAAGAAGCTGTCTGGTTGAAGAGATTCTTGCAACACCTAGGCATTATAGCCCATTCTGAGGAGGCTGTAACATTATATTCTTATAGTACTACAGCCCTAGAGTATGCAAAGGATTCTAAGTATCACGTGAAGTCTAAGCACATTGAAATCAAGTACCATTTCATTAGAGATATGGTCACTACGGTGAGGTGGTCATGAAACACAATTTCTATCGGGAAGCATTTATATTTAATTTAATATCACTCGTTTCTATTGTTAGAGATGTGTTTCAGCTATTGGTAGTATTGATCATATAGATGACACTTATGGAGTCAGATTTGACATTATTATTATTAATAATTGATTATTGAGTTCTATTGTGTTTTACTCTCAAAATAATTATTCTTGTGTGCATATTCTTAGTACATGTCAACAAGCAAAAATCTACCTACTCACACAGGTAATTAGCCTTGGTGCTTTAGTAGCGAGCAAGATGAGACTAAAGAATCTATTGCGCTCTGGAAGCGATCTAAGATTTTACTTGATAGTCACCTTAGTTATGACTAAGATGAGATTCGTTGAGAATCATTCATAGAATTCTTTCCACAATTCTGTGAAGCCTGAGAAAGCAAGGTGTGAAGTTGGTCACTTTTGTAGTGACTAGACATTCATCTGTATGGTATAAATTTGATAGCGATATGCTCATTTATATGAGTCAACACCATAACATACATATCATACCGATGTGCTTACGTCGACCACAGGGAGTGTTGGACTCATACCGTGAGCCACTAAGATCTTAAGGAGTTAACTTATGTCCCACACCTAAGGCCTGCCATGAAGAGGGATGCTTGATGTTGCTACTTTAGTATCCTTTCTAAGGGCTATGATTGAAGCAAACTACAATGGGCATGGCCCAGAAAGCAATCAGGTTTAATTGAATTGACGTGAGTTCTTAGGGAATATTAATTTACTAATACACCCTGTCATGTATTTGTAAGTTGGCCAACGCTTATGTCGATTTCGTATTCAATATAGGTTGATAAACACTTGATATATCAGAGGGGATCGAAAGTATTGCTCACTCATGAGGGATTGAAAAAGATTTAACTGCGTTGATGAAATTATCTGTGTGACAGGCGCAAGTAGCCTTGCGATGTATTGTTAGTCTCGTGGTGACTTAATAACTATACCCTAAGTGGTTGTTCGCTTCTTTCTTCTCGCAATGTCGCACGCCATTTCCTATATGCGAAAGAGACGAGTAAGTGAGTTAATCGAGATGTTTTGGCCCATCAGGACTCCAGCGTGGATTTGACTTTGGGTCGGGCTTTGGCCTAATCCATATTTGCCCATTATGGGCAAGAGGTTAATTCTTATTTGAATACTCATTGGATGGGATAGGGATAAGTCCCTTATTCAAATAGGACTATAATCCTTTATCAGTTCTATTATGATGGGATGAGTCCCACTTATATTAAAAAGTCCCTTATCATATAGGGTATTATCCAACACAACAAAACATAACGTATGATTCTTCTTTCGATCACTCTAGAACTCTCTCTTGGGAAATCACCATCGTTGCCCCTTGGACGTGGGTTCGTGGATTGATTGGGGATAGCATGCTATAGCTATTCTTTACACTACGAGAACTAAGGAATGTGCACGTAACAACAAGACGTTGGCATCCGTCATTAGGTTTATTCCGCATTAAGGTTAGTGACCTTCTTGACCCATATATATACTAAATGCATGTCTTATATGTTATGTATGAATACTTGCACACATTGTACAAATACCATCTACCATAGCTCCACTAGTACCACACCATTTCATGCCATCTATGGCCTATTGGGCATGGTGCCCTAAAAGCATGTAATTTCTACTTCTTCATGAAAACAATTTTCTATATTTGATTCTTTATACATGTGTTGTATAATTTAGTAAATATCAGAAAATCCCAAGTTTATTAATGTAACTATAATCTTAGTATATAACAATTAGATATGAGATGATCAAGATTATATATACAAACTAAACTCCGTCCAGAAATCAATGTAGGGATCTTGATCTATAATATTGGCCAAGACGGCCCATTGAACATTAAGAATGCAAGAATCTTGATCTGATTAACGATGTAGTGACATTAAAATGAAGGTGCTTTTTTATGTAATTCCGATTACATAGACAGACTTCGGTATGATTAAAACTCTAAATAATATACCTAGCATAATTAAGAGTTTAAACTACTTAGATGATCATATGCAAATTGATCTTTAATCCTAAGTAGCCATGGACTCTCGGTTTATTTCAATAGTGGCCTTTTGATTCATAGATTACTGGCTCGTCCCGAGACAGCCCAATACTTATGTCTTGGAGGCCCATCGAGATAGTGACTGAACATGTCCTACATATATGGAATCCAAATCCTTCTCGGCGTAAGTCGATAATCGTTCCTTAAGTGTTAATTCCGAATCGGCGCTTTGAGCGCCTAATTTATACGCATTTATAAATTAACCGCTCACTGTTGAATTAATGGAACTTAAGGATAAAGATATCACTAGAGGGGTAAACGATAATTTACCTAGCTCTAATGACGGACCACTTGAGGATTGAATCGCATGTAATGATCATATCAATGGACTCCGCTGAGTATCACTAATGCAAATTATTATGTAATTACAAGAGTCCGCTTCAAATTTTTAGTGGAATAATAATCGAACTAATAAATTAGATTTAATTGATTAAAGAGTTTAGCTTAATTAATGTTCTATCGAGCTTGGAATTACAGTCCATAGGTCCCTCGAGTCGCCTCAGAAACACTGTACATGATTAAATTAATAAAGAAACTGAGGGCATAGTTGTAAAAGAAATTGTTTCATAGCAACTATGTAGTAATTATTGGATAATTAAATGTTAATTAATTAATTATTGAATTAATTAATTAATAATAATTACTATATGGATGAAACGATTAATTTGAGAAATTAATAACATTAATTAATTAATAGTAATTACTATACGGGATGAAATGCTTAATTTGAGAAATTAATCCGCTTTATTTTTTGTCACTTAATTTGAATTACTTTAATTAATATTTAAATATGCCACTTGATCCAATGGTCGTAGATCAATTCAAGGCATATTATAAATGTAGGTGAAACTGTTTGTCAAGGGGTGATAAAATTGTGAGAAAAAGAGAAATAGTTTCACTTTTTACTTTTCAATCTAACCCTCTTGATCTCATGTGTTGAGAATATCAAGAGTTCTAAAAACAAAACCTTTGTTAATCTGTACGCCCAAACGTACCCTGTAATGAAGAGGAACAGCTTGGAAGATCGTGGAAAACAAAAATAAAATAAAATAAAAGGATCTTGAGTTGTCAACCCTAATTTCCAGAAAAATCTCCTTAATTTGATTGAGGTAATTCTTCTTTATTGTTTGTTGATTAGTAGGCATAAAATTATAGACTTTAAAAGAGTTTTTATTAATTTTTAAAATTTCATCGATCAAAATTTTCCAACAAGAAACTTTGTTTGAACTTTAAAAACCTTCATGGCCAATCCCACCCTTTCTCGTTCATACAACCCTCCGCATAAATATACCAGAATCTTAATACTACACGAGATCAAGTACTAACACAACTAAAAGCCAACTTAGCCATCGCGATAAATCTTATGAAGCAATTGACTGATGCATGAAGACGCAATAAAGAATTTGAAGTGGGGAATTTAGTATATTTGAAGCTACAACCATATAGGTGATAAGTCGAAAACTCATCTACTTTTAATCCATTTTTTTGACCTGTTGTTCTAATGTAATTGCTTATTTTTATGCAGAAATATGGAAACCTTACCAAATTTAGGTTTTGCGTTTTAAGGCTAGAATTGGCAACACAAAGAAGACCCTAGAAAAATTATTACCAAGGCAAATAGGGTCGCGCGCACTTCGAGGTCAGCGACAAGGGATTCAAATAAACCAGCGCTTTTAAGTCACAACCTGAGTGATGATGTTGCTACAAGGTCTACAAGGTATACAAGATAAAAGCCTAAAATACGTCGCAACACGTTTGTAATATGTCGTGAGAAAACATGAAGATTGCACAAAACTTGGTTGCAACAGAGAATTAAGGTCGCGACAAGAAGTGATACTGGGGCCAAGGGAAGAATGTTGCGACAAGAGACAGGATGCTGAGACAAAGAAAATGCTTCGAAGAAGAATCTTGTCGCGACATCGTTATGTATGTCGCGACACTGAAAGAAGACAACTCCTGTCACGATAAAAAAACAATGTCATGAGAAGGAATTATTGCTTAATGGACCGACCAAGTTTCGACAAAGGAATTCGATGTTACGACATGATGACAAGATGAAGATATCATTCGAGGTTGCGACAAAGGCTTCAAGTAGCAACATGAAAAGGTGCTGAAACAGTAAAATCATGTTGCAACTATGTTTTGAGCAACTACGACAAGGGCCAAGGTAAAAAGGGTAACAAATTAGACGCGACATACTTTCTAGGTTGCAACAAGAATTAGAAGCCAAAATAAATAACAACTGTGGTAACTGAGAAATTGAGGTTGCGACAAAGTGAGAAGTAAGAACATATAATTTGGTCGTGACCTACCTTTTATGTCGTGACAGAATTTGCATCAAGAAAAGAAATGACTTGGTCGCGACCTAATTTGCATGTCACAACAAGGAATTCAACAGATCAGTAGTTTTGAGTCGCAACTTGAATGAAAGCAGAAGGCAACCAAGCGATGTCGCAACATAAAAGAGAAACTACAAACCGATAACCAAGTCGGGTCGACAACAAAATAGTGTCGCGGACACGTGAAACTCGTTGTAGCGACTCCTTCGAAAGCCCTGGTCAATCTCGGAATGGCTGATCCGACCAAACCCCAAGGACGCCGCTAATTTCTTTTATTTACCTTTTATTAAATTTTTTCAAAATGCTCATGGATCTAATCCTTGGCTAGACCCGAATGGCTGGATCCGAACCGGTTTCATGGCATTCGAACGCTTTTGTTTATCTTATCAAAACGCTATTTACGCCATTTCATTTTAGAATTCTCATTTACTGAAGCATTTCAAATGGTAGCCCATAAACATTTACTCTTATACAATTTGGTTACAAATGGCTTGTCATGCCTTTTACAAACACTTTTTCTCGTAGTTTAACCTCTTTGGTTCACAAATAACATGTGTTCAAAAGAGATGATATGCATATGGCGGGTATACACTTATTCGCAACTTTCTATGACTCGCGCTTCGCTTCGCCTTCTTTCCATTTACTCGAAACATGCGCATAGATAAAAACTACACGCTAAGCATTTCCATGCTTAGTGGTTCTATATAGTTCTCTATTCCATTTCAGTTCAATACAAATCATGCATTTATCAAAATAATGCCTTTAATACAATGTCTATGTGTAATGTAAAAGATACTTATACAAATACACTTTTCAAATCATTTTTCGCTTATCGGTTTGTCATTTCACATGAGACTATAGAGTCAACATTCACAACAGATTCATTTGGTGAATCCTGTCCTTTTTGTCATTCAATAGCAATGTGATTTCACATTCGATATTACAATCTCACATATGACTATAGAAATCTACATTCACGACAGATTCAGTTGGTGAATCCTATCCTGTTTGACATTCAGTAGCAATGTGATTTCACATTTAACAAATACGGTTACCTTCATGAAGAATTCGCTTGAATCCCAATGTAAAGGCCATACATACACCACATACATAAATCAATTTACTCACATGCAATAATTTCACTTATAGTTCAAATACATGTGCATATGCAGATATTTGACAAAACATTTCTCGACAATAATAATTCAAATCAACATATATAGAACTTGAAATGGGAATTGAGTCACCCAGAATAAACCAATTTATTGATCTCTTGTCTCTTTCGATACCACTTCAGTCGCTGTCGCCTTCACCCGCACCTAAATAAATACAAATTCTCCACTTTAAAGTGGTTGAACAATTAATCATACTAAACGAATATCGGGCCACACGTCATCGGGCGGCGAGGTACCTAAGACGCTTTTTCACTTAGTATCATTCTATTTGAACCCCCATTAATCATTTATTAGGTCCTTAAACTATAAAAATGGTCATCGAGACTTTCGGAACAAAATCCAAAAATTTTCTCGCTATGAACAATGTCTACGCCAAGAAGATAGCACTACTATCGCCGGCTACCGAGCACGCCTACGCTTATGCGTAGCCAAGGGGTGGCCTTTCTAGCCCTTCGGCCTCACCGTACGAGGCAAATTCTCGTCGCGGCAGGCCACACGGCATAGGGTGTCTTTCACAAGCACGTAGCCCAAGCTACTTCACTTTTTTTCTTTTTGTCTTTTTGCAATTTTCTCCAAAAATCACTCAAAAACGCAAAACAATTTATGGAAAACTCTCCCAAAGGCATTTTAATATCATCCTAAACCAACTATGAGCAAAACCCATGGATAGATTAGGGTTTTTCTAACCAAAACTTCATTTAAAGAAATCTAGGGTTTGTTTCTTACCTTAAGGCCATGTTTGGCTTACACAATAAATCCCATTTCTTATTTTTGGCATTTTTCTTACTTATTGGTTTTCATTTTACTTTCATTTATCATTTATTTCACATTAACATTTAAGCTATCATTAGCATATAACATTTAACCATATGCTCACATATTCATTTCACTTTTCACAATTTAACAATTTATCGGTTTTACCGGAAAAACCCAAGTTTGGCTCGATTTATACCTAGAATATATAATAAAATTATTATAAAATTTTAGGGTATTTTTTGGGTGTTACATCTGTCACGACACTAAACTCAGTAAAGGGAAGGACAGCCAATTCGCGACATAAATACTTTGAGATAAGAAAACGTTGTTGCAATAAGAGTCAAGACTATTGGCAACTGAACTTGGTTGCGACAGAGTAATTCAAGTCGCGACTAAAAAAACGATGATTCTCAAGACAAAGTTAAGTAAAAGAAGACAACAATGATTTCCAAGTTGCGACACACACCTGAAGAAACAAAAGAGGTGAAACCAAAAGTTAGTCGTGACCAAGAGATTCAAGTCGCGACAAGGATTCCAAAGAAAGAAGAAACTCTAGGCAAAACCCATGTCGCAATTGAAAACTTGGTTGCAACAAGAATCAAAGGGATTGGCAACAGATTAAGTCGCGACAAAGAAACTGATTCACGACAACCAAATGAAGAAGTGGCAAGAAACAGTGTCATAACAGAAGGCATAAGGTCGCAACTCCATATTGCCAAAAACAAAACAAAGAATGTTGTGACAAGCAATTGAAGTCAAGACCGACATAGCAAGCTCAGAGTTGCAACTCAGTCACGAGAAGCTCTTTTAGGTCGCAACTTGAACAATGAGCTAGGCCATTGACTTGGGAAAATCCGCTTGAAGCTTTTGAATCAGGCCCAATTGCTGGAAGTGTATAAATAGTGTCCTCAGGTCGAGAAAGCAACTCTTGGAACCCATCCTCGGGGATTAAAGAAGACACTTAGCCATTAGTCTCAATATTAGTATTGATACCTCCAAAGGACTCGTATCCTACCCGATTTGCGAGGCCCTTTGAGTGATATAGAGACGGAGATTCCCGAGCTGAGTATCACCGGGTATGTTATACTATTATCAAGAACTAATGAACTTTCGAGTTCACTTCGATAAATTTCCTAATTCACCTGTGGTTTGAAGTCGAAGCTGGGATTATTTTATCGGGCTTAAACAATCGTAGATTTCACCTTTGATCCGATGGAAAGATCTGATCCTATGTTACCGAGATCTGTTCAAGGAAAGGAGAATTTATCGATCTAAAGGATGAGTCATCAACCGTTTTGTAGAAGTTCTGCAATGACCCTGTCTTGGGAAGTAAGAAATCTGTAGTCCTAAAAATGAGAAGAAGTATTGAAAAGAAAAAATGCTCGACCTTATAAAGAGTAATCAATATTGCTAACTTATTAGATCCCTGCTTTGAAATAAGCGGTGTGGCATCTCCAATCGTAGCTGGCGAGAGGATCCAAGTCAGTACTATTATGAATTAATAAAACCTGCATCCGTAATCGAGAAAGTGAAAATATGTTATGACAAATTAGAATTTCACAACATTCCTTGCCGTTGTTCATTCTAAATGTAGAACCGATTCAGCCCGGCTTTATTTTATTTGTTTTATTTTGAATTTATCTTTAATATAGAAACATGCATATAGATAATTCGCTTCCAACCTTAGTTTTTAAACTGTTACAAGGAAGTGCAAATAGTGTGGATCTTAAGTAGTTAGGGTAGTTGATTTAAGATTCTTGTCAATCTCTGAGGGAATGATATCTGGACTTACATCCTTATTTTACTACTTGTATGATCTGTGCACTTGCAGTGTCTTAGACTAAACCCATTTTATAATTTCAAGAACATAAACCATTTCATTTTTAAAACAATCTGTTCCACTATGGTACAACTACAGTAGAATGGTAAGGCTCCAAAGAGAGGTATGTCTGAAGGGTTTAGTCAATATATTCAAGACAAACAAGTTTTATGGCACCGTTGTCGGGGATTGAAAGGATTTGAAAAAATCAATATTCTGACAAAAGAGAGAAATGCTAATTTGGACATTTTTCTTTACTTTATAAAAGAAATTCACAAAAACAGTTTTGATAGTAGTGGCTGCATAAGCTACTGATCTTTTAGAGAGCTTAAAGGATATATGATTTTTAATACCACTAATTCTATTTAATCTCAATATATTTCCATTTCAGGAAGTTGTTTCATGCAATGTGAAGCCGTAAATTAATCGATATGTTTCTAGATAATAATCGAAAGAACATCGTGAAACTTAAGGATGGTCGGCGCGTAAACAATAATTATGGCAATGAAAGAATGGGTCAAATACTGAACAAGAAACAACAAGAGAAAGGCTCATGCAAGATACAATGGAGGATTTCTCTCGGAGACCAATTATCCAAAGGTTAATACCTTCAACAGCTAGACAACTCATTTATGGGAGGCTAACAATTTTGAGTCGAACCAAGATTGATCACCATGGTGCAAGCCAGGTCTCAATTTACGTGCCATCCTAACAAGATCCTAATGAGCACATGGGCAGACACTTAGGATGGCCAACAATTAAACTAAATGGTGTGAGACCGCAGATCAAGCTACAACTCTTCCTTTCTCGAGAGATATTGCATCACATGGCTCAATCACTACCATATGGCTATTTAGTTAACACACAGGAAGAGCCGTGAGGCTTACTCTTAGCGTGATTTTTTCCCCATCTCTCACATCCGGAGCACAGCGGAGATAATTGTGTCTCAAATACGGGAGTGATGAAAGCCAGTATACCGTCAGGGAAAGGTACAAAAGGCTGTTGAAGAGATGTCCTATGCATGGCATAGACTTGAAGACCCAGATGGATATTGTCTACCACTCCCTGAATGATACCTCTCGCGTATAATGTGATGCAGCTTGTCAGGGGAATTTAAGAGAAAAATGCAAGAGGTAAGGTACTGATAAAGACCAAGCAAATGCAACATGAAAGCTCCATCTCGAATCTTCTGAACAACAAACAGAACAAAGGGGATGGGCCATTGTTAACAACGATCGCTATGGAAGCAAAACTTACGCAATAATGCAATGTGTCGGGGAATCATGAGAAAAGAATGCACTCTACTCATGAAATTGGAGCAGTGGAAAGAGATGGAACAAGAAGTCAACAGGGACCAATTGATGATGATCCCTATCAAGTTGAGGAGGCCAAGTATTTGAATGAACAGAGAAGCTACCATTTCAAGCCTAACCCCAACTTGCCTACACACTATGCACCAGCACTGAGGAGCCATGAGAACTTCTCATATGGTGAGGGAGCATCACATGGCCCAAGACATGGGCAAAGTTTTCAGCAAGGATATAATCCACCAAGGTTCCAACAGTAGCAGCAGCAAGAGCAAGGAGAGAATAGAAATGAATATCAAAGTCAAAAGAGGACTTAGTCCTTTGAGGAGTAATTTGTAACGCCCCGTCCCGAGAGGGTGTACGGTATGTGTAAATCATGTAATTGCTATTTTTAATTATGTTCGTGCCATAATAGAATTTTTGAAAGTTGCTTAAGGGTGAAATTATAAAGTTTCTAAAGAATTGCGACACTTTTGCAATTAAGGAAAGCCAAGGTGAAAGTACAAATTATGGAATTTCAAAGGATAATAATAATAATAAATTACAAGAATGGTTCAGTGGAAGTTCAGAAAATTTCAGGATCTCTACGACGAAACGCGATCAAGGCCATAAATTGCCTGCTAAATCTAGTCACTCGTGGTGCTTCGTCAAATTCGAGACAAATAATATTTTACGATTTTCTGCGATAGTCGCTGGGGGACTTCCGTATAGATTTATACAAAACTTCTGTCCGGGAATTCGCCAGCTTAAAGCTCATTTAAAATAACTGAATCAAACGAAATAAAATCTTTGGGATAGAAATGAACTCGAAAAATCATTTATTCAAATAATAATAATAATAATTAAAGAAAAAGATTTAAAAAGAAAAAGAAAAAGAAAAAGAAAAAAAAATCAAAAAAATAATCAAAGTCAAACGGGAAAGTGACGGACGGGAGAGGAGAGCTTGAAGGAAGAGACGATTTTTAGTTTTATTTTTCTCTTTGTTTCTTTCTCAGATTTACAAAATCTGACCGCATTTTCGTCTGTTAAGGAAAAGTTGGTCTACGGACGAGAGTTACGAGGTACCAAAAGCTAAGCATTTCACAAGACTTTTAAGAGGTAGAAATTTTCTCTATTTGTGTTATTTTGAGCCTAAATGCGTTTCGAATGGCTTGAAATTTTCTGCAGGCCGTGAAAGGTCGCAACTTCATCCCAAAATTTTAGACTGAGTTTAGAAATTTTTAGGAATTTTGGGACTATGTTCGAATGTACCGTTGAATTCTTTAATCTTTTGACAAATGTCACTTCGTGAGTGTACTTCATGCTCTGGCTGCACTTTTCAAATGTTTTCGTGTTTTTAGACTTATGGAAAGTCCTTTAGTCAAAAGTTTGCTAAAACATATGAAGGCTTTTATGTGGCATTTAATGTGTGCAGGACATTTCGGGTCAATTTCACACTATATTATTGATGTCCTTATCGAATTCATCAGCATGAAGTTTCCTTGTTGTAATCAAGTTCGCTCGATATAGTCGCTTGAAAGCCAGATGTTTCATTAAAACGCCGAATCCTGCATTTTCGTAGACTTTATATGGATCAGGTAGGCGATTTGAGCATCCGATGAGAATCTAGGAGTGCTTGACAAGATTTGAGTTAAATTAATGGTAAAAACGCTAGCATTTCAAAATCCTTTTCTAAACGAAAGCGTTTAAATTACAAAGCCAGAAAGTCATTAAAATATAAAATTTATAAAGCATTTTTCGGGCCTCCCACTTGCTGGCACCCAAAGATAAAAAGTTTATTTTTATTTAAGAAACAATGGTATTCCGTTTAGCAAAATCCCTAGATGGCACAAATTTTTGGCTTTCAGGTCGATGGTTTCATCAAGGCATGGTGTTACTGGATATTACGATTAACTATATTGCCTAGCTCAATTGGTGGGTTAGATCTAGTATATTTATATAAGTGAGTCGCTCTCTCGCATTATCTGGGTATATAGTTACGCTACCGACTTAGTACATGATTTATGAGGTGTCGGGTTCCGAGGTTTCATCACCGCATTCGTTCCGAGGTTCCATTATGTTTGCAGAGATCCCGCTGTCTTCACCTACCATCTTAGCCAGTAAAGGTTCCGAGGTCTACTCACCGCCAGGTTCCGAGGTTCCGTGGTATCACGTCTAGGGTATTTCAGAAATGGGGCCACAGTTGGTTGGTACTGATTTCTAGCATAAAGACTTTCGTATATTAACCAACACCGAAACAAACAAGAGTTGGTAAAATAGTTTTCTAACATTTCAAAGAAGAGAAATAGTTTTCAAAATAGTTGGGCCAGCCAGAAACAGTTTCACACGCTGTAAATAGTTTTCATAGCAAAACTCGCTCTCATAAACAACTTTTACAACCATTTCGAACGGCATTTTCATATTGGGAGGTACATACAAGCAGATTTACAACATTTTAGAACTTATAAGACTCATCGAGCTCGCTCGCCTGCGCTTTCTCGTTTTTAAAATAATTTTTCAAAAGTGTGTGTTAAGCCGAAAGACCTTCTGTGATCCTCACCCTAGACACTGTGGTTTCGTGATTATATATAAGATAAGGTGTAAAGTAAAAGTAGTAAAAGTTAAAATGTGACATTTTGTATATGTAAATAGCGCTTTGTAAAATATGCATGCATGGTTTTGAAAAACAAAGCTGCGATGAAATTATGTCGATCGATCCTTATCTTATATTTCAGATGAGGACCAGAGGTCCTTTATGATTGTAGTTGGATTTTGGAAAATATCGAGTGTATTTTTATATACGTGGATTTTGTATTTCGGTCGACCACCATGCAAATAAGTATGCTACCTGATTTTCGTTAAATCTAAAGGTGTGATTGAAGGGTGGGGTGCGAAAATTTTTATAACCCACGCTTCCAAAGATCTGCCTGCAAAGCAGCTTTAACTGGGCTTAGCTTCATGGTAACTTGTCACGAGCGAGCTTGGTTAGAGGTTACCGTGGAGTCACGGCAGATTTCCCCATTACTAGAAAGGGGGTCCTCGCATAAATGTCGCAATTCATGGGGGACAAATAAATTATCGCTTAAATTCTCCATGAACATAAATTTGCTGAGTTTGAAACTTTTAAATCCAATACACAAATTTTTCAAGCAAACACTAATGCTTCACTCAAGAACTTGGAAACACAGGTTGGGCAGTTGGACTTAACCTTGCAAAACCATACCAAGGATGCCTTCCCTAGTGACACCCAGAAGAATCCAAGAGATTGTATGGCAGTCCAACTGAGGAGTGGCAAGGAAATGATCAACAGTAGAGCAGAAAACAAGGAAATGTCTGAGCAAGAAGAAGAGAAAGAAACCTAAGAAGAAGATAGAAAGAACAATTCAGAGTGGACTGTAGAAACTGAGAATAAATTGCAGACTGAGCAGAATAAAAAAAAATAGTGAACAAAAACAAAAAGAGAAGGTTCAAGCCTATACGCCTACAGTTCCATTCCCACAAAGACTTCAGAAGGCAAAGAAGGAGGAACAATTTTCTAAATTCTTGGAGATTTTCAAGAAAATAGAAATTAACATTCCCTTTGCAAATGCTATAACTAAAATGCCAAGCTATGCCAAATTCCTGAAGGATATATTGAGCAAAAAGAAGAAAATTGCTGAGGAAGGAGTGGTGAGCCTAACTACAACATGTAGTGCAATTATTCAGAAGAGTCTACCAGCTAAGATGAAAGACCCTAGCAACTTTACCATTCCCTGCACTATTGGGAAATATGAATTCAAGAAAGCCAGGTGACTCAAAGCAAGATCAGTCCTGATACCCTTATCATTCAGACAAAGGTCGAGCTCAGAAATTACCTCAAACAGCAATTACACTGCAAATGGCTGATAGGTCAATGGCACAACCAGAAAGAGTCCTTGAGGATGTACTGGTCAAGGTAGGGAAATTCATTTTCTCTGTGGATTTTGTTGTCATGAAAATGGAAGATGCATAATACATGTTCCTCTACAGCTTGAAGACCCTTCTGAAGAACTCCGAGTCAAGCCTCGATTGATGGGCCAAGGGGGTGAGCTACCCTGAGAGTGGGAAATGAAGCAGTGCACTTCAACCTCAACAAAAGCTTAGCACAATCTATCGTCAGACGAGGAAAATCAGATGACCGAGATAACATTAGTCCCACTCGCCCCAACTCGAACTCGATTGTAATATCCAAGACTCAATCAATGAAAATGACATGAATTTCCAAAGATCTTAAGAGTGTTGATTATGAATCACGCATTCCGGGCCTTTGCAATACACAAATGTACTTTAGTTTACTGAAAACAACCAAGAAAAATCATATAACAAGGAAAAGAAAGCAACTGAGCAAGAAACAAGTACAGAGGGGTTAATATTGAAAGAATTACCTAGTCATCTGAAATATGTTTTCTTAGAGCCAAAAAAGGTGAAACCAGTAATTATATCAGCTACATTGGCTGAGGATGAAGAATAAAAGCTATTAAAGATTCTAAGGAAATATAAGGAAGCAATTTCTTAGTCAATTGAAGATCTCAAAGGTATCATTCCTTCTATTTGCATGCACAAAATCAGAAGATAATGCAATAACTTCAATTGAACACCAAAGAAGGTCAATCCAAGAATTAAGGATGTCAGAAGGAAGGAAAATAAAATGGTTAAATGTAGGTTTTATTTATGCACATCGCATAAATTCTTAGGTAAGCCTGGGCCATGTGGTTCCCAAGAAGGGTGGATTCACTCGTGATCGAAATGAAAGGAATGAACCGATTCCTACAAGAACTCGTGGACAGATGGAGGGTGTGCATAGATTACAGAAAATTAAATACTATAACCAGGAAAGATCATTTTCCTCTACCTTTCATCGATCGAGGCCGATGTAGACCGGGTCAGACACCTCACTTATTTTCTCACGGGTATTCGATATAACCAACCATATCAGACTCGAGGACTGTGAGAAAACTACTTCACATGCCCTTATAGTACTCTTCGCTTAGAAGAATGCCATTCATATGCACGCTCCCGCTACATTTCAAAGCTGCATGATGTCTATGTTCTCAGACGGCAGAGGTATTATGAGATATTCATGGATGACTTCACGCCTTATGGATCCAGTTTTGAGTAGTGCCTACAAAATTTGTGGGAACAAAGATTTCGCAGGTGCTGGGACAAGAATTTAACTCAATCGGGAAAATGCCATTTATGATAATAGAAGGCATCATTCGGGGCACAAAATTTCGGGCAGCAGGTCGAAGTAGATAAAGCAAAAGTTTCGACATGCTGGTTTTTATAGAAGATTGGTCAGGACTTCTCAAAAAATCGGTAAGACCATTATGTAGACTATCGAAAAGGAGACCAGTTAATTTCTCATGAACTCACGCAATCTTCATTTGAAGAAATCAGATCCAGATTAGTTGAAGCTCCCATCATGGCCAAACCAAATTGGAATAAGGAATTTGAGATTATGCGTGATGTTAGTAAGTATGCAATGGGAGCTGTATTGGGATAGAAAATTGACAAGATGTTTAGGGCCATATATTATGCCAGCAAAACCTTCAATGAAGCTCAAGAGAACTACTCAACTATTGAAAAAGAGATGTTGGCCATGGTATTTGCATGTGAAAAATTCAGGTCATATATATTAGGATCCCATGTCATTATCCATACTGATCATGCTGCAATTAAATACTTGATGGCAAAGAAAGAAGCTAAGCCAAGACTGACCAGATAGGTATTGTTACTGCAGGAATTTAATATGGAGATCAAGGATAAGAAAGGTAGTGACGATGTGATAGCTGATCACTTGTCAAGAGTTGAAAAGACTATTATAAAAGAAAAAGGGACTGAATTAACAGAAAACTTTCCAGATGAGCAGTTATTCCAGTTGTCATTCCAATTACCCTGGTATGCTAACATTGTAAATTTTCTAGCTTGTGGAGTTATGTCACCAGAATTCAGTTACCAGCAGATAAAGAAGTTAAGGACTGATAGTAGATTCTATATATGGGATGACCCACTATTATTCAAAATAGGAGCTGATATGATAATCAAGAGGTGTGTGCCAGAAAGTGAACAAGGCAGAATTTTATATGAATATCATGCATCACCATATGGAGGACATTTTGTAGGAGACAAAATAAATTTTATAAAATTCTCCAATCAAGCTTTTATCGCCTACCATATCTAAAGATTGTTTCTACCTAGGTAAAACTTTGTGATCACGTAGAATGGGGAAGATCAGCCAGAAGACATGAAATCAAGGTGATCTCTGTGGTGCAACTACGTATGGGGAATAGATTTCATGGGGCCTTTTCCATCTTCATTTGGGAATCTGTACATACTCCTAATTGTGGACTATGTATCCAAATAGGTGGAAGAAACAACTTGTCCCAAAAATGATGCTAATACAATTATGAGGTTCTTACAGAGAAATATTTTGAGCAGATTTGGGACACCCAGAACTATCATAAGTGATGGAGGGAGCCATTTTGAAAACAAGGTGTTTGAGAAACTCATGAGCAGGTATGGAATCAAACACATAATGAGTTTAGCTTATCATCCTCAAACAAATGGGCAGGCTGAAATTTCCAATAGTGAGACAAAGAAAATTCTTGAAAAAATAGTAAGTTCCATCAGAAAAGATTGGTCTATAAGGCTTGATGATGCATTGTGGGCTTATAGAACTGCATATAAAACTCCCATTGGAATGTCCCCATATAGAATTGTCTTTGGTAAACCTTGTCACCTCCCTCTTGAATTGGAATACAAAGCTATGTGGGCCATCAAGAAATTAATTTTGATTTTAAGGTCGCGAGGAAGAAATATTAATCTAACCGAATGAATTGAAGAGTCGAAATGAAGCTTGTGATAATGCCATAATTTATAAAGATAAAACAAAGAAATGACATGATCAGAAGATTTTGAGGAGGGAATTTTAGGTAGGAGATCAGGTCCTTTTATTTAACTCCAAACTGAAACTATTTCCGTAAAGTCGAGGATCAAAATGGGAGTGGTCCTTATACAAGAATGGTAAGTACAACCTTCGGGAAATGGACATTGAAACCAAGATCGAGAATAACTCATGTGAATGCCAAAGATTAAAGCATTACCTTGAGGGAAACTAATTGGAAGAATTTATCCTGTGTTCGAAAGAAGAAGAAGTGTTGATACAAGAGAATCATACAGTTAGTGTCCAAATAAGGACTTAAAATCGAAAGCAATTGGGAGGCAACCCATAAAATAGTTTTTATTTTATTTTTTATTTTTTTATTTTTATGTTTCATAGTCAATGAAATTGTTTAAAATTCTTAAGTGTTTTAGATAGACTTGTGAGTCGCTTATCATAAAATTTTCTTTCGTGTTTTTATGCATCGCTGAGGGTAAGGAGCAAATGGGAGTCTTCACATGAAAAATGAACTTCTAACTCAATATGCATACAAGACTACAAGGGGAAGTATTATGCTCTCTAACTAATTCTTTTTAGAAAATGCATGATTCAAGTTTGGGGAATTTGATTTTTGAACTAATGGTGAATCTTAGCTTAGTTGAGTTCATTCATTTAAGATTTAAATGCTGAAGATGAATTGTTCATACTTGAATTTAGATTCTTGAATGTTAAGGCTATGTTTTTACAAGTATGTATCAGTGAATCGAATGAAATTTTGAGTTGGGTCTGGGAGGGAGAATAGGAGTTGTAGGAAATAAGACAAAATTTTTTTGTTCAGACTTGTATCTTATAGGTCACGACCTAACAATTTAGTCGCGACAAAGTTTTGAATTGATAACATGGGATCTAAGAAAATTTTGTGTCGCAACACAATTCTTTATGTCTCCACAAAAATTAGTCGCGATCAGTTCATACCTAATTCGTGGTCGCATCAGCCATTTGTGAATCGAATGACTGTGAAAAACATGGTGTCAAGGACAAAGATAAATTAGGTGAGCGACTAGGAATAATCAAGAAAGAGGAGGGTATGTCAGGAATAATTTTATTTTTAAAGACCACATTTGTTGTTGCGACAAACCTAAGTAAGTCGCTGATGTTAATTTGTTTAAAACTACATTAATCAGCCGGGGTTTTAATGATTTTTTTAAGGTGTCGCACGACATTAAATGCATTTATTATTGGCCAAAGAAGTGTTGTGGCCTAGAAATAAATGTTGCGACATTCCATAAGACAAGGATATCATTGAACCCATAAATAAAAAGAGCTTGAAGGTGAACAACCAATCTCTTCCCACACTTCAATTCATTGCATCCTCACCCAACTTTTCATTCTCTTCTTCTCATCGAAGATCTAAAACCCTAGATTCCAAAACCCAATTTCAAAACCTCATCGATGGCAGAAAACCGGAATCTTGTCCCGAATCTCAGTGAAATAATGAATGAGTATACTCAAGGGGAAGAAGAGGTTCATCAGGAACCTCAAACAAAGAGTATCCCAACTGAGGAACCAGAGTCTCAACCTGTGACGGAACAACCAATTGAGGAAAGGAGGACAAAAAGACCTAGATCAGTGAGCCATATTGAAGACGCATAATCAGAAGAGGAAAGGGCATTCTTCTCTGCCAAGGCTCATGATGTATGGGAAAAAAAACTTGCTGATAAAGGTTTCATCAACGAGAGGGGGTTTGGTAAGCTTATATCCCCTTTTTCAAAAATAATAGAAAAGAAGGGCTGAGTTTTCAGGAGCATAAGGCACCCGGGTTTCGCTACTTCCTTGCTAGAGAATTCACTAATACAGGAAATGAAGGACATTCGTATATAAAAGAGGAATACGCGGTTCCTTTCGGGTGATAAGAAGATCAACGAGATGTTTCAGTTGAAAAAGGTAAAGCATGGCTCCAAATTCAACAAGCTAGTTGACAAACCAAATCATGAAAATATTGTAAATCTGCTAACAGCTGGAAAGGGAAGATGGGAGATAACTAAGAAGAACCCACACTAGGCTATAAACAGAGGGTCCCTTACAGAAGATACAAAGGTTTGGTTCTATTTCATAGCATCTATTATAGTCCCTAACAAACACTTGTGCTCGCTAGGAGCAATAGTCATCATATTATATGCCCTCTCCTCAAGGATATAAAGTGAATGTGGGAGGTCAGATCAAGGTTCAATTCGGGGATACCATTTGAGCAAATATAAAAAGAGGATTAATCCCCATCCAAAGAACCATCACCAAAGTTATACTACAGAGTGAAAGGAAGATGGGAAGAAGAAGAAATATTCGAGTCTCTTCTTCACCCTCGATCGTAATAAAAGGGACAAGGAACAGAAAACAAAAGGAAATAGTGGAGGTAGAAGTAGAATCTGAAGAGGAGAATGATAATATGGAAATAGAAAATTTCCTAGAAAAAGTTCCTTTAGCAGAAGATGAGGAAATGGAGGGAAGAATGAGTCCATTACTTCATTCATGCCCTAATGAAAGAGAGAATTTTTCTAAGCATGCAGAGAGCTCCAAGAAAAATGAAGGGACTGTAGAGATCATGGAGATGTTAGTGCTGATGAGGAAGGAGATGGAAGATAGAGAAAAGAAGGGAGCGTACAACAACAGACAGGAAGAATTTCTTAAGCCGATTTAAAAGAAGAGAACAACAATGGGAGCAGAATTTAAGGCAGAAGGAAGAAGAGTGGAAAGAAGAGTTAGACAGAAAGGAGAAGGAATGGCTAGGAAAGATGAAGGCTATCTTGGAAGCTTTCTACAATGATCAATACAAAAGAGATTCAGAACTATTAACAATTCTGAGGAAGAGAGAAGCTGGAATGGAAGGAAATATGTTGAAAAAGATAGAAGCTTTCATACCTTATAAAAAGGGCCAAAGGAATTTGGGAGGCTCATGAAAGAAAGAGATATGGAGCTGGAGGACAATGATGTTTACAGGAGAAAAATTCGGCATGAGAGCTTATATTGATAAATAAAAATTTGTCAAACATGCTAAGTGTTATTGCTGAGGTGGAGAGCACATTCAATCAAGTTGGTCAGAAGCAAGACACTTTGATCACTCTTGTGGAATTCACAAATGATCTAGTCTCAACTAGAAAGGAAGAGGCCACTAAAAAGAAAAGACCTAACATCATCTTCCAAAAATTTTCTCCCTGTTTGGCAAGTTTTGACATAGATCCTCCCAATATAATACCTCCCAAATCTTATAAGAGAAGAAAGTGAATTTTCATAATTTCTTTTCTTTTCCCTTTTGGAATTACATTCTTTCTTCATCTTAATAAAAAATTCAATATAGTTTATCTTTTTGATCTTGTGAGGTGTTCTCTTAAATTGTGAATTTGATTGTGTTGCTATCAATGATTTTGCAATTAGAACAGATGTGTTGTGGAAATGCTTAAAGAGGGTCTGGTAGTTGAATGATTTTTAGAAAGTTGTTAATTGTTTTGGATGCATTGATTGAGTGAGTGAGTTAGATTGTTGTGATTGATTGATTATCTGAAATAAAGGATTTATGGTCTAAGCTTATCAGGAACGCATAACAACCACTGATAACATCCAAAAAATGCTATGATAGAAAGGGGAGTAGGATTAATTGGACTGAAACAAGAAGTTGCAATTGTGACTTGAATAAAGGTGAAAATGCAGAATTAGGAAAAAGTACACAATTGAAAGAACAAATAAGATTCGAACTGCGGTGTGTAACAGTTAAGTCAATACAAAATCTTGGAAAACAATACACATGGTCAAGTAAGTCCTTAACAAATTGGGAAGGATTAGGGACATCTTCTGGGGTGATTCATAGTCAATAGTACAAGGTCCTAGAACTTGTTAGATTATTAGTCGAGGCGAAATCCTAGGCAAAAACAACTAACAAGAAATGATAGAGGCCATCTTTGGAAGTTTGAACCTTTTCAAGTCTACCCTCATTATATGCAAATGCATACACTCTAGTTCCATGTTTGAGCCAAAATGCCTAACTTCTTCAATACACAACAATTCAAAACCTAAAATCCCTCCTTTAAGCTAATCTTGCTGCAAAGAACCCTAATTACCTAGTTTTCAAGACAAGAATTGAAATATGCAGAAGGGAACAATATTGGGGGAATATATTTCTTTTGGATTGAAGGGAAGGAGGAGACAAGACCAATTGAAGGACTAGAGATGCAGAAAAGAAGTAAAAGGGGAATAAGTTTTGTTTTGTGGCCTATCTCTCTTGAACAATTAAGTTCTTAGAGATGTTTCAACACCTAATACCCTAATGTCAACTGGTATGGAAGTTGCTAACTCAAAGTTCTCTAAGAGTGGTAGAAAGCCTAAAAAGACAAAACACTTGCTAATTATTCCTAAATCTTTTAACAAAGGAAAGAGAAACAGTGAAATTACAGCTTAAAGGAACTGGCGATAAGTTTGAGTGGCACCAAAGAGACAACAATATGCAAGAAGATGCACCAAAACAAAGTTTGGGGGAATTATTAAAGTTTACATCAGCATGAAGGAAAAAGATGAAAGAGAAAGGCAATTATGCAGAAGGAAAGAGTGGAATCTGGGTAATTTTGAGCCTAAATTTTCCAGTTATCTACCAAATTAAGCTAAACCTAACACTACAAGCCTAAAAGACCTCATTGATCTTGAAGGTTGAATTTGCCTACATTAGTGGACATAAATATGAAAAACAAGCATATGGGACTTTGACTAAGTTACCAAGAAGAATCTTAGAAGATTAACTAATTTACCAATGAGAAAAAGAAAGAAGACCAACACACATTCACATAACAGGATCGATTGACTGCACTGTTTACAATATAGAATTCATCAATTCATTTGTAATAGAAATTGAGAAAAACTTTTTCTTCTTCTGAGTTAAAACTGAAATTTGAAATCATGCTGCAACTAACTTCTTTCAAGTATATTGAGGAATCGAAAGACTCCGAGAGTATAGAAATTAAAAAATGTCCTTAAAAATGAAGTTCAATTGTTTGAGGACAAACAAATCTTTCTTTTCTTTGCTTGAGGACAAACAAAATTTTAAGTTTAGGGAAATTTGATGAGTCGAAAACTCATATGCTTTTAATCCATTTTTTTTGACCTGTTGTTATAATGTAATTGCTTATTTTTATGCAGAAATATGGAAACCTTACCAAATTTAGGTTTAGTGTGTTTTTACAAAGATAATCGGGTAAATACAACAAAGACTCCGTAAAATATGACCATGCAACTAGGTCAAAGGGCGGCACTTTGAGGTCGCGACATGAATTCAAAGAAACTGGGCCAGCTTTTAAGTCACGACCGAGTGATGATAAGTACAAGGTCTACAAGATAAAAGTTTAAAATACGCGCAACACGTTTGTATGTCGTGAGAGAAAACAATGAAGATTGCACAAAACTTGGTTGCAACAGAGAATCAAGGTCGTGACAAGAAGTGATACTGGGGCTAAGGGAAGAATGTTGCGACAAGAGACAGGATGCTGAGACAAAGAAAAAGCTTCGAAGAAGGATATTGTCGCGACATCATTCTATATGTCGCGACATTGAAAGAAGACAACTCTTGTCGCGACAGAAAAACAATGTCGCGATAAGGAATGATTGCTTAATGAATCGACTCAAGTTTCGGCAAAGGAATTCAATATTGGCGAAGATGATGACAAGACAGATATCGCCTTGAGGTCGCCACAAAGGCCAGGTCGCGACATGAAAAAGGTGTCAAACAAAGAAAATCCATGCCAAAACTATGTTTCAGCAACTACAACAAGGGCTAAAAGGGCACAACTTTCAGATGCGACATACTTCCAAAGTTGCAAACTGCACTAGGCCAAAATAAATAACAACCGTGGGTAATCGAAATGAGGTCAGCGAAGCAAAGCGAGAAGTAAGAACATATAATTGGGTCGTGACCTACCTTTTATGTCGTGACAGAATTTGCATCAAGAAAAGAAATGACTTGGTCGCGACCTAATTTACATGTCACAACAAGGAATTCAATAAATCGCCAGCTGAAATACAACCTAATGAAAGCATATAACCAAGCCGATGTCGCAAATATAAAAAGGGAAACTACAACCAGGAATCAAATCGTTGATTAGTTAAAAATAAAGGTCGCGGACACGTAAACTCGCCATGACACTAAACTCAAGAAAGGGATGGCTACCAAGTCAGTGGACATAAATACTTTGAGACAAGAAATCGGCACGCCCCAAAAATACTGCGTGAATTTTATAATAAAATTTATTATATATTTTTATAATCGGGGGCCAACTCGTATTTTCTCGAATTGTTAGATGAATATCGATTAAAATGATTATTGAATCGAGATAAATCTATGAAAAGAGAAAATATGGAAATTGTAAAACACCTAAGGGTCAATTGTAAGTGTTTATATGTTCAAGTGAAATTAGGAGAAATAAATGAGTAAAGGGAAAATAATAGGAGACTTAAATGAAGAATAATAGAGAAATGGAGGGACTTAAAAATAAAAAGAAATAAAGAAAAAGAAGAAAAAAATCAAGGAAAGGGGCATGTGGCAGGTAGGAAAGAGGGAGGAAGTTTCCTCATTTTTAAAGTACGATTAAGGGTGATCCATAAAAAAAAAAAAAGGAAAACAGAGAAAGATTTATGTGCATTTTGAGCGAGAAGCTCTACTTCCTCTCAGATTTCAACGATCTGACCATAGGTCCTGGCAAGCAAGAGGGAAAGTCCTTCCTCATGAGAAGAGATGCAAGTAGAGACTGAAATCGGGGAGTTTCGACAAACTCCAAGAGGTAGGTCTTCCCTACTTTGGTCATTTCTATCCTAAGAGCCGCTTACATTGTGATAGTGCGCATTAGCCGACTCAGAGCTGATTGGGTAAGAAATAAAGAGAATCTAGTAGTGAGTCCTTCAGAAGTTGTAGCCACATCAATGAATTTGATGTTAGGCTTTGAATTTCAATTCGACCTCTATAGACCGTTATGGTCCTTGAGATCACCACTAGATCCTGGCCTGCCGCCCGCCACCCGGTCAACTAGCTGGACTTTAGAACGAGTTTTTAGGTCATAAATAAAGGGAATTTGGAGGTAAGTCCTTCTAATAAGTTGTATCCAAATCAGTGAACTTGATGTTAGGCTTTTGAATTTCTCAATTCGAACCCCTGTAGACCAAGTTATGGTCTTTTTACTCGAATTAAACGGGCGGCAGAGGTCATGCAATGAGGCCGCGCAGCCAGAGGTCATGCACAGGAGGTCATGTAGCAGAGGTCATGCAAGAGGAGGTCACAGACCTCATGCAGAGGGTCACAGACCTCATGCACAGAGGTCACTTGTCGCTCCAGCCGCCCGTCCGGGCTGGACTCACGCACCACCTCCAACTCTAAGGTCATATCTCCCTCTCGCTCAACTCCTCGACTGGGGTGTTCTCTTGACTTACTAAAGCCTATCGGTACTGCCATCACATTCATATGCCTGAGGAGCATATTAGATGTCAGACTGAGGTGTTATATCAAGCCTGTCCAGGTCAGGTCACTCATCACCAGTCAGCTCGTCCCCGTTGACTACGCACCACCTCCAACTGAAGGTCACTCCTTCGTCGAACTCCGGGATTGGTGTTCTCGACTCTATGGAAAGCCCATTGAGTCAAGAATATATTCATAAGGACTGAGGAGTATATTAGATGTCAGACTGGAGGTGTTATATCGAGTCATCCAGGTCAGGTCAGCCTGCTCGGCCCAGTCACTGTCCGGGTTGATCACTCACGACTCCAACTCTAATATATCCTTCGCTCGAACTCGATTATGTTCTCGGACTCTATGGAAAGCCCATTGAGTCAAGAATACATTCATATTTTTGAGGAGGATAGAAGATGTTTGACCGAGGTGATAGGATCGAGCCTGTCCAGGTCAGGTCAGCTCATCGCTCAGGATTTGACCGCTGCATGACCCTCCAACTTCTAAGGTCATAACTCCTTCGGGCCCAAACTCGATTCCTGGGTGTTCGATTCTATGGAGCCCATTGAGTCAAGAATCCATCTATATATAGCTTGTCAAATTTGGAAATCATATTAATCTCTGAAAATCAATCCTAATCCAAAACCACTAGTACGCACGTAATAATATTTGTTCTTTTAATAGGTTTGAATAGTGGACTGACGAGGAGGAAAAAGCCAAACTGAGATTTAGATTTCAGATCGAATCAAAGTGCAAAGACTTTGGTTTGTTCTACCGACTTCTATTCCTCGTCATGTTTTGCATGTTTGTTCTCCGACTTCTATTCTTAGTTCAAGTATTTTGCAGTTTACCAAGTAACTATGAAATGAATACATGAATGAGTACATGAAATGAGTACATTAGATCGAGTATATCTTTTGTAAAGATGATAATGAAGGAATATAATCAAATGTGATAATTGATAATCGAATGAATGCGAATGATAAGGATCTGTGGTTCATCAACTAATCCAATATAAATGTAAATTGAATGATATTGAATGAACCGCTTGATGGGATGCACCAACCCAAGATCCGCCATGAAGGCACTCGAAATTGTCCAATGCCTAATTTGGCGGGATACTTCAATTCCGTGATCCGTCATGATGGCGTATGGTATTTAATTGATACCATACCGGGTGCACCAAACGGCATCCGCTGCGATGGGAGACCGAATTGTTAAATGTGTGTTACTATCATCGATAATAAGGGCGGATTCATCAAACTAACTGGTCATAAATGTGAATTGAAATTATCAATGATTATAAGTGCGGCGGATTCATACTGAATCAATCGTCAACAGAAATTAAAATGAGTTTGGCGAAATAACCAACATTGACGAAAAAGTATAAATGGGATTTCTATGTATATGCTTAAATCTCATAAATCTGAATTGTGAAATGAATCTCGTTGTACTGAAATCAGATGATGTGGATTTGCAACGATTTAGAAATTGAAAACATGTGAAAAATAAATAAAGATGAGTATATGTTGAATTAATAGGCATGGTTTAATGTTAAAATGCATACGAGCTACATTGAATATTGAAATAGAATCACAGATAGAACTACTAAGCATGAAAATGCTTAGCGTGATAGTTTTATCTTATACGTTGTGTTTCGAGTAGACAGAAGTGGAACAAGATCATGCGCCGCAGAGTCATAGAGAGTAATGGCGTGATAAGTATATACTCACATTTGCTATCATCTCTTTGAACAAGGGGTATTTTGTAAACAAAAAGGGGTAAACCCTGAAACTTGATTTTTGTACATCATTTTGAAAGGGCATGTAACGCCTTTCTTTGTAAATGTATTTTGTTAATGCTTACGGCCTACCGACCGCTTTTGAAATTTGTAAAATGATCAGGGCTTGCCCAAAATGAAACCGCTCACAAATTAAACAAATTAATTAAACGCTTTAATAAGATAAAAAAAAACGTTGAAAGTAAACTGCCCGTCGTGATCCGCCATCTGCCTGCCGGATTCGTCGCGACACTTTTGAAAAAAGAAAACTTAATAAAATGTAAAATAAAAGAATTAAACAGGCGTCCCTGGGGTTTCGGTTCGGATCCTCCAATCGAGTCGGGCCGGGCTCGGGGGTCGCTATAAAAACGTTGTTGCAACAAGAGTCAAGACTACTAGCAACTGAAAGTGGTCGCAACAGAGTAATTCAAGTCGCGACTAAAAAAATGATGATTCTCAAGACAAAGTTAAGTAAAAGAAGACAATAAGGATTTCCAAGTTGCGACACACACCTGAAGAAACAAAAGAGGTGAAACCAAAAGTTAGTCGCGACCTAGAGATTCATGTCACGACAAGGATTCCAGAGAAAGAAGAAACTCTAGGAAAAACCCATGTCGCAACTAAAAACTTGGTTGCAACAAGAATCAAGGGGATGGGCAACAAATTAAGTCACGACAAAGAAACTGGGTCACGACAACTAAATGAAGAAGCAGTAAGGAACAGTGTCATAACATGAGACATAAGGTCGCGACTCCATATTGCCAAAAACAAAACAAAGAATGTTGCAACAAGTAATTAAAGTCAAGATCGACTTAGCAAGCTCGGGAATTGCAACCTCAATCGCATAACTTCTTTTAGTCGCAACCCGAATGCTGAGTCGGGCCACACTCGGGAAAATCCACTTGAAGCTTTCGAATCAAGCCTAATTGCTGGAAGTGTATAAATAGGTGTCCTTGTGTCAAGAGAAAGCAGCTCTTCCGGAACCCAGATCCTTGGGGGATTGAAGAAGACTCACTTGTATATTTTTAGAATAGATTTAGTTAGAATTGTTTTGATTTTTTTTTTTCTGGGTTTGAACCAGAAATCTGTTTTGAATTTTGAAGTTGGATTAAATAATTCAATCTCTTTTCCAATTACTGCCTGGAATTAATGAAGTCTAGACAATTTTTGAACGGTTTTCGCTTATTGCGCTGATAAAGTAGATGCTTGATCAATACTACATAGTCAATTGTGATTCGGGGCTGAGATACGCCTTCCATTGGAATGGATATGTTGTTAGTTATAGTCTTTCTCTCAGATAAATTAGAAGGGACTGGATTTGGACTTTATTTGGTCAGATGTTGTTCATGAATTGAATTCGTCCTAATATTAGTATCGAATACCCTCCAAAGGATCAGATCTTGCTCGATTTCCAAGAGCCTCTGCCGATACGCCGCATTGCAGATGGTATTCCAGAGCTCGAGTATTCAATTTGGGGGTATGTTAGACTATTATTGAAGAACTAATGAACTTTGAGAGTTCACTTCGATAAATTTCAATTCACTCAGGGTTAGAAGTTAAATTGGATTAGTTATCAGTTTAAACAATCAAAGATTTCACCTTGATCTGATGGAAAGATCCTAATCCCGTATTAACTGAGATCTAATCAAGGAAAATGAAAATTTCATCAGATCTAAAGGATGAGTCATCAACCATTTTGTAGAAGTTTTGCAATGACCTTGTCTTGGGAAACAAGAAATATGCAGTCCTAAGAAATGAGTATGAAGTATTGAAAAGGAAAAATGTCCAGATCTTATAAATAGTAATCTGAATACAAGTAACTTATTAGATCCCTGTTTTGAAAGAAGAAGGTACATCTAATTGGTGAAGTTAAGGAGAGATCCAGCGTTTCGTACTACGAATTCGACAAATCCATATCCAATCGTAGAAAGTCACCGTATGTTATGATAAAGGGCCGAAATCGCGGCAATTTCACAATAGTTCCTGCCGTTGTTCATTCTAATGTGAGAACTGACATTCATCAAATTTATTTTATTTGTTTTATTTTGAATTTTATCTTAATATGTAAACATAATATAGGATAATTTCGCTTTCCAACCTTTAGTTTTTAAACTGCTATAAGGAAGTGCAAATAGTGTAGATTCTGAGTAGTTGGGTAGTTGATTTTAAGATTCTCACAATCTCCGAGGACTTATATCTGTACTTTACATCCTTTATTTTACTACTCAAAAAGGTATACACTTTGCAAAGGTTCAGACTAAACCCATTTTATAATTTCAAGAACATAAAACCATTTCTCTCATTTTTAAACAACTTAACTCCAATTATGGTACAACTACAGGGGAATTGTAAGGCTCCAGTAGAGGTATAAAAATTGAAGGGTTTAGTCTATATATTCACAGACAAATAATAGGCGGCATTCAGCCTTCAAGCGAGCATCACATAAACTGGCAGCCCGATACTATGGAACATATCCTATTGAAAATACAATTAGTAAGGTGGCATATCGATTATGTCTTCCACAAGGGTCCAAGGTTCACCCGATTTTTCATATCTCTTTACTCAAACAAAAAATTGGAGAAGCAATGTCATGTTCTTCCACCTTGCTTCCATTAACTAATGATGGTATAATTGACCCCAAAGAGGTGTTAGCAGCTCATTGGATCAAGCAAGGCAATGTTCCTATCAAAGAGTTTTAAATAAAATGGCGAGGCCTTGCACACGAGGATGTGATGTGGGAGAGTGAAGGGGTTCTACATGAGTAGTTTTCTACATTCAACCTTGAGGCCAAGGTTCAACTTACAGGGAGGGTGTTGATGAGACTTTGCCAAGTCAAACAACCCAAAGCACATGACCAACAAAACCAATTTCAAAATATTTCGACACCTTAGAATTTAACCCGTTCATCACCAAGTTGACTTCGTCAAAAGGGTTGAAGGGTAAGTCCGATCTTTTCGAGGAAGTAGCACATGTGATGAACTCAAACTTAGTTAAGGAAAATGAAGAGGAATCAATTGGCTGAAGACGAGAGACATGGAAGACCTAGTTTTTCCTATCCTTTATTTTATTTCCCATTTTTCATTAAGTTTTATCCAAATTGTTGAAACATGCTGCACACTCTCAATTATGATGCATGCATTTGTTACTTTAAGTTGTATTTAAAACCTTTGGGTTGAAGGAATAAAGCATAGAGAGATTTCTAGGTTTGTTTTTCCACTAAGTTCGGTCTTTTCCCAAGCTAAAACTCATTCGTTAGCTTGGGTTTATCATCAGGTTTTGGTTGTGGAATGATAATTGAGGAGCAAGTGATCCATCATTTGAATTTTTTTTTTTTTTTGTCCTAGGGTTTTGTTGTCCCAGGAAAGTTGAGAATTGGCCTTCAAATCAATTTTTTTGGTAGTTTTGTTTGAAAAAGTTGAGATTTTGCAATTAAATTTTAGCTCTCAGAGTGTTTTGACAAATTTTTACTCATAAATCAAGAAGTTAAGATTTGGCATATTAGAGTTTAACATGGAGAAATTGAAAGGGTGAGTGCTTAGAGAGCCAAAAAATGTCCTTAGGTGTCAATTAAGGACATTTTTTGTCAAAAAAATGTTTTGAGATTAAAAGAATAATGTGCAAAGGTGCTATATCAACTAAAAATGCACAAGGGATGCCACATTAATGTCATTAACTTTTTGTTTGTCCATCTAAGGATTTAGTTAATAGGAGAGATATAAATATATCATGACAAAAACATTAAAAACATTGTTGGACCCAAAATATTTAGGGCCAAATCGACGGGCAAAAATCAAGGACATTCATAGACCTTACCCCAAACAAAAAATGAACGATAGGATTAAAGTAACTAAGTAAGCGAACCCAAAATAGTTCCAGTCACACAGGCATCATAGTCCTTAATATTTTTTTAAGAAAATGTGAGAGATTGAAAAAATGAGGGAGAGAGAGAGAGCGAGGAAAATATCACGAGAAATTGCTTTATCTGTGGATTCTTCATTCTACTGGTTCTCTACCCTCGTTAAATGCACTGGCCACTTCTCTCTGTTCTGTCAAAGTACTATCATCCTTGGAGCGTCCATCACTCTTCATAGAGGCATCCAGAGGGACAAATAAAAGAATACTTAAAATAAAAATATTAAGGAAAAGGGAGGGACAAAAGAAAAAAAAGTACATGATTTCTTAAGGAAGAAACGCTTGATTCTTCAAATGCTCCTGCATTAATACCTCACCCCTTTGTTTTTCTTCCTATGATTCTCACTCTACCTTCCGGCTTAGAGAGAGTGGTTGAGTTATAAGACAAAAGCAGGTTTTCATGTTTTAGACCGATATCAAACATCCGCCATGAGAAAGAAGATATGGATTTTCCAGAGCCTTCTTTTGCTGGAATGCTATCTGGGTATGTTCTCTCTCTGTTTTTTTCTTTCTGCTTTCTTCTTTCTTTCGTTTTTTGGTTTCTTGGGATAGAGCTTGTTTGTTTGATGTTTAATGATCTGTAAGATTACCTCTTCCTCCTCCTTCTCCTTCTCCTTCCTTTTTTTCTTAAAAGAAAAATAACATTTTTTTGGGTTTTTCGTTTCCATTTTCATGGTGAAACATTCATGCTCAGAAGGTGCCAGATGGGTTTTGATTTTCTTATTATTGATTGGTAGAAATCTGATCAGTAAACCTGCTTATTTAGTGCTAAAGCTGTGCTTTGTCTTCATGTTAATTTTTTTTTCTTTTATTTCTTTCTCATCTTTGTTTTCTTTGGAGGGAAAATGAGAAATCTCCCCATCTCCCCAATTAGTGGAAGATAGTCTCTGTAAACAAAGCTTCTGAACAGGGCACCCACTAATTTTTCACATTCTCTTTCTCATGTTAGTCAATAGACACATGTATCCCCATTGAATGACTGCTCAAGGGAATGGTATTGGGAATTTGGTGGCAATTTTGTCTTTTTGCTCTTATAGTTTCACTAGGGTGGGGGGTTACCAAAATTTAAGAAGGCAATTAAATCACTAATGAACCCTACCTTAAATGAATTTTAAGGCGACCTTCGAAAACTGAGAGTATGCAGTTTTCCTCATTCATTTTTGGATATAAGAATTTTGTACCCCCCTATTTCGTACACTTCTTTGTGTGAACAGTAGAAGATTTACTAATATCAAACAGACCCTAATGGGTTTATACTTATTCTAATGAAAATGCAAAATCTTGTGACACTTCTATATATGTGACAAAATCTTGATATAAGAGTGGGTGATCAAAAGATTTAATTATCGACTCAAAGAGGTAAAGAAAGAGAGGAGATGAGTATTTTTAGAGAAATCAAATATTATTATATTTTTCATGATGACTATTTAAACTTGTTTTTAGTGTCAACAACAACAACAAGGGCAAGAAGAGAGGGAGTGGGAGTGGGAGAAGAGAAGGCAGAGGCAGCAATTCCAGTGAACACATTGTCACCCCCAGAAGGCAACACTACATTCCTGGACGGGACCAACTGGTGTGTGGCGCGGCCGGGAGTGTCGCAAGTTGATTTGCAGAATGCTTTAGACTGGGCCTGTGGGCTCGGAATGGCCGACTGCCAGCCCATCCAGGCCACCGGCCCATGTTTCCAGCCCGACACACTCCTCTCTCACGCCTCCTACGCCTTCAACACCTATTACCAACAGAACGGCAACTCCGACATTGCTTGCAATTTTGGAGGCACTGCTACTTTAACTAAAAAAGACCCAAGTAAAAATCTCTGCCTCTTTACTTGTTTTCTGTATTATTATTATTATTATTGGCCTATTTGATTGTGCTGATGGATACGACTGTTGGGTCCTTTACAGGTTATGGAAAATGTTCGTATTCCGCATCTGGGTATGATGGATTGCACTCTTATTTGGTCTCATTTCATATTCATAGTCTTTTTTAAAAGGGCGATTTGATTAAAAGACCTTTTATTTCTTCTGATATTTATTAACTTTGCATATCATATCGTAGTATTCCGTTCTTATAAGGATTCCGAGTATGGAACCTCATGTTTCTCATTTCATCCATTTACCACTTGAGTCATGCCTCAAGGACCCTTAAAAGACCTTTTTTTTTGTAAATCTAATCATTCTTTAATTTTTGACATCATTTTTGGTAAAAATGCCCTAGTTATTTTCATGTTTTCATGTCAAAATAATATTTTCTTTTAAAAAATATATGTGAATGTATAAAATGATAAAAGACATTTTTGTTCAAAATAAGTTATTTTTCAAGAAAAAAAAATGTAAAAATCATCAGATTTGCAAATGTTGGGTTATTATTTTGAGGGTTTTTTTTAACCAAATATTTGTCTTTAGAATCATCTAAACAGCCCTTGTTAAGCTTTAAAAGTAGCTTAATTATTATGACTATGGTATGTTTGGCGTCTGTTCAGGTCTCTTAAAGCTTCAGGATCTCCATTGTCCAAGTATAAGGCAAGCTTCGTGTGGTGGGAAATAGGCGCCATTCTACTGCTTTTGTGCTTGAGAATATAAGGAAAAAGGGAAGAGGAGAGGTCTAAGAAAGTGGATGAATTAGAATTTTGTAATTGTGATTTACTGAGATATTCCTATCTTAGTTTTAGGTTTAGGAATCTATGGGTATGAAATTATCTCTTTCTTTCTCCTTTTCTTTATGTCTGCAATTTTTTTGTCTTGGGAATCAGATGTTTTCTTCCTCTCTTTGCCTTCCTATTATCTAGTAAGTTCATCCCCATGAATGTTCTCATTTAGACACTACTGTTATAGCTTCTCTATTTATGGACTGTTCAATTTTGCATAAAAGTACTTTTTGTTTTGTTCTAATTTTTAATTTCCAATTTTCAAAACAAAATTTAAGCTTACGTCTGGTTCCAAAAAATATTCTAAAAAAAGAAAAAAGCTAAAAAAAATATCTATGTTTTATTATCCTATAAGATACAAAAGTAGCATTTTTTTTTTTAGAGCTAAACAAATATCATTAAAATATAGTTAAAGTTAATTATAAATTTATATATTTTAAAATTATTTGATTTTTATGTTTCTTTTTACCTTTTATTCACCTTGTGTAGTATTAGTTGAATACCCTATTCTTATAAAGACTAGAGTTGAGATCTTTGGTAACCTATCACATCCCTTGAGTCAGGCCTGAGGGCACTATTTGATTTTTATATTAAAATAAGAATGAATTAAATGAGTTTCAAATAAGAATTAAAGATAGTATATTGATTTTGAATTTATTTTTTATTATTAGATCTTTTAAAGTTTATTTTTTGAAAAATGATAAATTTATTAATTGAGATTAGCAAGATTAGCAATATAAATTGATAGAAACATACAATCAAGAGTGTTAAAAACCTTAGAGGATGACGTAATCGATTTAACCATAAAAGCGATTGAGTTCAAGTATACACTTTTGATAATCAAGCGTTCTTGAAATGGCTCGGTTGTATTCTGACGTATTATGACGAGATTTGATATGATGACAAACAAAAGGCTCAGCTGAGTAATGATAGGTTATTCAAGCGACAGGTCTGCGATGAAAGCGTCGCGATAAGTCAGTGACCAGGCGTGCAAAACCAGTCGAAGAATGAAAGCGCGTATAACGGTGTGAAAATGGCATGAAAAAATACAAGGTAAATACATAGCCGATGCCAGGAAAACAACTTATTGGAAAAACAGCAAGGAATTAAAGAGAGCGACTGATGGAATAAGGTGAGTTTATTATGATAGTGTTAAAAAAGAAATGCATTTCGTTGTTTGTGTGAGAGCTTAAACGAGAGAACAAAGAGATATAGGTGGCTAGGGTTTGACGGCTATTTAAGGCCCTGTTTGGTTGAGTGGATTGAAGAAAGAATCAGGACTGATAGCTGATTCACCCCAATTAACTCTTGTAGGGTGTTTGGTAAAGACACCTAATCAGTTTCCCATAACTTATTATGACTAATCAAGAGCTTATTGGAAAAAACTATAAATTGTAGCTTTTTCCTCCTATAAAATTTTCCATTTTCCATTTTTATCCTATAAATTCTCAAACAAACTTTTATTTTTATAAACTTTGCTCTAATTATTTATAATTTTGAGATAATATTTTATTGAATACTTTTATCAAGAAGTTTATCTTTTTTTTAGGTAATTTCATATAAATATTTTAAATAAAAATTTGTCTTAATTTATTTGTGATAATTATACAAATTCAAATTTTATTTTTACTTTGATATTAATTTTATTTTTAGTTATTTAATATAATAAAATCATAAATCAAAATAAACTCTACTTCAAAATAAAATTTTTATGAGCACTTGAATTATGAATATATATTAACATAGAAACAAAAGAGTGTAAGAAAACTTAAATGTACAATTGATTTTATTTATCATAAATTATATATTTAATAAAGTATCTTAACAAAAGGCAAAATGATTATTAATCTATAACAACCTGCATTAAAAATATATATAATAGTAGCTTTCTGATTATTTAAAACCGTCAGATTATTAAGGTTTTTATTGTCTTTTGGGTTTAGTGAAAGTATAAAGAGGAGTAAATTCAATAAATATGACAAAGATTTTAGGTTAGAGATAGGAATTTTTTGATCTATGTAGGGTGTATTATTATATTTATTTTTACTCTATGAGTTTGGAATCTATTTAGATTTTTGCTTGTATAATTATATAGTTTTGTTTATATGTGTATTATTTTTATATCTCTTTATCATATTTATATAATAAATTCATTTATTCATTACTGTTTTATAAAATTATTTTATCAAATAATAATTTATAATTTAATTCTCATTATTAGCATATTAATAGATTTATGATTATCGATCATTATAGCCCATCAATTATCAATTCAGGTGAACCAAACATTACTTAAATGTTTTTTTTAATATGTATATCAATTGATTGTATAAAGGAAGAAGCACGAGAAAGAGTATACAGAGAGGAGATATGAGAAATTAGGAAATAGATACGAGAAATTGGAAATAGGGAGGAGAGGAAGTGGGGCCCAAATCATAGAATCTCGATGGGAGATATCCTTTGTCCTTTGGTTGGGTCAGCCTTTGTAAATTCAATTTCAGATGCATATAATTTTTTTCCTAACTATAATGATAATAATAATCATTTCCTCAAAATAATAATAATAATAATATCGGAAGCCTTACCGCCATTCTCTATGTTCATTCTTTCGAGCCATTCTTAATTAGATAGAAGAGATTATTATTATTTTTTTATTATTATTATTCTTGAGATAAAATCACTCTATTTATCGTTTATGAGAAATTCGAGTTCTTTTTCGATAGATAATTTATAAGCTTTTATTTTGGGTTTACTTTTATTTATTTATTTTATATTTTTATCATCAATATGTTGTAATTTTATTTATAAGTGATTTATTCTGATATGTTTTATCATTGACATTACAAGTGTTTTTAATTTGTTTATTATAGCATGTCGGCGGAATAGATGTATCATTGGTGATTGATTTATTTATGGGTTTTTATGTTGATAATTTAGATAATAAAACTTAGTCGTAATTATTATACTCAATTTGATTTATGATATAATCATTATATGAAATCTTAGATATTTTGAATTTTAAATATAAATTTTAAATCGATTATTTTTGTTATTAACCTAAATATTACATCATCCTTTAAAATTTTAACACTTTTATTCTATGTTTAATCTATCGTATTATTAACCTAAATCAATATATTTATTTATTTGTTTTTCTAATAAGAATAAGAATTATAATAATAGATTGGTGTGGTTGTGACATATGAAGAGAGTATGTGGACGTATAATTGTGAGGGGTCTCTCGGGCAGAGTTCTCTGCATGGATATCAGAAAGCGGGCCCCATTATTCATCACTAGTCTTTTTATCCCCCGACTCCCCCACCCTCCTTTTCTGTTTCTCTTTAATCTTTATGCACGCCTTCCTCTTCTCCAATTTTTTTTTTTTTCTATTTTTGGAATTATTTGAACTAAGAGAAAAAAACAATACTCATTTGTGTGTCTTTTTTTACATCTATTCATTTGTGTATTCACTCTTTTTCCACTTGAGCTAAGATAGGGGTCAGGGCCATACTCATTTGTGTTAGAAGGCTATGATGTGTTTAAATATTCAAATATACAAGGCTATGGACTCGATTTTTTATATTTATTTTACATCTATTGATTTTACTTTACTATATAACACTTTGTTTCTCACAAATTCATCTATATTAGAACTCTAAACCTGAACTTCTTCCTTTCTCATGCTCACCTCGACTCATAATCACTTGAGTTAAGTGTTCTTGGTTATGAACTCCCTATTTTAGTAATAATAGATTATGTAAAAAATGTCCTCTCACATTTTTTTAGTGTTTTTTATAACTTAACATTTTGTTATAATGTAGTAAGTTATTCTCATTGTAATTCGAACCTAGAACCCCTCCATTCCCAAATGTTCTATCTTTTTAAATTTTGAGCGCTATATCAACTAATTTAGTATATGGACTTCTAATTTTTTTTAAAATTTAAACTGATCATTTATGAAAAATATAAATTTTTAAACAATAAGAAATACTTTTAATGTTTTTTTAAAATCACTTATATCATTTTTGGTGGAAACATAGACATGTGATTATTTTCAAACTATTTTGAAAGGAAACGCTCCTAGTGAAACTGTTTTAAATAGAAGCGATATTAAAAACACTTTAATAGTTTATTTGACTGTAATTTTAGAATTTTTTTAAATTTTGTATTCGCCTTTAATTATAATATAATAAAAATTATTTTTTATAAGGCTCAAATCTGGAACCCCTCCCTTATACCTTTTCTATGATTTATCTTTTGAAACGTTGAGTGCTTTCTCCTACGTAAACTTAGGAATGAAGAGCATTTTGAGAATAATTTTATTTTCAATTGTTAAAAGAGTTATAAATTCTTTTTAAAATTAATGTGTTTGACAACTTTTATAGTTAGAAATTTTTTTTAAAGTTAAAAGTGCTTTCTACAAACACTTTTAAGGTGGCCCAAAATAGGCTCAAAATCAGTTGCCGCCATATGACTGATGTTTTTGAAAAATAATAAAAAAATTTGAAAAAGTGTGGTTTAATTGAAAACTAATCTAAATACTTTTAGTTTTATTCCACATTTTGTTCACATAAACTGACGAAAGAGTAAAACTTCAGATGGGTTTGATATAGTAAAAAAGGTGAGATAAGCTATTTAGGTATCTTAGCGTAGTTGAAGTCGCTTGATGTCCCGATTCGCTCGCCGACTGGACGGGTCCGAGGCGTAACGGTCAGCAGGTCATCGGTCGCGCGTGTCGGCTAATCGCGAAATAAAATCGTTAAAATGTTAAGTGTCGTATTATATAAATTATTAAATATATATAAGTAAGGAAGCTAAAAATTTAATAAAACAATTTTTTATATTAAAATTATTTAAATAGTTAATGGCGTTCAGTGAAAGATATGTATCTTAATGTTAGAAAGAAATTATTTTATATCAAATATAACAAATTGTAACCAAATCGTCAATCAATGTACCATGTTGAATCTGCAGGGGAACCAAATCAATAAATAAACCGTCATTAGTCGACTGACGAGCATGCAAATCGGGACGATAATTTGCATGATGAAGTATGGTTGAAAAAAATTATTCATCGAAAAACTTGAATGTGTTGTTTGAGATGATTAGGTTGATGATCGTAATTAAGGAAAATAACGGAAATTTCATTCCAACGCCCGTCGCGTGATGCCGGCGCCGATAAGCAACGCTCTTGCTGCTCGAAGATTGGTAATATGGCCGACCGCAGGCTCTTCCAATGGTTTGATCGGTGAAAATCCATCTAGCTGAGAAGCGTTGGAAGAATTATCACTACTTCCCGACGTTATGATGGGATCCTATCTCCCTCCCACTTAAATGAAGTGCGGATCTGAGTAGGATGGAAGTGCTCATCAATACGGTTACAATTCGATCCCATGTCGTACCATTTCCAGGATGATCATCATCGGCTGAAATGTAGTCGATCCCTAGTCCTTCGAGTGCTGGTTGTTTATACTGACCTATATCCATGATCGATTATCTTGTGTGGCATAATAATTTTCATTCCTATAGCCCGTGACATGCCATGATCTGACTTGATTGACATAACCACTTTATCAATGACTGGCGGCTCATTCGTGCCGTCTCGCTGCTCATTCCACCGTGGTGTCTTCACCATCTTCATCACACCCGACAATGTTTGCTACCCCCTCTTATTAATCTATACGTCACCTTCGTGCTGCAGGTATTTGACGATTTATTTGAGGAGCCTTACCTTTCGAGAAGAGCGTTGGCAGAAGCAAATCTTCTTGCAGCCTGCACCACATTGCCCGTAAAAATCGTATTGTGAGAAATTTGCTTCTACCTTCTCACAGAGGGAAGGTCTTGATCGACGATCAATTATCGGATAAATAGTTCTTCTCCTTCCTCGTATCCTTTCATCCCAATATATCAATCATCATTAAAAATATGATTCGAGTCAATTGGATTGTACAAATCTTCGCCAACCGTTCACGCATCAAATTCTTAACTTCGAAGTCGCACATTGTAATGAACATAAACTAACTTATGCAACTTTTTCATTGCTAAACGATTTATGACTTTGTGAATCAATGACCATGCTCAATTCTTTGTAGCTAGGATGGAAACGTATTTGAAGAGCTTGAACTTTGTGTGATCTTTTGAGAGATGTGGACCTTCCTCACCATAATTGTTCCACCATTCGACTATTAAAAAAAAAAAACATAATGAAGCACAAATATATATTTAATAGAAAATGATGACAATTTGTATTTAAAATATATATATATATATATATATATATATATATATATATATATATATATATATATATATAGTGAATTTTTGAAGATGAAAAGTGATTTATTAACTTACAGTTAGTGCGCTGACTCTCCTTGGCATGACGAATAATTTCACCTACATTGTAATGTTGCTAATGCATTATAAATACAAATTATATTGTAAAATAACACAAGTTATTGTTATACCTGGATTCATAGCTTTTGCTGTCTATCCAAATCTAGCTCCAATATCTTGATAACCTCTTTAGTCAAGTTTAACCAGGATGGTGGGAGAATTCTTTTAGATATTGAGCGTTGGATTTAAAATAAAGTGTGATAAAAAAATTAGTTTTATAATACTTCTTGCTAATCAGATAATAAGCGGATAAGAAATTTTTGTATTACTGTGATGCAAATGTATCTGATTGATTTGCAGCCTTATGTCAATGACTTCCAATACATTTCCCGATGTTTCAGGTACCTTTATGTATTTAGCTCTGTCAAATTCTTCAATAAATGATTGTGGTGTGGGCTTTATCTTGATCGATGATTTGAAAACTGTGGCCGACATGATGATTTGGACTTCCTTTGCTTTCTTCCAAAGTGATGGGTTCAGATGGGTTGGATACCTATCTCTTAAACTCTTTTTGCTCAGTCTTTTATTTGGTCGCCACTCATTTTGTTGTGCACATCATCTTCCAATCGCCCTCCTGCGTATAAGACTAAAAGTGAAATAAATTGGGTGGCAAATTGTATGTTATTGTCCGGGCGCGAGATCTCTATCCTTAATTAGACACTTTCATCGAACTAACTACTTTCGAGCTGTGCAAATACGTCTTGTGATCATCTTTGCTTGATCTAAAGTCCTTAATACTTCATGTTTACAATATCCTTTGAAGCATTAAATCAACTGTCTGTGCATAAGGAGAAGTAGAGCAATCTTTGCAGCTTCTCCATCGGCAAACATACCGGTTGCTTTTAAACACCGTTATCGGTGGCCCTACGCATCTGGCGTTTTATACAATGACGCTCGCCACGACAATCTTGTAATGGGAAAAGATGTAATCGGCGTCTTAGGTATGTTGGTAGTGTCAGTACGAAGAAGGTATATCGTATTAGCCACATCCTGATAATGAAATTGGTGATAGGCTTTCTAGTTCTAGATTTCCAACCATCATGATGGTGCATCCATATCTGAGGCCATTTGGCCTTTGTGTGTTATATATACACCGAACAACACCTTGCATCTCTTCCAGATCTTTGCGTGCCGATTTGGTATCTGTTGGACCCTTGATACGGACGCAACCTGCTTATGGTATCGATCGTAGATTGATAGTAAGTCCCATTATCAAACTGCGTTGAAGGTATTCCATTGAAGAGAAAAAAATTTAGAGATGACTTTACCCCACTTTCTTTGCACCTTATTGAGCAATGCACTTTTGTGTTTTGTTTGGAAGGAAACATGTAAGGGTCAAATAAAACACCCAGGGTATGTTATTTCCTTCTCTTATCTTTGAAACTTACGTGTCGGACCACGCTTGATCTGAATGCGGGAAGTTGTGAGGAAATCTGGCACCTTTCACTTGCGTATCTGCATACGCAAAACATGTGACTTTCTCTCATTTGCATGCTTCATTTGTCTTCTTTCGAAATCGGAGTCACGTCACCGACATGTTATTGAAGTCAAATCATGATTTCATGAAAATGTTCTTCATTTAAAGAACTTTATAGTCGTTCCTTCTTTTCATTAGTTTTGATTCAGGCGTTAGGCATATCGGTAATCTTTGCTGACACTCCATAGGTACGCCCGATCAACCTACTTTGTCTGGGAGATATGTGCGATGTTCTTTAATCTTGTTATGCCTGCTTGAATAACCTTTGCAGTCTTGAACGGGGTTCTTACATTACCATCTAATGATTCTGCATGCTCGCTAATATCGTATTTTGGCCAGTTCCAAAAATTGCAAAACTATGCATGTATAAAAGTAAAGCAAAAATATCAAACAATTAAATTATTTTCTAATATAATTTGTTCTTCAACAAAATTAAATTTCTATAAGTAATTAAATAACTTTACAAAATTCCAACAGATTAAATTAAAGTATTTATAATATATTACCATACTAATTTAATATTAATATAATTAGATTAATTATTCTTGTATGCTTGTTTTCATAAATAATTAATTTGAATTAACCTTATTTATATTGGTCAAATAAATAAAATAATAAAAAATATTTGTATTTATATTGTTCACAAAAATATGATTTATGGTTTGTTAATTTATTATTCTTATTTTATTTATAATATATTACCATACTAATTTAATAATACAATTAGATTAATTATTCTTATTTATGCTTGTTTTAATAATTATTAATTTGGAATTAATCTGTTATGTATAGTAAAATAAATAAAATAATAAACAATATTTAAATTTTATATTGTTCACAAAAATATGATTTATGGATTTGTTCATTTATTATTCTTATTTTATTTATAATATATTACCATACTAATTTAATATTAATACAATTAGATTAATTATTCTTATTTATGCTTTTTTTTCATAAATTATAAATTTTGAATTAATCTTATTTATGTTTGGTAAAATAAATAAAATAATAAACAATATTTAAATTTTATATTGTTTCACAAAATATAATTTATAGTTTATTAAATTATTATTCTTATTTTATTTATAATATATTACCATACTAAATTTAATATTAATACAATTAGATTAATTATGCTTGTTTTCATAAATTATTAATTTTAAATTAATCTTATTATGTTTGATAAAATAAATAAAATAATATTTTTATTTGTACATATTGTTAGTGATACGATTTATGGTTTATTAATTTAGTATTAACTTTATTTTATTATATTTTGGTAAATATATTTTATTTTCTTATATTTATGGTAAATATATATTTTTAGTGAAGATATGACAAAATGGGTTTACGGTGATAGCTTGGCGTCGTTTGTACTAGAGCCAAAGCGGCGTCGTTATCTTTACAATTTTTTAAGTGCAATATCCCAGCTTGGCGTGGTTTAACGTGCCTTGAGGTTGAATGGCGTCGTTTTGGGTTAGTTGTCATATATTTAAACGGCGTCGTTTGGTTTACGATACACCTAAGCGGCGTCGTTTTATTTACATTAAAAAAAAAAAAAAAAAATGAAGCGGCGTCGTTTTATCTTGCAAAAAACGACATCGTTTGAAGACATCAAATGCGGGGAACTTGTTCCTCGTTTCCAATTTCAATGTGGGGGGTTGGGTTGGATCTCACCTGTGATTGGCGAGTGGCGGCGATGAGCGACCGGTGACGACGGCCGGCGGCCCGAACAGGAGTGAGGTTGGGGGCGGCGAAGTGCAGGAAAATCCGGATTTGTTCGAGTTGGATCGACGGCGATTGAAGTGCTTTCTTTCATCCTCTTCAGATTCTTACGTTTGAGATTTCGAGCACGATGTGAAGTCGTATCTAGAACCGTTCTACTTCTTTTGTTCTTCGTTTACGTAACTTTGTTTATGGCAGCAGTTTGTATTCATGTTGTTGGTTGTCTTGATTCACGGTTTGCTTTTAAGAGAATGTCGAAGGTGGATATTTTTCGGATTTTTGGTTGGTATAAGGCGAGTTCTATTTTTGTCTTACGCCGGTCTGTAGGGTCTTCTGGGAACTTCGGTAAGTTGTAGAGTTAATAGATTTATGCAG
Organism: Tetrastigma voinierianum; assembly: GCA_016808115.1. NCBI lineage: Eukaryota > Viridiplantae > Streptophyta > Magnoliopsida > Vitales > Vitaceae > Tetrastigma > Tetrastigma voinierianum. The sequence continues at coordinate 538,697 of JAEQBH010001526.1, forward strand.
GTTCAAACGATTGAAACATATATCGTATCACAGTGTCGGTGTCAGCTGATAGGGCCAAAAGCGATTCTATTTCGGTCAGCGTCGTATCGGACTTAGCCGGATTTTGAAACGCTGTTCAAAAAGGCAAAACTTCCGATTTCGATTTTTGAAGTGTTTTCAAAAGGCAACTTCGATATAATTTAAGAAATTTTAAAATTATGAAGGTGTTTTTTTAAAAGACACTTTTAGTATAACATTTTAATAATTTAGGAAGTGTCTCTTGAAAAGACATTTTTAGTCTAAATTTAGAATTTTCAAAATTATAAAGGTATGTTTATTTAAAATGCACTTTTAATATAAATTTCAAAATTTCAAAATTATGAAAGTATATATTCAAGAGACAGTTTCAACTTATATTAAAAAATTTTAAAATTAGAAATTCTTTAAATTATCTGTGAAAGGCGTTTTAGATTCACATGACAAACTACACTAGATTTAAAAATATTTTCAAACCTTTTTTATTTGAGGAATAATTTTTCTAAAAGCCAATGTAGAGGAGAGGGCTTAACGATTTAGTATCATTTGGATACTCAGTGAGAAGCCCAACATATCATCCATTTCCAAGAAATTGTGAAACACTCAAAACCTTATCCAAAGTGGATGAGGCAATCCCAATAAGTAAGTGCCAGGTCAGCAGCAAGTATCTAAGGGTATCCAAGCTTGGCACCCTCAAGCCACAAACTCCTCTTGTGGCTGTGATGTGCCCTCCCCCACTGCCTTATAATTCTTTTCACACCCACACCCTAATAATAATAACTGCAAATATTCTGAAAAAAGAAAAAAAAAAAAAAACTAAAGAGGGAGTGGGAGGTTTTGTGATCATTTTCATCAAGCAATGGCAACCACTGTGATGACCACTCTCCCGCAATTCAATGGCCTCAGACCCAAATTTTCCACATCCCATGCACCAACTCTGGTCAGTCCTCCTTTTCTTTCTTTAATTTTTACTCGATTCTGTATTTTCTATAGAGCAAATCTCAAATATATGAAAGGTTATGGATAAATTCTTATGTATACAGGCAGCAGTTCAACCAATGAGGCGCAAGGGAAACGGAGCTTTGGGAGCTCGCTGTGATTTCATTGGTTCATCCACCAATCTGGTGACCATTTCTACCTAATTATTTGCTGATTGATTTATCTTTTATACAAATAAATGAAATTTTTTGGTTTTGAAATATTTGGTTAAATAGCCTCGAATAACCCAACATTTTCTAAATCTAATCATTAGAAAAAAAAATATTATTCCCCATTTTATATATTTACATACTTATGTGAAAGAAATTGTTATTTTTACAAGAGAATAATAAGAATATTTTTATCAAATAATGTCAAAAATTGATGAAGGGCTAGAAACAAAAACCTCTTTTTTTTTTGTTAAGAAGAAAACAGTGAGAACATGTATGTTTGGTTAACTGTTTTTTCTTTTTTTTAATTATCAAATCGCCCTTTGATTTTGATGTTTGAGGTGTTGACGAAATAGATTATGGTGACGTCGACGAGCTTGATGCTGTTTGCTGGGCGATTTGGATTGGCTCCGTCGGCCAACAGGAAGGCGACTGCAGGATTAAAGCTTGAGACGAGGGACTCAGGGCTGCAGACTGGAGACCCGGCTGGGTTCACCCTTGCAGATACGCACGGCATGTGGATCTAGCAGTTCATTATTGGGGTTGAGTGTTGTTGTAGGTTGAAAAACTTTGGGTGTTCTGCAGTAATCATCTCCCGATCTCTAATACTCTCTCTCTCTCTCTCTCATCATTTGCTTCTTTCATTCTCTTTGATGCTTTGTTTTTCAACCTTGAAATGCCCATTTGCCGACTTCATTGTAGAGTTTGGGATGTTTAGGCGAAAATGTTTAGTAGATTAGAAAATTTTACATTTCTCTGATGGCTGCCCAAACGAGGAAATAGCGTTTAGTTGGGACTAGATAAAAGCAAATTTGAACAAAAGAAAATGAATTCATTTATTTTGACGTTTATATGAATCGGAAAAAGAATTGTTAACTTCTATATTATTTGTTTTTCATTTTTTTTCTTACAGTATTGTTTTTTGGTCTGTCAGCTTGAGATTTATTTCAGCGTTTATAGTTTGAAATAGTTTCTGGCAATTTTTAACATTAACTGTCTAATCGAATTGTCTGAAACGTATTTTAAAATGGCCAAAGATTAGAATACGTTAAATTTTGTATTACGGATTTTGGATAGAGTTGAAAATTTTCGTATTAAATTAAACGGCGCATAATCATTAGCTTAAAATAACTTTAAGAAGTCCAGTTATTTATTTGTACTTCACATATAATCCTGATATTTACTTATATAGTCACTCATTACCATTTCTTTAAAAAAAGTCACAATCAAACTGTATGATAAATGGGGTATTTAACAGGGTTTTAATGGAGTGGGGGTATTTAATGGGATTTTAATAGAGTTGGTTATTTAATAGGGTTTTAACTATGTTTTAATAGGTGTTTTTATCCGTCATTGTCCTTTTCTAACGACGTATTACTAACCTAAAAAGTAAAAGTTGATGTATAATAAGATCGAAAGTTTAGGTATAAACTGGGACATACTAATAAAATTCGGGAGCATTTATGTATCTTATCTCACCGTTGTAAACTTAGCTTAACAAAGATCGGCGAGTTTACAATCCAATAGTGAAATATGGATGCATATTTTTGTAAAATTTTAAATGCTTTTAATCAATTGATCAATCATAGAGATTTTTAGATCCCTCAGAATTGAGCTTTCTTTAAGGATTTCAAATGTGATTACACTCACATGGTGCAAGTGAAGCACTCAAAGCCTTTATTAGCTGTGAAGTTGTTTGATGTTAACGTTAGAAGATGCAATAAAAAGCCCATTAAAATATGTTGGACATTACTTATTTTCTCAAGTTTGTTAAGGAACATGCATGATGATTGTTGATCAAGATAGTGATGCTGAAACAAAGGCTTCAGTGCTAAAATAGAGTACATCTATGACTAACCATTCTCTAAGGAACCACTCCAGTTGTGACATCATTCATGTGAATTCCCTAAATGCTCTCAGTAGCTTAGCCCTGTAACTAACAGGTTCTAGAGTGTTATGTAACTGTTTGTATCTAGAACCATCGATCATTTGTATAAATATCATGTGATCTTCTGTTAATAATATTGCTGAGTTCTCTGGAATGTATTCTATTATGATATTCCTTCTACAGTTCTAACATGGTATCAGAGCCTCCTTTGCCTCAATTAAATCTGCCCCGAGAATGATTCCGAGTGCCTCTAAAAGGCAAGGATGAAGGGGCGAATTTCTGAGCAAAATTGGCTATAGAGTTGGATAGCTCAAACATTATTGAGGCATTTACATTTTCAAGCCTTATTTCATGAGTTTGCAACATATATTGAACCTCCTAAGCGTTATAGAATCATGAGAAGTTAAGTTTATGATGACAACCTCAAATTCATGTCTAAGATCTCCAAGAATATACAAAATCAATTCATCATCTGAGATCGGTTGGCCAACATCCATTTTATAAGGAGTTTGCCAAAGCTTTCATTTTCAGTATATAATAATCAATTGTACCTCCACCTTTCTTTGTGGTTTGCAGTGCTAATCAAAGTTGTAGTGCTTGTGCTTTTGATTTTGTGAAGAATAATCTCTCAAAAACAGCCCATACCTCTGCTGGAGAGTGACAATCAACGACATGCCCAAGCATCTGCTATGAGATTGAAGATAACAACCAGATCATGACAAATGATAAATTCTCAACCAAGAAGTGTAATCTGGATTGATAAGAGAGATCATTGGATTAACAAGATCGATGATTACTTTACTTAGCTTAGCTTTCGTTTTGAGCAGAAAGGTTTCCAATTCATGTGCTCTGGTAACCAGAAGAATTTGTGATTTCCAGAATATGTAGTTGGAACGATCCAACTTGATTTCAACAAGAGTCGAGGTAGAAGGGATAACCATTGGCAAGACGAATAAGATAATATGAGTTAGATGGTGCTAGTATCATCGGACAAGTATTGATAAAATTCTAGCAAATTAGTAGGTTATGTTGGAATCCCTTAGTATTCATAATTTTAAAAATAGGAAGTCTATAAATTGTGGTGAACTAGGCAGTCATGCTTCAAAGTCTTCAATTGACTTTTTCTGAAGGAACTTAGTGCACTTTAGTTGTAAGATCTCAATTATAAACTAAGTTTCCAAAACTCCCCCCAACCAAGTTAACCTTACCCTTTTGATACAAAAAAGGTTAAAGTAGGTTGAGCACACATCTCTTGATTTCATTCTACTTATTAAATATTTATTTATAAGTGCAATGTCAAAGACATCTAAGTGGCAACCCATGTAGTGAAGATTCATCGATGGCTCCTTACTAGTTGGTTAAGGGCATCAGATATTCAATTCCTCTCGAACTTCACTCCGAGCTTTCACTCAAACGACTTGACTAGGTACATGTGAAATCAATCTGTCTTTTGTCCTGTGTAGCGAACAGTGAAGTCAGTGACTCCCAACCAATTGGCTTAGGGCTTTGGGCATTAAATCCCCTAGGACTATGCTCGGGATTCCGATAGAATCAACACACTTTTCTTTTTGTTCTTTTTCTTGTACTTTAACTATTGCTGTTTTTACTCTCTCTTTTCCTAAGGCTTATTATTTTTTCTTTTTTTTTTCTTTTTCAAAGGTGTGCCATCACTAATAAAATCAGTTTAGCATCTAAAAGCCAGTGACACTTAAGATGAAGGGCCCGGACTCAAAGGGTATAAACGAGATTTTTAAGTTAAAAAAAAGAAATGGTTTTTTGAAAAGCAAGGAGGCCGCACAAACCATGTCTCCCACAACCAAAATATTCTTCAAATTCAAGATATCAAAAACACAAAGGTTTCCCAACAAAGTTAACTAACTATCAAGATTAATGTCAATACCCAAAAGAATAATATTTTGCACCTTCCATCTCATGTGGCACACAATCATGCAGAAAAATAAATAACTAAAGCAAGTTCTAACTCCCAAAATTTTGGTTGAAAATTTTGTCCTTTTCAAAATATCTCCCCCCAACCATTTAGACTTACCCTTTTATTAAGCACAAAGTCAAAAGGTAGGATAAGAGTTACCTCAATTGAAGAAGGGTGCTCTATGTAAGACTTCTCCTTTGCACTAATCTTTGATGTGTAAGGTTCCATGTGATTCCTTATGTGTGATCAATTCCACATCCACATTGTTTAATTTGCACCATTGACTTGATGTTGTATTCATGAGTTCAAGGAGACACATAATTAGGGAGAAAAAAATATGCAAAGCTTTAGGAAAAAGAGACGAAAATTCCTTCCAAAAGGAAGGGGTTAGAACAAAAAAATAAAATAAAACAATTAACCAAGAAAGCAAAAAAAAAGGTCCTAAACTACTTATTTTTGGCTAGTCAGTCTCAAGCTAGTGACTAAGCCCGGATGGGTCGACATTTTGGTAGATTCAAGGTGGTTCAAAGATGGTGTCAGCCTTATCCAAGCACTCATAGTAAAGGACAAGGCTATATCCCATGAGGTCATCCACATGTTCTTCCACCATACTATCTTTAGTAAACACATCTATGGGGTCATCTTCAATTGGTTTAGATTTCTTTACTAGGTTGAAGATGTTGATTTCCCTAGTCATATCTCCAAAGGTAAGTTGCATAAGACCATTCCTACAATTGATCAAGACATTAGATGTAGCTAGAGAAGGTCTTCATAGGATGATAGGTATGTTGTTGCCCTTAGTGGATTGTTCTATGTCAAGCGCAACAAAGTCGACGGGGTAGTGGAATGTGCCGACTTGTACTAGTACGTCTTCCACTATACCTCTTGGTTTCTTAATCGATCTATAGGCTAAGGAGAGGGTGATGCTGGTAGGTTCGAGTTCTCCTAAGCAAAATTGATTGAAAACCAAGTAGGGGAGGATGTTAACACTAGCTCCAAAGTCAAGTAGGGCTTTCTCTATATGTGTCTCTCCTATAGTTACTGATATGATAGGGCATCTATGGTCCTTATGCTTTAGGGGAATTTTGTTTTCTATAATGGCACTCACTTGTTGAGTAAGGAATGCCTTTTTCTCCATGTTCAATTCCCTTTTCATGTTACATAGATCTTTTAAGAACTTAGCACAAGCCACTATTTGCTTAATCATATCTAAAAGAGGAATATTGACTTTACCTGTTTAAGTACCTCTATAATATGTGAGTCATCATTCTTCTTTTTCTTACCTCTTAGTGCACTAGGAAAGGGTGGTGGTGTAAGGTGTGCATCGTCGCCCTCTTTAATTATGATCCTTTAGGGTTCCTTCGTTTGTTTCTTAGGGGCTTCTTTCTCATTGGGTTTCTCTTGCTCTTTCTCTTTAAGGTTCTCTTCAACTTCCTCTAATGGTGTAGGAAGAGAAGGTTGTTGGATTTGCCTCTCACTTCTCAATGCCACAATGGATTTGACATCCTTATAACTCTCTTCATTTGTATTTAGCTCATGTATTCCTCTAGAGTTTTTTTGGGGTTGAGATAGGAATCTACCTCTCTCTTGTATAGTAAGAGTATTTGTAAGCCTAGAGAGGGTTTGTTGTACATTATCCATCTTTTGAGACATATCTCCTTGATTTTTCTCTAAGTTATCCAAACTTTGGTCATGTCTCTTATTTATTGACTTTTGCTTTCCTATGAAATCAAGCATGATCTTTTTAATCACCAAAATTTCATTACTAAGAGAATTCCCTTGGGTCGGTGCTTGATTTCTTTGATTAAGCCCTTGATTTTGTCTCCAAGATAGGTTAGGAAGATTATTCCAATTTGGGTTGTAAGTGTTCCCATAGCCATTGTTAATGTTGTTATTCCTAAAGGGTGGAGCCTTGTATTGTTCAACAAAGTTGGCTTGCCCTTCTAGGGTTTCTCTCATTGCGGGTAGAGATGGACATCTCTCCACATGATGATCATAAGATAAGCATATATAGCATTATGTGGACTGATTTTCTTGGTTGCCTTGACCTCTCTTTTGATGGACATGTCATCAAGTCTCCTATGTAGTCTAGCTAAGCTAGCCCTAATGTCGGTGTTATCCTTAACTTGATATAGTCCTCTCTTATGTTCATGTTAAGGTTCCAATCTAGATGTCTCTCTGGCTAGTGATTCCTCCATCCTCTAGTCTATTCCACTATTGAACTTGGGAATTCTAGTGCTTCATTCTCTCTTATATGGAGGAAACCTCCATTGCACATAGACTCTACTAATTGTTTCATACTAAAGGTGAGTCCATCCATAGAAGAAATTGCCAAGGGTGAGTTTTTCAAAGCCTTGATGAGGACATGCATTAAGCGTCGTAAATCTATTGACATTGGTAAAAACCTCTCACATTCACAAGTGAGGTGCTTATTTGTATTTTTGAAAGAGATAGTCTTATGTGTAAGGAAGAATTTTTTCAAAAATAAGGCTTACAATTCAGCCTATGCTCATACTCAAAGGTGTTAAATTTTCTAACCAAGTCTTAGCTTTATCCTTTAAAGTAAAAGGGAACAAAGTAAGCCATACCATCTCATTAGATGCGGTCCCTTCTTTGGTTGTTCGGCATAGAACTTGAAAGTCTCTTATGTGAGTGTAAGGATTCTCACTTTCCATCCCATGATAAGTAGGTAGTTGTTCAAGTACTTGTGATCTAACAACATAATTTTCTTTGGGTAGCACAATGAAAGATGGAGTGCTTTCCATGGATGGATTTCTTTTCTCCCAAAGTGTTCTAGGTGCTAAGTTAGCTGCCCTTTGAGGTGCATTTTGAGTATTTTTAGTTTGAGCTACTTGTTATTTCGTTTCATTCTCCCCATTATCCGAGTGGTTATCCATGTTTGGAAGTGGTGGTTCAATTTTGACAAGTCTACCAATGTTGTTCTATCCCTAAAAAAATAAACAAACTAAATGGCAAATGAAAACGAAAAAACTAAAAAGGAAGGGTTAGTCCTAAAAAGAAAATAAAAAATTAGAAAAATAAAAGCAATTAGAAAACTAAACTACTCAAGAGATGGCACCATCCTCGACCAACGGCGTCATGGTTAAGTCACATGCCGGTGGTTGTTTAATGAAAATGGGAAGCCGCAAGAATTTATAATTACTAAATCCGACCTTGGTAGCTCGCAACTCTTTGTAGGTATAGAGGCTTTAGGTACATTTCTTGCTTAACTATATGGAATGAGTTTTCTTTCGTTTGGTGAGTATTCTTATATCATAATATAATTATTTAACTACTTTAAAACAAAAAGAAAAGGAAAGTAAATTAAAGTTATGATTTTTTTATGGATTTGGAAGATGTATGTTTGTTGATTTTAGAGAAACTTATATGACTAAGGTCTCAGGCTTTGGTTTCACCAAATTCGGCCTCACCATGGTATGCAAAAGGGGGGTTTTATCCCAGTCATCTACCTAAAAGCATAACCTATAGCTCGACCCCTAAACTCCTCTTAGGTGCCTTTTTTATGATATTTATGAAGTACATACTCCAGGTGTAAGATAGAGTAGGTCTTACCAACGTTTAGAGGTGTTTGATAGGTTCTCGAATCAACCCTTTGGTGGATTCAAGGAAAGAGACAATCTCTTCCACATGCTGGGTCAAAGGTGCACGGTCTAAGCACTCAACTTACCATTCATACTTTCCAAGTGTCAAGAAGACTAGTTGAAGAGAAGAGAGATGCCTATACGAATAGTTGGGGGAACCAGGACCGTTGCCACTCGATATGAGGTGTCCCCTAATTGATGTACACCCGACCTTTAGGCCTCTAAACAGTATTCACATGCTTTGCCTTTGATATGAAGTGCTTTTGTCCCCTTTTGATACCATGGTGGGGTGGATCAAATCCGCCTCACCCCAAGAAAGCGAACTACTCACTCATGGTGAGTAGGGAACAAGCCATAAAAGAAAAGAAACAAAAATATAGAAGAGAATTGAAGAAAATTGGACTGAAATATTTTATTAACTGAAAAGAAAGAAACTAGAGCAAAATTCTCTCAATTTTTGTTTTTTTAATTTGATCCCTCTACCCCTATTTCTAGTACATCTTTGGAGGTTTCTTGGAGTCTAAGAACAATTAGTTTCCTAATACAAGTCATATCTTGAAGATTAGAAGTGAAACTTTCTATTTTGGTGACCCGTCAAATTGGAATTGCTCCTTGGAGGCATTGCGAAATTTCACAATGCTCCCTATAAGTAGTATGAAATCGGGCAGAAATTAGGTACGAATGCGAATTTTTGCATTGCATGGGGAGGCAATGCCAAATCGCGTTGAGGCATTGCAAATTTGTCCAAAATCGCAAAAACTCCTATGTTTCCTCATACGATCATTCCAATATGGTTCTAACTTCTCTGAATCATCTCCATGGGCTTCAAAGCTCGCACAAAAGGCTCGAGAACTCTTTGCTTGACCTCATGATTCCAAAAAGCCATAAAAGTGCCTAAAAAAGCCATTATGCATACCTGTACTCATTAAAACCATTAGTAGTGGGGTTTTGGGGCTAACAAAGCATAAAGTCGGTAAAGTGTGAGTTTCCACCAAGAAAATGTTTATTTATTGAATATTAGGTAGTTAAAATTTCACGTTTCTAGTGGTTATCACTTAGCATAAGCTAACGCAACCATACAGTCACAATAAATCGTCATAGGTTCATATGCTATTTGACAATTTCTAGGTACTGCAAAAATATTCTCAACCAAACAGCTTCTTGTATAGCCGAGGAACAAGCTACATACTCAACCTCAATTTCAGATAAAGCTACATAAGATTGCTTTTTGCTGCACCATGAAAATGTGCAATCAGCAAAAAAGCACATCCAGAAGTTGATTTGCACTACTCAAGATCGCCTCCGTAATCAGCATCTGTATAACCAGCTAAACACAAATCCTTCCCTTGGTAGCACAAAACATAATCTAATGTTCATTTCAAATACTTAATATTCTCTTCACTGCCATCCAGTGCTTTGGACCTAGATTAGATTGAAATCTACTTACTAGCCTAACGACATAACATATATATGGATGTGTGCACATCATTGCATACATTAGACTACCAATAGCGCTAGAATAAGGCACCTTAGACATTTGATTCATCCACATCATGCTTCTTGGGACACATGTCAAGACTAAGACTCATATTCTTTTCAATAGGGGAATCCATGGGCTTACAATCATGCATAAGGTAATGCTTCAACATTTTCTTAATACAGATCTCTTAAGCTAAACCTAAGAGTCGTTTTGAGCAATCCCTAAAGATCTCAACACTAAGCACATAGCTAGCCTCACCTATTTCTTTCATTTCGAAGTTCTATGATAACCATTTCTTGGTAACATCTATTAAATTCTTATCATTTCCATTTATGATATGTAAGTGACATATAGAGACGAGGAATTATGAAACTCTTATTTAGCGTTTAATATACACACAATGGTCTTCTTCCATCATCGTAAAACCATAACCTGATGAAATTTTAAGTTCCATTGTCTTGTGTAGGGTTTTCTAGGTCTGAATCATAATTAGAGAGTAGGACAAAAAAAAAAAAAAAAATTCAAGGATTCTTTTGGATCATCAAAGCTGAACAACCATGCCTTAGGGTGTTTAGAAGATCCATTCCTTTTGGTCCATGCTTCCTTCTTGATGGAGATCTCGGTAGGGTAACCCTCTATGATGAAGATAGCACGTGTATCCCACGACTGGAATACCTTTAATGTTGATCCACATGATAGACACAAAACGTGTATGAAAGTATAAATTGCTGTGTCTTGTAGTGCAGCGTCGTATTCAGTAATAGAGTAAGTAGATTGCTGCTCGTTCCTTAGGATTGGTTATTAAGTACTAATCTAATCTAGCTTAGGCTCTATTTGGATGATTGAAAATCTTTTGAATAAAAAATTAAAAAAAGAAAAACCCTAAACTAAAAGCTAAAACCTAGGGTTGTGACTTCACGTAGCTAATCTCAATGGATATGGTTTGAAAATTAACCCAATGGTGTTTAAATCCTATATTGATGGCGGGTTTACTAAGGTACAAGTTGATTTCTTGAACATCAACAAGCTAACCTTAAAACAGGTCATATTGCCTCTCAGCCTCAAACCCTCAGAGTTAAGGTCACCTTAAGCTGAAGATCCCTACATCCCACTTGTAAAACCTAAGGTATCTCTACTCATAGATTGATGACATGATATTCTACTCATGTCCCCTTCGATTCTCATCTCTTGATGTCAAATCGAAAGCCAAAACAAGCAAATGGTGATCAAGCATTTACAAGTGATTAATGCAAAGTAGGATATTCAATGAAAGCAATATAAACATCATTAAATATTAGGAATAAAATCAATCCATCATTTTCAAAATCGGTTGCATCAAAACCCTAGAATCTAAATTAAAACATCTTGAGAGAAGAAAAGGAAGAGAAAGAGATAAAATGGGGTTGTAGATGGGTTGTTGTCATCTTCACGATCTCTTATTGAAGCTTTCCTCCAAACGCCATCTCCAATCTTGGGACTCCTCCTTAGGAGCCCTAAGGTGTCTCCATCGCCGAAGAACCCCTCTCTTTAGTCATCTCCCGTCGTCCCCTCCTTTGTGTTAGATGATCCCCAAGTTAGATGATCAAAGAGTACCTCCCACCTCCTCGATCATATCCTTCACAAGTTAAGGCTTTCCTTTTATCGAATGTGTGATGGGTTGCATAGATGGGCTTCGGAGACACCAAGGCGTGAAGAATGGCACCTAGGTGTGAGATTTAGCACCGAGACTTGAGATTGATGCCTAGGCATGAGTTTTTGACATCAAGGCTTGAGATTGACGCTTAGGCATGATTTTTTGCCATCAAGGTTTGAGATTGACGCCTATGCATGAGTTTTTGATGTCAAGGCTTGAGATTGACGCCAAGGCGTCAATTTGGCATGTGGGATGGCGCCTAGACATCAGATTTGAAGTTGGGTGATGCCTAGGCATTATTTTGGACTTGGGATGGCTCCTAAGCTTGCTGGAGGCCCTTTTCCAAGTTGCACTCCTGCACCTTTGATCTTAGTTTTGCCACGCCTTGTTTCATCTTCTCCAAAATGCACAATTTGGGTACTCATTGTCATTCTTGATGCATATAGCCTCATTTTTTATGCCTTTCAGCTCATTCTTCATCCTTAACCATCCAAATTCTTACCTAATAAAAAACAAACCAAATAGGACATCAGAACACCTATTTATAGGGAAAAACACTCTAAAAACTAACCAAAATGTGGAGATAAAATGAGTATGAAGTATACTAATCACACCCTCAAACTTAAATCCTTGCTTGTCCCCAAGAAAAGGAAAGACATAAAACACTTAAAACAATCGAACAAACATGAAATGAGCATAGTCACTAGCTGCCAAGAAGAGAAACACAATGAACACAAATTTTTCCACAAACACAATAGCCAATAATGGGATCTTTAAGCATTTGAAATCTTTAAAGAACAAGGCAAAAACTAGCATGGAGAACATAGCAAGCCATCCCCCAATCCTCAATGACATTTCCTAAGGGATCTTTGTGAAAGATTCCTAATTAGATCTCAAACATATAGCAAGGTTCCAACACCCTCAAGGAAATTAACTAAGAAAGGATACAAATGCACCTATTTATTCAATCACAATAAACCTAATTTAGGATGCAATGCTAAGGAGTTATAGGAGAGTGTCCCTGTAGTGGGGATCCATTGGCGACTCCCCACCAATTGGTTAAGGGCACCGAGCATTCAATTCCCTTCAAACTTCACCTAGAACACTCAATTAGAAAACTGAAGCTCCTACTTGTGAGTAAACTCAATTATTTGATCTTTCTTTTTACATTTTATTTTTATTTTATTTTATTTTCTCTTTTATACTCTTTTGATTTTTTTCTTGATTGAATAATTGTGAAATGCCAATCCAATTATCAAGTTAAAGTCTCTGGAATTAAAATTCAAAGTAATATATAGATATCTTATGGATCTAGTGTGTGTGCATAAAAGCTCCCATAAGAAACAACTTCTTGAAAAACAAGGGGGAAACAAGCTAAGTCAACCACAACTAGTCATATATTATGTTCCAAATCAACTCAACACCTAAGTATCCCAAGAATTGGCCTTAACCTTTTCAATTCCAAGCTTAGCATTCAAGTGATCATCAATTGCAAACAAGGCACCAAGCTCACTCATATGACACAAAGACAACACACTTAAGCAAAAAAAAAAAAAAAAAAAGACAGAAAGACAAGTGAACACACTAAAGCAGGTAAACAAAAGATAAATCCTCCCCTAAACTTAGTATGAGCATTGTCTTCAATGTTAAAGATAAGTGATGAGTCGAAAACTCATCTATTTTTAATCCATTTTTTTGACCTATTGTTCTAATGTAATTGCTAATTTTTATGCAGAAATATGAAAACCTTACCAAATTTATGTTTTGTAGGTTTTTACAAAAGAATTGGAAAATACAACAAAGACCCAGAAAAACATGACCAAGCCAGCTAGGTCGCGACAGACTTGAGGTCGCGCCAAGGGATTTAGCAAACCAGCAGTCTTTAAGTCACAACCTGAGTGAGGATGTTGCTGCAAGGTCTACAAGATAAAAGCCCTAAAAATCACATGTAACCGCGTTTGTCATATGTCGTGAGAGAAAACAATGAAGATTTCACAAAACTTGGTTGCGACAGAAAATCAAGGTCGTGACAAGTGATACTGGGGCCAAGGGAAGGATGTTGAGACAAGAGACAGGATGCGGAGGCAGAGAAAAAGCTTCAAAGAAGGATCTTGTCATGACATTGTCCTGTATGTCACTACATTGAAAGAAGACAACTCTTGTTGCGATAGAAGAAAAAAGCGATGTAATGAGGAATGATAAGCTTCATGAGTGACGAGTCATAAACAGGGGATTTTCAAGATTGTGACATGATGAGATGGAGATATCGTGGTCGCGACATGAAGGTGCTGGCTCAAACAAATCAATATTCTTCTTGTATGTGTTTGAGAAACTACGACAAGAGCCAAGGTGAAAAGGTTAACAACTTAGTCGCGACATACTTCCCAGGTCGTAACCAGAAATAGAAGTTGAATACCTGACAAGCAGATTTATGGCGAAAATGAGGTTGCGAAAAAGTGAAGTAGAACATATAATTGGGTCGCGACTACCTTTTATGTCGTGACGAAATTGCATCAAGAAGGAATGGCACAGGGTCGCGACTTAATTTGTGCGTCACGACAAGGAATTCAACAATCATAGCCTTGAGTCGTGAACCTGAACAGCAGAAGACAAATCCGCTAAATGTCGCAACATCAAAGGGAAGCTACAACCAAGAATCAAATTAGTTGACAACAAAATAGTGTCGTGACACAGAAACTATGTCACGACGCAGAACTCAGTAAAGGGAAAGACAACCAAGTCGCGACTTGAAACTACTTACATAAATGGCTTCGAGACAAGAAAACGTTTAAGCTGTAACAAAGTCAAGACTACTAGTAGTTTGACTGGGCCCGCGACAACAATCTGCCGCGATCGGGGTGCTGATGATTCTCAAGAAAAAGCTAAGTGAAAGACAAATTAACAAGGATTTTCAAGTTGCTGTACACACACCAAGAAACAAAAGAGGTGAAGAACGCTAGTCGCATAAAGAAATCTATGTCGCACAAAGATTCCAGAGAGAGAAGAAACTCTAGGCAAAACTCATGTCGCAACTGAAAACTTAGTAGCAACAAGAATCAAGGGGATGTGGTAACAAATTAAGTCGCGACAAAGAAACTGGGTTGCGACAACCAAATGAAGAAGTTGTAAAGAATAGTGTTGTAATAGAAGAAACAAGGTCACGACTCCTTACTGCCAAAAACAAAACAAAGAAGGTTGTGACAATTAATTGAAGTCACGACAGACTTAGCAAGCTCATAATTGCAACTCAGTCGCGACAAGCTCCTTTAGGTCGCAACCTAAACAGTGAGTTGGGCCATTGAATTGGGAAAATTCACTTGAAGCTTTCGAATCAGGGCTAATTTCTGGAAGTGTATAAATAGTCGACCTTGCATCGTGAGAAGGCCAAACCTGCATCCTTCGGGGAGTGCGAAGACTCACTTTATATATTTTGTAATAGATTAGTTAGAATTGTTTTGATTTTTATTCTTTCTAGATCTCGAACCAAAGAATCAGTTTTGAATTGTGAAGCCGGATCAAATAGTTCAATCTCTTTTCCACTATCGCTTGGAATTAATGAAGTCTAGACAACTTCGGAATTGCTTTCGCTTTATTACGCTAAGGAAGGATATGCTTGACTGACACTCCATTTGTCGATCAGGATTTAGTTTTTGAGAAGCCCAGCTTCCACTGGAATGGATATGTTGTTAGTTATAGTATTTTCTGCATAAACTAGAGGGAATTTCCTGGATTTGGATTTATTTGGTTGATGTTGTTTATGAATTGAATTGTTCCCAATATTAGTATCGAATACCCTCCAAAGGACTGTATCATACTCTGATTTTCAGGAGGCCTTATGAGTGACACAGAGATTAAGATTCCTGAAAGTATGGAACATTCATTTGGGGGTATGTTAGACTATTATTGTGGAATTAAAGAGCTCTGAGAGTTCACATTGATAAATTTCCAGTTCACTCAAGATTGAAATTGAGTTGGATTATTTATCAATTTAAACGATCAGAGATTTCGCCTTGATTTGATGGAAAGATCTTGATCCCATGTTAGCTGAGATCTAATCAAGGAAAGGGAGAACTCCATCAGATCTAAAGGAAGAGTCATCAACCATTTTGTAGAGGTTTTGCAATGGCCTAGATTTGGGGTGCAAGAAATCTGCAGTCCTAAGAAATGAGTATGAAGTATTGAAAAAGAAAAACGCCCAAATCCTATAAAGAGTGTTATGAGTACAAGTAACTGATTAGATCCCTGTCTTTGAAAGAAGCAGGGACATCTAATTGGTGAAGATAAGGACAAATCCAACCTGTATTATATAAATCTTTGACAAATTCAGATCCAGAATCAGGAGAGAGTCATAATAGATTATGATGTAGAAATTGGCAATTTCATAGCAGTTCCTTGTCAGTGTTCATTTCTAGCAGAGAACTGATTCAGTCCAGTTTATTTTATTTGTTTTATTTCAAATTTTATTTTAATTAGAAAATATAATATAGGATGACCCTTTGTTCTTCACCCTAGTTTTCAAACCAAGTATAAGAGGCAAAAAGTATGGATCTTGAGTAGTTAGGGTAGTTTATTTCAAAATTCTTGTCATCTCTGATATTTAGACTTACATCCAATTTTTACTACTTGTATGACCTGTGCACTTATAGTGTCTTAGACTAAACTCTTTTTATAATTTCAAGTACATAAGACCATTTTCTAATTTTCAAACAACTAACTCAAATTTTAGTACCACTACAGGGGAATTGTAAGGCTCTAGTAGAGGAATAAAAATTGAAAGGTTTAGTCTATACATTTACAGACAAACAATAAGCATGAACATAAAAGGGGTTAGGAGACTTCCCTGAGTGTGATCATGGTTGATCATCAACTGGAGGCTGTGATGGATGATGGAAGTTCTTGTCATCTTTTCCTTACCTGTTTTTTATTCACATGGACGCAATCAAACCACGAAAAAACCAAATCACAAAAAACAAACACTAATTTAAGAAAAAACTTTATTAAAAAACCAATGCATAACCAGCCTTGGGTTGCTTAAGCAAGAAGCTGCCCCATTTAGAGTCCAAATGACTCTACCAACGATATCGTTGATGATCTTTACTTCATCATTTCTAAGAACCGATAATTGTGCTCATAGCAACTTCACATTATAAACGCTACTTCTAAATATCTTTTTCTTCTTTTCTCACAATGTTTGCTCTTTCATTTTCCTTATTCAATTGAAAGATGAACTCATCAACCTCTAAAATAGGAGTCATTTTCTCACTTTGCAACTCCTCCTACACATCTCCCCAAGGAGTCAACTCCAGAATTGTCTTCTTAACTTCATTTCTCATATCTTCTGGTTCTAAAGAAGTTGACCCCTCTTCTTTTGCAACTAACTCATGTACTTCCTTGGCATCTACCTCTACTCTTTTAGGCTTCTCCAGTTTAGTTAAACTCTCTTGTTGTTATTCGGAAAGTATCTTAGCCATTTGCCCAACTTGAATCTCCGAGCTCTTGAGTTGCTGACTGGGTTTGAAGAATTGTCCTTGTCTCATTCATGAATTGAGCTTGAAATTGGCAAATTCATCTTGAGAATTAGCCAATTCATTCATGGCTTCTTCTAGATGAGATTTTTGAATTTGTGGAGGTTGACTTATCTCAGCTTGAGAAATTTCCATTTCAGCCCTTAAATTCAGCTTGAGATCTAGCCAACTCAGCCATGGCTTCTTCTAAACATGTATTGTGCTCTTGTGGAGGTTGGAGCGCATTTTAACTTGTTTCCCATGAGTAGTTAGGGTGATGTTGCCAACTTAAATTGTGTGTGTTAAAGTATGGGTTATCCCTAAATTGAACTTGCTCCATGGACACGTACGAGTTCCAGACTTGACTTCTCACCCTTTGATGTTGACTATAAGTTAGTTGTTGAGTCAAGAGAGCCAATTCAGTTGATAATTCCATGAAAGGATCCATTGTGAATTAATTCCTACAAAAAAAAAATGCAAAGTAAAATAAAACAAAACTAACTACATCCAAAGTAGTGTCAAGCTATTTTGAATCAATATTAATAGAAGCACCGATCCTGGACAACGACGCTAAAAACATGATAGGCATGAAACATGTATGAAATTATAAATTGCCCATGCATTGATGAGTGTCCAAAACACTCATTATATACTCGGTTTTTAGTATGGTTTTTTTAATCTCTTTTATACATAAATAAGTAGGGTTTTTGCTTCATTATTAATATTTAGTTTCTTTTTGTAGTTTAGGTCAAATTACGAATTTGGAGGCATTTTAGAGGCTAAAAGATGGAAGAATGAAGATCCTACTCCAACGTCGCGACGTCGTTGGGCTTGTTCGAGAGTCCAGCCCAATTTGGAATTTGGAAGCGATCTCTTTCAGGGGTTTATAAGCAATAATGGCCTAATTATGGGGGGTTTGCACTTTGGAGGTGTTCGACTCTAGAGAAAAGGGTGAGACAGTTGTGAAGGCAAACATCAACTCTACGAAGATCTTGTGATTCGAAGGAGGAAGACGAAGAAGAAGGATTCATTGATTTTCAGAACGAGAACTATTTCCTCTACGGTTTTTATGTTTTATCTAAGTTTAATGATGTTCCAGAATTTCATTATGATCTAAATTCATAAACTAGGGTTTTGGTTGTATTTTAGACATGAACCTTATATCTAATTGCTAGAATTCTTTCTTTTATTGTTTCATGGGGTTGAACCTCTATTTATTCATACTTAATTTTGTTTACATGTTGATATCTGGCCAATATTAATGTGGTGAGTCATTATCTACGAGATCTGAGAAGGGAGTAGAGAGCTAGATACAGGTGAATCAACCTAATTAGCTAGGTGATGCAGTAAATCACGCAATTAAGAGGCGTAGGTTCTAGACTCTAAAGCACCGCTTAGTGCTCGGGGTCAGCAAAGCACAAGTCCCATCATTAGTTGTAGGTTATTTGACCTCGAGAGAGGCTTGTAATTAAATTAGTCAAGAACCTCCTTGGAGAACTTTCTCATGAAACAATAGAATATGATTCTAGTTCAGATATAAATGGATTGCCTAATTACTCAAAAACCCTAGAACTTCATTATCTCGTGAGACCCTTAACTTGCGTAATCAAATTTCTAGTTTTACAATTAAGTGCTTTAATTTATATTCTGCTCAAATCATCACAATTGATCGTTTGAATATTAGAGAGGTAGGCGAATTTTGGTACTTAGCATCTCGTTTCTCCCCGTGGATTGATCTTTGTATGTTCAGTACATTTTATTACTTGGAAAGCGTATACTTGCGCGAATAGGCATTAATTGCATACCTTTTCACGTTATTTTAATACAAAACACAATTACACCTATTAATTTTTTGGCGATGTTGCTAGGGAGTTACAGTGTTTTATGCTAATATCGATACTAAGTACATCTCTAGTACTTCAAACATTTCTTTTAATTTTCTTGTTTACAATTTTAATTTTTTTTTAATTCTTGACATTTAGTTTTCTTCTTTGAATTTTCAGGTACCATTAAGTTGCATGCAAAGATTGAGAGCTAAAAATCTTATACCCTTAGATCTTGAAATCGAAGAGACTTTGAGAAGAATTCAGAGAGATAAGAGAGCAATTAGTCAATTGGAACATCAACCTATGGATAATATGGAAGATTTAAGAGAAGAAGAAGTTGGTTCTAGAATGGGAGATGGTGTGACACCAGATACTACATAGATGGACAATTTTCTAAGACCCATAAGAGATTATGCTCGTATGCCATCCACAACTCAACTTGTGATAAGGAGACCGGCTATACAGGCTAATAACTTCGAGCTCAAATCCATCACTCTCCAACTCCTACAAGGAGTGCAAATTACTGGACTTCCCCATGTGGACCCTAATGTTCACATCTTGAACTTCTTAGAAGTATGTGATATAATGAAGTACAATGGAGTGAGTGATGATACCATCTGTCTTCGGTTGTTCCCCTTCTCTTTGAAAGACAAGGCAAAGCATTGGCTTATCACGGACCCTCCAGATTTCATCACGTCTTGGGATGAGTTGGTTAATAAATTTCTGACTCAATTCTTCCTACCAGGTAAGGCAGCGAAGTTAAAGATAGACATTAACAATTTTTGTCGACTAAATGGTGAGTCGATTGTTCCCCTTCTCTTTGAAGGACCAGGCAAAGCATTGGCTTACCACAGAGCCTCAAGATTTCATCACGTCTTAGGATGAGTTGGTTAATAAATTTATGACTCAATTCTTCCCGCCAGGTAAGGCAGCGAGGTTAAAGATAGACATCAACAATTTTTTCCAACTAGATGGTGAGTCCTTTTATGAAGCTTGGGAGAGGTACAAACATCTTTTAAGGAAGTGCCCTAATCATAATCTACCTAAATGGATGCAAGTGCATCATTTTTATAATGGGTTGAGTATACCTACAAGAACTCTGATTAATGCTTCCTCGGGAGAAGCTATTCTGGGCAAGAATGAGGTAGAAGCGTAGCAGATTCTAGAGAACATAGCTCTGAATAATTGTCAATGTCCAACTGAGAGAGCAGTACCAAAGAAATTGGCTAGGGTGCATGATCTAGATGTAGTTACAAACTTGGCAGCCCAAATTTCTTCACTCTTTAAACAGTTATAGGCCGCTCAATTACAAAATTCTCAAGCATTAGCACGTATGGTCTAAGCTAGTCCTCCGTCATGTGATAGTTGCCATGGACCCCACCTTACTACAAAATGCCAGATGATGAACCCCATGGGGGAATTGAAAATTGAGCAAGTGCAATACTTAGCCAAATTCCCTCCCAATCAAAACTTCAACCCTTATGCTCAAAATTACAATCCAGGATGGAGGAGGAACCCTAACTTTACATGAAAGAACTCTAATACTGAAAATTATATGGAGCAAATGAAACCTTCTCCACCACCTCAGGAGAAGAAGTCCAGCTTAGACGTGAAACTGGATCAGCTAGCAGATATGCAGATAGAGATACGAAAATCTCAACTCCAGTTCAAAATGAGACGAGAACTTCCTTAACCAATCAAGGAGCTCAACTCAGGAATTTGGAGATGCAAATGGGTCAAATGGCTTCATTACTCAATGAGAGGTAACATGACAATTTGCCTAGTACCTCGGAAGTCGACCTAAGGAGAAAGGGTATAGAACACTGCGAGGCGATTTCCTTGAGAAGTTGAAGAGAGCTTGAGGGACCAAGAAAAGCCAAGGAAGAGGACATGGAGACAGGAAAATCCTCGAAGTCTAAGGCACTTTTGTATAACCCACTCTCAGATCTCACATAACTAATTTTTCCTCAAAGATTGTGGAGGTTATAAGGCAAAAAGCCCTCCAAAAATGAGGAAAGTAAGAAGGAGGATAATAAGGAAATACAAATGGAGATCCATTCCGTCTAAGTAACCCCTCTAGGCATCCCGTACCCTCAGAAGTTAAAAGAAGAGTAAGTTGGAGAAGCAATTTGTCAAGTTTCTCGATATCTTCAAGAAACTTCACATAAATATACCCTTCATGGATGCACTTGAGAACATGCTAAGTTACGTGAAGTTTATGAAAAAGATATTAGAAAATAAGAAGAAGTTTGGTGAATATGAGACCATTTGGCTTACCGAGGAATGTAGTGCAATCCTCCAAAAGAAGCTCCCATAAAAACTTCAAGATCTGGGTAGTTTTGCTGTACCATTCTATATTGGGAACTCATTATCAAGTAAAGCTCTTTATGACTTAGGGGAAAGTATCAATTTGATGCTGTTCTCAATGTTTAAAAGGATTAATTTGGGGGAAGCAAAATCGACTACAATCATGTTACAAATGGCTGACCGATCATACAAACATCCACGAGGCGTAATTGAAAATGTCTTGGTAAAAGTTGATAAGTTTATCTTTCCAATTGACTTTGTCATCTTAGACATGGAAGAAAATGATAAGGTCCCCATCATACTTGGTAGACCTTTCTTAGCTACCTGAAAAGCTCAAATTAATGTTCAAGAAGGTGAGCTTAAATTGAGAGTTCAAGGAGATGAGGTCATGCTCCATGTATTTCAAGCTATGAAGCATCCAGATGATGAAACAAATGACAACATCATTGAGTCTAGTCACAAGGAGAGCATGTAAAACCCGGAAAAAATTCAATTTTTCTGAAAAATGGTAAAACGGTAATTTCGGTTGCAAACCAAAAATTTTCTAGATCTCGGATGACGAAACGGACTTCACCGTTGAATTCGTCTCGCAAAATCTAGTTACCTCGTCGAATTTTGTTGGATTATGAGATAGTTGTAATTTTATGTTTTTCGAGGCATCGGGTGTCGGGTGACACTTAATGCATGGGACACATGGCACTAGGATGAATGGCTCATGTTGAGCCATTTGTCAAGTTGAGAAGGAAGGAAGGTGGAAGGTGGGGCCCTCAAATGGGATAGAGACAAAAAAAAAAGGAAAAGAAAAAAAAAAGAAGAAAATTAAAGAGAAATGAAAGTGGGAGCAAAAAGAGGAATTCAGATAAGAAAAGGAAAGAAAATAAAGAAAAAAAAAGGGGGAGGAGGAAAAACAAACAGAGGGCGTGAGAGAGAGAGATAGAGAAAATAAAAGGGGTTTCCATTTTCTCTCTAAGATCTACGGAAATCGGACCATAAGTTTTCGTCGGAGCAAAAGGCAAAGTTGGTCCACCCATTGAGAGCTACGTGTGGGTACCAAAATCTTGGAGTTTCTTCAAACTCCACGAGGTAGGGAATTTTCCTACTTAGGTTATTTCTAGCCTAAAGGTCATTTAATGGCTTGAGGTTTTCTTAGTGGCCGTGAGAGGTCGTAAATTTAAGTCCCAAATTTTTTGGATTGAGTGTAGGAATTTTTAGGAATTTTCTGGATCAAGCTGACAAGCCAAGTTGAATTTGCACTGCTTGACAGCCGGTTGAAATTTTGAGAGTATTTTCGACAAATCTAGATTTTCGGAATCGCTTTTCGCGCCGACCGAGTTGAGGTTTGGTTTTAATCCCGAGACTGATGTCTTCAGTTTTTTGGTGTGTTTTCGTATCACAAGAACAAGGATCTAACCATGAAGGGACCAAGAGGTGCCCTGTTTTATGTGGGTCTAAGATTTGGGTCATTTTATGTGTTATTGTTATAAAATGTTAAGTGTAAAAATCATGTTAATATGTGTTTGCATGATGTATTAACATGGAAATGGTGATAAATAGAAATTATATGTAGAAAATATAATTAGTCGAGATTTATAAATGTTTAATGTAGCTCTTATTGTGCATGTAACATGACATAACATGAAATGACATATTTGCATTTCATATGCACTCCACACATCGCTGAGCTCCGGTGTGGGTGCATGGTAATCGTTATTCACCCTTCAGAATGTGGTGAGCTCTAAACGGACTACGCTCCAAAATCGACTCACGGCCAGATAACACAATAATAAATAAAAATACCCAAATTATATGGTTTAGACATAAAACCATCGGTGAAAGCCTGTAAAAAAATGTTGCATATGCGTGCGGCGCCCCGTGGGCGAGAACCTTAAACTGTGGCCCACAAATCAACACACTGATTTGATAAATGAAAATCGAGGGTTGTCCAATGATTTAAGTCATTCTATGAAAACACCAATGATTGGCCCAGACTGCGTCAGGTACGCAGCCCCATCTCACGACGATGACGAAATGATTCCATATAGAATTACATTATTTATATGGAATATGGTTTTATGTTTTATGTACGCCATTTCATGTGCATTAGGTGGGGAGTAGCCATTGTAGAAGAAATTTTCTACTGGGCATTGCTCACCCCGTTGTGGGACCCACTTTTAGGTACAGGAGGTGTACAGGGAGATGGCGCTCCGACAAGGCCGTGATTGTGAAGAATGCCGACATGTGGCCATGACAATGCTTTTATAAAAAGTATTTTATGTAAAAAGAATTGTAATTAAATTCTTTTGGACTATTGTATAAATAATCGGGTATGTAAATATGGTAAGAGGGCCGTGATCTAATTTTTATGGACTGTAATTAAGCTCTTTTTCTTTTCATATTTTAGATTTAAAATGTTAAATGGTTGGTCCTTAAAGGATGTATATCGGGTAGATTTAAATGTGAATGAATGGGTCCCGTAAAGGGATGTATATTAGTGATACGTGGATGTATTGACCTCAGGTCAATACTACTAGCTGAGACCCGACGGGTTATGATTATATTGTTATACATAAAGGTATGTTGCAGAGCTCAACAAAGGAGACTCGCTCTCATTTTGTAAAAAATATGGATCCCGATAAATGGGACACAACAGTGTGGTATCGGGTCACCTGAAATCCACAGGAATTCCTCAGGTTGACGGGTTGTCAATGGGACCCCCGGATTTGGGGAGTCACAACATGGTATCAGAGCATAGGTATACAACTACCTAGGGCTTGAGGGACATGGGTTTAGGCCATGGCTATTGTGGTTAAATTGATACTAGCATCACAACTTGGTATCAGAGCTTCGATTAACAATTACCTAGGAGCTCAAGTGGGGGTATCCACTAGTGTTTTAGGATATTGGCTCGTCATAGCTGAGTATTGAGAGTTAGGTTTACAAATACCTAGGATTAGTGGGCATGGGTGTAGAACACGACATTGTGTGCATTGAATGTTTTTGTGTTCTAATATGTTCCACGGGAGATGTATTGCTTTTTTGTGTGCTAGTATGTGTGAATTTCGAGGATGAAATTCTGTTAAGAGGGGAAGAATGTAAAACCCGGGAAAAATTCAATTTTTCAAAAGGGCAAACGGTAATTTTTGTTGAAAATCGAAATTTTCTGGGGATCTCGGATGATGAAACGAACTTCACCGCTAATTACCTCGCTAAATCTAGTTACCTTGTCGACTCGTCGAATTCCAAGACAAATGCACTTCACGCTTCGGCGACGGTTGGCCGCGACACTTAACGTACCTGGACACATGGCACTAGGATGACTGGTCTATGTCAGAGCCATGTGTCAAGTTGAGGAGGTAGGAAGGTGTGGAAGGTGGGGCCTCAAAATGGGAAAGTGACACAAAAAAAAAAAAAAAAGGAAAAGAAAGAAAAAGAAAAAAAAAGGAAAATTAAAGAGAAATGAAAGCTGAGCAAAAGAGGAATCTCGATAAGAAAGGAAAGAGCAAGAAAGAAAAAAAGGGGAGGAGGAAAAACAAACAGAGGGCATGCGAGCGAGAGAGAGAGAGAGAGAGAGAGAGAGAGAGAGAGAGAGAGAGAGAGAGAGAGAGAGAGAGAGAGAGAGAGAGAGAGAGAGAGAGAGAAAATAAAAAGGGTTTCCATTTTCTCTTTAAGATCTAAGGAAACGGATCACAAAGCCATTGAGCAGTAAGGCAAAGTCTGGCCCACACATCGAGCTACACGTTAGGGAGATTAAAATCTTGAAGCTTTCTACAACCTACGAGATAGGGAATTTTCCTACTTAGGTTATTTCTAGCCTAAAAGGTCATTTAATGGCTTGAGATTTTCTTAGAAGTCGTGAGAGGTCATAAATTTTAGTCCCAAAATTTTTGGACCGAGTGTAGGAATTTTCGGGATTGTTTTTATATAGTCTGAGCTGAATTTTGGGACTGTTTTTGGACAGTCAGTCGAAATTTCGTAGACTGCTGACGCTTTGGACAGATTTTCTGCAAACTGCTAAGAAATCGACTAAAGCCGAGGTTTGGCTTTGATCTGGCTACCATTGCCTTTCGCTTTAGCAGGTGTTTTGGTAATATAATTCTATGGACGAACCGTGAAGGGACTAAGAGGTGCCTTGTTTTATGTGGGTCTCGAGATTCAAGCTATTTTGTGTGTTATCATTTGTAAAATATTAAATAACATGTCATTGTAGGTGAAAATCTGTTAATATATACTTACAGTGATGTATTAATATGGAAAATGGTGATAAATGGAAATTATATGTAGAAAATATAATTATCAGAGATTTATAAATGTTCTCTCATGTAGCCTTATCATGCATGTAACTTCGACATAGCATGAAATGACATATTTCAGATTTCATATGCACGGCCACATTATACGAGCCCGTGGGTGCATGGTACTGCGATATTCACCATTCTCAGAATGTGTGGTGATTTAAAATGGGACCACGCCCAAAATCGTGACTCACGGCTTGTATAAAAACAGCACAATATAATCACGTGTGTTTGGTCAGAGCGACGCGGGTAGACCCCCCCAACCTAGGGTGAAATACCTAAAATTTATATGGTTTAGACATAAAACCGTCGATGAAAGCTCGTAAAAAATGTTAAATAGGCGTGTGGCGTCCTATGGTGAGAACCCGAAAATCCTTCCATAAATGAATAACACACAAGATTTGATAAATGAAAATTGGAGGGTTGTCTGATATTTAAGTCATCAAGTGAAACACCAATGACTAGCTTTTCACTTGGCGCCAGAAAGAGGAAGTCTACGAACTCGGCTGTGGGTATGAGGAGTCTCATCTCATGCATTACGCTTAACATTCCATATAGAGATTACATTATTTATATGGAATATGGTTTTGATGTTATGTACGCCTAGATTTCATGCATTTAGGCGAGAGCAGCCACGTAGAGAATTTTTCTAATGTACTTCACTATTGC
Source organism: Tetrastigma voinierianum (assembly GCA_016808115.1). Taxonomy (NCBI): domain Eukaryota; kingdom Viridiplantae; phylum Streptophyta; class Magnoliopsida; order Vitales; family Vitaceae; genus Tetrastigma; species Tetrastigma voinierianum. Next base: position 564,991 of record JAEQBH010001526.1, read on the forward strand.
GGACCCCCTTTAGGTGCAGGGGGTGGCCAGGAGAGACGATGTTTGATATGCCAAGATTGTGAAGAAGGCCAACATGTTGCCTTGATAATACTTATAAAAGTATTTTATGCAAAAGAATTGTAATTAAATTCGACTATTGTATAAATAATCTAGTATGGGCCATGGCAAAGAGGGCCTGGATCGGACTCTTATGGATTGTACTAAGCGCTTTCTTTCATATTTTAGATTTAAAATGAATGAATGGGTCCCGGTAAAGGGATGTATATCGTAGATTTTAAAATGTGAATGAATGAGTCCCGGTGGATGTATATTGGGGATATGGACAGATGGACTGTAAATACTACTACTCGCTGAATTCCTGGATGAAATACGATTATATTATTATATAGGTTGTATGTCGGGTAGCTCGAACGTGCTGAGACTATGTCGATTTTGTAAAAATACTGATCCCGAGCAAATGGGACACACAAGATGGTATCGGTCATCCGAATCCATAGGAATTCCCGTGGGTCAGACGAGTCAACTGACCCTGATTGGGCGTCACAGAGCATCCATGGCAACTTGGTAAATTGCCATGAGGATTGGTTATTAAGTATCGATATAATCTAACTTAGACTCTATTTGGATGATTGAAAATCTTTTGAATAAAAACAATATTAAATAAGAGAAAAACCCTAAACTAAAACCTAAAACCTAGGGTTGTGACTTCACCTAGCTAATCCCAATGGATATGGTTTGAAAATAAACATAATGGTATTTAAATCCTAAATTGATGGAGGGTTCACCGAGGTATAAGTTGATCTCTCTCGAGAATCGACAAGCTAACCTTAAAACAGGCCATACTGCCTCTCAACCTCAAACCCTCAGAGTTAAGGTCATTAAGTTGAAGATCCCTATATCCAACATGTAAAACCTAAGGTATCTCTACTTATAAATTGAGTACATGATATTCTACCCATGTCCCCTTCAATTCTCATCTCTTGATGTCAAATCGAAAGCCAAAACAAGAAAATGGTGATCAAGCATTCACAAGTGATTAATGCAAAGCAGGATATTCAATGAAAGTAATATAAACATCATTAAATAGTAGGAATAAAATCAATCCATTGTTTTTAAAATCACTTATATCAAAACATTAGAATTGTATTAAAACATCTTGAGAAAACAAAAGGAAAAGAAAGAGAGAAAACTCGAGTTGTAGATGGGTTGCCGTTGTCTTCGCGATCTCTCGTTGAAGCTAGCCTCTAAGCATCGTCTCAAATCCTGGGACTCCTCCCTATGAGCCCTAAGGTGTCTCCACCACCGAAGAGCCCCTTTCTTCAGTCGTTTCCTGTTTTCCCCTCCTCTGTGTTAGATGATCCCCAGGTTAGATGATCAAAGAGTTCCTCCCGCTTCCTCGATCATTCCATTCGCAAGTTAAGGCTTCCTTTTTATTGAATGTGTGATGGGCTGCATAGATGGGCTTTGGAGACATCAAGGCATGAGATTTAGCATAAAGGCTTGAGATTGATGCCAAGCATGAGTTTTTGAATTCAAGGCTTGAGATTGACGCCTAGGCGTCATATTTGAAGTTGGATGATGCCTAAGCGTTAGTTTGGACCTGAGATGATGCCTAGGTGTCAGTTTGGACTTGGGATGACTCCTAGGCGTGCTAGAGGCCCTTCTCCAAGCTGCGCTCACGCACCTTTGATCCTTGTTTTGCCTTGCCTTGTTTCATTTTCTCCAAAATGAACAATTTGGGTACTCATTGTCATTCTTGATGCATACAACCTCATTTTTTTATGCCTTTCAGCTCATTCTCTGTCCTTAACCATGAAAATGCTTACTTGATCAAAGACAAAACAAACAAGACATCAGAACACTTATTCCTACAATAAAAACACTATAAAAACTAACCAAAATGTGGGGATAAAATGAGTATAAAGTATACTCATCACAACATGAAGATGCAATGAGAGAAACCTCCAAGGAGACAGCTTGAAGACTCAAAGTCGGTGCTAGCCGAGACTTGATCTTCCAAGAAGGGGCGGCTTGGAGAGATAGATATCTCCCAACCCTAGGCTAGACACTTTTTACACTTCCTTGGTGGCTAGGGTTTTTATTATGAGGTATTTATAACCCCTTGTTAGTGTAAAAGGGGGCTGGGCTACATATATGCATCCCATGCTTATAACGTGCACCCCATGTGCTCTAAGCCCATGTGTGCGCCCAAGAGCCTTCTCAAGGCCTCTTAATAGTTCTAAATCAAGTCCTCTTGCCCTCGGGATTACACTAATCCTAATCATGTCCTCTACCATAGCTTTTCCTCAGGTTGGATCAAATCCAATACCGTTTTATTCTTTCTACATATCTTCTAAGTGTGTAACCCATTAGTTCTCCGATTATGTTGGCCACTCAAATCAACCATTGATCTTGAGCAAGTCATGAGCAGTATCTAACAACACATCATGACCCCCAATTGACTGGAAGAGTCAAAGGTTTGATTGTGAACCTTTCCATATGCAATATATTGTGCAATGCTATCATTTCACTCCATATTATACTGACTTGGTTCAGACCATGGAGAATGCATCAACTTCCACTAGACTGGCTACACCACACCTAACTCAACTATGTTTTCTTGTTTCCGAGATCCATTACTCAAATAGCATGCAATTGAAGACTATCTTCATAACATATTCACTCTGTCCAGAGATTTCGAGTAATGATCTCTACAAGAGATCGAGGGTATACCCTCATTTTATCAAGAGTGGTGAATCCTTTATTTGCTACTCAATTACCTTCAAATACCTCAAACTATACCCAATCATCACCCTACGAGCAACCTCTTCAGAGGCAACAAGGATCGAAGTCAAAGTATAGAATCAGTACCTAAGATACCATGAGTACCTTAAGTTAAAGGATACTTGCACCATTGCTATGATGAGACTATCATTGATGATTGAATAGATAATCCATATGATTGTCTCATGACAAGTCTCCGGTGTATTTGATTTCTCTTAGAAAGCATCCACATGTCTTCTCTAATCATCACGATGATCATAATTTATGGGACTAACTACTTGATCAAATCAAGGAGTACAACATGTGCTAGTCTGTTCAGATCAATAATGTCCAATCTTACTAATCCTATGACTATGGATAGTTTAGATACTAACATAATTACACATAATAGGAATCTCACTATCATGATCACCATCATGATTTCCTTTATGCTATGTAATGTATCAAGGACTTCATTAATTTGATTCAAGATCGATATAAATTGATATATTAAATGAATATCAAAGAAATGAAGATGCATTTATTATAAATGAATATAAGTCGTATAATAAGTGCTAAAGGTGACTGCCTTTAGAGCACTTCTCTAACAATCTCCCATTTGATCTAAATCTAATTGCCTTTATATCTAATTCCATAGGCGAGTACCTGAGAGTCAAACTTCTTTTAAGGAAGAGGCTAGCGTTGGTATGATCAACAATATTGATTATATACCTTTCTATGATTACATCACGCCACTAATGATTTCTCTAACTGCTGTAATATCCGGAGTAATGCTTTAGACCCTTTACTTAGATCGTGGTTCCTTTGCTTGCACAATGGCTCAATTGTTATCACAATACAAAGATATTGGATCAACAATTCTAGATACCACTCTAAGTTTTGTGATGAACTTCCTTATCCAAACCCCTTCCTTAGTTACCTCAAAAGCCACATTGTACTCTGGTTCTGTTGTAAAATCTGTAGTTGTCTATTGTTTGGAACTTTTCCAATTGACCGCCCCACCATTAACGTGGATACATAACCTGATTGAGATTTGGAGTAATCTTTATCATATTGGAAGGTGGCATCATATACCTTACTTGAAGACCACTATCACCATCTCCATGTATAAAAAATACATCCTTGGTCCTTCTTAGGTACTTAAGGATATTCTTTACAGCCACCCAATGACCCTCACCGGGGTCCAACTGGTATATGATCGTGACACTTAGAGCATATGATACATAAGGTCTAGTACATATCATAGAATACATTATTTATTCTATAGCCAAAGCATAAGGAATCAAACTCATGTGTGTCCTCTCAACCCATGTCTGAGGAGATAAGGACATCAAGAGTGTAATACCATGCGTCATAGGAATGAACTTCTCTTGGATTGATCCATGCTAAACCTCTTTAGCATATTTTCTATGTTTGTAGACCGTGAAGACTAAGCAACCTTATAGATCTATCTCTATAGATCTTAATCCCCAAGATGTAGGTCGCTTCTCCAAGGTCTTTCATGGAGAAATTCTTGGATAACCAAAATTTGACAGATTGTAAAACCGAGACGTCATTTCCTATTAGTAGTATGTCTTCTACATACAACACAAGGAACACAACCGCACTCCCATTAACCTTTTTATACACACAAGCTTCATCCTAACTTTGTGAGAAACCAAACTCTTTGATTGACTCATAAAATCGAATGTTCCAACTCCTAGATGCTTGCTTCAATCCATAAATAGATTTTGAAGCTTGCATACTTCACTACCATCTTTGACATAAAGCCTTCCAATTGTGTCATATACACATCCTCATATGGGCTTCCATTATGGAAAGTCGTCTTCATGTCCATTTGCCATACCTCATAATAGAAATGACCAACAATGGCTAGAAGTATCCTTATGGATTGAAGCATAGGTACAAGACTAAAAGTCTCGTCATAGTTAACTCCTTGTCTTTGAAGATAGCCTTTAGCCACAAGCCTAGCTTTGTAGGTAACAACCTTACCTTCCATGTATGTCTTATTTTTGAAGACCCACTTGCCCCTTATGGGTGGGTAAACCAATGTCCATACTTGGCTTTCATACATGGAATCCATTTCTGATTTCATGGCTTTGTCAGATTTTGAATTGTTAAGATATTCATCATAGGTGGTAGGCTCATCATATCCTCTATGAGCAAAACGTCATTCAATTCACTGATGAGAAATCGATATCTCTATGGAACAGTACGTATCTACTAAACCTATGAAACGCTTGTGCTTCAAAAGGATCAACCGCTATTTCATCTCTAGGAATGTCAGCCTTAGGTTCAGGCAATTGATTTGCGTCTGCTCGAGCATCTTGAACCTCTTCAAGCTCAACTTTGCTCCCATTGTCTCTTAGAAGAAACTCTTTCTCTAAGAAAACAACATGCTTGGAAACACACAACTTTTTTTCCAAAGAGTTGTAGAACTGATATCCCATTGTTTCTTTAGCATATCCTACAAACATGCACTTGTTAGATTTAACTTCTAACTTGTCTAACCATATTTGCTTCACATAAGCTGGACAACCCCATACTTTCATTTGAGAAAGATAGGGTTTCTTGTTAGTCCATATCTCATATGGAGTAACATCAACTGACTTTGATGGGACTCTATTTAGGATATAAACAGTAGTATTGAGTGCATAACCCTAGAAGGACTTGGGAAGGTCTACCTTGCCCATCATAGACGTCACCATGTCTAACAAGGTTCGATTTATCCTTTCAACCACAACATTGTGTTGTGGCGTATAAGATGGAGTCCATTAGGATTGTATCCCATGATCTACAAGATAATCCAGAAACTCTTGGCTTAAGCATTCGTCACCTAGATCAGATTTAAGTGTTTTAATACTTCTCCCAAGTTGTTTCTCCATTTCAGTTATGAATTCTTTGAACTTTTCGAAGGCTTATGATTTGTACTTCATAAGATACAAGTACCCATACTGTGAAAAGTCATCAATAAAAGTAATGAAGTAGATGAAGCCACCTATGGCATGCGTGGACATCAAACCACATGCATATGTATGTATTAGGTCTAAAGGCCCATTGACACCTTCACCCTTTCTCTTAAAGGATAACTTAGTCATATTGCTTAATAAACAAGATTCCAATGTGTCATATAATTCATAACCAAATGACCCTAAGTTTCCACTCTTGTGTAGCTTAGCCATGTGTCTCTCATTTATATGGCCAAGGCAACAATGGCTTAAATATGAGGGTTTCAAATTATCTTGTTTTGATCATTTGTCGTCATAGACAGTTAGTATTGGATTAGACATATCTCATATGTATATACCATTGCATAGTGTATAATGAAAGCAAGTGCCTTTTGGGGGCAATCAATAGGTGTGAATCTTATTAGCATTTATAACGTGTTTTGCAAATATTTTTGTAACCTAAATTCTAAATTCACACTCGTATTCTTAAAGATTACTCTAATCCCTAAGTTGCTTATGTTTTGCAGGACTAGAAGGAAAATCAAGCAAAGTGATGGAAGAAATCAAGTGAAGAGGAAGTTGTTGAGCTACACCAAGTTGCTCGTCGTGGCAAAAAGTTTCGTCGCTATGAAGGAAAGGCTTCATCGCTGTTGACCGATTTTCTGTATAGACCAAATTTGCCAAATAATTAACACTGCTACCAAATACTAAATAAAGTCTTCGACAATGGCATCAAAAACTTGTTAATTAACCAAACAGTGCATACAAAGTTATGACTTTACCACAAAAGGACTATTATTCAATCCCCAAGAATCTATGCTGCCAAAAACTCGCTTTTCGACGCATTTTGATGAAACACATGGTTTCATTCTTGTGAATCGATTCATTAAAAATTGTGTTCGTCTAAATCACTCATGAATGCACAGTTAGCCAAGTAATAAAAGCGGATTTTTATTAAGTCCAGATATTGTTCCCACGAGGATTGATGATAAATCACAAGACTAACTATCCCAACTACTAAAGTTCCTTACTATTTGAATTCCAATATTAAGATGATTAGAGAACGAATAAAATAATACTAAAGTAATTTCACTAGTATACAATAAAAAAAAAAAAAAAAGAATGGAATTGAGAGTTCACTAAGTGAGACAACATTGGAAAATAGACCAATGAATGATTGTCAATTTCTGCATCATTTTGAATCATAGCTAGTTTCAAGGTCGGAAAGTCAATTTGTCAGCATGCATCAGGGTATAGTTCGTGATTTCTCCTTACCATACATTTCAATAATTAGAGATTCATGTTCATTTATGACTATGGATCTAATCAGTTACTTGTAAGATATAATCTCTTTCTAAGATTTAGGTATTTTTCCTTTTCTTTACTTCACACCCAAATCTTAGGACTAAAGAATTCTTGCCCCCATAGACAGGATATTGCAAGCCTTCTCCAATTTAGATGGCACCTCATCCTTCAATACTGATGAAATTCTCCATCTCCTTGATTAGATATTTGCTAACATGGGATCATAATCCTTTCATCAGAAAGAGGGGAAACCTCTGAGTGATTAAACTGATACTTCATCAAACTATCCTCAAACCATGAGTAAGTTAGTGATCTATCTGAGTAATCTTTAGAGTTCATTAGTTCCAAAGTATTAGTCTACCATACCCACAAAGAACTGCTCTATACCCTCAGGATTCTCCATCTCTGTGTCACGTAGAGGGCCTCATGGAAATCAAAGCAAGATACAATACTTTGTTTGGGTACACGCACAAGATTGAATAATTAAGCAAAGAATAATACCAATCAAATAAATTCAAGAATTCTAACTAAGGCGTTCTTCCACTTTGTGCAGAAAAATAACAATCATCATCGACCCATTCTCAGAGGGAGCTCAACCTTTCAATACTGGTTCACTCATATTAGTGACTAACTGATCAGGAATATTCACTGAAATTGTAAACGAACTGTACAATGAACTACAGTACTTCAACTCCATTTTATTCAAAACAAAGTAATGAAAGAGAAAATTTTAAAGAAATTCCAGCCACACATCGCTCATTACTCAACCTTAAAAATCAAAAGAAAACTAACTAAGAAACTACACTCAAACTAAATCTACTAAAAAGGAAATAAAAGATAAAAATAAAAGAAAAATAAAAGAATAATAAACAAAGAGTCTTCAACTACCCGTAAGGTCGACCGGGCGAAGCGCGCACAAACAGTCTCTGGGATGCTTTATTTATGCACTTTCCAATGTCATCGCATTTCAAACCGCATCGTGGATCCCCTAAATATTTTCGTCTAAATTGGTTTGCCTGCCACGACATAGAAAAATTATGTTGCGACAGCTTTTAGTCTTTATCATTTCTGGCTTTTCGTAGTATGCGCTTCGTCACGACTTGTTCTTTGAGTTTTTTTTTTTTTTATTATGTCGTGAAAGATTTTAACAATGTTCACATGCTTTGATGCAAAGAGGTTCGTTTCACGACAGTGGATGTCTTGTGTCGCAACATAAAAAATTTGTTCCACCAAATTTCATGCTTTTCGTTTTCAAATCGTCGCAACATAAATTTTTTTGTCATGACAAGCATTTTCACCTTCAAGATTTCTTATACTTCGTCAGGATACTTCTTCATTGTTTCTTCAACAACTTTGTCACGATAGAACTTCTTGTTACTGTAATCTCCTCGTCACATGCACTTTCTCTCGGTCCTTATCACCGGGTCGAGCCGTTTGTTGCGACATAGAAATCTTTATTGCAATGTGACTTGACTCAATCTCGCTTATCTTTTAATTTATGTCACACGACTTTCATTACTATTGCATTCTATCACTCTCAAGTAGCCTTTATTGTCGCGACAAAAAACTTCTTTGTCGCGACAAAGATTCTGCCTTCAATTCTTCATTATGTCACAACATGAATTTCTTTATCACCATTCCTCTTGTATTTCTCTTCAACAATCTCTGTCGCAATAGAGATTTCTTTGGCGCGATAGAGTTCACCTCAACTTCATGTTTTGTTTATCGCAATAGAAATAATCTTTGTCGCGACAAAGTCTTATTGCTCTTTGTTGTGAACTTTGAATGTTATGTCGCAACATAGTTTTCTTTTTCGCGACATAAATTCTTTCCCTCGAAATGGGTCCTATATTTTGAAAATTTTTTCGCAGAACATAAAAACACTATTTCTAGCCTTAACTCGTGTTTCTTATACCCTTCCATTTTCTGTCGCGATAGAGTTAGCTTTTATCGCAATAGATTTCATTTGTTAATCTTCAACCATTTATGTTGCGACAAAGTAAGGATTGTAGCGACAAAGTTCCACTGCCATTTCGCTGCCATCGTCGCGACAGAAAGTAAAGAGTGTCACATAGTCTTCTTCACACTCTTTCTTCGCAATGTCACGATAGAAATACTTTGTCAGCGTAATAAAGTTCTTCTTCCTCCTTGAATTCTATCCTGACCTTTGCTGCGACAAACTCCGGCCGGGTCGCGACATAGCCTTTCGTCTCTCAAATTCCGGGTCACTTACGTACAAAAACTATGTTGCAATAGAGAATCCTGCATTTGCCACTTTTTTCTTCTTTTCATATTGGAATCATCTATTTTTCAATGAAAACTTGCAAAACACAAATTTGGTGAATTTTCCATAATTTAGCATTAAAAATATATATCAATTGCTAAAAATATGTCAGAAAAATGGATTAAAAATAGATGAGTTTAGGACTCATCAAATTCCCCCAAACTTAAAGTTTTGCTTGTCTCTAAGCAAAGAAAAGAAAATTTATTTTACCCTCAATCTAGAATCAAGAAGATTTTCAATCAAGTACACTAAACAGCCAAATAATTCATATAGTGTAAACACTTTGATCATTCAACCCTGATTTGTGAGTGTGTGATGGTCATCTCTATTTTTCCTTGGTAGATTAGTTAATCTTCTGGGATATTACTCAATTAGCACACTTCTCCTTCATTCTTACAATCCCATATGCTTGTTTGTCATATCAATCTCCACTAATGTAAGCATATCACCACCTTCAAGATCAAATAGGTCTTTTAGGCTTGTAACGTGTGGCTTGTGTAATTGGGTAGATAATTGGACAATTTAGGCTCAGTTTTACCCAGACTTCATTGACAACTTAGTATTCCTGCCTTCATTATGTATCCTTGATTTTCCCGATTTCAAGTTTCTAACCTTCCTATCGTTTTGTGCCTATTTCGCATATTCTCCATCGTGTATCTTTTCTCTTTCATCAATTCACTTAGAATATATAACTTCGGTCTTTCCTTATCTTAGAAGCTTTTTCACTTTTCATCCCTCACCAAGGTTTATGGAATGGTGCAATGTTTCGCCTTTGCCACCTTTAAAGAACTTTGGGTCAGTAACTCTTGTACCTCGCCTGCATTGGGTACTAGGATGTTGAACACCCCTAAGAACTTAATTGTTCAAGGGAGGAAGGCTACAAGACCAAACTCATTCTTCCTTGATGTTTTTCTTTTCACAGCTTCTTTTTTTAATTCTCTTCATATCTTCTCATCTCAAAGAAAATTTTTTTCTCAATCCTTTTATCCTTCTATACAACTTAAAATAATATTCCCCCAAACTTGTCCTTTTCTGTCATTGATGTCTTTTGTCTAGTAATCTGGGAAAATAAGGGTTATTTACTGTAGGATTATGTTTAAGGAAGGAATTGGGCTTCTCATTTGCTGGTTGATGATGAGATTGGCTATTGGCTCAAATAAGGAACTAGTGTGTATGCCTATGCATATCATAAAGGTAGGCTTTGAAAGGCGCAAACTTCCGGCGATGGCCTATATCATTTCCCTCGTTAGTATTGCCTGTGGATTTCACCTCCTCGACTAATAATCTAACAAGTTCTAGGACATTTGGAGATTTAATCGTTATGGATCCCAAGATGTCTCTAACTCGAGCACAACTTGTTTTCGTAGATACTTTGGCTCATGTGCAAGGTTTATCGTGATTCTTAAATAATCGAATCATGCATAAAACAGAATCACAGGTCATATTGTTCCATCAATTTATTAAAACCTTTCTTATTCTTGAAGTTCCACACATTTATTAATATCCTTACAATTTTCCCTTTCAATTCATCTCATCCTACCTCAATGCATCTATCAAATTGTTTGTTGGTTTTTAGATATGTTTTTGTGTTATTTAACAGTTAGAATGTTCATTTAGATCAACAATTCAGTTCAGATAAATTTAACACGAAGAATAACTCAATTTCTTTACTCAACAATTCATCTCCTGCACATCACCCACACTTTATTTAGCAATTCAAACCAGTAAATTTGGGTTCTCATTTATTCAACTAAGCTATTTACCACAAGTCAACAATTTCAAATTATTAAACTCAAAGGAAAGAAAATTTTAACAAAACAAACAAGAATTGCAAAAATAAGAGTGAACACCAAGCTTTGCAAAGAATTTTTTTATTTTATTGAATTTTTGAAGAATGGGATATTAGGTACAGAGAGGGAAAAGAGGAAGGAAGAACAGGGTGAGCTATTTTCTTCTTCTTTCCTGCCTTTGGGAGGAAGGTAGATTCACTAGGTCTAACTTGTAACCAGCTGCAGAAGGTGAGAACTTAGGAATCTGGACTTATGGCTACCTTGATCTACTGCCTTCTCCACTTATGTTAAGTGCAGACCACTCCATGGATAGGGCCATTTGCTTGATCAATTCATTTTGTCTCTGCCCAATAAAGTTCAGGGTTCCCTCAAACTCACCCTAGGCAGAGTACATCTTAATTAGGTTGTTGTTGATCATATCCAAGCTTTCAGTCCAACACTTTTCCCTGTAGTTTAAGGTGCGCTCCATTTCCCTTATCCCTTTTCTTTATCAGAGTTCTCATTTCCTTTTGATGTTCTTTGTATAGATACCTAAAAGCATCTACCTTATGCAGCAAGTTCTTCTCCATGGCATCTTCCCTTTCCTTCATGATTTTTATTAGCTCACTATCTCTACAGAGTTGTTCTGAGATGAAGGCATCTTCTCTTGCTTTGAGTTCTTCGCCCCAAACTTCTTATTCTCTCGCCCGGACCTCCTTTCCACCCCTTCACTCTCCGCTTTAGTGGCTTCTTCCAGCCCGTCCCTTTAAGTTCGCATCCGTTGTTATCGATCTCTTAGTCGAGTCGATCCGGCAACCATTCGTCTCCTTTCTCGCATTTCGCCTCATTGTTTTCAACATTTCCATCAATGCAAAGATTGTTACTTCCTGGAGGCTCGAGCTTCAACATGCTCATGATGTGCTTCGTCCCACATCCTGAGAGAGCTAGAATCGCTTAAGCTTCTCCGCCTCGGCCTGAGCTGAGCTTCACCCGAGCCGCGGCACTGCGATTTTATGCCGCCTCTTCTTCTCTCCCCATGGTCCACCTTCTTTCCTAGCTCTCGTTCTTAGGCCCCTTGGTGATTCCTGACAGTGTCAAGGGTGAGGTCCTATGACAGTTTTCCTCTTCTTCCTAGTCTCCTTGTACACCACCCAAGATACGTAGCCTGAGATCGTTGCCGGGTGAACCCAACCCTCAGAGCTCTCCCTCTCTATAATAACCTCGAATTGAGTTTTCTATAATTTTACCAACACTAAATTTGTAGCCTTTCAGGATGACATACAACAACACTGCTTCCTTCTCCGATCGCACACGTGTGTTACGTGTAATGACCGAACAAAAAATAAAAAGCACACCTTTGTCGGGTTCACCAATGTCTTCAAATACACTCGCGGTGGGTTTTTTCCTGGCATTCCACTTCTCACATTAGTCACAAGTCTACAATCTTCTGTAGGAAGTCAGGTTCCCTACTCGCTTAACTAATCTAAATCTTCCTTCCCTAAGATCAGATGTTTTTCTGCCCCATCTCTCTCCACAAAGACCATTTCCCTCTAATGTACACTCGCCTTTATCCTTCATTCCCACCATATACTGGGCATAGAACTCCTTCAAATTAGTATTTACTAACCTCTGTGGAGTCTTGTTCTCATGTAAAAGGTGTCATCCTCGCTTCTCAATAATCTCTGAAATGGAGAAATCCACTCATAAAGCCTCTCTCCCGTGATGAAGTCTTTGTGTTCTAATTTATCCTTCCAAAAATATACGCCATATCGTAAATCCAATCGCCGCTTCCAACGCTTCTCTACTCTCGCTTCTTCATCTCCTATCTTCCTCTTTCGTGATTCTTCCACTGGCTGCTTAGGTTCTGCGCTTACGTCAGCCCTTTCTTCACCTTGCCATGTTTATGTGAAACCCCGAAAAATCCAAATTTTCGAAAAAGGGTAAAATGGTAGATTTGGTCAAAATCCGGAATTTTTTTCAGATCTCGGATGATGAAACAGACTTCACCGTTGGAATCGTCTCGTGAAATCTAGCTACCACGCCGACTTTGCGTAATCTGGCGACAGCCTAATTTCATGTTCTTCTCGAGGTACCAGGACGCGTGAGACGGGCGTGGTTGAAGTGTCACATTCAGCCACGGTCAAGATGTGAGCAAGTCAACAATGAGCCTATATCGGCTATAGTGACATGTGACATCATGTTATTGAGGAAAACCCGCGTATGATAAGAGGATAAGGGAAACCCTAAGAGCCAATGAGAATTAGACATGTGGCAAGTGAGAGGACATCTCACTTGACTTATATCTTCTCCCAACCGGTTGGGAGAGAGGGGAAGGAGAGAGAGAAAGGAAAACCAAATTTGAGAGGAAGAGTTAGAGAGAGAGAGAGAGAGAGAGAGAGAGAGAGAGAGAGAGAGGCTCTACCTTCTATCTAGATTTTCCAACAACCCACCATCTGCTTCCAAACAAAGCAAGGGGGGAAGAGTTCATCCTCACGACATGGGGTCATAGAGACCAAGCTCGTATTCGACAAAATCTCGAGAGGTAGGGTTTTCTCCTACTGGAGCGACCTTGCCTAAGGGCCATTCAAACGGCATGGGTCAGGTGAGGCCACGAGGCCGTGTGAATCGTCCCAAGACTTTTGGGGACAAGTGTGCTGTGAGATTTCGAGATCAAGTTAATAGTCCTGAATTGATTTTTGAAACTAAGTAATCGTCTCTGTGTGCCATTCTTATAAAGTTAGGTTAAAATGAATAATGGTGTTGGTTGTCTTGCCCTAAGGGGAATGTTGGTTGTAATTTGAATCATGGGAGGCTGCCATATTGTGGTAGTAAACATTAACCAGACTTTAGAACTGGTTTTTGGGTAGGAAATAAAGGGAATTTAGTAGTGAGTCCTTCATATAAATTGTAGCCACATTAGTTAACTTGATGTTAGGATTTTGAATTTTCTCAAATCAGACCTCTGTAGCTCAAGTTATGGTTCGTTTACCCTGAACAGTCTAGTGGGAGGGCTGCCTTGATGGGTTCACCCCGGATGGTTCCGCCCGACTAGGGTCATACGTGACCTCCAACTTCGGAAGGTCATAACTTCTTTGTCCTAACTCTGATTTGGGTGTTCTTAGACTCTATGAAAAGATCATTGAGTTAAGATTCTATCCATATGCCTATGGAGGGCATTGGGTACCGGATCTAGCCGTGAAGGGGCAATCGAGTAGGTCGTATAGGCTGGCAGGGTAGGGCTGCCTATTCATGTGTGACCTCTAACTTCGGAAGGTCATAAATTCTTGTCCAAACTCCATTTCAGGTGTTCTTAGACTCTATGGAAAGATCATTGAGTCAGGATTGTATCCATATGCATGTAGAAGGCATTGGGTACCGAATCTATCCAAAAAGGGGCAATTGGGCAAGCCCGTAGACTGGCTCAAGTAGTGGTCAGCCATTCATGTGTGACCTCTAACTCGTATGTCATAACTTCTTCGTCCAACTCGCCAAGTGTTCAGACTCTATGGAAATAAAATCAGCTAGGATTCCATCCATGCCTCGGAGGCATCAAAATCGGAGCTGGTCGAAAGGAGCACCTGCAGGTCAAGCCGGTCGTGGTCGCTTATTCATGACCTCAAACTCTAAGGTCATAACCTTTCGCCTCGAACTCTATTTTGGACGTTCTTAGACTCTATGGAAAGACCATTGAGTCAGAATTCAAGAAATATGACTGTGGAGGGCATTGGGTACCGGAGCTGGCTGAAAAGGGGCACCCAAAGGCCTGGGTAGGGCCGGTCGTACGCTTATTCATGCAGGACCTCCAACTTCGGAAGGTCATAACTTCTTCGTTTGAACTCCGATTTTGATGTTCTTGGACTCTATGGAAATCCCATTGAGTCAATATTGCAGCCATGTTCCTGTGGAGGACATTGGGCAATTGAGCCGATTATTTCTGGCCAATTAGGTTGTGTTTGAATAACATGCGAGTTGTTGGTGTGATTCTTTGGGTAGTTCCAAGATGGACTGTCGGATGGTTTATTAGCCCATGTGAACTAATTTTGGGTGTTATTTCCATGAATGAATAACATGATGTTTGTGTATGATTTTTGTTAATATATGCATGCGTGATATATTAACATGATTTATGGTGAATAGAGATATTTATATAGATTTGGGTAAATTTAGAGAGGTACGAGTGCATGACATGAAAACATGGTTGTCAAATGAATTTTATGGAAGATTTTCTGAAGAATTGCCTTGAGAGTTGTCAAACAAATTATACCTGGAGGATGACCCATGACTGCTTTGAGAGTTATCCAAAGAATTCAATTCTGAGGGTTGTCCAACAGAATTTTATCTTAAAATAGTATTATGTTTTCAAGAACAAAACCTTTTGTTTTTAAATGTTGTTTCTCACTCAGGCTTAGGCATGCGTGAGGGAGTCAATGAGGACTTGAGCCATGGGATTGGACATATAGACATTCGAGTAGGAATCATGAATTCACTCGAATGTGTGTGTTTGCCATTGCATGAGCACTTAGGTGGGGAGTAATCCATGTAGGAAAATATCACTACTGGGGATTGCTCACCTTGTCGTGGGATTCCCTTTCAGGTACAGGGAGTATTCAAGAAGACGACACTCACTAGATGCCGCTTTTTAGAAGAAAGCCGACATGTGGCTTTGTTTATATATTTTGTAAAACATATATGAAACATTATGATCGATGCATGTTGTATAAGAGTGTAATTGATTCTTGAAACTATTGTAACATAGTTGGTTATATTTTGGTGAGTATTGGATGTATGGGCCCGATGTGGCCATTTTTACTCATGTATGGGTCTCATGATATGAGACACACAGGTTTCCGCAGGTTGACTGTGGTCAACGGGACCCCCGATTCGGCGCTACAATTGGTATCGCAGCCTGTGCATACGACTACCTAGGGCTCGAGGGACATGCCAGCCATGGTCATTAAGGTGTGTCTGATATGAGCATCACAAACATGTCAAGGTTTGTAGTGATTACCTAGGCAAATACGCAGATAGGATTAGAACATCGCATACTATGTTTTTATGGGTGTCTTCGTGTATAAATATGACGTGTTGCATGTTGTGCATTTATGCGTGATTGAGTATGTATGGAAAACAAGGAACACTAGGGTTGAAAAACATAACCTTAGGGGTTAGGAAAACAATTATGAACATGAAAAATTTCGGAAATTGAATTGAAATTGGATTAGTGGTTAGTGATTGGCACCACTAGGGAAAAAGGGATGAACTGGTTAGTTCAAAATGACTAAGCCTATTAGTGGTTGGCATGTGCACTACTAGTTAGACTGAGATAGAAATTTAATAAATTTGTTGCCATTTGACATGTGTAGATGGCGAGCTGAGGACGAGGACGTAGAGGACGTCCACGAGGTGCTATCCAAGCACCACCCATATTCGACCAGCAGCTCACGAGGCCGTAGGGATTATGGCCGCTACCACAGATAGGCTGAAGGCAACAGTAGCCAAGAGGTTCGAGTAAACCTCCAAGTTCGTGTGGCACATCATCCTTTGATATCTCATAGGGAGTGAGATCCATGGTGGCGCACCAATGTCTCGCATGCATCGAGAAGGTGTCAGGCCACGGATATCAATCTCCGATGACATTAAGATCAAAGAATGGTGGTTTCAATTGTGGTGGCGAGAGTCCTATGTAGCGGACTAGGTTAAGACCTTTAGAGACTTAGAGGCAATGACTTGGGCAGAGTTCCATGAGCTCTTCACGGGCAAGTATTTTCACCACTGCTAGATACGCCAAGCGCTCGCAGCCTTGGGGAAATACAGGAGCCAATGACCGTGATGTAGTATACAGTCAAAGTTCATCGAGTCGTCGCTTTGTCGACGACAGTGTGGCGATAGCCAAAGTCGAGATTCGAGAGTAAATGATTGTCCATTCTGGGTAGATCAGAAAGACCTCCCATAGAACATGGATTCCATGGTCGGGATGACCTCGACCATAGGAGAGGGAGACGGAGGACGACCTGAGCACTCCTGGATGCAAGTGCTGCTTAAGAAGATGAGGAGAGCTCACTTCTTCTGGGGCTGGGGAAGAAGCAGGGCTTCTAGTTCACGCGGGGGTTCCAAAGCCACGACCATCCCAACCAGTGGACAAAGCAGGCTGCGCCAGGGCAAGGTGATAGACGGTATGTGTCCATCAGCGCAGCCCTGACATACGAGGAGGGATCGCCCGCAGACAAGGATCCCGGTGGTTTGTGACGTATGGGCCCCAATCATGTGTGGGACATGAGAGGATACAGTTTTTTCCTCCACACCCTATGGGCCTGGAAAATGAGACGTTCCGTGGAGTCGTATCGTACCTCCCATTACACAGCAGCTGAGGGACCAAATTGATACGAGGCAGGACTCGGCCCACAGCAAAGACACTGTGCATGTAGCACAAGACACTATCACGCCCACCGGGCCGAGTTGCTAGCAACCACCACCACACAGTGGTGATGCCACATTCCTACTTCATGGGCAAGAGCGTTATTTGACCTAAGTGCACGCTTTCATTCATCACGACGGCCATAGCGAGTCGCGCTCTGAGTGCCGACCTCGAGGAGCCCATGTGTGTGAGTTCTCCCCTAGGGACTAGGGCGAGCATATATATGATATGTCGGGATTGCGAGCTAGAGATCTCTGGGATTCTGCTCACTGCGGGACTCTTGAGGGCCGTGGATATAAGTCACTGCTCGACGCCATCCTCGGGATGGATCAGCTGGACGTGATATCACACTGCCAATGATTGCGGAGCGAGGAGGGAGCACGCTTGCCATTAATCGATGGTACTGTGTTATGTCTCAAGGGGATAAGCACGATGCTTTGCCCCCGCCGCGGTACACCTGCATGGCACGTATAGTTGGTGGGTTAGCTGACTAGCCTTACCCTGGAGGACGAGGCCTGATCGACTGGATTCGCTCGTGCAAAGGTGCGAGTAATGGCGATGCTTCCAAACGAAGCACGGATTACCTCCACAAAGGGATATAGACTTTTATATTGAGTTACACCTTAGCACGTCGCCCATCTCTATGACTCCGCATAGGATGGTGCCAGTTGAATTGCAGGAACTCAAAGTCCAGATATAGGAGTTATTGGACAAGGGATTCATTAGACCGAGCACTTCATCATGGGGTGCTCCGGTTCTGTTTGCGAAGAAGAAGGACAAGACCCTTCGACTATGCATTGATTATCGACAGTTGAACAGGGTTATGATCAAGAATCGGTACCCATTGTCGAGGATTGATGACTTGTTTGATCGCTTGAGAGGAGCTGCCGAGTCTACCTAAGATAATTCCTTCACGTTACCATTATCTCGAGGGTTAGTGGAGACAGATATCCCCAAGACAACATTTCACGACGCTACGGGCACTTCAGTTTACAAAGGATGCCTTAGATTAACGAATGAGCCAGCAGATTCACGGATCTCATGCATAGTGTTCCCGTTAGTATAGTGCTCTAGGCCTATCAGATGGACATGGTATTTGACTATTTATGAGAATTTATTATTATGGATGATTTTCACTATTATATGAGTACGTCCTCGAATATTATTAATTATTCAAATGTCCTAATCTGGGTTATTACAGGAATAATAATGAAGTTCAAGATTAGTATAAGTTTGATTGATATTCATGGGATGAATATGTGTATGAGATAAAATCAAATTTATATCTATTTGCTGAGAAAAAATATCGATTAAATTCGCCTCGGTATTGTCATGGATCAAAGTCATAAGTTAATCTCTAATAGTTGTGTCATTAAACTTTTCAATTCGAGATCGCATAGTTCTCAAAGTATAAGGGAATATTGTGTTTTGACATAATCAAATGTTGTCTTTAATCTGATGACTATAAAGGTTATAATTTGAACACAATAAGAATTATGTAGTGAGATATGAGCGATTAAGATGGAATTTGTCCCTCTATTATAAGAGATATCTCTAGGTCCCTCGACAATCAGATCGAGAAATGTATGACTGGTACTAAATGAACATGGAGATCAATGTCATTTGTTTAGTTAGTCTAATTGGGTTTCGAGTAATCAAAGATAGAACGATATAAGGTTGACTTTGTCCATGCCTTATATTCTATCAAGATATCATGAGACAAAAGGATTGGTGTCATTAGCTATGGCTATGTTGTCTCTGGATCATGAGCTTTCTTATTTAATCCTGGGTAATGTCTTGCAGAGGCCACTCTATGACTTGTATGAACAAATGTGATTTAGGCCTACCGCCAATGTTAATTGAACTCATAGGTCGCCACAAGAATTTAATAATAACAGCTTATGGTTTTTCACTCTCTCAGAGTAATTTAAAACGATGAGATTATTTTAAATTACAAATAACAATTAGTTGTTATTTAAATTCGAATTTCTAATTTGAGAAAGTTTAAATTGATTTAAATTATAACAAATAATTAATTTGTTATATTTTCTTACTGATAAGGAAATAATCTCAGAAGGGGCTTTTTTTTTTTAAAAGAGTTTTAAATATAATAATATAAATTCGTTTCCTTATCTAATAAGGATTTGAATTTAAATTATTATTATTTAAAAGAGTTTTAAATATATATTAATATAATATAAATTCGTTTTCTTATCTGATAAGGATTTGAATTTAAATTGTTATTATTTAAAAGAGTTTTAAATATATAATAATATAAATAAATTCGTTTCCTTATCTCGATAAGAATTTGAAATTTAAATCTTGTTATTATTTAAAAGAGTTTTAAATATATAATAATATAAATTCGTTTCCTTATCTGATAAGGATTTGAATTTAAATTGTTATTATTTAAAAGAGTTTTAAATATATATTAATATAAATAAATTTGTTTCCTTATCCGATAAGGATTTGAATTTAAATTGTTATTTAAAAGAGCTTTTAAATATATAATAATATAAATTCAAGCTCCTTATCTCGATAAGGATTTGAATTTAAATTGTTATTATTTAAAGAGTTTTAATAATAATAAAAAAATTCGTTTTTGATTTAAAACCCTAGCAGACTTATATAAATATATATATGTGAGACATATATATTTTTGTAGTAGTCGTCTTTTACTCGAAGAACAACCAAAATAGAGAGACCCTAATTTCGTTTTGAGAAGATGAACCCGGAATCCAAGATTCAACAAGATCGTTTCATTATTTGTTCAGCGGATAATTGCAGGGTGGTCGCTTCGTGAAAGACAAAGATCTTGAAGATCCGAATAAACTAAGACGCAGACTTTGAAGGCTTGAATGAATCGACGACAAGAGGTAAGTTTCATACCCTTCCTTCGGTTTTTTATGAAACGTATGTGATCTTTGGTGGGTTAAGGGATAAAATTATAAATCTACAGATTTATGTTCCAACTGATTGATATTCCTCGCCCAGAATCTAAATGGGGCCTAACCTTATCTAGATCAATTTGTCGTAGTCTTTGTGGATGACATTTGATCTACTCCCACCCGAGAGTGGAGCATGAGGATCATTTTGGGATCGTTTCTACGCCTAACGAGACCATCACCAGACACCAAGCTCGCAGCGCGAAGCTGCCATCGAGGTGAGATTTTTAGGGCACATAGTGTCAACTTCAGGAGTGTCAGTAGACCATGAGAAGGTTGAGGCTGTGATGAGTTGGGAAAGCCCGAAATCAATCTTCGAGATACGCAGTTTCTTGGGATTGACTGGATACTACAAGAGGTTTATTGAGGACTTCTCCCGACTAGCAGCACCTATGACAAAATTGACCCGGAAGGAGGTCAGGTTTGAGTGGAATGACCGGTGCGAGAAGGCATTCTAGGAGTTAAAGAGGAGGCTCTCTTCAACTCCTATTTTGATAGTCTAAGAGAGAGGACAAGGGTACATAAGGTATCAGATGCCTCAAAGGCCTGACCGGGATGCGCTTGATGCGCCCGGGCAGAGTCAGAGCTTATGTCCCAATACCAAGAATCATGAGTAGAATTACCCTACACACGACATGGAGTTGGCAGCCGTAGTCTTCACCTTGAAGATTTGGCGCCACTATTTGTATGGTGAGCAGTTTGAGGTGTACTCAGACCACAAAAGTCTGAAGTATATCTTTACCCAACGAGACCTCAATATGAGGCAACGCAGATGGATGGAGTTCCTAGAGGATTATGACTTCACTTTGCATTACCATCCAGGTAAGGCAAATGTGGTGGCTAATGCACTCGCAATAAAAGTCACGAGGAGCACCGGGCTAGTATAACTTCTCCCTGGAGCTGCGTATGCTCGAATGGGGCAGTTCAGCTACAATACAATCAGCGTGCTCGGGCACGTTGAGGAGTTTGGTAGCTACACCATCTCTATCGGAAAGGGTGAGTGATTGAGTCCCGGTGATGACGTTAAATAGTGTCCATCAAAAATTCGTATAGTCGCGTACAGTGACAAGGGTCGGACCATCCACGCATGGTAGTCTTCGTGATAGAGGACTCGCAGCGGGTTCCCCAAATGGACGTATCCGAGAGAGAAGATCCTTGAGGAGTCCCGCTATTCCCCGATTCAGAGTACATCCAGGTGGCATGAAGATGTACCGATCTCGCCAGCCTCATCGGAGCGAGATGAAGAGACACGCTAGAGACTTTGTTCGACTGCATCTCACGCGGTCACCGTGCAAAGGCCGAGCATCGTGGCCGTAAGTGACTACCTGTACCCATCGAGGTGGCCGAGCTGGCGGGGAGCACATCAAGATGGACTTTGTGATCCACTTGCCACGGACGCCGCGGAGGCATGACGCGGTGTGGGTGATAATGGACCGACTCATGAAGTCGGCACATTTCCTAGCCATGCGAATGACCTTCAAGACTGAGGACTTTTCCGGCCAGATATCCGGTGAGATTGTTCACACATGGAGTGCCAATATCTATAGTGTCGGATAGAGACCCGAGAGCAGAGCGCTAAGCAGCTTCCAAAGGCTACGGACATAATGGCCGACCACGAAGATAAATTCCTTCCACCCACGCATTGCATGGTCACCGTAGAGGACCATATGTGTGTTAGGAGGACATGCCGCGGCATGGGTCCCGGATCATAAGGGTAGCTGGAAGAGCACTTCCTTAGTGGAATTCCGCTTACAACAACGCTACGAGTATATTGCATGGCACCCTATGAGGCATTATATGGGAAGCCATGTAGATCACCGATATGTTGGACCGAGGTGGGAGAGAGCTCCATCACTGGTCCTGATCTGATTAGGGACACCTCTAAGAAGGTGAGCTTGATACGACAACGTCTCTCACCCGCCGTAGCCGACAGAGTTATACGACATACGCGGCCGACCCTCGAGCCTGAGGCTGGCGATCACGCCTTCAAGGTGTGATGCCTCTAAGAGAGGAGTGGCTGTCTCTGGGCATGTAGGGAAGTTGTCGCCAAGGTTTATTGGGCCCTTCAAGATACTCGAGAGGGTGGGCATAGTGGCGTACCATTTGGCCTTATCGCCTAGCATGTCAAGTGTCCATGAGGTATTCCACGTCTCCATGCTCCGGAGGTATACTTCAGATCCAGCTCATGTAGTGGATTGGGGAGAGATTGAGGTTGACATAGATGGGACCTTCAAGGAGGGACTAGTGTGCATCATGGATAGTCGGATCAGGTTTTGCGACGCAAGACCGTGAGGTTAGTGAAGGTACTGTGGCAACACCGTGGAGTGGAGGAGGCAACATGGGAGCGCGAGGACACGATGCAGGCCACCTATCCCTTCTTATTTAGGGATGAAGGTACGCAGTTTAGTCGTTTAGCAAATTAAATGACTAGTTGCATGCATGACATAGTGCACATTGCATATGCATGTGAGATGACGTAATCGTGTGAAATTTCGGGACAAAATTCTTTTAAGGGGGGGAGAATGTGAAACCCTGGAAAATCCGAATTTTCGAAAAAGGGTAAAATGGTAGATTTTGTCAAAATCCGGAATTTTTTTTAGATCTCGGATGAAGAAACAGACTTCATCGTTGGAATCGTCTTGCGAAATCTGACTACCACGTCGAATTTGGTCGAATTCCAAGACAAGTCGAAATTTCACGTTCTTCGAGGCACCGAGAGACCCGTGGCCACGTGGCGGTGTGTCGAGTGGCTCACATTGAGTCATGTGTCAAGCCGTGAACAGCCAAACAATGAACCTGCAGATGGGCTATAGGTGACATGTGACATCATGTCATTGGAGGAAATCTATGTAGATGGATAAGAGGATAAGTGGGAAACTTAAGAGCCAAATAAGAATTGGACATGTGGCAAGTGAGAGGACATCTCACTTGACTTCTATCTTCTCCCAACCGGTTGGGAGAGAGGGGATGGAGAGAGAGAAAGGCAAACCAAATTTGAGAGGAAGAGTTAGAGAGAGAGAGAGAGAAAGAGAGGCTCTACCTTCTATCTAGATTTTCTGACGATCGGACCACTCCGCTTCCTACACAAGGGGGAAGAGGTTCATCCTCATGACAAGGGGCTTCGTGACAGACCTGAGTTAGGGAGTTTCAAACTCGAGAGGTAAGGGCTTTCCCACTTGGTTTAATTCCCTTGTCTAAGGGTCATTCAAATGGCATGGTCAGGTGAGGCCATGAGTGGCCGTAGGAACCGCTCCCAAGACTTTCGGACAAGCAGGGCCGGAGATTCCGAGACTGCTTGACAGTCCGAACCTGATTTTTGGACTAAGTAATGTCCTCAGGTGCCATTTATGTGTTGGGATTAAAATGAATAATGGTGTTGCTGTCTCGTTTCTAAAGGGAATGTTATTGAAGTTCGCCAAAGGGAGGCTGCCATATTGTGGTAGTACAAATTAAACGGACTTTAGAACTGGTTTTTGGGTAGGACATAAAGGGAATTTAGTAGTGAGTCCTTCAGATAAATTGTAGCCACATCAGTGAACTTGATGTTAGGCTTTTGAATTTCTTAAATCGGACCTATGTAGCCCAAGTTATGGGCCAATGATTCGAATGTTTAGTGGAAGGGTCACTACTGGTTCACCCCGATGAGTCCACCCCGATGGGTTCACCTGCATGGCTCTGACCCCGGATGGTTCACCACTCTGATGGTTCCGCCAAAGTTAGTCAAGTGCATGACCAACTTCTAAGTATCATAACTTCTTCGGGTCCGAACTTTGATTCTGTGTCTTTGACCTAAGTGGAAAGCCTACTGAGCTGAAGTTCCATCCGTATGCCCAGCGGAGGGCAACAATAAGTATTGAGCTGGCTCTAAAGGGGCAATCGGGCAGGTCAGTAGGCTGGCCGTAGGGCTTACATTCATGACCTCCAACTTCTGGAAGGTCAATACTGGCCCGTGACCGCTTTTCGAGTGTTATTGGGACTCTATGGAAAGCACATCAGTCAAAATTCCATCCATATTCTGTGAGGCATCGGGGTATCGGAGCTAGCCGCCCGAAAAGGCACCGGAAGGCTCGGGTAGGGTCGGCCTCAGCAGGGTCGTTATTCATGTGGGTAGGACTCAACTTTGAAGGTCATAACTTTCGTCCGAACCCGCTGGGTGCTTTAATTTCATGGAAAAGAAATTGAGTCATGATTCTATCCATATGCCTGTGGAGGCATTGTACTCGGAACCGCCAAAAAAAGGCACCGGGGCAGGTCGGGTAGGCCGTCTGCATGGTCATTTATTTATGTACGACTTCCAACTGAGTGTCACTTCTTCGCCGAACTCCATTTCTCGAAAGTGTTCTCGAGTCTATGGAAATCCGCCAGTCAAGATTCCATTATGTTCCATGGAGGACATCGTCAATCGGGCCGATTAGGCTGTGGTGTAATGGGCCACGCAATATTGGTAGGATTCTTCAAGCACCTGGGGATGACCACGATGGTTTATTAAAGACATGTGAGCTAATTTTGGGTGTTATTGCCATGAAGGAATAACATGATGTTTGTGTATGGTTTTTGTTAATATATGCATGCATGATATATTAACATGATTTATGGTGAAATGACATATTGCATTTCATATGCACCGGGAAACTTCAGATGAGGTATGAGTGCATGACATGAAACATGGTTGTCAAAATGAATTTTATAGGAAGATTTTTCAAGAATCGCTTTGGAGAAGTCATTCAACAGCCATCTTAGAGGGATACCATGACCTGCTTTAGAGTTATCCAAAGAATTCACCTCGAGGGGTTGTCCAATAGAATTTTATCCTAAAATTGGGAATTATTATGTTTTCAAGAACAAAACCTTTGTTTTGAAAAATAAAGGTTTCCTGCCACTCGCTTAGGCATGCGTGTGAGGAGTCTCCAGGAGGACTCGAGCCATGGATCGTATGTACATTCGAGTAGGAATCATGAATTCACTTGAATGTGTGTGTTTGCCATTGCATGAGCACTTAGGTGGGGAGTAACCCAATATAGGAAAATATCACTACTGGGCATTGCTCACCCCGTCGTGGATCCCCCTTTCAGGTACAGGAAGTATTCAGCATTTACACTCATTAGAGGCCACTTTGAGAAGAAAGTTTCACTTGTGGCTTTTTTTTATATATTTTGTAAAACATGAAGGAAACATTATGATCGATGCATGCTGTATAAGAGTGTAATTGATTCTGAAATATTGTAACATAGTTGGTTATATTTTTGCGAAGATTGATGTAATGGTCTGATGTGGCCATTTTTACTCATGTATGGATCTCATGATATGAGACACACAGGTTTCCGCATGTTGACGGTGGTCAACGGGACCCTTGGGTTTTGGGGCGTCATAGTTTCTACTTAAGTGACTTGAACTATTTCTTCCACCCTCTCAATATATTCTTCCATGATTTCGTTTAGGTTTGGAACCAAGTTCATTGGCTCAGACATTGTGAGAGGAAGCTTTTGGGAATTTAGGGTTTTAAAAGGGAGTGAGAGAGATTTAGTGAGGATGATGGAGTGGGTTGAAGGTTATGAGGCAAATGACCTTTCAGTTTTCAAAAATTTTCTATTTATAGGCCAAAGGTTTGTTATGCTGTTATTAATTGTCGCGACAAAAATTGATCTAGGGTTTGTTCCACTTTTAATATTAAAGTATACATAGAGAATAATGTCGTGGATGTGAATTTGCAATCAATTGTAAATCTAGGTACTTTTGTCGTATATAAACCCTTTGATGCTCCAATCGATTTATGTCGTGGATGTATATGCAACCATGTCATGACATATTTCTCTATGAACTACTGTACTTTTTCGCAATAGCGTTGAATTATGTCACTACAAAGTTTTTATATTAAAATCAAATGTTAGAACTAACACTGTCGCGACCGAAAGCAATTATGTCACGACAAACTTTCCTGCGACTGAGATAAGGTTTGATTCAAACTTTGTCACAACAGAAAGAAACAATGTTGCGATAGAATTTGGCAATAATGTCACGATAGAGAGAAAGCATGTCGCAACATTGAACTTAAATTTTCCAGAATTACATCATTCACAATTTTCAATTAAGCCACATTCAAAGCAAGGTGTATTAACTCATTCCAATCATAACATACTTGTGAAAACTCATCTAATCATCAAAGAACCTCAATTCAAGTATGAACAACAAATCTCATTCTTCACTCAATATAATTCATCAAGATATTCAACAATGCATCCAAGTCATGAGCACAATAAAGTTGTTTACAAATTTTTGCTCTAAATAAGATTCACATTCCCCCAAACTTCAACTATGCATTATCATTAAAGACAAAGTGAGGGAAATGGAAATACTCCCCCTTGTAGCAATTTTATGCATATTTCAGTTTGAGAAAGTGTGCTTCCTAATAACATCCATTTCTAATTCAGCTTCACTGTCCTAGAAAAATCAGCAAAAACTACAAAATAAAATTTCTAACAAAATTAAAACAAAAACTTCAAACACACCAATTTTAATAAACCAAATTAACTATGACAATTAAAATTTTCTTGGGTTGCCTCCCAAGAAGTTTCTCAGTTTAATGTCTTTAGCTAGACATTTGTTGAAGAATATCTTCATTTAAGCAAAATTCTATCTCCTCTTCAAAATCTAGAACTAAACTTCATTCATGCTTCCTTTAAGATAGTGCTTCAGTCTTTGACCATTTACTTTAAATTCACTTTGAGATTTGTGGGCTCAGAAGTGTTATTTCAAGCCCAAAGAGTGTACTCTGTTCACTGTAAGGACCACTCCATCTTCGATCACCCCCCCGAAATAGCCTGAGCCCGAGTTGTAAAAAGAGGACTTGTTCTCCCCGCTTTGAATTCTCCTTAGAATCTTTTGATCATGCCACTTTGTCTGTCTTTCAGAGATTCTAAAGCATTATCATAAGCTTTATTTCTTAACTCTTCCAGTCCATTCAATTAGAGTAATCTCTTTTCTTTGGTAGCTTGAAACTCAATGTTTAGTTTCTTGATGGCCCACACAGCTTTGTATTCCAGTTCTAAAGAGAGATGACAAGGTTTTCCAAATACAATTCTGTATAGGGACATTCCAATGGGAGTTTTGTAAGTAGTTCTATAAGCCCACAAGGTATCATTCAAATGAGGATCAATTTTTCTCGCTTGTATTCACTGCTTTTCTCCTGCACTTTCTTAATCTCCTTATCGAAATTTTAGCCTTCATTTGATCAGGTGATTAGCCCAATCCCATCATGTGTTTGATTCCATACCTATCCACGAGTTTTGCAAAAACTTTATTTGGAAAATAGCTTCCCTCATCACTAATGATTGTTCTGGGTACTCCAAATCTACTCAAAATATTTCTTTGTATAAACCTAACCACTATGCTAACATCATTTCTAGGACAAGCTATTGCTTCCACCAATTTGGATACATAATCCATAGCTAGAATAATGTATGTATTCCCAAATGATGATGGGAAAGGTCCCATGAAGTCTATCCTCCATACATAAAAATTATGCACCACCAGGATTCCTTGTAGAAGCATTTCATTTCTTTTGCTTATGTTGCCCATTCTTTGACACTTCTTAGAGTTACAACCATGTAAATTGGATTCTTACTGCGGTCACTGGGGAACGACCTGGACCAATTTTTGTACGGATGTGGCCAAACAGCCTTGGCTTCAGCCCCAAGTTTTTCAAAGAGGCGTTGGTATTGGCCTGAAAAACCGTTATGTTTGCCTAAAATGGTGCTAGCTTAGCAAACTTTTGCTCATGTATGTTTAACAACCTCTTATTTTCCCCTATGAAAGCAAGCATCTAGTCCTCAAAGGAATTTCATAGATCTCCTCCTCGCCCCCTCGATTCGTCTTTGTCTTGCTAGCCGTCGCGTTATCGTTTGAAACCCGGGGAAGCATGATATTGCCGTGAATTCATCCAGCCCACCTTGTCAGGCTCCTCCTCCATATGAAAAGTTCTCATGGTTCCTGAGTGTTGGTGTGTAGTGAGTGGGTAAGTTGAGGTTAGGCTTGAAAGTGTAGCTCTTATTTGCATTGAGGTACTATGCCTCCTCAACTTGGTAGGGACCCTCATGGTTTGGTCCATCTTCGCATCATTTCTTCTTCTCCTTCATTTAGTCGTCCTCACTTCATGTGATGCATTCTTTTCTTCATTGTTTCATCTTGTTCATTAATGCATCCAACTTTGCTTCTAAACAAGGTCATTCGATTGCTTTAATTACACAATAACTCCCTTGAGTCTCGCCGTTGCCCCCGATGCTCGTATGGAGCCTTGTAGTTACTTTTGGAAAGGTTTTCAATTGCTGCCTTGCCTCCTCTGCACTTCTTCTTTTGAAAGCCCCACAACAAGCTGTATCAATTATACCTTTTGAGGCATGATTCATGGAATGGTAGAAAATATCCATCTGAGTGGTTAGATATATTCCATACATAGGGCATCTTTTGAGTAGTCTCTTGTATCTCTCCTATGCATTATAGAGACTTTCATCCTCCCCCTGTTTGAAGACTATAATTTCTCCTCTCCTTTAAGAAGTCAAGGCTGGAGGGAAGAATCTGCCTATATAGGCCTCCACTAATTATTCCCAGTTTTTCACTAATCCAACATGTAGTGACTCAAACCAAGTTGCTGCCACATCTCGCTGAGGCAAAAGAGCCGCAAACATCACTTTGTCTCACCTCATTTAACTTCGATCGTATCGCCATCCCCACAACTTCCTATATGCCTATCGGGGTCTTCAAAGGATGACCAAGAAACTCGGTGCCGTCACCATAGTGATCAAAGCTGTCTACCAAAATTGTTGGCTTTTGTAGCGTTTCGTCTCACAATGTAATATTCATCTTGCTCAATGTGCCTCCAAAAGTCTTCCATAGTCATTCATTGAGGTCTTTTTTTGTTTCTCTTCTTTCGAATAGGTTATGCCTTTCTCTTTGATTCATTTTATACTTTTAGATTATGCACTTGTAATCTTCCTCAGATTCCTTAATGTTTTCTTTATTTCTATATACAAAGGCAGTAGATCTGCTTTTGGTTTTCTATGCATTTACTATTTTCTTGAAATAGAAACACACTGAGATCAAATGAAATTTGTGGGAAATAGCTATGACAGTTTTGGCTCATAAAATATTTTTAGTAGCTTATTAAGCTATCAGTAAAGCAAAAAACTAATTTTGTGTTTTTCATTTATCTATGATAAAATAAAGAAAAATGTCAAAATTATAAATTCTCTCTTTGGTTAGAATATTGATCTTTAAATTCATCAATCTATCCCCGACAGTAGTGCCAAAAACTTGTTGACCGATTTTTTGTATAGACTCAATTTGCCAAGTAATTAGCACTGCTGCCAAAGACTAAATAAAGTCTTTGGCAATGGAACCAAAAACTTGTTAATTGACCAAACTGTGCATACAAAGTTATGACTCTGCCACCAAAGGACTATTATCTAATCCCCAGCAATAGAGCCAAAAACTTGTTGACAAATTTTGATGAAAATACGTGTTTGTCCTTTTTGTAAACTGGATTCATTAAAATTGTGTTTGGTCTAAATCACTGCAAGTGCACAGGTCGGACAAGTAATAAAAGTGAATTTTTATTAAGTCTAGATATCTTTCCCACAAGGATTGATGATAAATCAAAAGACTAACTACCCTAACTACTCAAGTTCCATACTATTTGAACTCCAATATTAAGATGATTAGAGAACGAATAAAATAATACTAAAGTAATTTCACTAGTATACAATAAAAAAAATATTAATAAGAATGAAATTGAGAGTTCACTCGAGCGAGACAACACTGAAATATACTAATGAATAATCACAATTTCGCATCATTTTGAATAATAGCTGGCTTGCCAAGTAGGAAAAGCTAAATTTGTCAAAGATGCATCAGGGTATAGTTTGATTTCCCTTAACCATACCTTTCACTAATTAGAGATTCATGTTCATTTATGACTCATGGATCTAATCAGTTACTTGTAAGATATAATCCTCTTTCTAAGATTTAGGTATTTTTCCTTTTTAGTACTTCACACCAAAATCTTAGGACTAAAAAATTCTTACCCCCATAGATAGGATATTGCAAGCCTCCTCCAATTTAGATGGCACCTCATCCTTCAATACTGATGAAATTCTCCATTTCCTTAATTAGATCTTTGCTAACATCGGATCAGAATCCTTTCATGAGAAAGAGGAGAAACCTCTGAGTGATTAAACTGATACTTCATCAAACATCCTCAAACCATGAGTAAGTTAGTGATCTATCTGAGTAATCTTTCAGAGTTTATTAGTTCCAAAGTATTAGTCTACCATACCCACAAAGAACTGCTCTATATCCTTAGGATTCTCCATCTCTGTGTCATGTAAAGGGCCTCCTGGAAATCAAAGTAAGATACAATACTTTGTTTGGGTACACGTTACTAGTACTTGGAACAATTAAGTTAAAGAATAATATCAATCAAATAAATTTAAGAATTCTAACTAAGGCGTTCTTCCACTTTGTGCAGAAAAATAACAATCATCATCAACCCATTCCCAGAGGGAGCTCAACCTTTCAATACCGGTTCACTATGCTTAATTAACTCCATCGGGGAAAATTTACGAAATGTAAAGAACTCGAAATAAATGAACTTCATAAAATTCCAAACTCCATTTTTTTCAAAACAGTAATGAAAGAGAAAATTTTACAAGAAATTCTAGCTTGAAGCTGCACATCAGTTCATTACTCAACTTTAGAAAATCAAAAAGAAAACTAACTAAGAAACTATGCTCAAACTAAATCTACTAAAAAGGAAATAAAAGATAAAAATAAAAGAATAATAAACAAAGAGTCTGCAACTACCCAGAAGTCCTGGACAATGCCCTAGATGCTTTAATTTATAGACTTTCCAATGTTAGGTCAGACTTCAAACTGTCCGCGCTAGGATCCCCAAATATTATGTCTAAATCGGGTCAGCTTTCCTCATTTTACTACAGAAAATTATGCCAAGATAGAGCTTTAGTCTTTTTTTTGTTGAAGCCATTTTAGCATGCGTTTTCTCATCGTGACATGTTCTTGAGTTTTTGGATTCTCTCAAGAAGTAGACAGATGAATAAATGTCACGACATAGTTTTGATGCAGCAGTCTTGTTCTTATCGCGATAGGGATGTCTTGTGTCGTGACATAAAATTTGTTGCAACCAGCTTCTCATGCTTTTCTTCTTCTAGAAACTGCCACGACATAAATTTCTTTGTCGTGACAAGCATTTTCACCTTTAGCACATATACTTTGGTCGCGACATCTTTTAGTGTTGCCCTTCAAAGAACTTTATCATGATCGGTTTCAAGTATCGCGACAAAATTCCTTTCTAAGCTTACTCAATACCTCCGTCGCGATTGCATCTTTCTCTTCTCTGATCCTTATCGTTGGATGAGCTATTTGTTGTGACATAGAAATATTTGTTACGACAGACTTGAGTTGCCTAATCTCATTTCTCTTTCAATTTTTCTCACGATCGAATTTTCATCATATTGCATTCTATCACTGCTTATTTGTCGCGACAAAAACTTTTGTCGTGGATAGATTCAATTCTTCATTATGTCGCAACATGAATTTCTTTGTCACCATTCCTCTTGTATTTCTCTTCAACAATCTTTGTCGCTGACAGAGTTCACCTCAACCTCATGTTTTGTTTGTCGCGACATAAATAATCTTTGTCGTGACAAAGTCCTGTTGCTCTTTGTTGTGAACTCTGAATGTTATGTCGCAACATAAATTCTTTTCTAATCTGGTCCCATTTTGAAATTTTTTTGCAACATAAAAACACTTGTTGCAGCTAACTTGTGTTTATACCCAGCCATGTTCTGTCGTACAAAGTTGGCTTTTGTCGCGACAAATTTCATCTGTTAATCTTTAGCCTTTTATGTTGCGACAGAGAAAGGATTGTCACGACAAAGTTCCACTGCCATTCTCCTTGCTCAATGTCGCGACATAGTAAAGAGTGTCGCGAAAGTCTTCTTCACACTCTTCTTCAACAATTTCATGACAGAAAAACTCTTTGTCGCGACAAAGTTCTTCTTCCTCCTTGAATTCTACCTAGACTTTGTTGCGACAAATTGTTGATGGCTGCAACATAGCTCTTTTGGTCTCCTTGAAATTCTGTTGCGACAGAAAAAAACTATGTCGTGACAGAGAATTCGGCATTTGCCACTTTTTTCTTCTTTTCATGCTGGAATCATCTCATTTTCAATGAAAACCTGCAAAACACAAATTTGGTGAATTTTCCATAATTTAGCATTAAAAATACATATCAACTGCTAAAAACATGCCAGAAAAATGAATTAAAAATAAATGAGTTTAGGACTCATCAATCGCAGTGAAGCCCAAGAAAGTAAAGTTGATGTCCCTGCCCGCCTACAACTAAGATACCCTTTATTCGCAAATGAAGAGGTTCACACAAGTTGAGGCTATCCTTCGCCGCGACGAAGGAGCATTGATCGAAGGCAATCTTTTTGAGTTTGCCATATGAAGAAGCCTTCATTGCATGCATATTTAGTTATCAAAATATTCCTGAATTTTTATAATAAAATTTATTATATATTCCGTATATCAGCTGGGGTATTTTTCCGGGAATTGTTGTATTTAATATTAATTAAATGATTATTGAATCCGAAATAAACCCAAGTGAAAAAGAGAAATATGGAAATTGAAAAACGGGGACCTAAGGGTCAATTAAATAAGTTTATATGTCTAAGGAAAATGTGAGACTTAAAATGAAAAATAATAGAGAAATGGAGGGACCTAAATATAAAAAGAAATAAAGAAAAAGAAGAAAAAAATCAAGGAAAGGGCATGTGGCATGTAGGAAAGTGGGAAGAAGTTTCCTCTTTTAAAATACGATTTAGAGTGATCCATAAGAAAAGGAAAACAGAGGAAAAATTAAGGTGATTTTGTTGGAGAAGCCTCACTTTCCTAGATTTCCCAACGATCGGGCCATAGGTCCCAGGCGAAGCAAGAGGGAAAGTCCTTCCTCATGACAAGAGCTGCAAGTAGAGACCGGAATCGGGGAGTTTCGACAAACTCCAAGAGGTAGGTCTTCCCCTACTTTGGTCATTTTCTACCCTAAGCTGCCACATTGTGATAATGCGCATTAGCCGGACCTTAGAGCTGAATTTTGGGTAAGAAATAAAGAGAATCGGGTATTGAGTCCTTCTAGTAAGTTGTAGCCACATCAATGAACTTGATGTTAGGCTTTTGAATCTCTCAATTTGGACCTATGTAGACTAAGTTATAGTCCTTTTACAGAGGTCAGCACACTCATGCTGTAGAGGTCAGCAGACCTCGTCCTGTAGACCTCATCCTGTAGAGGTCAGCAGAGCTCGTCCTGTAGAGCTCGTCCCAGAGCTCAGCCTATTCCTCAAGAGCCTCACCTGTCCTATAGAGCTCCAGCTCGTCATGTAGAGGTCAACTCGCCGGCTCGCCACTGCCTAGGATGATCTATGTATGACCTCCAACCGGGCTGTCATAACTCCTCCCGTCCGAACTCCGATTCGTGTTCTTGGACTCCTATGGAAAGCCCATTGAGTCAAGAATCCATCCATATGCCTGAGGAAGATAGAAGGTGTTAGGACCGGAGTGTGTCGACCGAGCTCGTCATAGAGTGTCAACTCACGCCAGTCAACTCGTCTGGCCGGGATTTCACAAGATGACCACCAACTTCGGAAGGTCATATCTCCTTCGTTTGAACTCCGATTTGGGTGTTCTTGGACTCTATGGAAAGCCCATTGAGTCAAGAATACATTCATTTGCCTGAGGAGGATATTAGATGTCAGACCGAGGTGTTAGACTGAGCTCGTCATTCTCAGTTCAGCCTCGTCGCTCAGTCAGCTCGCTTGGGTTGACTACGCATGACCTCCAACTTCGTAAGGTCATATCTCCTTCGTTTGAACTCCGATTTGGGTGTTCTTGGACTCTATGGAAAGACCATTGAGTCAAGAATACATTCATATACCTGAGGAGGATATTAGATGTTAAACCAAGGTGTTAGACTGAGCTCGTCACTTCAGTTCAAATTCGTCGCTCGTGTCACCGTCCGGCTGATCTACGCATGACCTCCAACTTCTAAGGTCATATCTCCTTCGTTTCAACTCCGACTGGGGTGTTCTGGACTCTATGGAAGCTCCATTGAGTCAAGAATGGCATTCATTCCTGAGGAGTATATTAGATGTGTCAGACCAAAGTGTTAGATCAAGCCTGTCCAGGTCAGGCCTCCACTAGTCAGCTCAGATTTGATCGCGTATGACCTCCAACTTCGGAAGGTCATAACTCCTTTGTCCGAACTCCGTTTCGGGTGTTCTTGAACTCTATGGAAAGACCATTGAGTCAAGAATCCATCTATATATATAGCTTGTCGAATTTGGAAATCATATTAATCTCCGAAAATCAATCCTAACCACTACTACTAGTACGCATGAATAATATTGTTCTTTAATGGTTTTGGAATAGGGACTGACGAGGAGGAAAAACCAAACTGAGATTGAGATTCTAGGGATTGGAATCAAAGTGCAAA